>JAGQAX010000022.1:23528772-24728772 GCA_019142605.1 Cephalopholis sonnerati | reverse complement strand
AGTTTGCATTTTGCTGCATCATGTGCCTCAGGAAAACACTGAAATGCATACCTAAACAGTTTACCAACATGTACAGTAGACCTCGACAACAGCCCGCTGCATTTTTGTGCAAAAGTAAATAAATTTCACTCCTCACAAACACACATTTAACATAAATGAATCACACAACTCCTTCCATGTGATCACGTGTATAAACAATAGCAAGGGAAATTAAATGTATTACTTATGACAAAAGATTTGAATCTGCAAAGCAACCCCTTTTCTCATTATGTCTGAGTTTAATGATCTGGATGAGTAGTGGGCTGTAGTGACAGAAGGTTGTCCCCACAGCTATCCAGGGGTCTAAAACGACTGACCGGGCCACAGCAGATAAGCTACAGCCTCCATCTTGCTCTGAATATCAATACACTCCGTACAGTAGTGAGCCCATTTAGAGGGGGGCAGTATAGTCCTGAGTATTGGCTCATCAATCCCACTGATAACCCTGGCAGGATTAAGTCTACAGACCACTGTAATCAACTAACAGCCTCATTATGGGACATTATGGTATAGATCCAAAGATCAATGCATAGCTCCCATGTACATACATAGCCGCATATAATATTAAAACATTAGACTGACTGCAGCCAATGATAAATTGATTGGTAATGTGAGCTCAGCACATTTTTTTTGCTCTATTTTTTTACATGGGAGCTTTTATAGTGATCATTTTAGCATAGTAATTAGGGCTGAGCAACATTCATCATTTGCTCTGATACATATCTGCAGCTGGCAAATTGCAATCAGATACAGTGGGTATCTAATCTGTGATCTCAAATCAAATTAGGTCTATTTAGACAACCTTGGGAATGGGGTGATGAAACCCTGACAGAAATTAGGGGCTGGAAATTCAATTGTGACACAACGGTTATCATTCAGATACATGGATAACCGAGTGTGTGGCTTTCATGTTGAGCACGACGACCCATATAAACAACAATACACACTGTTTGATTGCAAATGAAACAAGAGCATTATTTGTTTTGATGGGAAAAAAAGTCATCTATCAATATTTGAATATAGAAAAAAATTGCTCCTGTGTAACTTGATCTGTGTCCTAAAAGCCTTTGGCCGAATCTGAGGCGACGAGACCTTAAGATGCTGCTTTTCTAATTATAGCTGCAGGTGGTATTTTGGAGCTGCTAGGTAATGGCAGAACCCACAGGGACAGTGGAGAATTCATCAGTGCTTATTATTAATCATCCCCCCAGCAGCGTGATGAGAGACTGGAGCTTCTATACCCACTGGACCACTCAATGTCATTCCAAATATGGGTGGAAAATTACACCCAACAGCCTTCCTTCAAAATGGACTCAGAGCGGACGTGGACTGAAATTTTTTAAGCTGCACACAGGTGCAAAAAAAAAAAAAAAGCGCAAGCATGGGTGGACACATACATATAGTGCATGACCACAAAAATGCATGCTTCACACACACACACACACACACATGCTCACTGTCATTCACTTATACAGTACACACCTGCCAACATCACATCACCTCCTCCAGATGAGCACACTGTAACAACTGCAACATAGCACAACTCTGTGCTAACAAATGCATAAAAAAAAAAAAAAAACCTCCATCTTTCGTCGGACTGCGCTGTCTCTCCAAAGCGATGCAGTGTGAGCGCGCCACAGGAAGTGTGTGTGAAGTTAACAGCACAGGGCCCCTGTTTTAAAAAGCCTCCAGAGACCTGTTAGCTGGACTGCTCATTTCAATGTGTCTGTCTCCGGGTTGGGAGAAGGCTTGGGCTGGCCTCTTTACAAGGCGCACACTGTCATACACCCCCCCCAACCCCACCTACCCACCTACCCACCAACCCACCACTACGAGCTCTTAGCCATACGTCCATCTCAGACTTAACTAGACACTTTATGCTTACGTCGCTTCTCTCTCCTGGTGCTGTGGCCTTTTTTTCTTTTTTTTTTTACAGCACAGCCTCTTTGTTTTTAGATGACTTACTAAGGTAACATTTACACACACACATTCACACACACTTTTATCTGCTTATATCAGTTAGATGTGTAATGTTGTCTCATATTAGATCTCGCTAAATAAAAGTCACAAAACATTTCAGATCATTTACAACTGTTCCTTATTTGCATCACACTTTATTTTACAGTATTTATCAATACTAAAATAAAATCTACTCTTCTTCTACTGACCAAGTTCCTTATGGTTTTGGTGCAAAGTTACACATTAAATTGGGATCCTACGGTACAACAGTCCAACAGTACCTTCTTATCCTGCTTTCCATCTTTCTATTTTACCCTCTATCTGCAAAGAGCATCAACACAGATAGAAAGCAGACCTCGAACCAACACCTTCACATGTAGTGGGAGAGGATTGACCCCAATCAGGTGTGTGTTTGTGTTCAGAGTGGCAGAGTTGTGATAAATGGGGGGCAAGGCCACAGTGCTGTGATGCCGCTGCAGCCACCAGCAGCACTGCTGGGGTTGAGCTGTGGTTGGAGGATGGGTGCTGAGTTGGAATGGGGGATGGAAGAGATGGCAGGGATGGGGAGGGGGGGGCTGCAGGACATGCTTCATTTTGCTACACCAAATACAGATATAGATGCAGACACACAGACACACATCATCATCTGTTGTATCGCCCTGCACGAAGTGACCACAGGCTTTCAGCTGCCTCCAAAAAGTACACACGCGCACAAATACACGCTTGCACGAAAATTCCCATCAAACGGAAAAGGACAGCACGCATCATGACAAACCCGCGGCGTTGTCCCCCATCCACCCCGAAGCATGGCCCTCTGACCTCATCTCCCACTGCTCTTTTGGCAAACTGTCAAAGCCATCATTCACCGTGAAAAGACACGAGAGACACTTGACTCCTTTACTCTGCTGGCGACTGACTTTCACAACTCCTGTCCCCCCCCAAACCACCACCTCCTACACCCCCCTGCAGTTCATTCACCATCAACTTGCTCTGACTGAGAAGAATAGAGCCAGTACAATAAGACATGGGTATGAAGAAGGGAAAGTTAAAGAGATTGAAAGCGGAGCATCATGCCTCCAACTGTAACACAAGTAACACAAGATGGGAATAATACAAAGTTAGTAAGAGCGGGAATGATCTCACAGTGCAGTTTAAAAAATCTAAATGACTTTTTAGTTTCAGGAGAGTGAGACAGAAAGACTGCATGCAAATCAGTCTTTCAAAACTGTCCCGGTCAAAGGTTTCTCTGCCGCTGGTGGGTCTGTGGTTACAGCGTCTGGATCTGTGTGTGAGCCTCCAACTAGTGCCGAGTTAGGAGGCCCTCTGGTGGATACAGCACTGCCATGACATACACACACGCACACAACCCAAACTGGTCCGTACGATGCTCCAACGCACACATTCTTTCCCTTTCTCTGTCTGCCTCTCTCTTTTTCTCGTGCACACTCACTGACACACACACTTTCTCACATGGCCTCACATTGCTGCATGAGCTCTCCATAAATACAAATTGAAATGCAAAAAAAACTATATAAAAACAGTCACTGCAAAACATTTTCATCACTCCACAGGCAACAGCTTCAGGCAAAACATGCTGACAGCACAACAAACTACCCAGAAAATTTACCAACAACACAAACAGCCGATTATACAAACATGTTTTTCCCCGTGTAGTGAAAAACACAAACAATACAACAAAATATATATTTCATTGTGCCTCCTGTCTATGTAGAAGAGCTCAGCGCTGCCTGAGCAGAGAGCAGAGCAGAGCAGAGTGGGAGAGCGAGGGGAAAACAGAGTCAGAGGGAGAGAGAGAGAGAGCGGCAGAGAGACGAGACGGGGGAGAAACACAACTTACCTGCTGTTGTTGCAGATGCAGCAGCTCGACTGTGCTTACTTCGCTGCTCGTGTCACCAGCGCTTGATCTCCCATCTCTACTGCCAGCCTCTAATTGGCTGCTGCTTAGGGTGCTCATTCCATTTTGACTCATTGAACTGTTGCTTATTGTCTCTGTGGCCGACTCCTGCATCATCATGATTTAAAACCTAGAAGTGATTAAGAGGCACCGGTTAGGGCTCTTCTTGTTACAATTCCCCCCTTTTTCCCTCCTATTTTTTTTTTTTTTTACGCTTCCATTATCAAGCCCTCAGTTCCCCCCTCTGCAAATTAAAGCATTTAAAGAAGAGGGAGGGGGGAAAGGAGAAGAGAGAGGGGGGGATGCAGGAGGAGCAATTATGCATTCATTGTGTAAATGAAGCAATACAAAGAGATGCACGTCCTGGTGCTATTTAAAATGGGAGGGGTACGTAAATGTGTTTTTATCCATAAAATTTGGGAATAAGTCTAAGCATCTGGCTTTACGTAACAATAAGTATTATTTTTATTATCACTGTTACAAAAATACATTTGTGGAAAATTAGGATAAAAATATGCTTGAACTAATATTCACAAATGAGCATAATATTTCCCTCACACTTTAGCACAGCCAGGCTACACAGACAAGAAATCACAAGCACGGGCACTCCTAAAATATTTGACGTCTTGAAGCTGTCAGTTTTTTAGTGTGTGTCGCATCTGAATGAAGCTGCCTAATGACGCAAAGCTAATCATGCAAAATTAAAATGTGGTGGCGGGGAGGAGGACGAGGAGGAGGAGGTGGAGGAGGAGGAGGCACCAAATCACATGGTGCAGGGCTGGTGATGAACACTATAATGGGTTTGTCATCTGTGCTGTGGCTAAATAAAATCTGCCACACTGGTTTCCATAGAGGCACGACGCTCATATGTCACTTATTGGCTTGATTCCTGTCTCCCCCCTCTTCTTTAATCAAACCTTATATATTTAATTATTTTGTGATATTAAAAAAAAAAAAATCCCTTCCCGGGACACAATTAAAACCAAGTTGCAATCAAACTTTTTGAGCGATCTACAATGCAAGACAACAAATTTTAACAACAGTAAATAAATATATCATATTGAACTAATTCTCTCGGCATCTATCAGATATGGAAAACCAGTGAAAGAGAGAGAGAAAAGGAGGGAAGAAAGGGAAAAAAATCTATCACGAATATCACTAATGATTGTGCTAAAAACAGCATAAATTATGCATATTACCTCCTCTCTCTCCAGTAATAAATGTTTTATCATTTTCCCCTGCATTTAATGCTCTGTACCTTGACTGGGGCAGAGAGGAGCCCCACCAACATCAGTCGACATTCTCACAATAAATAAAAGACACTCAGTGCCAACAAAAGGCAACTCAAAGTGCACCCCGGAATTATAGAATTTATGCATTTGAGAAAATAGTTATTTGTAATATTTTAAAAAGAAATTTGAGATCATTCAAATTTTAAATGATAAAAAAATATTTGACTATCACTACTTTAAGGAGGAAGTTTACTTTAAATTTTATTTTAGCTACCACTTTTATATTTAAATACAAGATACCAGATAATCCACATCCATACAACAAAAGAGAGACAAATGGTGATTACGATTGTGTGTGTGCATGAGCATTTGTGCCCAGCCCACATGGGTACTGTGTGTATTCTTTGGCCAGTAAATACCGTTTTAATAGAAGTGTGTACACGTTCTTCCCTGCGTGTGTGTGTGTGCTTGTGTGTGTGTGTGTTTGACAAGGGGCAGATACAGGACAGGCCTTAAAGGATGTCCACAGCCAGGATAAACAGGATCCAGGCAGGGAGAACAAACAGGACTGAGCTGTTACACAGAGCAGGGCGACAGCTGCCCGGGACACAAGTAAATAGGGAAGAGGCCAGGACGAGGCGTGCTTGTGAACAAACAGGCCCCTGTTAAACACAGCGCCGCTCACTACTGATGGAGAGAGACACACAGGGAAAAAAGACAGAGGGAGGACGAGAGAGAGAGGAGCAGAGAGGGAAGGTGGTGGTGGTGGTGGTGGGGGTGACGGAGAGAGACAGATGAAAAGAATGAGAGTGAAAGAGAGAAAAGGAAAGTGAGTGGGAGGGAGGAAGGTGGTGGTGGCGGTGGTGGTGGTGATGGTGGTGGGGGAAGACTGGCACAATGTGACATCCAATCCGGTGATGAATCTCAGCATAAGAAACTCAAGGCTGCAGCCGAGATCAGCCGGCTAATAAGTATTCAAATTAGGCATAAATTTTACATGCCCAATGTTTAAAATATTCAGAGAAAGACTGTCTGATTGCCTTTACTACAATTTTATGAACATTCTAATGGAGCCTGGATCTCTCGGTTTTTTCCTGCTTTCTTTCTTGGACCGGCGATGGATGTTCGGAAAACTTGAAGATATATGAGTCGAGGAAATAAGGATTTTTAATAACATCTGAATGTAATGCAAACTACTCCGGAAGTCCAAGGAAAATTGCTACTTTGATATTAAACCAATGAAATTTGCTTTAATGTGCTTACACGTGATTACACATGTATAAAACATTAATATTATAAAGAGAAAAAGGGAGGAAAATAAGAAATCAGAAATTATATCCTGAGTTTAAAAAAAATCAGTCAGCATAATTTGAATCTCATACGCAAACAATAAAAGCCCAGCACCCATCTTAATCTCAGCGCCATAATCTTCTCACCCTCCTCCAAAATAAAACCGGTGCAATATGTCTAACTGCAACATAATGATAATGCAGATATATGCAAAGTATATTCACAGAGATCAGATGGTGCTTTAACCTTAATGACAGCGGTGAGATAAATTAATTAGCCATCTAAAGGCGGCATTCAAATCTGCCAATTAGAATGTCAATTAGAAACACAGCCAGGCTGCAATGATGAGCGGGGCTACCGAGCTGCGGATCTGACTGTGGGGGTGATGGAACTGTCACAGATACACACACACACACACACACACACACACACACACACACACACACACACACACACACAATACTCAAGAGAGACAGATAGTGACAATACTCGGCACCTGAGGGTGTGACTATATGCATGCATGTATCTACATTGTGTGTGAGCCTACCACAGGTCCACCATGCCCTGTACCCTCTCCCTGAGGGATACCAGCCCTGACCCTGGCTCAGTCTGTCCTAAACCAACTGGGTCGGAAGGAGCTGCGCCACCCCCAGCTACATTATCTACTGGGGCCCTCGCTCTGATCTGCGGCGGTGCAGCCAGCTTTAATGCCGCATGAGTGAGGCTGCCGGCTTGCCCGCACGTGTGTTTGACATCCCATAAATTGCCGGTGTCCTGAGTTTCAACACACCCGCTATTTGATGCTATTTCCTCAAGCCATAATCTTCCAATGAGGGAGAACCTAGACCGCTTATTATCGCGATCGGAAACAGAGAGGAAGACTGTTATTGCTCTGGTAATACGCTGGTAATTCTGTAGATGTATAGCTTTGGGAAGGAAGATGATAGTGATACTAAGTGTTTAGGTTGTGGGGTGGTGGAAAGATAGCGAGAGACTGAGATAACTCTGCGCTCTCTGAATTTACAGTCATCGACGATCGTTGATGGCTCCAACATTTCTATTAAGGTGGAGGCTCGATAGGAGGAAAGGCATTTCCTGATGAAGCAAAGGCAGGCAGACACTTTATTTGCAAAGCTTCAGACCAACTCCAGCTTTTGTCTCATTCCTTGTGCAACCATAGCCTTGCTTGCTATTCCTCTTCAGCTTGGGCAAATATTTACTCTCGAATCTCGTGCTACGCAAATCTGTCTCTTCCATCAGGTGCGGGATCTGAGAAAGGGTCCTGACGACGCATTTGGCCCAGAGATTGGGAGAAATTTCTCCTCTTTCTTCCGAGAAGTGACACAACAAAGGTGTACGGAGAATTGAGCCTTTCATTGCCTCACACACACTCTCTCTCTCTCTCTTTTGCACATACACACCAAACACACACACCTATCATTAAAGGGGAAAGAAGCAGCCCTCCATCTTTGTTTGCGAGCTCTAAAAGCCCTTAATGTAGCCTCATTACCTGGCCTGTCTCCCGCTCTATCATGTGCAGTAAACACACACTATGACACTGGCCATCCATCTAGTGGGAATACACAGCTGTCTGCTGTGCTCCAACACTGTCTGGGGAACACTGGGGAATTTAACACACACACACACACACACTCACACGCACGTTACGTTGTTAACACACAGCGGGCTTGACACCGGTTTTCGTTCAGAGTCTCTGGCCTATCCATTTTCAGTGTGAGGATGTTCTCCACCGTGTCTCTATCTAGAACAATGATCCTCATTCCATATGCATGAGTTGCTAAAAAATATTTTCATTAGGATGAAGGGGAAAAAAGAAAGGGGGGGAAAAAGTGACCTGTAAATCTGTGATCCCAGACGTCCGTTCATTATCAGTTCACATTTCAGGTGGCTGGCTGGAATTCTTTTGGTTTGTGAGATCAAAATAAAAAAAATAATAATAGAAATTACATTTCACAGTCTGCTGACTCCTCACAGCTCTCTGATCAAGTCGAGATATGGTTACCATTTAAAATAATCACAGATTCTGTGCTTGAGTGAAATTAATTCATCATTGCCATAAGTTACTATGCATACAAAATAAAGAAGTAACTGGGCAAGGGCAAGGGCTCACATATTCAATACTTCAGATTGCTTAATAAATCAAAATGCCACATATGTGCTGACTAAAAAAATGGTGCTTAAAACCACTGCTTTTCAAAATGATAAATGTAATCTGAGACCAAATAATGGAGAGCAAAGAAGTTTAAAATAACTTCATCAGATTGAATAAATGCCTGTAACACACACACCATAAATTTAAGCCTTCAAAGAATCTTTGATTATGATCATATGTTTGTTTGTACTTGGGTGTGTACTGTAATTTTTTCTGGTTGCGAGTTGTCACAGCACAGTGAGACCACAAGCAGTTTATTACAGCCTTCAGCTTCAAGCAGTGAGTTTGGAGTCGGAGATGGAAAAACGACCACTTGGAGAGCTG
The DNA here is from genome assembly GCA_019142605.1 of Cephalopholis sonnerati. Taxonomy (NCBI): domain Eukaryota; kingdom Metazoa; phylum Chordata; class Actinopteri; order Perciformes; family Serranidae; genus Cephalopholis; species Cephalopholis sonnerati. The sequence goes on along the minus strand of JAGQAX010000022.1, from coordinate 24,719,840 downwards.
CGTTCGACAAAACCCAGTCCCTCGGATTAAGTAAGGCAAGCCAGGCTGCCGTGCCTTAGAATTAAAAGCTTCCTTTTTGGCACTAAAGGGCCGCCATAAAAGAGCATTAATGACTACTTCTTATAAACCTGTGTATGGTAATGGTTTCTGCTCTCAGATAGAGGAATTTCAAAAGTGTTTCACCGGTGAATGAAGATTGCTTTGGAAAAAAAAGGGGGCTGAAGAAATCATATTTACAAAATCAGGAGTGGGGCCAAATGAAAAGAGATGAATATGAATAATGGACTTTGCTCTTTTTTTTCCGGGATTAACATTATTCAAAGCAACAGAATCAAATGTGGTTATCTCCTGTCCAATGAGCCCTACATTGAGAAAAACCTCAGTCATATTTCAATTCTTCATTTGAGCTGACAATAAATCGTAGTTCTGTGATAGGAGACATCCAGTCAAGAATGTTCAGAACTTAATTCTCTTCTATTTACAATAAGGAGATGAGACAGAATAAGATAAAAGACAGACTATTTGCCACAGTGTGTAAGTGTCCCTGAATGGAGTGTGAGTGTGTGTCAGAGTCAGTGTTTGTGGAGTACAGAAAGGGGGGGGAAGAAAAAACGACAAAGAAAACCAGAGGAAGGGGTGTAAAGTGCATGTTCAATTGTACAGTCTGCACAATGTCTTCTTAGAATCAAATGCAAGAGGCACTCATGAATAGTGTGCATGATACTATGTTAATACAAATTCATTTTACACCAGTGCAACCAGCTCTGAAATATGACAATAGCAAAACAGTTATTATACATGGGCTATCCAATTACTTATGAAAAAAAGCGCAGGAAACACGAACATGTTAAATTAAAATCCACAATGATTGCTCAGTAAAAAAAGGGCAAAATATTTTAAGATGAAATATAATTTATCCATTTCTGTTTGCTCGACAAAAAAAAACAAACCTCCACTGCAGCAATAAATGCATGCTTCTTAAATGTAGCGCAGCACGCCCCTCGCAGAAGGAGAAAAAGAGGAGGAGAGAAACTAGTTTTCTCCTGCATTTAGGCTCGTCCCATATCATTTACACGTTACCCATCAGGCACCTCATTCTGCTGAAGCAGGAGACAGCCCCGCCGCTGTGGGTGAGCAAGACAGTGACGAAAGCTGATCAGTCGGCTCTCATTTGCATATTTGCCAATTCCATTAATTAACTCGGCCCACCTAATCAGGGCTAATTGACCTATAAAGAGGGGAGGCCTCATTGTCTCGTCCAATCATCTTTACCAAGAGTAGAGGAGGTGCGCCGGTGAATGCAGGGTACTTCCGACCTAACTGTATTTATAGACCTCATGTGTGCAAGTGTTCCGCTCAGAAAAGACATTTTATTCTCTACCTAAGCGATCAAGACTGAGCTGCTTTGACACAGAGCGAGAAAACAAAAGGGAGAAAATGGACAAATTCTTTACACTGGTGCCTTGTTGAGGAGAGAAGAGAAAAAAAAATCAGAGGAACTAATGACAGTTGGAGGGCCTGACTCTCCGGTCCTCTCCACAGCGCGGCAGATCCAGCGGACAGGCGCGGGGAGCGAGCCGCGGCCGGCGCAGCCACAGAGACATAGCTCATTGTGACGTTTCCAGTTATTTCTGGTTGATTAGGGCCATTATGTCTCCAGCTCTGATTTATGTTGTCATTCCCCCTCAGCAGTCCTGCATCGATAGATCTTAATGAATTGGTAAATAAGGGTGAAGATTGCAGTTGACAACACCGCAACATTCCTCATTCATACCAGACAAGATTTATGTAACCAATTAGGAGCATAACAGGGGGGGACTGGTCAGGAGAAAAAATAATCTTTCCACAGGAAAATTACCAAAGTCTAACCCACGACAAAACAGATAATGGGCAGTCTTTAACACCGGCTTAGTCACACTTTCTCCATGCCCGGTTGGGGACTTTAAAACTGCTCAGAAGAAAGGATCACTCTTGCTCCTCTTAGGATTAAGAAATTGATTTTTACAAAAATATGCAGAGACTGGTTGACGGTGTGTACTGCGTGACAGCTTGACTGCACCTCTCCATTTTGAAAACACACCCGACTGCTCAATCCACATCTGAATAATGTCCAAACCAAAGATGATGATGGAATCAACAGATTAAAAATTAAGCCCTTGCCAACAAAGCACCACTTTGATATGGAAATATTAAATTCAAGAAGCCACTCTCCCCCCGCCAACCATCCAAATCAGAACCAATGAAAATGTGAAGTAAGGGGCGTGCATCTGTGTGTAGGTGTGTGTGGTGGGGGCACTCAAATCAATTGTTCGCTTACTGTTTGATACATCGACTAAGAAATAATCATTTGCATTTTTTAATAGCCTCGTATTTCCATTATTTAATTTCTCCACACTGCAGTTCTAGGAATGTGTTAGCAGACAAATAAAGGCCTCTTTGTCATAAAAAAAAAAAAAAAAATTCAGATAAAAGTGCTGATCATCAATAGCCAGCGACAGGCCAGGAAGACCCATAGGGCAGGAGTGAACAGAGCTGGAAAATTAAAGCAGAGTGATACGGGAGCCGGCTCCTTTCAGCCCTCTCTCCCTTCAAGCACATGCAAATGAGGCCGTGCTGCTTAACTGCATCATTTATGTGGATAATAGCGGCATCATCATTACGGGAACTCAAATTAAATTACATCACAATTAGCATAACAAAGTGATTGGTTAAACTTTCAAAACAAATAACGCGGCTCGGCTAATGAACGGTGTTAATTGGCCAGTGTGCATTCTAAATAAAACATGTAGGTAAACATGTGTTTTAGTTAAACTATTTTAAAATTCATTTCCCTCTTTTCTTTTTAAACAAAACGAGACAGACGTGGAAAAAAGGGGGAAAAAAATAACTGTAAAAGAAGACTCAAAACTGAATATTGCCAGGGGGATTTGTAAGCTGAAATATAAAATGTGTAGCATTTAATTTTATTGCGCTAAAGAACCTATTATATGCCAGACTCTGGAGAACAATGTAAATTATCTGCCTTCAAAATGGAGTTTGGCCAATTCTCCATGTGAACTAATCACATAGCTCATTATGCATTAGGGTATTAAATTATGAAGAGGAGTCCCTTTCGCATTCCTGCACAAAGCCCTATGAAATGTTAATAATATGCCCACAATAGCCCAATACCATGCCTTGCTCACCCTCATCAATATTTAAGTAAACAAATTATCCCACTCGCCTTTGATAAAGATAATTAGTGCTTCACCGATTATCAGTCTTGTGACCTCTCTCCTCTTCAAACTAAACATCTGCTCCAAAGATTTTTTTTCCTCACACCAACAGACGGGAGAAAAACAAATAAGTCAAACTTCAAGTAAAAGCTTTGCCCTCTCAAAACACACATCTGCAACTGATTAATATTTGATTGTTATTAGCTTATGAAAGGTTATACAGTAGCTGTGCCCTTTTTATTCTCTTTCACCATAGTGTCTGTCCTCTTGTTTTTAATGATCAATGATTAGCTTAGCAAGGAAGTAGCAACATCTGAGAAAAACACAATGCAAGAGCAGAAAATACCACAGTAAGTCACATGCACACACACAGTCACACACACACTTACACACACACACACACACTTACACACACAAGAAGTCACATCAGTGCACACACACTCACTTGTACGCATGCACACACACACACATTTGGGCACACACACTGAGCCATTCATCAGCACTAATTAAGCAGCAGATTAACAGAGCCCGCAGACCAAGGCTGCACGGTTACACAGTGGGACGACCAGCGGGGAAGAGAGGAGACACAGCCCGGCAATAAAACACAACCATTAAACACAGCCAAGAGCCTGGAGTCGACTACGGATGACACACGATTGATGGGTGGATGGATGCATGATGGATGGATGGATAGATGGATGGATGGACAGAGTCTGCCTGACTTTTTTTTTTTTTTTTTTTTTTACCTGAAGGTGAGGAGTGCCAGAGAGCTTGACCAGAGAACAGAGTGCTTGCCTCTGCCACCGCCGAGGGTGTCTAGGAGCGACGGCCGCAAGTCGACTGGTGTCACCCCGTGGAGAGGCAACACTATCTGTGTCATCACTTCAGCCGTGTTTATGGGGGATGGCATCATAAACAAGCCAGCTCTCCCCCCCGCCAGCCGCCACCCAGCCCCCGCCCCAGTTCCCCCCGCTCCCTCTCTCTCTCCTCTCCTCTCCCTCTCTCGCCACCTCAACACCACCACCACCACCACCACCACCGTGCCATTCATGCATACTTAAATCACCCTCGCCCCATTAAAAAAAAGAAAGCCCAGACGCCTCTCCTGACAATTATTCTATCATTTCCAGTTGTCACCGGGGCAATTACCGACCGGGGCCCCCTGTGCGGGTCGGACATGCAGGCCCGATAGGAGAGGCTTGAGTTGGGGGAGAGGAGGAAAAGAGTGAGAGAGGGGACAGAAGAGGGAGTGTGTGTGTGAGTGCATATGTGTGTGTGTGCATGAGTGTGAATGGAAAGGGGGGGTGGGGGGGTAGTGTACAAAATGGAAATTTATGACAGAGACACGGTGGCTTCTTTCTCTCTCTACACTGGAAATAATTAGACCATCATTTCTTATGCCTGCCACTGATGAAATATATCACAATTACTGGAAAACACTACTTATCATTTCATTCCCCATTTTACTGGAAATGAGAGACAAGGCAATAATTACTTAGATCTCTTCTTTGCTGTCTTTTAATTTAGGGAATTGCCTTTAAATCTGATTATATTTATTTATTTCAGTAACTTTTTGCAGGTAAGTACAAAGAAAAATTAGTTTTTCTGTGCATTTGAGTGCAGCTGTGTAAGAGCAAGTGTGTGTGTGTGTGTAGGTAGCCTGTGTGTGTGGGTGGGTCCTGTGTGTGAATGAGAGAGTGTGTGAGTGTGTGAGGGGATCTTCACACGGGGAGTGCTGTGACTCCTTGCAGGATGCTCGCCGGCTCTCTCCCCTCGCGCCTCGGCTGCATGCTCACCAGGCAGCTCGCGCTGCTCTCGCTCTAATCGCACATCTGCTTCCCTGAACGCTCTCTCTTTCCCTCTCTCTCTTGAGCAAGTGCACACACACACACACACATATACACACATGCACTCCTCCACACAACCTGCCGGACTGGCTCTCTACTCTGCTCTGTGTACCCGGCATCGCTGAGACGAGAGGGAAACGGAGACAGAAAAAGGGGCTGGAGGACGCTGCTACGAGAGGTGTGTTCGCCGCAAAAAAAGGTATGTGTGTCTGGCTTTATTCTCGCACAGTTCAGCGCTTTCCCTTTCAGCTCTGATTGTGTGCATGTCAAAGTGTGTGTGTGCGTAGATGTAAAGAGTCTGAATGGGATTAGTGAAGGGCTGAGCGGCAGTCGGTAGCCTCCACGCCGTGCTCTGGCGGAGAGTGTATAGGGCTCTTAAAAACAATTAGCCATATCACATCCATGCATTACCAAGTAACACGCTATCACAAAGCACCGCTACGATACCACGAGCACACATCCAAACAAAGTCATAAATAGACTGCGAAGGAGAGAGGGAGAGAGTGACAGATAAAATGACCTACCTTTAAAACAATGACTGAGAAATCCACTCTCCCCGGTAAGAAGCATTTGAAGAAGTATTCTCAGAAGCCTGGAAGCATTAGTGTGTATCAAAAATGAAGAGAGGGGGAAAATGCCACTAGAAATCAGAGCATCAAAAGTGGGAAAAAAAGGGGGGAGAAAAAAAGTAAAGAGAACCTAGCTGACGCTTACTGTCAAAGACATCACCAGAGAAGTATTTACAGCGGTATTTACAGTAGTGCGAGGGGAGAGCACCTCTGCCTGGTCACGTCTGAGAGACAGTTGCCGTTTCAGTGCTGCCTAATTAAAACAAGTCAGGCAGCCCCACTGGATTGTTTTGACGCCTGAGGACCAATAGTACACAAAAACCAGTGGCTTGATCGGTGGGGTAGGGGGGCTGGTCGCGGGGAGCGGAGAGGAGGGGGCGGAGGGTGGCGAGAGTTGGCAAAGGAATGGTGAGGAGGGGGGGTGTAAGTGTGTGTGTGTGTGTGTGTGTGTGTGTGTGTGTGTGTGTGTGTGTGTGTAAGAGGGGTTCAGAAGAGGCGTTTTGTAGAGGAATCTGAGAGGGGAGGGAGACCACAAAGGTTCAGAACTGGGGAGACCTCCACATGCTGAATGCTCCCCTCACTTTTTCTTAGACAAAACACTAAGATGATGCTTTTCGAGAGTCTTTTGCCAACATGCTACCACCGCTGTCTACACTTTAAAAACATTTTTCAGCATGAAACAATACCTCTGGCCAAACTACAAATTCTCAACACAGCTGAGAGTCAACGGGTTTTTAATATCTCATTAAATAAAAAAAAAAAAAAAAGTGAAACACACAAGCTGACAAACATTTCACAGCTTTTTCCCTCAGCCGCAGTTTTTAAAAGCTCGGTTTACCACTTGATAAAAGGCAAACGTGTCTGTGCAGATGTCTTACATGAGGATTCAGTTATTTGAACAAGTCTCTCCTAATGAATTAGTTCAGTATCTCTAACTGGGACCGCAAAAACCACCGGTCCCCACTGCCTGCTAAAGAAGCCGACGAAAGCTGGAGCGAGCTGAATTAAGCTGGGGCTGGGCTCAGATGTGATGTATCAACATGTTTCCCCTACTGTAAACAATGCACAACAGGCAATGAGCTGGAACATTTAGGGCTAATGGTGTTTGCCAATCCTTTTGTCAATTTTTTTTATTCCCTCCTCACTCACTCTCTTTGTCTTTCTTTCTCCTTTCCTCTCTCTCTCTCTCTCTCTCTCTCCCTTGCATGCCACAGATGTTTTTCTTAGTCGCTCCAACAGACAGGAATCTACTGGCAAGAAGAAAGGCTCGGTCTTCCCCAGGAGAGAGGAGTACAAAGCCCCCAGTCTGCACACAGCAGATGCAGAAAGCCAGTCCATCTGCCACCAGCTCGCTCTGCCACATGGGCCTGGGAGATTTAATACAAGAGGGGACTTTTTTTCACACATCTGCCTACATAAGTTTGTGCCATATACATAGAATCAAATGCACATCTAAATCTGGCAGAGATGCAACTCCAAAATTAAATTCATAGTTACACACCAACAGATACACACATGCAGACAGCCACAGCATGGAGGTTACAGAGAGTGCAACAACTTTTATGTTTTAAAGAGAGGCACCCAGGGCAACTATGACAGATTTATTTAGGAGAAGACGTAGCCCCTAACGTGGGGTAAAGACCACTTGAACTCGCAGCTCTGAGCGGTGCACTGGCATGATTTAACAGGCTCTGAATAGCACATTATCTCCCAGGCTCCGCTGGAGCATATTTCAGCCGTATGATATCATTATTTAGAGACCAACACAGAGCAAAAGATGTAGCATTTTCATTAGTGTCAACTCTCTGAGCTCTGAGGCGGGGAGGGTAAACACTAAACAATCATGGCAGAGTGAGAGAGACAGTGGAAGTTGAAGCAAGCGAGAGAAAAAGAGAGAGGGAGAGGGGGAGATGACAAGAGTGCAAAAGCAAGCAACCGAGAGAAAAACACAGCGACAGAGAGAGGCAAAGGGGGCTAACATTAAACAACTGCTGTTAATTGCTCTAAGCATCCACATTATGTCAGTAATTTCTCCCATTTCTCTTTCAGCGTTAAGAGCTTCAGGCTAGAAAGCTCCTTCAGCCCCTTTAATAAACTACTCAGAGTGCCTCACTGGAAAAGACAAACAAGAGGCCCCTGGCCTTAGAAACATTCGCTTCACTAGGGGGAATGCTATGCCTATTTCTACACATCTGTGACAACTGTGTGCCTCCTCCCTTCAGGTATTTATTCCCTACGTCTCTTCTTCCAGTGCTTTACGCTGCCAAGGTCAACGGAGACGAACAGGCCCACCAGCGTCCTGATGTGGTGGCAGCAGAACAGTGAAAGGAGACAGAGAGAGAAAAGAGGGGGGAGAGAGAGATAGACATGTGTAGTGGGTACAGTGGGGAGGGGTGACGGTGGCAGCAGCTGGTTACCAACCCTGGCAGCAGTGGGGGAGCAGTGGATCTGTGATGCAGTGCAAACGCAGCCACGACGACGGCGACGGATGTTGCTTACCGTCTCCCGGCCCTTGCTATCATTTTCACAGTTTACACACGCACACACACTAACTATTAATTTTCAATTAAAGCCACCGTGAAGTGCATTGCCTCTGGGGCATTAGACAAAGTCAAGCGCCCATCACGGCGGTTTCCCTCGTCATTTCTGCCACCATCGCTCCAGTACTACCAAGCCACCACAAAGTGCATGCGCTGCCATGAGGTTTGTCAGTCAGAAGCAGCCCAGCCCTTAGCCATGTGAATCACTCCTTATTAACCCTTTAACAACCATTATCCTAAAATGTGCACACAAATGACAGAAATGACTGAAATTTAGAAAAAAGCTTAGTATATGTTTAAATAAAAACATGTATGGCCTTTTGAATATACACAAGTGGAATGAGGACAAAAGACAAAGAGAATGGTGCAGGGAGACAAAGACTTTGTGGCTTTTCTCTGACTGCGAGCGTTGCATTTATTGAAGTGCCAAGAGCATCAATGATGTTCACTTTGCGTTGGGAGGTTATCCATTTGACTTCCCTCCTCCCTCATCCATTCTCACATTTAAGAGCTAGTCAGACAAAATGAAGTGATTTCATCGTCTGTTAAAATATGCTCAGCTGCCCCTGACAACTCCCACACGGTGATAGCCAGTGTTTCCGAAGAGCAAAACGCCACACACGTGAAAACAGAGCGCACACATCAGCGCCATTCATTAGTTGCCACACAAATGTTCCACAAGCACAATTCCTGAGCCTTTTAGTCCTGCCTACAAATAAATAAATAAAAAGCCAAATAAGGTATAATGAGGGGGTAGGGCTCTTTTTAGTCCTGGGCAACGTTGATCACACGATATGTTGCTTATGGCCAGAGAGCAGAGACCATTACGGACCGGTGATTATATAAGTGGTTGGAAGGCAGCACCATTTTAATATACTGTACTTAAGCACCAGGGTATCCATGGCAACTTCCCTTGCTCCGTGCATTCAGAAAATCCCTAATGAAATGCCTATTAAGTGGCTGATAATGACAGTGTCCAAACATATTTGCATATGTGTTTCACTGCAAAAAAAAGTGAGAGCAGTGAATGAAGGTAGAGAGGGGCAGGATCGCTGCAATCACAATAATAAATATGGTGGCTGTGATCTGTTTGTTGTTTGAAAAATTGCACTCATTTAAGGAAATAAACAATTTTTATATCATCTTATTCACTGATCATTTAAATTAGTGAGTAAGACAAATGCAAAGCTTGGTGCTTTGGTTTACATAACACAATTATTTATATATAAGTATTGCTTTTAATAAAACTTATAAAAATAAAAGAAAAGTAGTGGCAATGGGTGTGAATTGAGGCCTCTTTGCCTTCCTCTGGGAGTCTCCACATGTGACTTCCATTTGCGACTTTGGCTGAGTGCCCAACAGGACATCCCTGAGAGAGTGTTTGCTTGACTCAATATCAACAGCCCGAGTAAGCAGCCGGGGGGTGGGAGGGTGGGGGGGGACTCGCTGGCCAAGCCCGGCCTCGGGTTCCTATTGAAAATAAACCAGGCTGTACATTCATTGGGCCCAGAAATATCAACACGCGCTGCAAGGAGCCACGTATAGCACTCAGCAGCGTTCCGCTGGTGCCTCTCCAAGGCTTAATGATACCTGCACCTCCCCTCCAGCTGCTTCTGCCGACGCCGCTGCTACACACAGACAGCAGGCGGGCGGGGGAATTAAAGTATACATTACAACAGAAAAATAAAAAGAGATCGAAATGACAGAAGTCAGACAGTTCAAGCTGACCGGGCCTCTTGAAACAGAGGAGCTGGTAGACTATAGCAACAGACACTCCAGGTTAAATTGGCCCTCCTGTGCCTCCTCTTATTTTCCCACCACCACCACCACTGCTGCCTCCAATGCCCAACACCCCCTTCTTAAAAAAAAAAAAAAAAAGCTTTTCTTCAAAAGCGTATTTGAATTAAACGAGTTGCTGAAATCAAAGGCTCGGCTGGACCGGGTAAATTTAAACAAGCAAGTGCAGCTCACAGCAGTTTACCTGTTATACAGCAGATTGGAATTAGATGAAAGAGTAGAGCAAGGAAGACAACTTCCCTTTTTTCACAGTAGTAGATATTATCATATAGTAAAGACGGTTGCAGTTTAAATTAAATCCCTTCTCAGCGGAAGGTACATGCTACTGAGTTGTTGTTTTTTTAATGTTCCTGGCCACTGAGATGTCATCGACATGAGGGAACAGCCAACTAAAAAAAAGTGAGATATAATAATGGTTTCACACTCAGATTTCCTGTTCGGGATGAATCTGAAACTCATTTATGACAGTGATCTGTATTGTCTGAGGATCCCACAGCTCCAGCTCTGCCAAAGAGATTATCATTCCCAGAACCATGGATACAGTTGAATGGCAGTAAGACAAGCTCCACTGGCAGTCAAAAGAGCACAACACCTGTATATGCTATGCAACAACCGCTATCTAAGGTCCAAGGAATCCTCTCGTTGCATTTGCAAGTAGCAATGAAAAATAGTTCCATGCGGGATGACAGAAAAATTAAACACTGACCATGAATTAGATAATGGAGAAAGTTTGGGAATCATGGCGTGGAGTGGTCTGTTCCTGTGCTAGTGAGCGGACTTCAGAGTCCTCCCATTACCTCGGCCTTCTGACTTACTGCTGACACAGTGGCTATCCATTCATGACTAAAGCACCATTCAACTAGACACCAATAACACCTAAACCCCCCCCGATCAAATTAATTCAGGAAAGCGGCATTCCAGCAAAGAATAATAAACTCATTATATGGAAATTTCAAACTCTTCTATTCTCCACACCGCGGCTAATTCAAACCTAATTTTTACTAGCCACTAATTTGAGGGCGAAGGGCGGGGGATAGGAATTACATCTGGAGGTAATTCATTGTGTGGAACTGAGCCCAGTGGAGGCTACGATATCACCCCCCACCCGCCACCCCCACACCGCCCCCACCCAAAAAAAAGGAAAAAAAAAAAAAAAAGAAAACAGAGAGACAGACAAGACATAGAGAAGGAACTATTTAGGTGAGTGGGACTTCCGGAGCACTGAAACGACACTTTTCACAAAAATGTTTTCATTGTGCTGTCACCAGACACGGGCTGGAGAGGATATAGGTGCTGCAGGCACAGACAGAGAGACAGACAGAGACACTGATAAATAGGAGGGAGAGGGAGAAAGGTTTTTAGGAAATGTGGGACTCCTTTTGCAGCTTGGGCTCCTCCAGACAGCTGCACTGGTTCAGCATTTGGTAAATAGCCAAAGATGTGGTGCGGGTGGATGGGTGGTGGTAATTTTGACTCTACAGTTGGGTGTTGTGCCCGCTCTTAAGTCTCAGAGTTTATGAGGACGTCTCCCTCTCAAGTGACCAGCTACATCTGGGCTGCCTAAGTGGGCTGCCTAATAAATGGCACACTTTTCCAATGATCTGCACTTTCAAAGCACTGAGTAAAGGGTATGCAGCTGTATCAGTTTCACTGTATGGATGCTAACTTAACTGTTATTTGCAAGAAAGTATTTGCGAGGACTAGAAGTGGACATATTTGAAAGATTTTTCTTGATTACGCTAAGGGAAGTCACGCTGATCAAATTGGGAGAATGAAATATAAAGTTTGGCTCCCAACAATCAGGCACAGTGGAAAAATCCCTGCAGGAGGACATTAACATGTGATAGAGAAACTTGCCTCAGTCCCTTCCACATCCGAACCCCCTGCTCTCCACTTCCATCCACTGCCACCCCTCCAACACTAAATGTGTTTTCCAAATGAAAATAAACGGAGTCCGACTGGTTTGAGGCAGTCATACTCTGGAATATGAGATCAAATAAAGGCTTCTGTGGAGGCTGAAAAGAGAAATGAAATGGCTTCTGAGGGGGAGATGTACCGAGTAATAAAATTACTCCTTTATATCTTCCTAAACAGCACATGTTCCCCTGGAGTGGGTGAGGGCTTCACTTTGGTCAAAGACAAGTATGCAAGTGGCAATTTTTCCTTCAGGGAAGATTCCCTGATACACTTCTTGAGACTCGGCGCGCCGCAATTTTCTTGAAAACGAGAAACTATTTCAGCAACAAGTTAAGCGGAACTTTGGAAGTTTCACTTTGATGATGTGCTGGTACACGCTGTCATTGAAAGGTATGTTCCATTAAATTGGAACAGCAAGATGATTCATAAGCCTACTGCTTTTCAATGAGTTCAAACTAGGCTGAAATGTTCGCATGAACGGTCGTATTTTATCCTAAAACATACAGTTGACTCGGAGCTGACCATGATGTCACTACTTGAAATTGGTTAGCTATTCCGGTTATACAAGCACCACTCCATTTGGCATCGGGGCAAATTTACAACAAAAGTATGAATCTAACTACTTAAAATCATGCAATTGATTTGTATTCTTAAAAAGCTGGTCACAATAATATTCAGATGGACTTTTTTGCTACGGCAGGAGGGCTGTATTAGAGGAAATTTGCAATTGGAGAGAATACATTATAATTCATTATACAGTAGCTATTAAACCTTCAGTAAAAATGCTTTAGCACAAGGATTGAGCCACTTATCATACCTACTCACTACCTTTAAAAGCTGTCCATGTTCAGTACTCTGAGTGGCAAAAAAGCAATCGCTGATGACTTTGAAAATAGGACTAGATGTACAATTTATCAAAACAGAAAAGGCTGGCAGGGATTTCAGAGAATCAAGAGTTGTAACTGTTTGTTGAAAATCACAGGAGAAAGGAAGACTGCAATTTAAAAAAATAAATTTAGTGACGCCATTTTTTAAAAGTTATCAACAGAGTGCTATGGGTTATACTGTCCAAAACAGCTTTGAGATATTTAAATAAGAAACATGTATTGTTCATAAAATTCATTCATCTGGTGAAATATTAACAGTATGTTGCATGGATCACAACATTTTATAAAGAAATCTGTGTACATTTCCAACACTATGTTTTAATGTGTTCTCTTAATGAGGTTAATCTAAGAAAATTATGCAACAAATTAAATAAATTACTTGCAGATGCACACTAGTATCCCCGTTTCAGTTTGTTTCGTGCAGTCCTGGCATGTAATTAAGCGGTTTACACCAGGTTGATGATGTTTGTGCTGTGACTATGAATTAATTTCTGGCGTGAGCAAAATATAGAACTTTTTTCCTCAGTGACAACCTGCAAGACTGCTGTTTACAAACATACACAGGAAGAGAGCAGACTCATTAGAGAGCTCATAACACGAGGCCCCAAAAATAGTGCGTGGAGCGTGCATCAGTGGCTTAAAACACTTGTCAAGCTATCATCACGGCTGACTTTTAATTTACACAAAGCCACCCAATTATACTTAGAGGCAACGTTTTCAACACTTTGCGAACTTGAACTTGGGAAACATCATTAACTTTCCCTGCGTATTGCCTTTTGCCCCTGTCGAAGCCTGTTGCCGTCTATTCAGGAAGACGAATGGCAAAGGGGATGTTTCTGACAGCTTAAAAGTACCCATCAGCTGCCTGCGAGACATCTGCCCGCACATCCAGCCCCGAAACCTCCCCAAACAAACAGCAGGCTCCACTTCAAATACATAGCAGGACTATTAGGTAATCTTCTCCTTTGTTCGCTCTCCCTGAGCCTCAGTGACTAACCTCAATCTCTCCCCTGTTCCACCTCCTGCCTTCAAGCTGACAACACAACACTTAATGCTGCCAGGGCTATGGGAGTGCACCGTGATGAATGGCTGGGAATTATCTGGAAATATACACATGCTATCTTATGTATTCAAAGAAGTTTGTTGTGTTATGATGACAGCAGCGGTTTGAGTTTAAAGTGAGAGGGGAAAGAGAAGAGGAGGGCGGCAGCACAAGGGCTCTTTGTTTTGGGACGGGACAAATCTGAGGTTTCCTTTTGGATATTCAATATCCTGCAAGGTACAAAACGGAGTTACAGTAGTCTAGTGTCTGGGCTTTTTTTTTTGGAGGGGAGGGGTGCAGAGGCTCGCTACGTGTGTCTGTGAATTGTTGCATGCTTCTTAGTCAATTGCTGTGTGGCTCGCGTGAGTCGCTTCCAACAAAGCCTGGGAAATCAATCAATCTGTGAAGAAATAACTCTCATGCCAGATGTGGCACTTGAAAAAAAAAAAAAGACTTAAAAAGACTTGCTTGTATTAGGGACTCTAAGGGTCCAAACATTATAAAACCATGTTGAAATGAAATATTTATTACAAATGAATCAAGCTGTCAAAATGCTACCTACTCCACTTTGAATTTGTGCTTGTTATTTTAGGTGGCTTCTCTTAGCCGTAGCATGTCAAATCTGCAAGTGTGTAAACATCTCACTCTGAAATATACCTCCATTTTTCACGAGGAGAATGAAAGACAAATGTTTCATTAGCAGGTGACTTTTTTTTTTTGTTTCTTTTACAAGTCTTCAGTAGTTCCGCTCCTTGACACATATACGCGCACTCTTGCATACGCTGACTATAATTATAAATGCGATGCTTGCTATAGGGAGCTGAACTTTTCACACCTTTCAAAGCCACAAAATTGGATGGTTTTGTGGTTGTGCAGCTGCCGCTCCGCGCTAATGCAAGGCGGTGTCATATGAAAAATATTCCTCTCCCCAAACCACAGGGCTGGTCATTAATGAAACACAGGCCGCGCAGTGAGGTCATACAGAGTCTAGATTTCAGCAGCCACACTTAAAAACCGCTCAGAGAGAATAGAGAAACATGAACACAAATCAGATTCCAGCTCCAAGGACGGGGAAAATAAATAAATAGAGAAAGGCACTGGCCCCTCTCACATTTTCCCCCAGCGCTCTGCAAACAACCGTCAACTGCAGCTCAGAAACGGCTCACAATGAGAGCAGACTAAACAATCTGGTCCCGGCCAAGGAAAATGCTAAGCAACTCTGCACACAGGATGTCTCACCCTAATTGCCAACTATCAAATCTCACAATGGAATCTATCCATTTGGCAAAATCTTCACAGCAAACTTGGCAATATACTTTTGCTTTTAAAAGTGTCAACTTTTGTGATGAGAAGACAGGGCGAAAAAAGATGGGGAAACACAGTTGTCGAGAATTTCATTTCTATCTCGGATTTGCTGGGGTTTATTGAGCTTACAGGAAAACGAGCAATAATGTGTGCTGAGAGAGGAGAGAAAAAAAACTTTGATTGGCTAAAGGTGCTAGGGGTCTTGTAAACGAGTGATTAAAATCCTCAGCATTAAGATAAACAGACTAAATAGGTCCCCAAAGACGCGCACACTCAGGAAGGAGAGAGAGCAAGGGCAAGCCCAAGTCAGCTCGAGAGACTGACAGACTGTGTACTGGAGGTGGGCATGGGAGCGTAACTGGAGCCTTGGGACTGGTATAAGAAACAGGGTTACCAGAAGGGACCGGGCTTTAAACAGGAAACTAATGGACAGTCTCCACCATCCACCATGTGGCATTGTATTTTCCAGCCAGTCAAAGCCATGCTCGCAGAGACCCCATGACTTCAAACAGCCAAAATAGCAGCACATTCATGAAACAGAACAGAACTACTGGGAATTAAAGAAGGCAGGGGAAAAAAAAGAAAATGCACACACACAAAAAAAGGTAGCAGGCCTCGACAGCAGATGGTAAAATTAACATTTCAACAGTTCCTTCCTTTCATGTAGGTCTCGGCAGAACTTTTTCTTTTTTGGAAAAAAAGAAAAAAAGTAAGAGGGGCTTGGGTTTTGGTGAGATACAGTGGTGTAGAAGGCATCTGGAAAAGGGGAAGAGGAATATTGGCTTATTGCTCCTGATGGTCCACCTCAATGAAAAATTAAATAGGTCTGTTTTGCAGGTTTCCCCTCTCTAGAGTGCCCTAAGCTGTGTTATGGAAACATCATCTTGGTAATTTATACGCCAAAGAACACCTGGTGATGAAAGAAAATAAACCATACCTCCCTTTCTTTCTCCATTTAAAACCCCAACACTTTGGCTTTGTGGTCTCTCCCTTTGATGTTTCTTTTTCCACCGTTTTAATGTCCGTCCATTTGGTTTATTTTGCAAGAAGTTGGCATCTATTGTAGTGTTAAGTCGTTCACAAAATGCTTGTCAGATTTCATTTTGAAGTCTTGATATGCACTTCAAAAGGTGCTGTAGAGATGTTATCATGGAGAAGACTGGAAGACTGAGGCATCTCTAATAAAGACCCAAACAATGGACAGCCTCTCTCATTTCCAACCCTGTCCAATGGAGCGTCTCAGTAGTACCCATTAATTTGGACACAGTTCTGGCTAAATTACATGTGTTCCACCTCTGTGACATTTTAAATGCAATTAAAAGCTGGTTATGGAAGTGTGCGCGGACTTCCCTGTGATGAAGGGAAATCACTGACGTGATTAACATGCAAACGAGCTCATGCTGGCAGACTAGATTGGGGTTTGAAAACCTCAATTACTTTTGTGTGATTATCTATTTACCAGTACACAGATTTCCATTTCTCATCTCCAGCCGAGTTCCCCATGCACGAGCCTCAATTATACGTGGCGCACCTTTATTTATGATGCGCGCGACGCTGAAATACAAGCTGTGGTTATTTTTCACTGTGATATATTGCGTCTTTAAAGGCTGCTCATGAGGCAGGGCCACCAGACCAACACTTCCTAATGCTGAGCCATTTGCTTTGTGAGCACTTAATATGATCTTGACCCCCACCACCCTACACACCCCCAATCCATCCATCCAACCTCTATTTAAACTCTGTTTAATCCCACCCCCCCTCCCCATTAGACAGCAGGGAGAGTAATGGACAAAGGGCAACCATTTTTTCCCTTTCAACTGAATTTTATGCTTTAATACTTTGTATTTATTTCTAAACTATAACACTACCAAAAATTAAAAGCCCTGTAAAATGCATGAATGACTCTGTGTGTGTGTGTGTGTGTGTGCGTGTGTGTGTGTGTGGAGGGGGGTCTATTATCTGAAGACTAATTGCAGGTGAAGATGCAACTATATCAAGCGGTAGTTGAGAGGAAGGTGTGGGATTGAAATAAACTGCAGAAACACTCCAGGCGTTATAGTTTGTATCATCTTGTTGATGTAATTATTAAAGCAACGCCTCGCAGCACAGAAGGAATGCAATTCAATTAATTTAAACTGCTGAATGGTGACTTTTTTGTTGTCTTTTTTTTGTTGAAATTTACATTAAAATGTATTTTCCAAGCAGGCAAAAATTAAGACACAATATAAAACCCTCTAACTTTTTTTTTTTTTTAGGAAAAGAAGCATCAAGCAAACGAGTGAAAATATTCCATAAACACACAAAAAATTAATGAACTACAGTGCAGTAACTGTGCCAATGTGTACTTGCCTTTCAACCATTTTATCTGAAGCGTAATGATTTTTTAAAAATAGTATCGAGCACGATCTTATTGTTTGTCGGTGTTCCTGCGTGTTTCTCGGTGCCCAGGGACGGGAAGAGAAAGCAAGGCACACATATCTGTGGCACAGCCGGGCTTTTTCACATTGTGCCCAGCATACATAAAACATGCCCTGTTGCTTCAGCTGGAGCAAAAAGGAAAACAGTGCCATCAAGTGAAATTTCTGAGGATTCCTCAAACACCTCAGCAGATACATCTATCACCTTATCAAACTAAGGCCAGTAGGAGGAAAGTGTTATTCTGTAAATTTCAATGAACAGTATTTATTTATTTATCCAAAATAAGAAGACTTTTTTCTTGTCAAACACACACCTCATCACAGTCATCACCAACAAAACATACCTTTTAAAAGCTGTAATTCTGTACATCTAATTTTAAAAACATATATATACTTTAAATCTTAACTCTGGGTTACAAGAGCACCTTCCACTCAAGTAGAGAGATGATAAGACAAGAAATGAACATGATGCTTTGCTGACTTCATGTTCAGAATCCTGTTTGAGGTACCTCAGGAACAAAGGGAATCATTATTACTATTTGAACTCAGTTGCCAGGACTTGGCTACAACACTGCTATGAGGTTGCTAGAGTAGAAAAAAAAAAGCAGTGGATACAGCATATTGAGGGAGTGAAACTGGTGGTGACGGCTAGAATCATGAGTGAGAGAGAATAAAAGAGACAGAGAGGGGTAGAGCTTAGATAATAGCAGATAATGGACAATTAACTCGGGCTAGTAGTGCCGGCTGCAGTGAATAGCAGCTTGTGGTGCAGCAAGTCCCCGATCACCACTCAGCCATATTCACATTGGGAATACAGGCGATATCAAGCTGCAGGCTACTGGGCCTCTGAGGTGTACACGCTGCATTAGCAATCTCCACAATGCCTTCAAACAATGCTTGATACCAACAAAGTGTCCCAAAGTGCAAACGCAAGCACTCCGCCGATGGGAAGTCTGTGGTGCCATAACCTTGTCCATTGTTTCATGTCCTTTCACCATCAAAATAAACCCAGGAGCCGTAAATCCATTTAAAAAAGTGCCATACTGCCATTACTGGGTGCAGACAGAGAAATTAGCATAATTAAACCTATATAAAAGCTAATTGCATAAATAAATGAATGAACGTCACCGCGGTGCATCACACAAACAATGCATGTGTTCATATCAGGGGCCTCAGAAGTGTTTTAACTGCCCCCCCACCGGTCCCCCCACCCCCTTCAAGCTCCATCTAAATCTATTGATCTGTGAAACACAGGGACCCAAGGGAGGCAATTCACTTAATATCATACATCTAATGATGAGATGAATAACGATTATACCATTTGGTAATTAAACGTCTTACAAACCATTTAACTGTCTGTGCGTCAGGAGGGGTCGCTGGAGGTCGCAACGATTGTTTTTCATTTCTTACTCGGCACGAAAGCAGGAGACACACGCAGGAGGTAAGGCTGGGGGTGGTGGTGGTAGAAAACAGTGCATGGCACAATGGTGGAAACAACACACTAATGACTGTTAGCAGCTATGGCACTAATCCCTAATGCTGTCAAGACTTTGAAGGGAAAACAATTTGGAGGGAGCAAAGGAGGCCAGACAAACATCTTAGCTTCCTGGATTTTTTAAAATATATATTTAGAAACCTCATTAACATGCTTGTGTGTCCTTTCACAATAAGAGATAAGTGAGTAAGAAAAATTAGCCCATATTTATTGGTGAACTGTAAATACATGACAAGGGCGATCTGACAGAAGAGAGGTGGAGGTTATGTACAGACACCTTCACTCTTCTGCAAGAATGTGTCTGATCCACACAAAGGTGTGTTAGACACACGCTCTTACTGTCAACATCCACAACCCTAATCCCTACTTACAGGCAATAATTACCCAACATTGCCATGTCTGTGTGATGTTGTATGGACAGGCAAACTCCAAAGGCCTATTCAGGGCTTACCTTTTTAACTGTAATGTATACACAGTAAGGGACTGTTCGTTATTTATGAGGGGGGGTGCAAAACGGGGGAGGCATGCCAAATAATTTTATAGCACGAGAGAAGGATTTGTGTTTCTTATTTTGGCTTACGGGAGGGACATACAACTTACAATGGTTGTATTTTGTATTTATTTTAAATGAGCTCTGAACCCCAAATCCCATTGGGAGGTTTGAAAGGCACATTTTCTTTAGAAATCACCAAAGTCACAATATTTATCATAGCCAGAAACTTTAAAACAGAAAATTCAAACAGAAATTATGGTGAGATTTTTACATTTCCAACAGTCCTTGAACACATCATACACAACAAGGCTCACATAACCAAGATCGATTTATTCTTAGTGTCTCATTTAAAATTTCAAAATAACCAGCACTAACCAGATCCTGTAAAAAAAAAAAAGCTGAATTCTGAAATTTTCCAACTCCAGGATTTTGTTTTCAACTTTTAACTTTCAAACATCAAAGCCTGCGTTTTTAAAATCTACAGAAGACCGCCATGCCAAGTTACTCATATTGCCACTGCTGTGTACAGTTTATTTGGGAAAGCGTTCATTATATGCACATGTTGCTAATGCCAGCTGCGTGCGCTCTGTAATGTGTGTGTGTGTTTGCCCATGTGAAATGTGCAAGCTTACTAAATGTTGTTGGTTTTGTGTGGTTGGACAAATGATGGGTGGCTGTCATGTACCCATACTCTGCTTAAGTGCACACATAGTTTGTGTAATGATGCAATTTGTAAGGAGGGTTTGCTTTTGCTTCGAGAAATTTGCTGTTTGTGTTGGTGATAACTCTCACTGCTGTGCTGTTTGCCTGTTGCATTGGCTCCACTACCTACATTCTGTGTGAATATATAAAAAAAAGGTTATTTACTGTGGAGGGAGGGTCATGCACTTCCCCCTAGTCACGTGGGGAGGCTCAAGGAAAAATATTTGTGGCTTCAGGGAGGGTCAAGATAAAAAAAAAATAAAAAAAATCAAGTCACATCCAGCCACCCCCTCTTCTGATAAACAAAGTACACTCTAAGTAAAGGCGAGATGAGAAAGGTTTAAGGGGTTATGAAACATGCACACAAACATCCAATCGCCTTGTCGAACTAGCCTAAACCTTCCATCCTATCCTCAGAGGGCCGAACAATACCTTCTTTTTGTATCTGCTTCTCCCACATTCACACAGCATTTACTGACAGAGGGATGTGTGTCATGCTCCTGGCTCCTTATTGAATGATAGCTAGTAAACATTGTCATTCCAAAGAGAGACAGGATTAAAGCCCGCTTCGCCCATTGAGGGGAACAGTACGCGGAAAGAGAACCGGAACAATAGCCAAATGGAGGACGGTATCACAAGGGTCCAATGTCTGCCGTGATGAATATGTGGGAGATTATAACCCATTCCATCATTTCCATAATGTAAAACTCTCTTTCTTCTCCACCCGCCGACTATTCACTAAATAAATGAGAAAACTATCACCCGCGCAGAAATATTTGACAAAAGGCAGAAGGGAGGGAGACTGAGTTTTGAATGACCCCCGTGCCTTTGACAATACAGCCGCTGTCCGGACACATTCGGAGGCAGCCGAGTGAGTAAGACCTGGTAGAGTATTTATCACTGGGCACAATGCAAATGTATTACCATGTCACCTATACCACTTTACGGCACAGAATGGAAGCACGGCGAATACAAGGGAGGTTTATATAATACTAGGTGGAAATATGAATGCGGTTCTCTCTCGATGTGTGGCTTTACTGCCTCGCTGGCACTCTAACCTGGGGGATCATTCAGTGGACCCTGGTTTAAAACCCTGTAGCCACAAAGAGTCAGGCCTTGCATTTAACCAATATGCTAACTAGCCTAGCTAATGAGTCTTTCCAACAAAAATCATTTGAATTGGACTGACTGACGACGGTTTCAAAGAACTTCTGAAAAGAAAAGTAGAATTACAGAGTTCAGAGTAAAGAGAACGTGAATAAAAGAAGTTCAAAATGATTGAGACTACCTTCGGCTAAGTTAATAACTTTTCTTTAAAGAGTTTTTGAACATCTGTGAAAGCCATCTGGTTAAGTATGGCTTCCGGGAAATTCGCGGACCAAAAAAAAATAAATGACCTTTGCATTAAAAAGTTATACTATGCACTGACTGTATGCTATGGACGGACAATATAAGCGGCTGCTTGACTGCAGGCCCTTGAATCCAACTGTTACCTTTCTAGAGAGCTCCTCAAAAAACATTAAACTTGTGAAATTCCTGAGCCATAGAAAATATCTCCCCACCCCGTGCTCCGCTCACACCTCAACATCACTGACACCTTTTCAGCCATTCACTTGATGTTTATGTGTGTGTATGTGAAAGAGAGTAAGTCTGTGTGTATGTGTGTGTCATCTGCCCGATCACTGCAGTCTATTCCAGAGATTTCTCCCATGGTAACCTAGTTTATTTACTTTATCTACAATATAATGCTTCAGTGAACATTAGCAACTTTGAGACACAAGTTTCAATCAGTCGTCTAGCGGCCGTGTGTGCATGCTCGTGCGTGTGCTCAGCCAGGTGCAGAGAAGAGATGAACAGCGCCACCAAAGAGACGGCGCGGCTTTAAAGCGAAGGACTGACAAAGAGGTCCTGAAATAATAAAAAATAAAAACGGACGGCGGGGATGGCAGAAAAGGAGAAGCAGGGAAGAAAGCCAGAAAAAATAAACTGCACAGGACAGCGGGAAGAAGAACTGGGAGGAAAGGTAGTGGTGGATTTAAGAAATAAAAGAGAGAAGCTAAATAAAAAGTGATATTGTGCTGAGAGACTGGGAAAAAGTGCGAGGAAGACGGACAAAGGGAATGATAGAAATGGACAAAAACAAAGTGAAAGTGAAAGCAGGGAGAGAAGACGAAAAAAAAGACAGGGACGGGAGACAAGGTGCGCTCCCTGGGTAGTGTGGAGCAGGTCTTGTCCAATAAACACAGGTGAGCAGCTCGACAGGCCAGGACCACCAAGCTGACTGACAGCTGAGAGCTCTCACTGACCGCCAGCTTTATGTTACATGACATGAGGAGTGCAACTCAACTGACAAAGAGAAACTGCCTGCACCTCTCAGAGTGTGGGAGGGAGAGGGGCTGGCGAAAGCACACGCGTACACCCCTTACGCGCTTGTGCACACTGTTCAAAGCGGCATCCACGCATTGTGGCCACAAAGTTGCAAACACAAAAAACATCCACTCTCGTACACACACCCAGACAGGAGGACAGCCATGCTATTTCCCTTCACAGGTGAGCAGAAGGAGGAAACACCCCGGTGCTTCAGTTACTTAGTGGGAGAAAGTGAGGAGTTGTAGGGTGGGGGGTAGAATGTATGCTGTGCGCCGACTGAATCTTTTCCACATGACGGGCCTCGGGCTGTTTTTGTCAACTGCACTCTTGAGCAGCAAGGAGTCAGGTAGTGTGACCACATGATTGCCCATGAGGCACTGTGGTGAGAGAGGGAGAAATGGGGAGAGAGAGGGAGTGAAAAGGGAAGAGAGAGGCAGGGAGAAGGATCGGGGGCCAGGGACAGGACCGATGCAGCACGCATGATGAGGTGTAATCACAAACCCCATTCAGAGTGCAGTGGAGTTTGTCAACATACACACATTCACATTCCACTGTCTGTCAGCTCTATGACCCAAATCGAGCATGCTGTGTGAGTGTGTGTGTGTTTTTTCCACACACACATGAGGATGCTTTCTGCCCATTTCATCTCCAACCAGGTAGTAACAGTTGCACTGTCTGGGCTTGTGGTTTGCGGTGAGGAAGTCAGATTCCAAGCTCTTGTAGGATTTCGCTGCCGCCTGTATCCCTTTTCAGCCCGCGATCAAGTGATCATTATGAACAAAGGACTTGGCTTGTTGCCTCTGCAGTAAAAGCTTTTTCAGTGGCTGTGACCGTGTGGTTTGACTTGAAACTTTAACTTAAAAAAAAAAAAAAAAAAAAAACTATCTATCTCATAAAGGAATCTTAAGAATGTTCAGTCAAAGACAATAAAAATGTCATAATAAAACATTTAATGAAAAAGTGTTATGTAATTAAAACTTAATATGTAAAGAAATATACAAGTCAAACAACTTGAATGCCCTTGTCATTTCATTTAAATATACATGAAACTAAATCTTGTTATACACGTAACATGGAAAAGAACAAACAATCTCATTTACAATTATACAAACCAATCTCACTGCGGAAATTTCTGGTGAGGTTGATATGGTACAAATACAGAGATGGGGTTCCTGGATAGAGCTGGGCGATAAAACGATAACAATTACCACAACATAATTTTCACTGAAAGAGGGTGGCGCCAACGAGCCTTGAACACAACTTGCTACCTGCCATCAAAAGGAGGAAAAAATCAAGACCTGCCACCAAGGTTTACTGTCACCAAGCTAATGCGTGGCAGTGACCCCTCACTCGATTGATGTTCTTCAAGTTGAGTCGAGTAGTCGAGTTGAGTTCTTTCATTTTTTTTGTCAGTCTGGGTGCAGTGTGCTTCTGGGGATGTTTTGGTCCCCAGATTTTGCTGCAGATTGCGTACTCCTCGCTTTCACACTGCTCTTCAGCACAGGCTACTGTGGACATGGACGCAGCTGTCTGGAGGAGGAGAGGCTTTGCCCCCTTAGGTTCAGAAATAACGTTATCTTCTGCCTTCTGCTTAGAAGTGGTGAGTTTACAGCTCAAAGTAACTTAATACGATACGGTCTCTGGCTTTTGTCTGATTTCTAGTGAAGGAGAGAAAATGTGTTTGCACATTTCCAATCCGTCATTACCTCAGTTAGCTTGGTTACTATCTTACGTAAGTGTCACTGTCCCCATTTAAACACTCAAACTTTATGTGGAAAAAACAAACAGTCACATATTCGTATTGAACAGCCAAATCTGATTCGACTGACATAATTCTGAGTCAGGTTCAGCCCTGGTTATAACATTACAAAAACAACATTCAACTAACTCAAAGTTGATATAAATATGATTGTTTTAATCATGGATGACAGTGCCGGGCTGTGAGGGTAGTCGATTTACCCAATGCTAATTGTAAGTTAGCAAGTTAATGTTATTTTAGTTACGGATATTGTAGTAGAATGAAATGACATACGTGAATAAATGTGACTAAATGGAACAAACCTTACTGAATGTAATGTGAACAGAAATTAACACATTAACTCGTCCATGAACATAATATTTGCCACAGTAATGTCAGATAGATTTTCATCAGCAATGAATGATTCCATTCTACTTTACGACATCATCATATTGTTTTGATTAAGAAACGGCAGAACTACAGACTTTTTGTTTACAACTATACTGAGCACGGTTGAGATTTCTTTCATTTGCTTATACTGTCAGCTAACACTTACAAAATGTTTTAAACCATCTGCACAAAGGGTTCGATGTGCTCCTGAACAGAATTAAGATGTCTTTGTCTAATTATGGTTTTATTTATTATAATTGTTTTGCGTTTACCTCAGGTTTGTGAAACGTTCTGCTGTTTGTCATGCTCTGAGAATAAATAATAGTTTTCAACCACAATTAGCTGTGTGATTTCTTCACCTTTCACTCAAAAACGGCCTTTAAACTTGAAAGAATGACGATTTGATTTTTATCATGATAGTTATTGATATCGACTGATGTGAAAATATTTGTTGTGATAACATTTCTTGCCATATTGCCTAGCTCTATTCCTAGAAACAAATTTATGCGGATAACACACAGTACATGACAATGGTAACAGAGTGTTTGCATTTTGAAAATGTCCCAAAAAATAAGAGCTCAGTTCTACACGCTGTATCATCACATGCGCTCTCTGAGACGAATAGAGCTCATCAGTGGAGTTAAAATAGTGTAGATTTAGTTTATGTCATAATGACTATATCCCTATAAAACACTGGACTGTGAAGGGCTAACATAAACTGAGGGCTATGTGTGCAGGCTGAAAAATGAGGCTGACTGACAGTTTGGTGATAACACACGAGTTCAATCTGTCAAGACAATCAGCATTTAGACCTTGGGAGAAGAATGCGCGACTGTGTGCGACCGATTCATTGGACACGATCACCTGCGAGTGAAGCCACTCGTAATTCTTCCCACCTGAAATGAGGAGTTCAAACTAATGTCAGGCTGCTCTGATGTCATGCCTGCCTCGGGTTGGGTTTCACAATAATCTCAGGCTCTTGGAGAGATGCCATCGAGTCCGGCTTCCGCACCCAAGCTTTCTCCAATTAGATTGCAGGGAAAAAATAACATGCGAAACACTAGATCCCTGCTCGTTTGTAGAAATTAAGGTGGTGCATGCAGTGTTTGCAATCAGTCATTTCTAAAGTATCAGTCGTCACTAATATGAAGCGGACATGTAGAGAACTACTGGAGGGGGCTGAGGCCGACGTTGCTGAGGGCAGATGTATCTTTTCCCCTATTATAAACTCCTAAATCATGTATTGCTCTGCAAAACAGCACCAAGATTTGGCTTTTAAAAACAACTGGATAAAAAATAGAGTGGCGGAAAAGCATAGGCAACCACAAAGATCAATAGACTCATTGAGCTTCTTCATCTTCTCCTTAAGAAACAACAGCAATTCTCATTTTGAGCCTCCTAACCTCCCTGCTTTCTAACTCCATTCTCATGGCAACTGTGCTCTCTGGACAAACACTCTCCATGCAATCTCTTTTCTTCACTCCTCGCCTCCAGCCCCACACCTCCACATCCGCTCTTGTTTTTCTATTCTGTCCCTCAGTCATTTCTCTTTCACATCAGACCTGTGCAAGATAAATACCTGCCAAGAGAAGCCATAGTATTGAGAAGGAGAGAAAATCTGAAGTGTCCATATGGAGTAGGAGATCTGGACTGAATTCAGCCTTGTTATGGTTATATTTTCAATGTGTGATGGGTTTCATATGGGATGGTCTCACTAGCGAAGGGCCAAAGAAAAAAAGCTGGGAATATACATCACAGGTGTGAAAAATATTTCCTCTGCGGAAATAATGTAAGAATGATTCCAGAGCCTATTTAAAAACAGGACAGCTTCTAATCCGAGAGATCAGCAAAGGGCAGGACATCATTGCTCGATCCACTTTTGCTCCAATTTGCTCACAGCGCGGCGCTATCAGACCCCAAACCAAACCTCATTAAAATCGAAATATGGAAAGTTGGGGAACTTCCAAAAACTTCTAACTTCTCTCCCTCCCCTTTGCCTAAGTGTGAAGACAAAACAGTGGACCATAGAGAGAAGGGTGCATGAAGAACGGCAATAGATCCTTGGGACTGAGAGCAGAAGGAAGGAAGAGAGGGAAAGAGGGGAAAGTAAACCTTTGATGAGTAAGACTTTTTTTGTTAAGCGAGGGGGCTTAACTTTAAAATATTCTGGGTGGCAGTGAATGGGGGATTGACCAATGGCCCTGATCTCAGCCACACACTGGGGCACTGGGGTTAATGGTGGATAAAGATTAGAAAAAAAGGGGGGGTTGCTTTCCCTGATCTCCATCCACCCCCACAGTCCACCCCGCAGTTTTCACCTTCTCCGCCAATCCCAAATCAGCTAGACAATGGAGGCTGCCAATGGGGAATGATCCAAGTCCCTTTGATTTCTGCCTCTACCCTCTCGACTGCTCTGAGTGCCCAGGGTAAAGATCCGTGGAGGTTCCCCCTGTTTGCCCACTCACAGGGACGACAGTTAGCAGGCTCAGAGAAACCATTTGAGGATTGGAAGTGGAATGACAAGAGGTCTCTGATCTATGACAAGAAATCAATTTCAAACTGGAAATGTGAGCAGAGGGCTGTTCAGTCTGAACTGCAGCTTCTTTAAAGCGGCCAAAGATATATTTAATTGCTGTAGATTTTTATATATGTCTACACTGGAAGTACGGCTTGCAGTGTTGGGGCAATTACACTTTTTTGCAGTGATTAGAAGGACTTTTTTAGGCCAGCAGATATGCAGTAAGAGTTCATCTTTGAAGATTTAACTGAATACTAGACAAATTAAGAACTAATGTTTAAATCTCTTTTAGGTGGAATAGGAAATCTGGACTCTGCCTCACTCTGGGAAGATAGGACTCTCGGGTATGTGGACCTGGTTCTTCAGCCAAGCCACCCAGAATCTTTGCCCCTGCCTATATGCTTTAATCATATCTTTACCTCAAAGGTGCTATTTCACGATGGCGTATAAAGATAAACAGATTCCTCCCTTAGGTTGAGGGTAGAATATCTAAATAAACCTCGGGCCTGGATTCAAAGCCTACAGACAGAAATTTCCAGCCTAAACCAAAAAATACGTATTTCTATGAAGCCACTATACATTTTACTGTTCTCTTGTATGTTTAGGCTCTCAATCATCACTCATGTCCCACTAGAAGTGTATGGCGATGTTTCAGTCTGCAGAGACTTTGCCCTCTGCCCGTATATTCTTTACATTTTCTTCTTATTTTGCTGTGTTCAGGACGGTCCTAGTACCAGGTAGTAGCAGAGGAAGTTACGGAAATTGCGGACACAGCACAGAACAAACACTATATAAATATAAATGTATATATGTATATAAAAAGGTAAAGCACAAAGCTTTATCCAAAACTTGAGCAAACCTGGGGTTAACTCTCAGTTTTGCTGGCGAGTACTGAAGGAGATGATGAGGATCTGTTGGACAGGTACGTGCCGGCGGTTATCTGGCTTGGTAGAGTATCGTCTCTTCCATTACAACAAATCAAACGTTCCTACAATAGTGGCTTCTGGTGCACATGCAAGCAGTGTAGGGAGGACGCGCAAGTTTGAATGCTGTGTTTACTAAAAGTAATGAAAATTCCTGCATAGTATACCTCTAAATGATGTACATCATAATGATTTCATATTTGTACATACCTGTAGCAAATCATTCCACTTAAACATTCACACACACACACCACTCTTTTGACCTATAACCTGATTCTTCACAGCCCTGTTTGCTTACTTTACTGTTCATATCCTTCCAGACCAACACAATTAAAAGTTTTATTGTGTTTCTTCACACCATCACTACATGAAATTGTTAAGAAATGTGTGGGTGTGCGCCCTTGTGCGGCATGGATGCATTAATATATGCGAGAGATCTAATCAATAGAATGGCCACATTAGTCATGATGGAGATATAACTGGTCATTGCAGTTACGTGATCTGAGATTCCTCACACTCATTTGTGGGCTGACCTGGTGACAAACACCATCTTGTATCATTAACTTGGAGAAAGGAGCTATTTCTGACCATGTCAAAGTTTTTCAGAACTACAAAGGCGCAGGGTCAAACAGTCAGACTGTTTACTTATTAACTGGGTCACAATAATATTAAATATCACCTATATATTTCACTTGTGTTTATTATTTAAAAAAGTTCACCCCTAAATCAAAAATACATATTTTTCCTCTTACCTGTAGCGTTATTTATCAATCTGGACTGTTTTGGTGTGACTTGTCAAATGTTGGAGACATTAGCCGTAGAGGTGTCGGCCCTTT
This sequence comes from Cephalopholis sonnerati, assembly GCA_019142605.1. Classification (NCBI taxonomy): domain Eukaryota; kingdom Metazoa; phylum Chordata; class Actinopteri; order Perciformes; family Serranidae; genus Cephalopholis; species Cephalopholis sonnerati. The sequence goes on along the minus strand of JAGQAX010000022.1, from coordinate 24,690,839 downwards.
CTCCAATATAATAGGACTAGATGGTGCTCCGCTTTTGGTGCTCACAACACTAAAAAATACATTTCAAAAACTCAGCACCTCTTTCCAGATAGATAGATAATCCACAGACCTTGTTGTAAATAGTTTCATGTAGGAAATATTTTCTTTTTTACCAAACTACACCTGCCAATCTCACCACTGTGCAGAAGTAAGTTTGCATCTACTAATGGCTAAGAGGCTAGTGCTTGTGACAGCATGAGATGTTAACTTTAATGGCATCCTCTTCAGGCTGACTTGTAACATTAGATAGCTCAGTGGCGCTAGTTATACAAGCAATCAGTGTAAGCTTCCTCCTGCACTAGGATATGGTTTGTGGGTGTAGTTCGGTAGAAAGAAAATAGATCCTACATGAAATTGCTCACAACAAAGTCTGTGGATTATCTTGAGTAACCGAGAATGATTTCTGGAAAGAGACATTGCTGCTGAGTTTTGTATTTTTTTGCACTTTGAGCACCACAAACTGGGTGCCGTCTAGTTCCATTATAATTAAGAGGCAGACATCTCTACGGCTAATATCTTCAACACTTTGCAACTCACAGCAAAACAATCCAGATTGATAAAGAGCACTACAGATAAGAGGAAAAATGTGTATTTTTGATTTTGGGGTAAACTGTTCCTTTAATATTCAGCAAAGACAACATTGCGCTTGAGAGACGCACACAAATATCCGTCTTGGTATCTGATATCAGTCACCTCTGGAAATGTAAATTAATCTCCCACATCCCACCAACTTTTTGACTGATGACATTTTAATGTTATTGGTTCTAAATGATGTGAGAAGTCTGGTCCATGTACTAACAGGTATAATTTCCTCATACCTGGCTCTGCTGTTTTGTCATTTCAGTACCCAGGATTGTATTACTCTGAGGCCAAACCTCACAAACAGTTATGACTGATGTGACTCATTACAGTGGGCACATCTATCTGGGAAAAACAAACACAACACCAGGCATGCAAGGACAATGAAAAGTGCTTTCACTTACCACTTTGGACTTTACAGTGTGTGTCGTTTGCTTTTTTCTACGGGTGCAGAGTGGACATATTTCATCCTAAAAAGAAAAGAAATGTTTGGACTGAAAATATGAGCGATACAATGAACAAAGCTGCAGCTCTGTCTTTTAGTGTCTGTATAGCCAGTATAGTGTAATACATACCAGGTACACTAACACCAGATTCAAACTAATATAACCCTGTTCACTTTATTCTGTTCTGTTCAGCTACAAATCTCAATCAAGACATCAACAAAGTAAATAAAAAGAAACCCCCTGATGTGTAAGCTTGCCCACATTTGTCAGCCGTAACGCATATCATAACTTCTAAGCTAGAGTAGATTGAAAATCCCTGGGGTGTGAAAACCAAACAGGCACAACTGAAAGGTTGCCCAGTGGAGGGGGAATTCTATCAAGGTGGACAAGATGAAGATTTGTTACATTTGAGTGGGGAATGGGCCCCCCTTGACCTCCACTAGCCACTACAATCACCCCAACACAGCAGGGCTAACAACACTGAAACATCACCACCAAAGGGACACTACAAACCTTGATTAGTTTATCATTTTATTCAAACAAAAAAGACATCCCATAAAACAGTTTTACTTGGAATGAAGAATGATCTTGAGAATACAATGTAGGTTACTGTTCATTTTAACACTGATCCTTGAAAAGACACTGTTAATGCTACTGTAATCTGTCTCAAGGTTAAGGACTCTTTGACAGATGGACATGAAGGGACCATGTTCAAATACTCACCCTAAGGGAGAGAACTTGCTGTTGTTGTCCGTCACAGGAGTGGAAGGAGTCCAGCGATGTCAGCTATCTGAGATAAAACAAAACAGAAAGTATACAATTAGCCCAAATCTACTCATGAAATGCTTATCTTTTTTTTTTTCTCCACGTTTCCTAGGTACACTCAGAGCTGGTGCGGACATGTGTGGGCTAGATTGTGTCTTGCATAACTATTGTCTGTGTGGCTTGTAGGTGAAAGCAATAAACTTTGGAACAACAAAGTGCACCTGGATTTTGCTGTGAAGCATGAGAGCATGTGTGTGAGTGTGTGTGTGAGTGCATGCACAAACAGGCAACGTACAGTACAGTAAAAGCTTCAGTCCCCACACCCCCACCCCATTACACACACACACACACACACACACACACACACACACACACACACACACACACACACACTCCTCACTCTCTCTCAAGTTAAAAGGTGCAGTGCCTGGAAGGCTCAAGCTCTCAGCGCCAAGTAAATCACACTATTAAACTGACACGATTGATTTCTCATGTAGGTCCATTCAGCTGTCTGCGTCTAAGTACACATGCTATGGCACCGGTATAATTTAGAGGCCATTAGTATTGATGATTTTTTGTGTTAATCACACAACTGCAGCAAGAGTGTACAATACCACAGCTGCAGCTACAGATTGCTTTGGACGTTTTTACTGCACATACGCCACGTTTAGAGCATTAGGCAAAAATAATAATAATAATAATTCCCCTCGTTTAAGAGCGTTGTGGGGGCACATTTCTGCAGCTGGGGGCATGAGGGGGCACAAAATGGCCTGGATATTCCTCTCTGAGACTTTTTTTTCCCTCTCCTTTATTCTCCCAGAATTCCAATGACCCCTACAGGCAACCAACGACTGCTGAATCCTAAGGAATGTGCTCTCTGAACTGTACAAAAAGCCCTCAGCTCAAAGAGCACAGCTGAAAACAAAACATGCCAACTGCTATAATTTTTCACTGTTTTGAGTTTGTGGAAAATGTTGCACAGATTGCTGTGCAACGTTTACTCAGAATGGGGTGAGAGAGTTTGAGGCGGGGGTGGGCACAAACCAATACACTGTATGTTTGGGAAACAGACATGAAATGGTTTGACAAGTTTAGAATCACATAAAATCATCTGATTAATTTGTATTTTGTATGGCTACATAGGAACCGTTTTGTGATACTGTACCAATTCCAAAAACACCATTGATTTTTAATAAATAGTTTACAGACAAAGAATCATGGCAGTGTTTCACTTTGTGCTGTGTGTAAACCCGAGTGCCAGATAGCAGTGCTGTAATATATCTTCAGCCATTTGACTCTTCCATTGCAACATAATACATCATAAATACACATAAATACAAATACAGATTCAACTGTTCTGATTTAGTAAAAGAAGAAGAAAACTTAATTTTACTCAGATTTTATACACATGGTTTGTGTTCTTTATATGGTGACAGTTTGCCTAAAATTAGATTTTAAAAATCACAATATGTCAGCCTGCTTGGAGTATTAAAATGTATCGCATAGGGCTGAACGATACGGTGTCGTTATTCAGTTTCTCTTTGAAACAAAATTTTAAATGATGCTGGAGCACTGCTTGGACGGAGACGGACAGTATTTTGCGGCAGTCCCATCATTGCATCGCACTGACAAAGGGGCTAATACCAGTGTGTTGACCGTCGCATTTCCATCACTGCCGATTAAAGCCGATCAGAGCGAGAGCTGCTAATTACCCTGTGACTACTGCAGATTTATTTGGCAGATTGTAACTTTTCCCAATAAATACAAAATCCAGATGTTAGTGGGTTCTTTTGTACAGTGGGAAACAGGCGTAATAGAACAGGTATAATAGTCTAGTACTGTTATTTCAGAAAATGACCTTTAAAACCAGGAAACACGGCATTGCGATAACAAAAATCTAAGTCAATATCTAGTCTCATATCACAATATAAATATCCATATATTGCCCAGTCATAATATCACAATATATTGAATTCTAATCCCTGTGTCATGATACGTACCGTATTGACAGATTCTTGCCAATACACGACCCTATTAATATAGTTCTATGTATAAAAAAGAAATGACATGAACAAAAGTCTGAAAAATGTTGTGAGATTTAATAAAAGCCAAGCTACATGGGATGACTAAAGCTGTAAACCAAAGAAAACAGATAGTTGTAAATATAATTTAGATATAAAACATCATTTCAAGTTAATGCCCCTTTACTTCAAATTATTTGCTGCTTAGCGGACTTCAATATCACAACACCTCTGGGCTGTGCAGATGTCATATTTTATTCACTGGAAAAGCATTAGGAATGCTATTAGTCTGTATGACCTCCAATTCGTGGGGATTTACAAATACCACACATATCTTTATGCCAAATACAAAACCACTGGTAAATTCTATCAACTTATAAATATGGCAAATGCATTCAAGTATTCATGAAGGCCTAATAATGCTATAGGCTGATATTTACATAAAGCGCTCGTGCACTAAGTCAAGATAAACTATTTAAGACCCGGACCACAAATACTTCCACACTGCAGAAAAAGGAGGGTCCTGCGATGAAAGAGGACATTATGCTAACAAGTCAGATTACTGTACACAATAACTTTATCTTAAAAGTAAATACCATCCTTGGTGTTGGAAAAGGAGGGGGGGCATTATGGAAAGTCACTGGCAATATTTCTGTGGGGACCAAATGCTCCTTATCAGTGTTAGTCGAGCAATTCAGGCCCGCCCGAAGAAAGATGAGTCTTCAAACTCATTCTATTCATGGTCAGACGTGTAATTACCCTCAGCTCACAGTCTAGACGTAACCGCTTTCACAGTATTTAAGACCCCCTATGCAACGCGCGGACGCCGGCTCCTACCACCGAGCCCTGCACGTTAAATCTGTGGGCAGATAAATTAGTGAAGAATGCAATAAAATAGACACAATGAGAGGAACTTTATCCTCCCCGCTGCTAAATGAGATTTCTTTGAAATGCAGATCAGTGGCTCTAGATTAGTGAATTTTAGCTGCTGTCAACATCATAACAAAATACAAATGCGATTGTTCGCTGGTGCCTTATCTCCTTGCTTCCATCTGTTGGCTGGTTATTTACTCCCCCCTGATTTACTATGCAGATCTAAATAAGTCGCATCAAAAGGAGGGCTTACTGCACAATGCCTTCTTAAGCTTCTACATCAAGGTATTTGAAAAACCGGTAGTCACATGAAAAGGCTGCCCATCAAAGGCACATCTCTAATGAACTCTCCCATATCAGAGGGGGCTTGTGGGGCCTGGCTTTAATGCCGTCTGCGTGGTGAGAGAGGAGCAGAACTACAAATCAGACCCACCAATCCATGGTGGGGAAAGGGAGGAGGAAGATAGAGAGGGGGAGAGAAGAAAGGAGAGACAGGAGAGGGAGGCAGAGGAAGGCCTCAGTTATCAGATGAGATTAACTCAGCACCGGACTAGTCCTAGGTCTTTCCATCCATCCATCCAGCTCTTTGGTCTGGGCTGAGGGAGGCACTCATGAAAAGACTACAATAGCACTAGATTAGAACGAGTAACCATGGATTAGACTGGACTCTACAGGTCAGTCATACTGGACCCCAAGAACAGAAAATTAAATGGCAAAAATTCAACTTGAAGCAGCTACCTTCAAAGTCAATCTACATGCAGTGTCCTTAAGGCTGTCAACACAACTGGACTGCAGGCAAATCAAAGACTATCAATACATCTGTTTTAAAAAAACGACAAACCAATCCAGCTCTCAGAGGGAGATTCTTGGACCGACTGTCAAAAACAGGAAAGAAAAGCACACTCTGCTGTCCTCCCCTCCCTCCTCATTCTCCCCAGGTCTGCAAACAGCTTTGCTAATCTCAAACAGAGCTTTTGCATTACGCTCTTGCAATAACCTTTAATTTCATGGTGTATTTGTTGCATTCAGAGCACAGGCCGGATTACAACCGACAATCTTCAGACTTATACAGCGAAAATAAACTGCATGGAGAGATCGTGATCTGTACCCCCCCACCCATACCCCCCCAACACACACACCGCCATCACCACCGCCACCATCCTGCTTTGTAGCAGTATGCCTGGATGAAGGGGAGACCCCCACCAACAAGCATGCAGTTTACCAGTGAACAATTAGCCCCGGAGCAAGAGCAGGCCCGGCGCTGGCACATGTGGTTAAGAGGCGAGCGCTGCAGGAGAGCGCCAGATGATGAAGGGATGAGGATGGGAGGTGGAGGAGGAGGAGGGGTAGAGAAGAGGACACCGAGGGGGCGGAGGGGGGGAGAGGGTGGAAGGAGGTGTTTTGCGTGTGCCAGGCACGCGTGCGCCACTTCTTGGCTACTGGGCATGTCCTTCGTCATTCACTTACAGCTACTCTTTACAGAGAAGATAAAGACGGATAATGGGCCCCCTCTTTAATTCCAAGACAACTTTGACTCCAAACTTTAGGAACCCATCCAGACTGAGCTGTAGTGTGACGGCATCCAATGCCTGACTCACTTTACTACAGAAACCCAACTTCTCGTCCCTCCCCTCACCCCGCCTCGAGCATCTTTCTGCTGTGCAGCATGCCAACTGGGCCCAGTGCCAGTCGCATTTGCAACCACAAGGGACCCTTGTCTTTTTGCCTTGCCTAATGAAATGACAAAACAACAGATTTGCATATGCAGAAACAGGTGTTGTAACAGGTTTGACTCCTCTTGACCCAAGCCGTGTTAAAGAGAGAAAATGAATAGAAAAAAACATGCATGAAAAAACTAAAAAAAAAAAAAAAAGTTTATGACCAACAGCTGCCTGGAGGTATTTAGGCTCTAATGGGCACTCAAGTCTGCACCATCTGCCCTGCTGCTTGCCAGAAGTGACAATATAAATTAAAAACCACTCATCAAATATCATAAAAATAAACCATTGTTTTGCTGCCTCCATATGTTGTGGCCATTTTATTTCGTTCTCGGAGAGTAGCGATGGAAGCTGAGCTCGGAGGCCTATAGCTGTGATCCGGGGAAAATCCAGAGAGCCGCACAGTAGCCTGTAATTACCCTCCCACCGATCCGCTGTCTTCAGACCAGAGCCCTGCGTCATCCTACACATTATCCAAGTCCATCCTCTCCACATTACAGAGTAAAAAACCCAACAGAGCCAATGTGGTGAAAACAAGGTCATTGTTTAGAGTAGGATTAGGGGTTGCCATCCAAGAGCACAAGCTGGGTGTTCAGATGGTGAAAGGAGATAAAAATCCCAACACTATACTTGCTTGTAACCAGATAACTGCTATTATGTTTTATGCAAATTTAGCTTTGCCATGCCAGAAACAGAAATTGTGGTGGAGAGTGTGTTGCTGTGAAACAACCCAAACTAACAGTGATGCATCTCTGAAAATGTCAAATGTCTCTCCTGCACATTTTGACCAAATTATGTCCTGGCCCAAAGGGCTCGACTGGAAACATTCCTTTTGTCCTTTACTGAAAGACACAGCTACTGTACGACACCCCTGCCCCGCCAAACCCGCTCGACACTGCCGCCGCCACCCAACCCCCCACTTCCATTTTTTCCCTCCTGTTTTTATTTAGATGAGTGAGACAGAAGGAACAAACCTGAGACAGTCGTGACCCCGCGCGAGTGTTGTAACTTGGTCTAGAGCTACGCCGGCAGAAGGCAGCACCATATGCCCTCAGCCCCGAGCTGGATGCTCTTTCTGCAGCCTAATGTGCCTGTCAAAAACTGTTACTGTCACGAATCCCCCCCATGTTTTTTTTTCCCCCTCTCACAACATGTTTGAAATAAACATTGTTTTTCCTTCTCTCTCCCTGTGTGTCTCTCTGAGTAAAGAGGAGAGATCCTTGGAGATGTGAGGCAGTGGTAACGCAGTAACTGTTAAGTATTGATGCATCTCTATCCTGGTCAGAAACACAGTCTAAAGCTGAAGTTCTGCTATCATAATCACGCATACATCAAAAACAAATCAGTGTTTTTTAGATCATTATATCTATCAAAACAAATGTAACTTTCTTTTTTCCTCATTTTACTTTAATGCCAAATGTGCAGGATACATATCCATACATATCCATCACACCACTGATAATCAAAGACAGTTGTCATTACTAAAAGACACCTTAATAAAGACTAAAAAAATGGCTGATAGCTCCCACTGTTAGCCTACAGTGCTGTCTCACATGAGGTCTGACTGTTTACGAGTGACAGGCTGATGGCTGAACGCGGTCTGAGCAACAGTGACCTTGCCTTTTACCATGAGTGACCCTCTATCTTTAATTCAGGGCAAGACCCCAAAACCAACACATTTTTTCACACCAGGACACTGTCCATCTGACCGTGACTTGAATAAAAGCTGCCATGCCTTCACACCACACTGACCAGCAAGTAAACATGCAATTGTTAACTCAACAAGGAACAGGGGGAAAAAAGAAAAAATCGCAAGGCAGAAAAAACACTAGCAATGTCTGTAGCTGCTGCTGGTGGACTGTGATTCAAATGATGGTTTATTGGATAAACAGACCGACAAGTCCGTTAGTGTTACAGGCCAAGATTTTGGCAGCTTGGAGTGTCAGCTCAACGGGAGACTATTAAGCTACAAGGTCACCGTCAAGACTGTGGTGCCAGGAGGTGAACTCTATGAAAAGGCATAAAATATCTTACATAGCTTTAAAGAAATGTTGTGTAAGCAAACTGAAAGTTTGTTTTATAATTTAACATGCATGTCCTTTCCATTTTAGAATCTGACACACTGCGAGGTTTTGCACACCAGCCAAGAGCTACACTTTCAAACTTGTGAGAGCTGTGTCATTTGTTTGTGGCTTTACGATCCTTGGAGGGATTTTTAATGACGTAAGATACAATATTTGCAAAACAATCTTTGCGAGATATTTTGACACTCGATTGTTTTGATCTAATGTAACCGCACAGTCTTTTTAAACTTGGCCAAGAAAACAGGAAACCCATAAAAATGAATTCAACAAATTCTGCACAGGACTGTGAACTGAGATGAAACAAATGGCCAGCGTGAAAAAAAGTAAGTCACTGGCTTTCCTCAGATAGCTCTTAACGTACCCTTGTGTGGGCAGCCTGCAATCTCCCTTCTAATCCTCATCCCCTGACCCCACCCTGCACTGCTTTCTCCGGCCAAAGAGTCACAACGGTTCTCCCTCACAACAGAGTCGAGTCGGGCTTAAGAAGTGACCCAGAGCGTAACTAAAAAAGTCTGAGCTGTCTCAAGACTCTTAGTAACTGTGGCACACAAAACATCATTACTGTGATGTGGATAATTACAGTGCAAAAGGGTGGCCTCTTAAGCATGTAATGCACTCTTTTATCTTAAGAAGTCAATCTCTCCGAAGCTGACAGCTTGCAGTATATGATCCTGGTAAACAAATACTTTTGCGCGGCACAAAAGTGCCATTAAAGGCCAAAACTGTCAACACAAATTCCATTCTTCCAGAGGAGAGGTGGGGGCAAAGTGAGAGGGAGGAGGGGAGGGGAAAAAAAGGACTTGATCACTTCTGGTTGCTTTAACTTGCATGGAGGTTGTCATGGAAACATTTCTATGAAGTTAACTGGGATAAAACCTGAACATTTGCCATTTAATTGCCTTTAAGCTTAGTAACAGGGCCAAGTTAGCTGTATATGAAAACACAGCGTGCAGGTTACGTGGATGAGCTCAGTGAGATGTTTAGAAAAGTGAAGCTGGTGCACCACTCCCTCGATTTTCTTACCCATTTTCCCCCCCAAATGCAGCAACACCTCAAGGGTTGAGCGAGCAGTCTGTTTCATTACGGAGGTGTTGGGGGATGGGTGATGGTGCAATTCAAAAGCTAATCCAAAAGTGAGCAAGTGTTTCATTGCCTAAGAAGTACTCTGACTCAAAACAGAATTGATGTGATATGTGCAGAAAAATCCACTCTCTGGAGTTCGACTGTGATTCCCACTTTGCACATATTGTCAGTGTGAGCAGTTTTCTGCGTTCACAGCAAATGCACACAAAGTTTTCTCTCAGAATTAAAAATAAATTGCAAAGCGTTTTCTACTCCAGCTCGGATGGAAGCAACAATTTCCATATCTAAGATAAAATCGTGCATCAACCAGTGTTCATTGAGCTGAAAGCTGAATCTTAATATTGATAAATGATTGAAACGTATGACAGGGTATACACATTAATCCTGTGGAGGACATTCATTTTCCTATTACCATAATGTAGAGCACGACCGCCCGATGATAAATGCAGCAATCAAAAAATGGACGCAGAGTGGGGAGAGTCGGGGTAATAAGTGCACTGCTCCTAACAACGGTCAGTGTTGGAGGGAGACTAATGGCAAGTCTCTCTCCATCTCTCCCACTGCCTTGGGGGGAAAAAATGCATTGTGTTTTACAAAAATCATCTGACCTTACTTACCGCACACACTACCCTGACAACAAGTAAACATCAGAGCACGCACAGCTTTAAAAAATGCTTTAAGAAATGATTACAGGGGCACTTCAACAAAGGGGCTGATTGTGCACTGTCGATGACATATTTCACAAGGGGCATTTATTGCCGCCTGGCCCTTTGAAGAGTGAGAGCTGCTGAGTGAGGGGGGAACTGGCCCACACCTGCATAACTGAGGAGGGAACACCTGTGCACCCTGCGGCTTGAACAAGGAGGGTCGATCCAGCTAATCCAGGGGTGAAAGCTGATCAGAGGACAGGCCCGAAGAGTTCAGCAGCTCCCCACTACCTTGTTAGCCTTTCTTCACCAAAAAAAAAAAAAAAAAAAAGTTACATCTATTGATTTTTGGGGCCACAGTGATTGCAAGAGAACAGTGGCAAGACACAGAGAGTGAAATAGAAAGGAACTCAGCAGAAGCTTTTAGAAGCTTTTGCCTAATTTGTTAGAATTTAACACCAGGCATGATGAATTCTGATATGCTACCAGCATCCCTGTTGGTTTCTGGACAACGAAAAAAGATGGAATATAAAAATGGAGCAAGCAAGCACGGTAAGGTGTTGACTGCTGATAATCGTAGATATTGATCATGCAGATAAAGCATTGATAATTATAAACAGCCTGTGCTTTACATCTAATTGCATTTCTTTTTTTTTTTTGGTGTAAAGGTTTGAGCTTAAGAAACTGTGACAATGCTATTTTAAAAACATGAGAACTGATATTAAAAAAATGCTTTTAAAACTACATGCAACCCCTGCTGTGTGAGAGATGTAAATGCCATGGCTACAAGACTAAAGGAATTTAAAAACTGCAGTAATCCTTGTCTCATGATAAATAAGAAATATATAGATTTAGCATGATATACATATTACAAGTTGTCTTACACATAATTAATTCACTGTTTACTTGCGTTTTTAGTAATTACTACAATTTAAAAATAACAAATAAATACAGCAAACACTTAAAAGATAGTAAAAAAGCTTTCAGTGACATTATTGTAGATATAATTTAACATTAAAGGCGCACATAGATCACATTGATATCCAACAGGGCAACAATATAACCGAATTCAGCACATTTCTGAAAAAACTAAGCTATAAAATTAGTTTTTAGATATGTCATGTATAAGTTAGTGGTTAATAAAACTCATTTACAGGCTTTAATTTGCAAGCCGCCTTTATAAGCTGAATTAAAGGTTAAATAGGAAACAATAAGTCGGCTTTTCAGAAGTCAGTGTTGAGCGTTCAGAGCAGCCAAAGCCTGGACAGTGCTGCCTGAAGGTCCAACATGAAAAAGCCCAACTACAATGCTAGGTGAAATACGGTAACAGCTGCTCGCTAATTAAAATAAAGCACAGGAAGTCCACGCGCAACGTGTAAATAATAATGTTGCGAGTCAAGTTGCAAAGCGCCACATAACACCGGGGCAAACTTGTGGCCGGCGGTCCACTTCCTAATTCAAAAAAAAAAGTCAAAGAGTGCGGAGAGAAACAGGCTCTTGGGCAGGGAAAAACTTACCACAAAAAAATGGCAGGTATATTTTCCTCGCGGTAAAGTCAAAGGGACACGCCAGGTGAGAAGTCGTCGTCCTCTGTGTTTGCAGAGATCTTCACACGTGACTGTCCAAGTTCACCATAACGCAGAGAAAATGAACAACAAGCTGCAGAGTAAATAAAAAAGCTCAATATTCCTCCGCTGGGCACCGCTGTCGGAGACACACACACTCTCTCCTGCTGTCTCCCGTCAACGCCGCTGTTATTACTAATGCAACAGAGGGAAAAGCAGTACACTGAGTCCTGTTTGAATGACGCGCAATGCGAGGAAGACGCGGCTTGTTTTTTTCGTTACGATTCAAACACACATCAAGCTGTATCCCAGCAAGCAAGTATATTTGGGACTAGAAACCCCCCCAGGGGAGGCACTTGCTTGTGCGCGGAGGTGTGTTGTTATTTTTGGGCGTACTGCGACCCCGTGTGACGTCAGGGGCCACCTGCTATGTAAACAAAAAGTCATTTTAAAAGTTTGTTTCCTCTTTTTCAAACGTTTCACGGGCTGGCATGTCTCTAGTAGCGGCCGCTCGTGTCGGAGATCTGAGCGTCGTGTGTTAGAAAGCTTCCATGATAGTCTTACATTGTTGTTGGGGAGTGAACCGGTAACCTTCCAGTAACGGGACGGTCCTTCCGACCAAAAGATAAGTGCGCCCGTATCACACTAACTTGTGAAGGGACATCACTGAGAAGTCGCTTTATTGCGAAGACATTCACAAAATAAAAGAAATCAATAAATATTCCCGCAATGATCCTGTAATATTTCAACAAAGACTTCCACTTTTTTTTCCTGTGGTTTCCTTCTCACTGACCGACATCAAACATTATTATTTTCCTTTTTTCCTACTTTAACATATTCATATAGGAAGTGCCATATTTGTACAGTACACTGCGACGCTTACATACTTTTCTATTAAAACTCTTACAATTCTGCATAAAATAAATACCCTATTTAATCTTGTGAAAATGATTCAAGGGGAATTATCGATGCAAAATTAAGATAAAATATGTCTTATTGTGTAAAACACCAAAGCATCCTCAAAGTCAGGATGTCAACTGTACGTTCAGCATCACTTTCTCACACGTTTTAAATCAGATTTAATTTTAAATGCATTTATGCACCTTATTAAACATCTCGCAGAGAAAAATATACATATTAATATTAGTCTGGAAGAATGTGCATACAGTAAAATGATAGGTAATCAATAACGGTCTATATCTTACAAATGATCATTTTTATTATAATTAAACGCAATGATGTTTTTATAGTAAAGCTGTAAACACAAGTTTAGACTGCCTATAACTTATTCTAAGCGTCATGAAATAAATCACTGCTCCTTAAATACTTTATGACAAAAAGAAGATGTAGATGCATTGTTTGACTGAAGGAATTTTTCTTACCCAGTGTGTCACACCTTCACAAGGTATTTTAGCTTATTTATTCATTTAATAGCAGATCCGGAGCCAGTCATACATTGAGGAGAAGTTAAAAGGGTTTGCTTTATACTGTCTCGTCTTCTTTTTTTTCAAACCGCTGAGACGTTCACGATCAAGAAATGAATGACCAGATTATTATCAGATGAAAAAAAAAGAAAGGGTGGTGGGCAAGTTTGTAAAAATCTAAGAAACGCGAGGAGTGTATCTTGTCTTATTCTCTCTACTGTCAACATTTTAAATGCTGGACTTCATGTTATTTATATTATGAATGACAAATTGTGGTAACTATGTTTTTTCCATGAATAAGAGGCTTATATTTGCTTTCTTGTTTTAAATGAAAGAAACACACTTTGCAGCTGGTGTGTGCTACTCCGCATGGCAGTGTGAATTTAAATTACGTCAATAAAACATAGATTTTTTTATTGACTAAAAACATAAAATACTCGACATCTCCATATTAGTTATTATTGTTCATATTTATATTATAAGGCAATCCTTTCCCATTAGTGAGAACTATTTTCACACATTGGTGGACAGATACAGAATATGCTGCACCGTTGCCATACAGTACATCCAAAAAAAATCCTAAAATTGGCCTTAGCTTTAGAGAAAAATTGTCAGTAAAATTTCTATTTCATGTCATAAAAACATGTATTATTCTAGTTAAAAATAAAGGACAGGCTTATGATATCATGCAATAATTTACTCTGTTGGATTTATGTGTTTTTGCTTGTGTTACAGATTCTAATTGCTATATATATTTTTAAAATCTACCAAATAAAAAGTAAGAAAAAGCAGCATCTGGAAAATGATGAGGATGGGAAAGGAAAACAAGTCTAAAGGAATTGTGGTGGTATGCTGCCACCTACTGGTCAACTTGAGTAACAGCCTGTCCAAAGTAACACATGAGACAATGGACTGTAAATAACATTTGGGAACTTTCCTTATTTCCCCTTTCCCTCTATACTGAATGATATTTCTCTAACACCATCTGTGCACTCGGAACTCATTATCACAAAGAAGTGCAAACTGAAAATGCAAATTCATTTGGCTGAGGTGTGGGCTTATCTGACATGGATTTTACTCTGATCACATAGTGCCATCTACTGATATACAGGAGACACACAAGTTGCTCTCAGTAAATTCAGAGTCCAAATAAATAACAGGAGCAAAAACATTTACCCCTTTTTTTTTTAAATAAAGATTTTGCTGTATAAATTGTTCCTAATATTCCATCTGCTTTCTTTCCAAATGCTTAAAAAGATAATAACAAAAAACATGTTGTCTAAGTGGTAGCTGGTGAATACTTTCATTTAATATTACATTGTTACAGACTATATGCCTTTACTATTGACAATGTTTAAAAAAATATTCTATTGACTGTGAATATCTAGTATTTTTAACACTTGTTCATGTGTATCTGCTTTTACAAAAGTTGCAAATGAGAATTTCTGGTACTTTTTAACAGAGGTGTGAACTCTGAAATTTGATATCTTTACACTTAACTTGACAAAATCAACACCAAGTTGCAACTCGACTTGGACTTTGACTCGTGACTTCACTTGGACTTGAGCCGTTTGACTTGAACATACTTGATATCTTCCTTAAGTTAAATTAAAAAAAGTTAAAAGTTAAACATAACAAGACAGGACAGAAACACACAAAATTCATTCTGTGTGGTACGAGTTAACAGTGCTATGTGCTATGAAAGTGCAATGTCAGCACTACTTTTTTCTAAATAAGTTCAGTCGCTCTTGTTTTTACAAATAAACCCACATTTTTTTAAATTGATATTTTATTACTCCATTGTTAAAATGACATTAAATCGGGCGTACAAGTACATAATGACTTCTTTAGGACACAAAACTCAAAGTAAAGGGCTTGGGACTTGTGAGTCTTGACTTGGGACTTACCTGTTCTGACTTCAGACTTGTCTGCAAAGACTTGAGACTTACTTGTGACTTGCAAAACCATGACTTGGTCCCACCTCTGCTATTTAAAGACCAGAACTGCAATTAAAAGTAAAAAAGAGAACCTCTTTGGCTCCAAACCTTAGAACAAAGAGTCCTTTGAGAACAAAAACCCACTCACCTACCTGTGAGGATTGTATAACCTGCACTAAAGTCTATTTACAAGATATACTGGATTTTGGGGTATAGTTACATTGCATTTTGAGGATTAGTTGAACTTCCTATCTCAGGCGGTGGCACACACACACAATCTCAATTCCCTACAAAGAACAGAATATACTTCAGTCTGTTCCAAGATGCGGTGAACCCAAAGAATGAAGGCTGCCTTCAGTAAAAATGATACGAGGATCTGTAGATAGTCAATCCAGGTGCCAATACTCGCTTAACACAGAGGCCTTTCAAGCTCAGTATCAGCACTAATACAATTTGAGACATTATTGATCTCAACAGGGGAATTATCTTTTTTTTTTTTTTTGCAGGCTGCGCATGCTGCACATGGAGGTCAGAGGTCAGAAGCAGCTCTGGAGCATCTGTCCTTCAGCAGGTCAGGTGAAATTGTCTTGGGAACACTTAAATACCTGCAAACAAACATTCTTAAAGGGAATGTTGACCCGCAAATCAAAAATACATGTATTTCCTTTTACTTGTAGTGCTTCTTACCAATCTCAATTGTCTTGGTGTGAGTTATCAGCTGTAGAGATGTCTGCCTTCTGTCCGATATAATGGAACTAGATGGCACTCTGCTTTTGGTGCTCAAAGCACCAAGAATTACATTTGAAAAACTCTGCAGCATTTCCTCTTTCTAGAAGTCATGACCTGGTTACTCAAGATAATACACAGACCTTGTTGTGAGCAGTTTCACATAGGAACTATTTTCTTTCAACCGAACTGTATCACTGCGGAGACAGAAGTGTGCATTACTCATGGACAGGTAAGAGGAAAAATAGGCATTTTGGATTTGGGGGTGAACTGTCCCTTTAAACTGGAGCCCTCCTACTGTGGCTCTACTTTCCACAGCATCCTGCTGCACAAAATTATGTTAATCCTACAAAACAGAACAGTGTTACTCATAGTTAACACTGTCAAATCAAAAACTAAAGAGTTTCTCACACAAAGATAGCCAATATTTGACACCAGCTTTCACGTGTGTAACTGAATATGTTACAAATTACAGCATGTTTACTGTAAAGTATGTAAAGTGACTGGCATTTCTGTATCTAGCAATTTAGGCACAGCAGTAACTTGAGCTAAATGCTAATATTGGCACGCTCACAATGTGAATGATGACAAGCTGATATTTACCATGTTCGCCATCTTAGTTGAGCATGTTAGCATGCTAACACCGACTGATTAGCATTAAACACAAAGTACAGCTGCTGATGATGGAAATATAATTAGTTATGCAGGTTTTTTTTTCAAAGTTGCTACACTTAAACATACATAATTCAGTGGAAATCAGTAGTTGTTGAGATATTTCAGTCTGGAACACAGTGGATGATCATCTGCACTTGTATTAAATGTCCAGCTAAAGCAAATAAAATATTGTTTAAGCTACTGAATATTTCTAGTGAGTGGTAGTCACTCTCTGTTCTTGTAAATCCTGAGCCAGGCATCATCTCCATCTGGCATAAAGCTGTCCAGCTGTGTATTTACACAGACAGATTAGATCACATGCTATTAAAATGAGTCATGATGATTACATGACAGTCTCTGTTATCACCTGACCAGAGGACACTGTGTCATTACACTCATTACATTCAAAATTCCCATGTCAGCCATATTATTTTTTGTTTTTCATAATGCTGCAAGAATAGTTAAGTTAACATGCAGATTGTTAGTTCAGATTTTGGATTATTTCCACATTAAAAGGAGCAAAATACAGACGCCCAGTCATGGATGTGTTTGTACACTAGCTATACTTTAAAGTGCTTTTATAAAAGCTCTTCTCTTTTATTTATTTTGTAACTAGCAAACATATTGTGCGAGGATAACTGAGAGGATAACTAGCCCTGCTGTGGTCTAGTTATATGTGTCCTATTTATAGGGCTGGCTCAGACTCACGATGTTCAGCTGTAACCAAACTCCATCTGTCAAGTCACGTCCTCTCCCTGCTCTCCCTTCTACAGTATCACCGCAGCCAGGCTAGGGGCACTCTGGTCTGTGCCACCCTCCAAGCCAGACAGACAGCAGGACAGGCAGACAGCCGCCTCTCAGACCATCGCACATTATGGAGGGTCTGTACATCCAGCCCTCGGAGGAGGACAGGGTGGTTTTAGAGGAGGGAAGTGAAGAAAATGGGGAGCAGGAAGAGGGAGGAATGGAGGCCTCGTCTCCCACAGGTTCCACCACAGATGAGGAAACAGACGAGGACGAGGAAGCAGAACCCCCACCGGTCATTCCCTGGAGGAAGGTGTCATTCGCCGATGCATTTGGCCTCAACTTGGTGTCGGTTAAGGAGTTTGACAATGCTGAAGTGACGGAGCCAGAAGTCAGCCAGCCCCCTGAGAATGAGGCAACCCATCCCTTGGAGGAGTACTATATGTCCTGTCTGTTTACAGTCCCCTCATCCCCAGAGGAGCTGGACCAGAGACTACAAGAACAGATGGTTGAGCTGGAAAGCATCGAGCTCCTCCCGGGGACCACCACACTCCGTGGGATCGTCAGGGTGGTCAACCTCTGCTACAGTAAGTCTGTTTATGCCCGGATCACCCTGGATCGCTGGAGGAGCTACTTTGACCTTATGGCGGAGTATGTGCCTGGTTCCAGTGATAGGAAAACAGACAGGTTTACCTTTAAGTATACGCTGGTGCCTCCTTTTGAGAGAGAGGGGACCAGAGTGGAGATCTGTCTCCGTTACGAGACTTCAGTGGGCTCTTTTTGGGCTAACAACAAGGACATGAACTATGTGCTGTTCTGCCACCAGAAAGTAAATACAAAGGAGCAGGGGCCTCAAGTGCAAGAGGAGAGTAGCAGCTACAAGAGCAAGAGGAGCTGTCTTAAAGCTAACAGGTGAGAGAACCTAATGCTGAGTCTTTTTTTAAACACATCTCTGCTGAAGGAAGTCACGTCGCCCTCGTGACAATAGACACCATTACACAGTAATCAATATTCAAATGAAATGAAGGTTATTATGAATCCATCCCTGCAAACTTGTCATAGAAGTGCTGTGACTGCATGGCACAAATCAACCACAAACAAGAAAAGGTCCTGAATAACTTTCACTTTGCTGCAGTAGGAAATTTGACACAGTGTGAGAGTCTATTTAAACTGCGCTGCTCTTCTCATTAGGTGGAAGCTTGCTGGGAAATTGTATGTTTACAGTAAGCTGTTATGTAACTTTTCAGTAATGGACTGCAGAACACATATTGCCCATGTAAGGCCAGGTGCCTGTCAAGGTTTCCATGACGTCTCAAAATGGATAAGGAGGCCAGATACACTTACTTTACCATCTTTGACAAAAATTCACAGCTGATTTTTTTCTGCTTCAGAAACAATAAGTCCTTATTATGCATGTACCCACATGCTGGTCTGACTTGCTGCAGTATAAAAGTCATTGAGATGTGATAATACAGCACATACATGCATCACAACATTTCAACTGTCTCATTATCAAAGGCTGCTGGCACAGGCATAGGCCGTCTACATGTAAAAAAGGATCACAGCTATTTTATATACACCCCTCACTGTGTATCCATGGATGGATCACTGAGCAGGCCTACTGGGAACAAGCCTGGGGCCCCAATTGTCAGGGGCCCCACTGGCATTCACCTGCAAAATGTTGCCAAAATTAACACGTACCAGGAAGACACTCAAAATGACGACAAAGAGATGTGAAAGAACAGCAAAAACACACAGAATAACTATGTGTCTTGCTCCTGTGTAGGAGCTGTGTGGGGCCTTTTGCATATCTATGCCCAGGGGCCCATTGTTTTCTAATCCGCCCATATGTGTATCATTACCGTTGCAGGGTCAGTAAAGGTAACATGAGGGAGAACAACAGAGTAAAATGAATTGAGGATGTCTAATAAAATACACAGACAGGGTGAAAGCTCTGACCCCCTCTTTAATCTACCATTTCACTAAACTTTAGTTATTACCATGACTTGTAGATGTCGTACAGATAAAGGGGACCCAATAAAAACTAAGCCTTGAGACATGGCTGTTAATGGAAAGAGGGTGCCAGTGAGGGTGGCACTCATAATTTGAAAAGCTGGAATGGTTTGACATTCCCACCCATCACCACTCTTTTTTTTATATCTACCTAACAGAAGAAAATTAAGTTTCTCTCTAGCCCCTGTTTGAATATTTGCAACATTTTGTCGAATAATTGTTGAATCAAATTCAACATTTTGGAGTAGAGTCCCTAAAATATAACAGAATGTGAAAAGCTGGGGAAGAAAAACTGAAACAGTAAATGATTTAATTGCTATAAAACATATCTGTGAGCTTATGCCTTATTTTATTTTGAACCTTAGGAGGGGAAGTACAGAGGGAAAGACCAGAGAGACCAGTGACACATCAACAGCTGCTGCAGGTGTGTATATGTAATGTTTCTCTGTGTGTGTGCATGCATACATGTACACAAATCAAGTGTGTGTGTAAGCGTAAAAACAAATTTTGACCTGTCTTTTTTTTTTTGCAGGAGCAGAGGCTGCACCTGAAGCAGAGGAGGCTACCAGAAAGGACAGCACAGATGTACAATCATTACTGTACCGTGAAGAACACAAACCTTTGGTGAGGTTCATTTATCATCTTTTGGAAGGACAGACTCTTCTTGGAGTCTGGGGGAAAACTGAAACACCAGCATCACCCAGAAGTAAACACTGCTTGCAACAAAACAACAAACTGATAATATAAAGTGAGATAGTATGTTTGTTTTTTCTGCAGAGATACGATAGCTGAGCCAAATATGGAGAAAGACTTGTCTCAATATTATTTGCATGAACACATAATGATAATAATAATAACAATCTTTATTGATATAAGGTAGAAAGGTGCTTTATATGGCATCACAATAAAACAGACAAGACATAAAAACAACAGGTTTGAAGAGAAAACAGATAAAAAAAAAACAATTTTGTGTATAAAAACCGAGGAAATAACACACAGTTCAAAGGAAATAAAAACCAGAAAGAAGCGACATCAGCAATCCATGTTTAAACGTATAATCCATAAAGAAAATACACCTTCCATAAATGCAAACAAAGATCTGTAAACTCACAAAACATTTAAGATGGATCTGCAAATACATAAATTCCACAAATAAAAAAAAAAATCTGTGAATCCGTTCAATAAATTTTCCATTGAATAAAAAAAAGCATTTGTGAATATCTTCTCAACATAAAAAATGGCGTGTTCTCATGTTGAAATGCGGAAATGATGTCATCAACAGGTGATCACACTATCTGAAAAAGGTTGAGTGATACAATGGATTTTTCTTTGCACTGGCAGAGAGTTTGCTTCAAGACTGTGTATGTGTAAAATGCAAATTTGCAATCTTAGAATTGAGATCAAACACAAATGGCTTTTTGATTCACAAATAAAAACTAGATTCACAAATACCTGTTTGAAAATTGTAAATGTTAGGAAGATATTTACTAATCTTTTTTTTATTTGTTAATTAATTTAATGCATTCACCTTTTTTTTTTCAAATTATTTTTGAGTTCCCAAATCTTTTTTTTTAATTTGTGGAAGGTCTTTTATATTTACAGATAACACACATACACACAGATTGCTGATCTTGGAACCCTTTTTCCTTGCTTGTTAGTGTTCCCCAGTTCGTCCTGGCTGTGGGTAATAAATGGGCTACAACATTTGTTTCTTCCTCTTTGTTTAAATTTTACCAAAACGGCAAGACAGTACTAACATGTTCCAACTTAGGGGTACAGCAACTTCTCTTCACTGTTAAGCATGATGCACTCATTCTCTCTTGTGTATCTCTCCTACCTGTTCCCGAAAAACAAGGGCAGGTAGGAACCAATTAGCTCATAACCAAAGAAACACAATGACTCCACTTAAACACTGACTGCACATAAAAATACAAATGAAACAATATACAAAGTACTATAAATGACAATGACACAATTTACCAGCAACTCAATAATGCTGAATCTATTACTGCTTAATATAAATAATGTACCCATTCATAAATAACACAGTAACTTAAGTAATAAAAATAACCCAAAAATATCATGTGTGCAGTAGTTATGGTTACAATCTGTTCACACACTGATACAAATCTATCTCCATACCTAAATATGTATGTCATACTGCACAGCGCTCAGTGTGCCCCAGAAGGATATGGAAAGTCAGCTTACCTGATACTTGAGAGCACGTCTGAAATGTGCAAACTATTAATAATAAATGCAACATGCTTGTAAAGGTGCAGTAAATTTGATGATGTAAACAAAAATAGGCTTATGAGCTGAGGCTGCAGCAATGTTGCAATGTATTGCAACATCACTGTAATGTTAAACATCAAGGAATACTCAGTGAATGAGCCACTGCATTCACTTTTGTAGCTGATGACGTTAAAGACTAGCAGGGCTGGTAGATTCTGGCTGTAGTTCAAGTAGTTCAAGCGTTAACACTTGACTTGACCTTTGACCTTTGGCCTTTTTGACAGGTGGATAGCATAAAAAGCAGACACAGAGCTGCACGTTTGGCACGTGTGCAGGACTACCTCTCCAAAAGCAGGCAGCAAGTACCACAGGCTTATTCACATGACTCAGCCAATGGCCAGAAAGTTTCTCAGCCTTTGCCGACTGCGTGGGGTGACTCTGCTGGCTTTCTCTATAAACGCCAAAAGAAACAATCTAGTGAGAGTCCACAGGTGCTCACCTACCACCAGATTCCTCTGCTTACACTGGACTGGAATAATGACAAAGCCAATCAGTGGGAGGCATCTGACATGGATGACATGTGGAGTGAAAAAGCTAAAATGACCTTGTCAAAAGCGTCAGAGGAAAATATAGAAGATACACCTTCTGTCAATGATATATGGGAGACGTTTCTCAACGGTACAGATGATACCACTGATAAAGAAACCTCTGTGTGCGATGTATGGCAGGCCTTTCTTAATGGGCCAAGCTGTACGGACCATTCTGCTGTTCCAGAGTCAGAATGGCTGCAGACAGCAGCCTCAGTGTCTCCCTCAAATGATAAAGAGCCCAATGCCCAATATGCAGCCAGCAGTCAAGAAAATGAAATTCAGGTGGGCACAGATACACCCACCACCTTCCATGCACACACCTCAGCTGTATGTCAGCAGCTGTCAGACACGCGCGAAATATCATTGGCTAATGTTGCCTTTAACACTGACGACCACCAGCCAGCAGAGGCATGTGTCAGCAGCCGGAGAGATGACAACACAGCGACACAAGATGCATCCCAAAGGTCACAGACAAACTCCGTAACAGACACTCCACAGGAATTCTGCCTCAAGGGGGCAGCGCCTGTGTCCGAGGGCTCTGTTGACAGATCAACTGAGTGTCATGAGCATGCGATTTGGGAGCGAGAAAAAGAAGGAATAACAGAAAGAGCAGAAGGAATAGGAAGAGATGAGCCCTTCACAGCACACACAGCTGACTTAGTAACAAGCTCAGGGGAGTCGGAGACAACAGACATGACAGCAATGCCAGAGTCTCAGAATGCCACCGCCGTTGATAGGATCTCACAGGGAGCAAGGCTGGATGAGGGTCTTTCTTCCAGCAGGGAAGGGGAGGTTACAGGTACCGCACACAATACGACGGATGACATGCTGGCATTTAGGGGGACAATCAGGCAGGGGACAAAGGATGGGGAGAGGTTTGTCTTTTCCACATACAGACAAGGAGTGGAGGAAGGGATCATGAATAACTCTACGGAAAATAAAGTATCTACAGATGAGGAGATATTTAGGCCACAGAAAACTGAAGAGTGTGAAATCTCCCAGAGGTATGCAGATGAAAAGCAACAAGAAGAATTCAGGCTGAGCCAAAACAGTAAAAATCCATTACGGGAGAATGAGAGCGATGAAAATGAAATAAGACCTGCACAGTCACATGCAGATGAATCCAATCCAAGCCAAACGTGTGAGGAAAATCTCAAGCAAAGCCAAATACTGGCAAGTGAATTCACATTGGATGAATCAGAGAGCGAAGACGTTGCATCAAATAAAGACTTGGAAGCATTCAAAAAGACAGAGCTGGAACTTTGCTATTGTACAGAAAGCAAAGATACAAAGAGCCTAATTGGTACAGAAGCCAGAATTATCCGCGTATTAAATGAGGAACATAATGACGAAGCTTTACAACTTAATTCATTGTGGCAGAGGGGAAACACATCAATAACTTCAGAAGTACATAATAAAGAGTCAAGGCCAAAGCAAGCAGAGGAAGAGATGTGCATTCAGAAAGAGGAGGACTCAACACAAATACAGGAAAATGCACTACAATCAGGTAAAAATGATGTAGTCTCAATAGTCTCAAACCAGAGAGAGGAAGGAAAAAGTGTAAGTTGTGATGGAGTAACTGAAGAACAACAGGAAGTAACAGAAGCCCAGGAATCAAGGAAAATAACAAAGATCTTCCAAGGTGACCATGATACATTCAGGCCTTTTCCAACACGTATAAGCAACCCAAACCCAGTAGAGGTGGTAGAAATGAGATGGACTCATTCACAGGATGATATAAAGGGTCAGAAAGAGGACAGAGGGCATGAAATGAGCCCGGAAGACACGGCGAACAAGAACGCTGCAAAGAAAGACACTCCACCAGTACTTCAACACCAACCTGAGACATTAGAAAGAACAGAGGAAGATATGAGTCAGAGAGACAAAGATGAGAGGGTGAGTATTGGAAAGCTGGAAATAGAAGCGCTGGGGGAGTTGAGGGGTAATGTGGAGAACCCTCAGGGGGAGAGGGAGAACGCACCAGCTGAATTGAAAGAACGAGAGTTGTCAGCAGAAGTTGAGAGCTCTCCACGTGTTGAATATAAAAAATTGTCAGAGGGAACAAAAGACCCCATTACAGCAGAAAATACTGCAGCACTTGAAGTGATAGAGTCGGGATTGGAGGAGATGTTCATAGAAAGATTTGGGGAAGATTTGGTGAGGGGGATTTGGGAAGAGGTGTTTGGTCAGAAAGACCTGGCCTTTAATAGAAACACAGATATTGCTGATGGAATGGGGGGCAAGCTGGGAGATGTACCTAATATTACACAAGATTGCCACCTTCTTTTTGAGAAAGACTTCAATGATGCTTTTGACTCAGGTGTATTTTCCTTGACAGAACTACCAACAGATCCTAAATTAAGTCTTTGTCAAGGCCTAGAGCAAACCTTAGCCACAAAGGACAAGGGATACTTCCCACAAGAAAGAGGTCAGTCACTCACCACAACAGAAACCCTATCAGAAACACTGGCAGATTTTAATTCAAGTGCTCATCTCAGTCAAGATCTCACCCACATTTTAGCTGCTCAGAGTAGGCAGTCATTGACTGAATCAGCCCAAAGCTCTCCAAAGGATCAGGACACTCAAATAAAAGAAAGATCAGTCTCCCGTCAGGAGACAGGTAGACAAATAGAAGACCGTGTCACCCACAGGGAGAGTTTTAATCAGTCAGCCCACCCATCCCACAAACATCCAAGTTCTTCCTCTGACAAATTAAAAGAGTCCGATAGAGTTGTATGGTGGACTGTGTTATACCTCCTCAGTCACATCACCAGACTTCTAATCTGCATCGTCTTAGTTGCTGGATTCTTTTTCATCGTTTTCCTGTATGATTTCCCAGCATTCTTTGCGCTCTACATATTTTCATTGTGCTGGTGGTTTTATAAGTGGAAGCGGCATCGAGTGACGACAGACAAGGAGATGGTGGGATAGCCTGAGAGTTAAGAGAGAAGGACGGGTGTTAAAACTGCTGTGTGTAGCATTTTCAAACGTCATCGCTGTTAAATTAACTGTAATGTCTTCGATATCTTCATACTGTTTGTTCAGACTGGTGAGACCGTTGTGAAGATGACTGGAAGCTACAAAAATGGTGCAAAACAACTAAATGCTACACACAGTACTTGTAGTGTGTGTGTGTGTGTTTTGTTGTGTGTTTTCATATTTGATTGTTTCTTTTCTAACTCTAAATGAGTTTACTGCAGTGGTGTCCAACTTTTTTTTGGCTTGTGACCTCTTGGGCAAATGTCGGCGAGCTATCTATGACCATTTCAACCAAAGAGATTTTTTTTTGGTTTACTTGCTTCATTTAAATGTTTAGATGAAAGGATGGAAAAAAAAATTTGAGGAAGTAGAAATGTGTTTTTAAACCTTCTTCTCCCATTGTGTCTCGTGGCTCTTTAAATTTTTCATTCGACCTCTTGTGATGGTCCCATATTCCAAATTGGGAACCACTAAATCTGTAAATCAGGAGAGATTCGGTCTTTGTTCATTAAATCAACAAGCAAATGTGTCATTTCAAATAACCTTGAATTTAATTGGAGTACTAAATGATGAAATTTGAAGAAAAATTCACCTGATGTTGAATGTTAATGCTGATTTAGCGCAAACAGTTATGTGTATGATGTGTGTATATTTGCAGTGTTTTATGGGCCCAATATCACTTTACATGCACCAAATGGAACAAAGTATGAGTCTGATTCTTGTAGACAAAGTACGTCTGCAATAGAGGGGCATTGGAGATTTGAAATATTTCTATTTCTTGCTGTTCTTCAATAAAAGAAATTCAGAAAGAAACAACTTTTTTTGGTCTTTTACAGCCTAAACTGCTATTATTTTGTACTTTTTTAGATTCCATATTTTAGATTTTAGCACATTTTGGCCTCACTCATGAAATACCCAATTCGCCAGAAAGATGGTTGGCATTTTTGCAAACCATATATGTGTAATATGTAACACTGTACATTAATATGAAGTTGATATGTTAAAACTTTATGTTTCTTTATTTCAACAATGCTGTGGTTAGCATGTGGTTGTGTTTAGGCACAAAAACCACTTATGGCTAGGAAAAGATCATGTTTTGGCGTAAACTATGCGGTTTTGACACCACAATCACGGCCAGAAATGCTACTGAAAGAACCCCAAAAAATACTGGTCATAAACAGCGGTCTGAAGTAGTCTGCAGCTTGGCAGCCATCTCACCTAGGTCAGCTCATACAAATGTAATCAGAACTAACTCACTTTACTTTTTTGTGGTGACTGGGCTGGATGAGAAATAACAACAGCAGGAAAAGTTAGAAAAAAAATTGTATTTTGTGTGGTATTCAACAAGAAATAACTGACTTCACATCAAAAATGTTCTTCGACGGGTACAAAGAGTATCCTAGGTCTATTTGCACCCAATATTTACCCATAATAACCCATGTTATATTTGCTATCCTTATGTTTGTTCTAGGTTTGTTATTCTAGATTCTGTTTTTTACGGTCTAATTTCAGATATTTTTAGATTCCATTTATTAAACTGCTTACTTATACTGTATTTGACATACATTAATCCAGTATATTATGCATTTTCTTTCTTAGTTTTTGCTTCTGGCATCTTATCATATTTTTTTTTATTTACTCCTGTTTAAAGCACTCAGTAGTTCTCTGGAAAAACACCCAAAAGGTCATTATTGCCTTGACAGAACTAACCTTCTCTATAAGTCTTGTTCTCTATCTAACCTTATACATTAATTAAAATGATGACTGCTGTCTTCAAAACAACATACACTGAACTCTTAACTATTTAGTCATTATTGTTTTACTGGATGTAAGTGTCACCAAATGTCAAAGTGAAGTTGCAACCCAATTGCCAGACAAAAAAAATGTTGGCATTGTACACTGCTGCAAACCAAGGATCCTTTATATGTGTAGGTTATTATGTAGCGGACATGTTGAAACTTTGTGGTTCAACAATAAAAGTTTAGGCACAAAACCACGTTTGGCTTAAAATACCCACTTTTATGGGCACAATCCTTGCTGTTAGTGATGGCTTAGTAAAAAACAACACTTTCATGGCATTATCTCGGCGGGAAATGCACGTCTTCGGACAAAAATAATCACTTTTCTGTGGCTCTATCCTGGCAGGGAAGGCACAGATGTCTTGCAGTGATGTCTCTTATGGGGACAGCGCTTTTTGTGGCACTATCCCAGATGGAAAAACAGCAATGGACATTTAAAAACAACCCACATTTGCTGGCTAAAAAGCCATTGGAAACACAGCGATGACTTGCTGAAGCACAACCAGTTTTGTTGTTTGCTGGTCCTTAACAATGGTCTGAAGTGCTCTGCATCGTCTCAGGCATCTTGCCAAGGTTGTCATGCTATCCACCATAATAAATTGAGCTCCAATACTATGTCATCTTAGAAACGCTGATATGATACATATAAAATGTACAAATGTAACATATTCGTGGTTTGCAGAAATGTACAATGCCAACATTTTGTTCTGGTGACTGGGTTGGGAGTTAGATCCTTGATTGCTTCATCACAACAAGGTGGAGTGGAGACAAGGTACACGATGGTGTTTTCAGACTGCACACGTCAAATGAATGCTTTGTTCAGTATGCATCTACAGTCGCCTGTAGTGTAATTGGAAAAGGTCATAATCCTTATTGGCAACTGTTCACAGGCTGTGTATTAATAGCCACATACTCTTTCAGTTCTACTCACAAGATAAGTCACTGATTTTAAGATGACACCCTTCACAGACTGGATTAACAGTCAGTAGTTCTTTGTTCTTGGATTTGGGGATAGCTATAAAGGTAATTTAGTCATTTCAAGGAACTTGTAACACTCAGATAAAGGTCAGATTTATGACTATCTTTGAAGGATACAATCTTAGGAAGTTTCAGAAGCATTACATGTTGATTATCAGATAAATCAACTCTTTGAACCTTAGCAGTCTGTCTGTAAAGCGAAAACCAGGCTCCCATCTTTGCCTCTGTCTCTAAGGAGTCATTTATCGTTTCAATTTTAGTGCCTGCTGACAGGAGTTGGAATTAAGTCAGATTCACATAGCAAATAGTCCATTTCATCCTTGCTCATGTTGCTCATGTGACTTACTAAAGGCTCTATATTACCAGGTTAATAATACAATAGGATAAATTTCAGCCTTTTGACAGTGTGATGTCCGAATCACTGCTCTTACCACTGCCTCTCCACATGGATACACACTATTTGGGAAACCATTTATTGTTACCATTTTGACATAGCATGCTGTCCACCTGGTAACACACAAATGACAAGATAATTACAACAACCAAGTGCAACAAGCGTGCACAGGAAGAAGTGCATTATATAGTCTACACAATATATTGGAGCATTTTGGTGATGTAAATGTAAATGATTGTATTTTATACATCAAAGTATGATTTAGGGGTCACAAGGTCTGATGTTGTAACCTGGATAAGAATTCAGATCTGTTGATATTTCTTCACCCTACACCCACACTGTAGTATACTGTATATAATGTGTGGCCATTGTCAAGTCAGTAATTGAAGTTATTATTTATATTTCACTGCATGTAAGTAATGGAGTATGTAATGGAAAAAATGGAAAAAAAAAACATAATTTCTTTTGTCGGTAAAAAAAAACATGGGAATGGGTAAAATTACTTCGGTATGAATCCATGTGTCCATGGATTTTTTCAATAATGTGTCTGTCAGTTGTCTATACTTACGCATGCTTCCATCTCCATTCTCCACTGATGAGAAAAACAGTCCAGCAAGTATGTGATGGATGGCAATATGCCAAATGGCGGCCATGTCCAGCGCTAAAAAAGCAAAAAGTACACAACAACGACATGATGATGTGGTAGTGAAAAAATATATTAAAACATATTTTGAGCAAATTTCTACTTCAGCCCATAAAGCCATTGTAAGTAAAAAATAAATTAGTAAATAAATAAAAACAGGGCTAGGGGAGGTGGAGGATAACATTTTAAGAAAAACCTCAAGATTAAAGCTATTAATTTCTGGAAAAAAAAGGGATATTCTCAGATTTTAAGGTGTGAAATTTATGGAAAAAAACTGAAACTCTTGCAGACTGAAGTCACAAATGTATGAGAAAAGAACTCAGTAAAAGCACAGATGCCTCCAGTAAACAGGGAATCCCCACAAATACTGAGATGTTGAATAGCTGTTTTGTATAATGTCCAATCAAGACGTCACGTTATGGTTAAAAAAGCTCCAAAGTGAAAGTTGTACCAGTGTCTAAGAGGTTACCCGATCATAAGCTGGACATCACTCCTGGGTGTCCTCCCAACAATGTCGAAATGTGATGTTTAAAGTAATGGGCCTATTCAGCTATTTTGCTATAGTTTATGTATAATGGTGTTTATGTATAATTTAATTTATTTTTTCTTGCAAATGTATGACTTTACATATATATTTTTTTCTCTCATACATTTGTGATTTTTTTCTTGGAAATTTTCAGCTTCAAACTTGGAAAATTTGAGATTTTTTTCCTCAGAATATTACCTCCCTTCCTCAGCTCCATATTTTTATTTATTTTCTATTTAATTTTTATGAACAATGACCCTAATACACAATCGTAAATTTCAGCTGGTCGAAATGGATTTCACAAAACAATGGACTTCACAACTTATGACAACAGAAACTGTCTCAACTTTCATTCTGGTACTATATTTTCACAGATGCTTCAGTGCTGGTGAGGCTGTTTTGTCTCTCTACATATTATCTCCACCACAAGCAGAGAAGTCTCGCTGTGTGACACTGTGTGCGATAAAGTGGCGGTTTGAGTGACACTGCAGTTCAGTAGAAGTCACTTGATCCCGTCTGGGGTATGTTGACCTTTTGTAAGCTGGCTCCAATCCCATGCTGGCACCTTTAGCAAACTGGCCAAAAGCCAATGTTGGCACAGTGGAAGGCTACTCTTCACAGGGCACAGCTCTGAGGAGGCACAGTGCAAACCTGGCACGGCTACTGTAGTGTGTGCAGACAAAAAGTAGCAGTGACAGGAAGAAAGTGAGAAACAAGGACAGAATCTTGATGAGCTGAGGCTACACTGCAGTGCAAGGCTACTTGTTATATTGTTGACTCAACTAGGTGCCAACATGTATGAACAGAAGGATTATGAATTCCTCAGTGCCGCGCTAGTTAGAGGGATTGGGTTGCACGTTCACAAATCCAGATGGCAGTGACGGGTACAGTAGCATATCCACAAATCATGCAACTGCAATAAATTACTAATTACCCATCTCCCCTATTACTTACATGAAACACAGTGTTGATTTTCTTGATACAAATAGTATTGCAGCGCCTTAAAGGTCAGGATTACTTCTTTATATGCCTATTGTGGCACTTCAATCAGTGAAAGTTGCTCATTAGCATTAAAAAATCTGCATCGTCTCGCTCCATGGAGAGTTTGCCAGATTCATTGTAAGAAAAATGGGTGCTAAAACTCAATACTTGATTTGAATTGTAGAATTTCTTCATTATTTTATATATTTTTTAGCAGAAAAAAAGGCTGGGATAGCTCCCACCCTGGTTCATATGAGGTTGCTGAGTGTCCCTGATGGCACAGGAAGACAAGTTAATTGACTCTCTGGATCACACCCCGAACCTTGTGATACAAGTCTTGACTAAAATGAGAACTCATCATCATATGTTGATGCGCTCCTCATTCTCACATTACAGTGTGTATACAGGATTGTGTGTGTTGGCATGCATCACCGCGTACGTGCGTAAGCGAGCACAGAGAGGCAAACTATAATAAGGATCTCGCGATCATGTGAGAGATATTCTCAGGAGTGCATTCCTTAGCATTAGTATTCAACACGAGCTTCCTGTGGTCCAACATCAGTCATCAAAGCTTTAAGAGATTAAAGCATTTACTGTTTCCTCCTACAGTTGTCTTGTGGTAATTTAGGGGAGTTTAATTATATAACAAAGTGAAAATGAGGAAGGTACAGAGTGGCTTTCAGGTCAATAACTCTCTTACATTATGCTCCATATAGACAGAATACCACAACAGATGCTGAGGCTAATGCATCTTGGCATGATATTGTTACACACTTTGTATGTACAGTAACATGGAAGTGCACGCCAACAGCTTACAGTGGGATAAATGCTCCCTTTTTCTAAAAACTGAGATGTAATGCTTCATTTCTCCCAGCAGATGACAATGCAGCTCCACTTTTCAAAGACTCCACTACGTGCTAGAAAAAAAAACATGGCTGATGGTTTTGGTTGATGCTAAAATAATATAGGAATCGCGTGTTCACCTCAAGCAAACGTTTGACACCATCTGCATAATCCTAAAGTTAAAATGTAATTTTGCATGATAAGTAGTCTGACCCAGAAAGCGACAAACACATGACAATCTATTTTTTTTTTATATCCCCGTGGCAAAATCACTGTGCAGTGAAGTGCACTGGCGGGGACAAGGGGGTGCATGAGGACATGGTATGTGAGTGGATGAGAGCGCAAAATGAGGCAGGGCCGTGTTGTGCGGCCTGAGGGAAACAGAGGCACTCTGCTGACAGATTGGAGACCAGACAGACTGCATCGTCCACACTCTACCCCAGTCTAGGGAACCACTTTTTATTCATCCGTCTCTCCATTCCGCCTTCGCAGCCTCCCTGTCAGCGCCCCGTGCTCCGTTCCCTCAACCTTCAACCTCGCCAGCTTCATCTCCTCTCGACCTCCCCCCCTCCTTGCTATCTCGGCCTCTCTCTCACCAAACCTACATGCTTGTCCGTACCCCTTGCCTCCTTCTCTGACTACCCTTAGCAGCTCGACATTCCCAGATGTCCGCTGGCTCTTGCATCACTGAGACAGCCAGGCTTTCTGCTGTTGTCACTTGGCATTTGAAAGCTGTGCGTGCGTGGGACACTGTCACCTCCCATTCAGCGCTAATTGCAGTATACTGACTGCTGGAGGATTCATCTGAGAATAAAGCAGTGGAGTGGTACCATAAGGCTTAAGGTTGTTTCTTAACATTCTTATGTGTTTATCAGATTAAATATAGTAGGTACAACAAAATGATGGGGGGCCACATACTATCTGATCTGATTGCAGGTGGACAGAATTAAATACAAGACGCACTATGATCCGATCACTCAAACCACTTACTGAGGTGGTCTGGGACGCATGTAACCATGTATCTTTTGTAGTGTAAACCATGGGCTTTCCCTCAATATTTAGACCATATAAATTTGTCTCCCCCAATAAAAACATTAAAGTAGCAGAGGACATTTATTTCAATAAAATTAAGAACATTTCCACCATAATAACTTCCACCATAACAGATACATAAAAATAAACCAGAATGCAGAAAATTAAGTGTTTGACGCTCAAAATTTCCTGAGTAAAAATCCTCACACCTCCTGTTTCATGTGTCCCCCTCAATAGTGAAATAAAACCTCCACCCTTGGTGTCAATGCTAATGTATCAATCCCCAGCAAGGACTATGTCATCAAAGCAGGACATGGTGGTTGTTTTGGTAACTATCCCACTTTACGAAAAACTGGACAAAGTGTTGTGTAACTGTGCATCGTTTTGCCCTATGGAGGTAGATGTGTTGAATTCTGCTGACAGCGATATCTCCAGACATACTGACACAACCACTAACATGACTAGCGAGTATGCTAGGGGGCAGCTAGCAAGAGTGTGGACGTAATAAATGTGCGCAGGGCCCTTTAACCTTTTAGCGCAAGTGATGTCGGCAGTAACAAAATCTGAGCATAAGTCGTCAGCTAGAAACACGATAGACACACGTGTGATGTGTCTCGGCTGTCCGCTTGTATTCGGATCACTGAAATGCATGATAGTACCATGTTAAAAGAAGCTTAATCAATACAATCATACATCTGTGTTTCAGTTCATTTCCCAAACAATTCATTTAAAAAAATGAATACATTTGTTTACTAAGTTCCCTCTTAAAACAAAAGCAATTAGTCACTTTTAACAAAATATAAACATCTGACTTTTTAAATCAGTCTTTTTTTGTCATTTTAAACACAAATATTCCACTTTCAGAGAACACATTCCACAATATATCTTGTGCTTTTATGGTGCTCATTACAAGTGCTCCTACTTCCTTTGCTTTCATTTGCAGCATTACCACGAGATGACAGAGCTGTTTGTCATCTTTAGTGCTGTCGGCTGGGTTTGTTTCATCACAACGAGGAGGTGTGAGAAAAGAATGAGGAGGAAGACGAGCAGGAGAGGAGGAGTAGGAGGAGGAGGGGGAGGAGGAGGGGCAGATATTTCACTCGTGAGGAATGCTGTACAACTGTAACATGAGCTTCAGTCAGATTTAGTCATGGTTTGGCACCAAACATGGAATAGTGAGGAGAGAGTGACGAGGAGCGAACTTTAAGAGCGCATAGGTGAGAAGTTTTTGGTACCCAGCACCAGATGAGTCAAGAAGAAAGGGAATAATACAGTATTAAGCCTTATTTATGTCACACTTTTAAATACAAAGTTACAGAGTACATCACGCTAAGGGACAAATAAAGGTGATGAAGGGATGACACACTGCTCTGTATGTCCTGCCAGCCCATTGTCATTCCCAACTCATCAAATACCACTGCTCTGTGAGTGATCTTAGCATCATATATTAACACACAGAGGAACCTTTTGTGGCAGTATGCTACACACTGGATTGCGGCGTTTGTTGAAACAGCGGGCAACAACTGAACTCATCAAACACCACCATTTTATCAGTGGACGTCTGTGTCAGATACCAATGCATCTTTGACGGTGTTATGAAACGCACTGGCTGATAGTATTTTGAAACGCTGGCGGCAACTACCGCAGTATAAAGAGTGAGAAAGTACAGTAAACTCTGCAGCCTGCTGTTCGTTCCCCGTGTGAAACCAAAAGTAAACTGAGTCACTTTAATAACAAAGTAGTGTGCTAGTATGTGAAACATGCCACGGTAGTGATTTATGCCACATGACAACACATTTCTCACTCCAACCTCATCACATATTGACGTTTGGTCATGGACCTTCCACGTCCAGATATGATGTGAAAGGTACCGTGGTTGGGATGTTGTGTCAAGTTCTGCCTGTTACATGCATTGTCTTCTTTCAAAATACACCTCTGTTTTCACAGGAAATTTACCATTTACATACAGTTTCTTTTCAAATAAACGCACTATGTCAACGCAAATTGACGTTTTTACTTCAACAACAAACGCACACGGTTAGGTTTAGGACCAAAAAACAGGGTTTGGCTTTGTATTCTTATGGGACTGAACACCGCTTTCCCAGGTGAAGGTTGGTGTTTGTTGGACCCATCTACCACCCCTCCCGCCTGCCCTACTCTGATTTTCGCCACCTTAACTTCCGCTCTTGTCCCACCACATTTCCCCCTGATGCTGTAAGCAGAAACTGTGCATTTCCTGTAAAAACAGAAGTGTATTTTGAAAAGACACAACACATGTAACAAGCTTAAATTTACAGGCCATCCCAGAACACCCAAAACTGATGCAGGAAGTTACATAGGGCATCATATTTTGACATTCTGGTTCACTAACTAAGCGGTGGTATTTGACAAATTGGGATGAGAACCTGTTGTCCCTCCACATGGTTCTGGATGGCTGCAGTCACATACTCTGGGCTAACCTCTTTCTTTCTTGGCCTAAATAATCTCACCCCATTTTACTTGAAAAATAGCGCAAGTGCTAGGTGAAGTGGCTTTTCAAGATGGACATTTTTTGCAGTGCAGAGTGAATCATGATGAGCTGTTTTTCTCTGCTGTCCTGCAACTCAGCCAACTAATACAAGGAGACATGCCATTCCTGAGAAAATTTCCCTTTGGCGGCCCTCTCTGAACCTTGCAGAAAAACCACAGCGCCAAGCAGCTCTTTGTTCTCTGCATGCCAGCAAGCCACGCAGCCACTAGCCGTTGATCGTTAATATTTTCAAGGCCAGAAACCTGCTCTTTCTCAAACACAAACAATATGGAAAACATGTAGTCAACAACACAAACATCCAACCTATATATGGTATTCACAGATTATCCAGCCACTTAAGGTACAGATCACTTATTGTTTTCATCTTTATTCTTGCCTGCATTAATACGGTTGCTGCATCTTACCATATTTTTACATCACAGACAGCTACAGTCAAAAGACAACACTGTAGTTTATTGTTAATATTGTGGTTAGGATTGGCAATAAATGAAACCTTATGATGTGGTTTACAGTAATGCCCTATTCTTTTTTCAAACTTTGATTCTCTCTATTTAGCTCTACAATGTTGACAGTTTTAATGATACAACAGCTAAATGGGTTTAATGCCTGCCTAGTAAAAAGCATTGTGAAGTCTTCATGTCGCCATCTTCAGTAAAGATCACTCTCCACAGTTATTCTGCAAAGCAGTAACCACCAGGACAAAATAAGGATGAGTATCTTTAATTTGACCAATCCCAGGCCTCGTTTTCCTTTATTATTTGCATTCACATGCTCCTTGGATGGCCCCATTTCCAAAGTTGAAGACTTTTACGACTTGGTGTGTTCACAAGCTTTGAAAAGTTACAGTATGAAAATGACATGGATGCTACAGAGAGGATGTGTTGTATTTTATTGCTCAGTGTGTTTAATGCCCCAGTGACGATTCATGTGCTTATCCAAATATGCTTCAACAGTTTGAAGCTTTATAACACAAAGTGATTTTGTCCTTGACTTGTTGCTGCACCAGTATATCCCATAAAGCCACTAACATAATGATTTACCTGACTCTGTATCAGGGTTAGTTCTGAAAAATAATTTTTCTAACTAATCTTGATAACTCTTTGTGGACAGCAACTAATGCTTAAACCTAATACCACGTTACAAACTGCACGTAAACAAACTGATATGCAGTCATAGTATACAATATGTATACAATAATGGACACCACCGTGATGTCTTCAATTGGTTTGTGGACTCCAATTTTGAAGCCTTGAGTTTGCTATTTTGGTGGACACCATCTCGGATTTTTGGAGTCAGACATGACTATACTTGGACAAGAGTGTGGAGCTAACAATGATGCTAGGTGCTATCTTGGTTAGGATGGTTCCTTTACAGCCATGGTTAGCTGTAATGATGCTAACTTTCGCTAGCAAAAAACAGAATTAACACCACTAAAACAAAATGTACTTACCATAAAAACTGAACATCCAACTCCATGGAGGGTCTTTCACTACAACCAAACACTTTTTAGGCCAAAACACTGCAATTAACTTTCAAAGCAACAGCTACAGCTACAGCTACACCTATACTCAATGGTTACGCAATGGTTACAATACCTGACTCTAGTTTTTGGCTCTTCTGCTGGGCTTTATTTTTCAGCCCCATAGATTCCCGCTTGTATGGAAAACATGAACTATTCAAAAGTTTCTTACCGTCAACCACACACTTAACCTACTTTTGACTGCCATGATTCTGCCTATATGACATAAAAGTCAGCAAGTTGTGCCCCAAAATTTTCGCCATAGTTGTTGTCCTGACTTGAGGGGGCATAACAATCTTACCAACACCGCATGAATGCACTATTAGCATTGACCTTTTTCACAGCAGACATTTTGACTTGTAGTAAAAGCACAGGTGTTACTAATTACTAATTAACAATATGTACGCACAACACCAGGGTCCTGAAACCCGAGCAGCTAAATGGAATTAAGCTATCATTAATTTTAGAATTCACACCTGTATTCTTCCTGCTTAGATGTGCCAAAATGTCTTCCATGAAAAAGATATATTGCTACTTCAAAAACTTCCTGACAACACAGTGCTGCCTGCCCTGTTCACCTCAGTTTCATTTCTAGTTTCTGGGGCTGACACTGAGGCTAACAGTGAGAGTTTTAGCATTGCAGAGGATTAGCATTAATGTGTGGAGTCAGGTGTTGGAAGCTTGTTATTAAGCTAGCCTTGTGTTGGGACTAGAACCAATCAATTAAACTGACTTAGTCTTTACTCTTGAAGCATTTTCTTTTAGAAAAGCTTAACATACAGTTTGGAAATGAAGTATAAATCATACCTGGTGCAGCTGTCATGGCAAGTTCTTGGAAGTGGGCACTTTGGGCTGCTTACATTAGCACACTGTCAACTTTTCAATATTTCTTCAGTAATGTCAAAAAGTCAGGAGACAATGTCCACTTATTTTCCTCATGCCAGAAAAACTCATTAGATGAGTTGGCAGATAATTCATGCAGGTTAAACAGGACTCACAACATACTTTTGGGGCTAGCTAACTCTAGTTGGCAAACTGCAGACAGACAGGGCAGAAACTCACTAGCTTAGCAACACTAAGGCTAAAAAAACCCATAATGCAATACTCTCTTAAAGTGACAGGCTCACTCTGTAACACAAGAAAGCTTTCAAGGATAACTGCAGTTAAAGACGTACTTCACCACTGGAAAGATGGCCTTTTGATAAAACTAGAATGTCTATGCAATAGAAAGATGCAAATAGTTTTGAATTTGGTGCTACAGAACTTGAGAAAACAGAAAAAAAGAATGCTTGTGCTCAAAAGAAAGAAAACCTGCTACTACCAGAATGCACTGCGCTGCACTAGACCAAGAAACACTCCTGCTGGTGGGTGATGTAATGTTAACATGGCTGTTTGAAACAATGGCGGCCGGTTGGCAAAAAAAACAAAAAAAAACCAGATCTTGTATAACAGTTAAACAGTACACTAAAACATGTTTCTGAAAATTAGGGCTGTTAAAATAACGCACTAATTTTGATTGATTAATCACGTAAAAAATAATATGATAAAAAGATTAATGCTGATTAATCGAGTTCCTTGGTGCCCTTTGACCCATTGCATCATTGAAGGCCACAGTGGCTTTATCACATGATGGAGGCAGATGGAAGTTTACCATAGTTCATGTACACATTAGCCACATTGTTTGGACATAAAGGTGGTTGAAAATCAGTGAATTATCACTTTAAAATGTGCTTATAGAGAATGTGAAGTTGACATCACTCCTGCTGCAGTGAGGAAGCGACAGTATTTAGACATATGAATATGAATAAACAACATAGAGATAACGGAGCGTGATCCTCAGAACATGGCGACACCATCCCACACGGCATGACATAACATTTCATATTCCACAAACAAAGTGCATCAGAGCTACAAAAGAAACAAACAAAAAATGTTTTAACTTAATTATCCCATCACTATTAGATCTTGATGTTGACACTTACGTAGGGACACAGGACTAATACAGATGACATCATTATTTGTATTACTCAGATAGCTTGAGTCAGTAGAAATGTTCAGGCACAAACGCACACAAAGCACTCTCTGATCTGCTTTATGCTCTTTGGTTAGTCCAGTCTCAGCTTCCACCCACCACAGTTTCAAACTGAA
This sequence comes from Cephalopholis sonnerati, assembly GCA_019142605.1. Taxonomy (NCBI): domain Eukaryota; kingdom Metazoa; phylum Chordata; class Actinopteri; order Perciformes; family Serranidae; genus Cephalopholis; species Cephalopholis sonnerati. The sequence continues at coordinate 24,652,327 of JAGQAX010000022.1, read as the reverse complement.
ACATTATTAATGACTCAAAGTTTTTTTTCCCACTTGCACTGTTTTACAGCTGGCAGAAAATAAATTATACCAAAGCTGTTTCCATAGCGATGCATTTCCAATAAAAAGGCCTTTTGTCACCAGCATTGTGACTGATGACTTAACGCTAATGTAGTGTCTGATGAACTGTGGTGGAAACTCACTCCAATAAACAACAGAAACTTTAGGAAAGGTTCACTGCACTCAGAGTTTATGAAATATTAAGCATTCAAATCTGTGTTTCTACTATGTCTTATTTTCTATTTCTTTAAGCTAATGTGAGTCCCTATAGCTACTGATTTGATTGATAGTAAGAATTACTGTATCTCAGGCTAGTAACCACCTGTTTGGGTGGGTAATGAATTGCTGTTATACATTTGCCGACACCAAGGGATGCATTCGGACCTGGAGTTGTCTTGCTTTGGTCCGATTCAGGCACTTATTTTGTTACAAAGTTGCATAATTGCGTTAAGTTGGTTCCTGTTGTCATGGCAGCATTCACAAGCGGATCAGATCAAATGCCCAATGTTAGAAAGCTGCTCTTGATTTGTCAAGATAGATAAATGCGACACTTTCTAATGTCACAATGGAAGGACAACTACACGGGTTGATTTTAGCGCTGGTCATCATGGACTATATTGGGTGCATTGTTCATTTTAGGCAAACCATACAGTTTGAAAACGAAGCCAGGCTCCAACTAGAAATCAATGTTTTGATGCATCAGATACACCGAATGTGCAAATTTAGGCAGTACAGAAGGAGACACACAGTTGGTTCAGATCGAGGACGGAACATTTTCTCACCACAAATGAACCGCACCAGAGTTTGTTTGTAACTGTACCGAAACCACCTCTGCAGGAAGGTCTCAGTCCGGTTGTTTTGGTATGCACTCAAATATGGTTGCTGTGTTTACACCTGCCCAAACACACTGCACTTAGGGGGCAGACAAAACATGATTAAACTGAACCAAACCGGGCAAGTGTGAAGGCACCCTAAGTTTAAGAAGGGAAAGAGTAAAATGATAACTGACTAAACTCAACCTTACCAGAGCCTTGGAACTTGAATATGAACCCCCTACATCTTAATAGAGTCTTCTATGTAAAGTAAATGTACACAAAGCTTGAATAACATTTAGATTCATAAAGCACTATTACTACTTATACAACTATTCCAGAGTGCATTCAGATGAGTCAAGGACAAAAAGACAGCTTTGAGGATTACACTGACACGTAGGCAAAGGTAGTAAAGGGTTAAGAATAGCTTTAGTGATGACCAGCCCTGAGTGTGTGACAGTCAGAAGACAAGCAGTCGGCCTCTCTGAAAGCCCTCAGTAAATCTGTCTGCATGCCATTTAGAGCGTTGGCCTGACCTAAATGTCAGAGCAACATTTGACAGAACCATATAACTCACTTTCACTCTCCCTCTCTGTCTCTCTCCCTCTCTCTCAATCCTTTCTCATTCCCTCTGTGATGTTGGTCTTACAAAAGGGTTAAATCACTCAGACACAGCTCACGGTGTCTGTTCATTTCGAAGGCCCTCAGGCTCCCGTAAGACTAGTAAAATGGGAAATGCATGGGGAAGGGCCAGCAAAGCTATTGACATTCTCTTGTATGTCGCTGAGCCTCTTAGGACTATTTCGAAGCCTAAAGATACACATTTCAGTTGTGGGGCCCATTAAAACGCCACTAACTTTCATTTTGGTTCATATTTTACTGTGAAACAGAAAATATGATCGTGAAGGTGGCTCACTTTGTCATTTTTGGCAAAAGGATATTTTTTTCAGAGCTTTGGTTGTATAATACCATTGTCCTCTGTATGACAAGTCAAAGAGACATAAAGCAACATTATGCACTGATTTTGTTGCCTGCTCTTTACAGCAGAATGGGATTTTGAGGCTAAGAGTTTTGGACAGAAGGGACAGATTTCAGGGTGATTCATTCAGTGAGTCTGGAGCCAAGGTAAATTGTGTCATGTTTCGTGCCTGCGCACCGTATTGCGTGTGTGTTTTTTTGCATCCCTGGGTGTACGTGTGCAAAACCTCTCTTAACATGTGTGTCTGCGCCCGTAATGATGCCTTTGCACGTATGGGTGTGTGGGGTGGGTGTGGGAAATGCTGCAGAGTGTGTAGAGCATGTGTGTTTCCTCTAGGTGTGCTTGTGCACTGTATTATATGGCCGTGTGTGGGCAGTTGGGATTACACAAAGAGTGCACCATATTGAGAATCAACATATTGTTGGCAGCCAGGCTCACACAAATGGGTTTCATCATGAAACCCTCTCCCTCTCTCACTCTATCCGTCTTTGTTTTTGAGGAAAAGGTCACACAATGAGGATGATCTGTCTTTGTCTTTTGATTCGGCTTCAATCTTTTCCCTCATTTCAACTTGTGTTTTCTTCCCCACTGTTTCGACACTCTTAGAAATAAAGGTGCTACCTAAAACCATACAGGGTTCTTTGGCTTGTTCTCATAGGAGAACTGTTTTTGGTTCCTGGTACAACCTTTTATAAATGTTCCACCTGGAACCCTTTCAGAGGGTTCTACTTAGAAACCAACATCAAGGGTTATACCAAGAACCATGTGAAAGGTTGGCCTTTAGTCTTAAGGCTGACTCATACTTGTGCATCAGCTCTATGCAGAACCTACCCTGTAACGCATGTGGCCTACGCCATTGTAAGCATTTATACTGTGTCTCTGTGTCTGTGTCACTCTGCAGTAACACCTCCAAACACTAGTTGGAGGTGCTGTTAAGTTTAGTTGATTCAAAACATACCTGAAACACAAACATGACTTAATAACAACAGTTTCAATTGAAAGTACACAAATCACTATAAAAACATTATAACTCACAACATTCATAGACAAAGCACTTGTCTTTTGCAGGACACATTTTTCCTCCATTTTTCCATGAATACAACATGCTAATGTTTTTAGCACAAGCCTATGGCATTTTACATTGTATAAATTAGCCTAGTGGCTATCAGACTTTTCCTCTACTCATGAAGCCATGGAGCAACAGAACATTTAACAAAGGTAACGCTATAAAATGCAGTTCAATTACAACTCACAAGGATCACTGACAAAACAACTCTCATGCTAAATGATTACTACACAATTACATGCTAACGTTATTAGCACAAGCCTATGGCATTTGACATTGTGTAAATTAGCCTAGTGACAAGCGGAGACTTCCTCTACCTGTATGAAGCCAAGATAAATAGCACACAAGACTTAAAATGTTAATTTGTGGACGCTCTTCAGCCCTTCAGGAAGAACCCTTTTTGGATTCCTTATTCCTAAGATTGTAGTGCTCTTTCTCTTACCTAATTTTAAACTTGCATTTCACTCTGCAAAGATCTTAACAAGGTATTTTTTATATACAAATTGTAATACTTTTCATCTGGCTCAGAAATTGCACTATCTCAGTGTAAGACATTAATAGTAAATTCTGAATTTGACTATGAAATTAAGAAATAAGCATTCTGACATTTCGCTGTTTCAGGAGGAATCTTAAATCTCAGCGGTCTAATTAATACTATAACGTTCAATTAACTGATATTGAAAGAGAATATTTTGTCCACTCCCATTTGCTTTCATAGCATCATTCATCCCTGTGGTGCTCTTGCTGCCAGCCATTTCCTCTCATTTTCTTCCTGTCTGCGTCCCTACTTCACCTCCCCTTTGCCTCCTCAACAGCACTATTTCTCCTTTTTCTCCCACTGATATGCCCAGCAGTAATCCTCTTGACTTGCCACACAAAACTACTGTAGGTACTGTAAACACACACACTGCAATGTGAGGTTAACGACGTACAATGGATGAGAGTAAGACGCAGATGGAACAGACTAGCAGGGGTTGAGGAGAAGGATTAAGAGGGCAGGGGATAGAGGATTGTGACAGAAGGATGTAAATTAAAGACATAATTTATGGGAAGCTGCAAGCTGTGTGGAAACACAAGGTAAAGAATAGGCAAGTGTTGGGGAAAAAAGACAAATGAAATGGACAAAATCAGGAAAAAAATATGGGAGATGTGGGGTGTTGAGCAGATGGATGGCAGAAAAGAGGGATTCTAAAGGATGTAAAGAAAGGAGGATAAGACAGATAGAGGGATGAGATGTGTACATTGCCGCTGTGTATGAGGTGACCCTGACTCGGATCGATTTTTACAGCTCCGTGACCGTAAATCACCAGTGTAAGACTGTGTCTGTTGTCCCCTTTATGTGTGTGTATTTGTATGACAATAGGTTTGGTGCATGTATGTGTGTGTGATTGAAATCACCTGGGCAATGTTGCCCAGTGTTAAAGTCCTTGCTGCAAGTTGCTGTCTAATTACCTTATGTTAGCGCTGCATGGACATGGAATCCATCTTGTAGTACATTTTTTATCTATACACACACACACGCAGCGCACACACGCACACGAATATTGTGAACATAAGCTCTCCCCTCCACTTCACACCTGTCAGGAGGAATGCTGCTGATTAATGGTGACTCAAATCCCTTGAAGGGGACCTATTATGGTTATTTTCAGGTTCATTCTTGTATTTTGGGTTTCTACTACAACATGTTTACATGCTTTCATGTTCAAAAAAACACTTTATTTTCCTTAGACTGTCTGTGCTGGAACATCTGTATTCACCCTCTGTGTGAGACGCTCTGGTTTAGCGCCTGTCTCTTTAAGAGCCCCTCCCAAAGAAACCCAGTCTACTCTGATTGGTCAGCATTTATGGTCTTTAATATTTTGTTTCTCAACACTGTCATTGCAGCTGGAGGAATGACTGTAAGTATTGTGGCACTTTCTACTGTGAAAAATCATCAATTAAAGTACGTTTTTTATGATATCTAACGAATTAACACCTCATGCATGATATTATGTACTAATGTTAAGTTATATGGGTTAGGTTTAGGCAAAGACCATGGTGACAACATACCTTTAAGGTCCAGTGTGTAGGACTTAGGGGGATATATTGGCAGAAATGGAATACAATATAATAGTATGTTAGCTTTAGTGTTTAGTCATCTGAAAATAAGAATCATCATAGTTTTGTTACATAGGGACCAGGTCCTGGTCTGTGAGGATGGCTGTGTTGCACTGCTATGTTTCTACAGTAGCCAAGAACGGACAAACCAAACACTGGATAGGGCCTGTATGTAGTAGCATGCCAAACAGCATCGGAGAAACACTGATTTGTAACATAAAACTGCCTCATTCAGTGCTTTTACCAGTTTTAGTCACCTTGTCCATTTGTTTTGGAGAGAAAGAGACCTCTGCGGATAATTCAGTTCCTGGTAAAAACCTCCTAAACAATGAACACTGACGGAATTCTAGCCGGGATAAGATTAAGCTAGGTGCAGTGTGCGATCCACATTGCTATATGCCACTATACAGCTATACATGCCACCTTTAAATCTTACACACTGAACCTTTAAAACTAAGCTCACTTGGTGTCACAGGGATCAAAACACTAGTCTCCCGGGGGAAAGTCCTGTGTTTTGTGACCCTTCCACCACAGTAACTTGCCTCCTTTTTACTGCCATCAGCACATTGGTCATGTGATTGCAGCCTTCATAAATTCCTTGGTTATACACAAAGTGCTGGCTCATAATTATGTGGGAAAGCATAATAGGTTCCCTTTAAAGGACTGGGTACTAAAAACACAGTAAGAAACCCTTGCCTCTTAAAAGTAATTAACCAAATATTTCACCTCAGACTGATATTTCTCAGCAACTATTGCAGCAACTATTTCCCCCACTCATCAGATGTCTGTCAAAAGTCATTCCATAGTGCCCCCTATACCCCGCATTACACACACACTCACCCACAGGCACACAAACGCCTTGTAGAAGACCCTGTCTGAGCCCCGGGTCCCCTGGGTCTGATTAATGCTCTCTCTACAGGACTCCCAATGGGAGATCACTCACACAGCACACACTCTGCTGTGGTTTTTGCATCCACACGCTGCCACATACTGAGAGTACAACATGAGAGCTGCTAACCATGTATTTGCCTCCAGAGTTAACAAGGCAATAGGAAAGGACATTTTATATATACTACAGTAATATGTTACCTCATTAGTGAGTGTGTGTATGAGTGCAGAGAGAGAAATTGCACCATACTTCCACAGCACATAAAAATAATATGCTAGCCTATAACAGACCAATAGATAATAACGTCGCTGTTTTCCTCTAAATTATGGTACAAAAAGCAATTTCTCTGCTTCTACTTTTACTGGAGTTCATCACAGATCATTGGATGTTGTGGAAGTCTGTTTTTTGTGAAATGATTTAGCGTACAATCTCACACAGGCACTCGAGATACAAGCTATACTTTTTCAAAGAGAAAGCCAAACTCTTGTAACCTCATCATCCCGCTCATTTTTTAAGCTCATCTGAGACTATCTCACAAAGTGATGTATAATTATCTCGCCTTGGAAGAATCCCAGTCAAATTCTCTTTGTGTCTGGGTAATGAAAGGGGTTCAACACTGGTTTTTACCAAGCAATTTGGCTGGAAGTTATGAGTTATTTTTCATCCCTTTTCCTCAAAAGCATTTTGCATTTTAGACTGTGTCAGATTGTTGGTGATATCAGCTCTCTCTCCCTCTCTCTCTCTCTCTCAGAAGTCCCATGTGTGCATGCTTTTGGGGCAGAGAGGCAAAATATTTATCACCAACACATTCTCACTCCCAACTCATTAAATACTGACCCTACAGGTCAAACTATAACATTCCAGGTACCTCTATAGAGTCTGTTTTGGACACTCAGGAACATGGTGTCATTTTCCACAGATTAACTGCATAGTGTCTTTTCAAAATAAACTCAGTCAGTTGCTCTCAGCTTCAAGTGTAGCCACTAATAGGTTCGCATTGGAGTTAGTTGTAAAACCCAGTGCATCTCATAGATGCTGAAGGCTGCCTTCAGCGTTTATATCAAATGCCGAGGGGCGTGATAAAGTGGCGGTATTTGATGCCCTGGGAATGAGAACAGGCTGAGATGTGACTCCTGTGTTTGTTTGGCTCATACACCACACCTCCCTCCCACCCTACGCGGACTCTCTTGTTCGTTAGTTGCTCAGCGTGTATAATAATGATGCAGCCCAGTGCATCTCACACAGACAATTGAGGGTGCCTCGGTGCATCGGTATCAGATGTCAACAGCCACTGATCAAGCATTGGTATCGGATGAGATGGAGTAAAAACGGGCTCAGTACACCCTATATGAAGATATTGAACACAATAATATATACTAATCCCCCTGGACGTAGATTAAAAAAGGACAGATGGCTAAAAGGCAAAACAATTTAAAATGAAGTTTGTGATACTACAGGAAAGGCCATGTGGTCTATAGGGATGACAGCGTTGGTTGGTCCACCACTTTTGTCCAGACTAAAATATCTTGACAACCACTGAATGGACTGACATGGAATATAGTGCAGACATTCATGGTCTCCAGAGGATGAATCTGACTGACTCTGATGGTCCACCAACTTTTCATCTAGTGGCACCATCAGGAGTGTCCTCCTCTAATTTGGTTTGTTACTAAATACCTGGGTACAACTGACATTCCCATGAGCCTTAGCTGGACTTTAGTGTTGAGTGATAATTAGGTTGAGTGTTAGCATGCTATCACGCCTAACTAAATTGCCAAACACAGTAAACATTGCTAAACACCAGCATGTTAACATTGTCATTATGAGAATGTTTCAGTGCTGATGTTAGCAATTCACTTCAATATAGCCTCATAGAGCAACTAGCATGGATTAGAAATCTTGATATACTTTGTACCATATGAAAATATTGTGCCCACTATCTATCAGATACGTGGTTATGGGTATAGTAAATACCAGTGCGTTGTCACTTACTTCCAGTTGTAGTAACACTACAGATTTTACATAGTAAACCAACGCAATCATCAGAAAAAATGTTGGCATTGTATTTTTTTTTTTTAAACTATGATTATGTTACATTTGCACCTTATTATGAAATGTAACACTGCTGTGGTTAATATATGGTTAGCTTAAGGTGCAAAAAAACACTTGGTATAGTCAGGAAAAGATCATGTTTTGGCTTAAAATATCTAGTTTTAGGGGCACAACCCACAACAGGAAAAGCAGCAATGTCTCGGGAAAAAAAAACACCTCCTTTTCGTGGCACTGACCCTTCTGGAAAAATACAGAGGAGTCAGTACAAAACACCCAAATTTTGTGCCTAAAAGCTGCTGGAAAAACAAAGATGGGTCGCTTAAAAAACACTCATGTTTGGAGGCTATAAAGCCGCTGGAAAACCACAGATGGGTCATATTAAGAACACCCATGTTTGAAGCCTAAAAAGCTGCTGGAAAAACACAAATGGGTTGCTACAAAACACCCATGTTTGTAGCCTGATAAAGCTGCTCTAAAACCACAGATGGGTTGCTACAACACACCCACATTTGGTGCCTAACAAGCCGCTGGAAAATCACAGATGGGTTGCGACAAAACCCACAGGTCTGGAGCCAAAAAGCCACTGTACAACACAAATTGGTTACTACAAAACATCCATGTTTGTAGCCTAAAAAGCTGTTAAAGAAACACAAAGGGGTTGCTATAAAACACCCATATTTGGAGCCTTAGAAGCCACTGGAAAAACACAAAGGGGCAGCTACAAAACACCCATGTTTGGAGCCTAAAAATCCACTGGAAAACACAGAGGGATTGCAACAAAACACCCACATCTGGAGCCAAAAAGCCACTGTACAACACAAATGGATTACTACAAAACACCTGTATTTGTAGCCTGAAAAAGCTGCTCTAAAACCACAGATGGGTTGCTACAAGACACCCACATTTGGCGCCTAACAAGCTGCTGGAAAACCACAGATGGGTTGCGACAAAACGCACAGGTCTGGAGCCAAAAAGCCACTGTACAACACAAATTGGTTACTACAAAACACTCATGTTTGTAGCCTAAAAAGCTGTTAAAGAAGTTTGGAGCCTTAAAAGCCAAAACAACCATGGCTCATTAAAACACAACCAGTTTTGTTGTTTGTTGTTGTTCTCGAACAGTGGTCTGCAGCTCGGCAGGCACCTCACCTAGGTCACATGCTATCCACTATCCCCTCCATCTCCCAATGACAAAGTCAGCTCATATACTACATCAGTTTAGAAATGTTGATATGGTCTGTATGAAGAGTACAAATGTAACCTGTGTGTGCTTTGCTGAAACATGCAATGGCAACATTGTCTGAGGTAAATAGTTTGGGTCTTCTTTGTGTTCACATCATAAAATATTCAACCTTTACAATCATGATCTGACATATCTGCAACTTCGATAAGCACACTTTATAGCAGAAGTGTTTTTGCCGATATCTGAACAGAGTAGGCTGTCAGTGCTATTGTAAACCTATAGTAACCATAGTAACACATGTTCCAAGAGCAGCATCTGACCTTTGTGAAGACTTTGTCGTGAGCGGGGTCGTAGCATCAGATATAGAAAGGGAAGGATGGACAAAGAGACATCAATATTTAATTGAAAACAAGGACAGAATTATGATTTCTGTAAGAGCCATTTTAATATTTCTTTTAATCTTGGATATCACTTAAAGTATATCAAGTCTCTCTTCACCGAGCTGAAATTATGTCTCTGGGAAGCAGCTATTATCCTTCTCCTTGAGGTGCGTGAACTCACATGCACACGCTCAGACTCTCCCTCCACGTCTTCCTCTCTCAACAATGTACAGTAGCTCTCTTTCTCACTGCACTCTCTTTAACTCTCTCCCTCTGCTAACAAGGAGAGAGTAAGGGGAGACAGGCCTGTTATGGTTCACCAGCTACGAGGCTAGTGAAATGTGAGAGGATGGGAGTGTGTGTGGTATACTGTAAGTGGGGGTATGTGTGCGACTGTACAGTATAAGAAAAAGAGAGTTGGAATTGATATGGTGTGTGTGTGTGTTTGTGTGCTAGGGTGTGTGTTTGTAAGAGAGGAAGGAGAGAGAGCAGGCTGCCTTAGTCCAGTTTCCCTCATTGCTTTTTACACCAATTGATTTTAGTTTGAGTGACAGGCGAGAGGAAACAGCACCTCAGCCTGCTGCTGTCAGCTTATGTGAATAACTGCCTCTCCATTCTCTCTCGCCCTCTCTCCCTCTCTCTTCCTGACATCCCTTCTTTCTTTAACTGCCCCTACACACACACACACACTCCATCCTCCTAACCAACACACAAACAATAGACACACAAATGATCCCCCATCACACTTCAGCTCCTCGTGACCTTTCATGAACTTTTCCTCCCTTCTCATCAGGCATCCAGGTTAGGTAAGGGGACACTTTAATAAGAAGACAGACACCCCGTTCTGAGTGTAGGAGCAGTATATTAAAAGCTGCATCAGAATGCAGATAGGGAAATGAATGAAGAAGCTGTGGAGCCCGCCTGTCAACACTCCATCAGAAAAAACATATCATAATCGTTCGGCGTCGGCGGGTGCCTGTATACCTTGTCGGCGAGCAGAGCAAGAGGGGGCGGAGAGTGAAAGACGCTTACAGTGGGACTGCTGTGTTGCCATGGCGACTGTCTTTGCATTGAATCGATAGAAAACAGATGCTTGGATTTCGCACACTTTCCCTTCCTTTTCTTTCTTCCAGTCCTAGTTTATTTATTTCCTCCTGTGGGCTTTGTTGCTTTCTGGTGCAAAATACAACAGTACAGTATATCCAACCACACAGCAAACAAGTACACACACACAGACAAAGTGACACATTTGGGGGCAGTGAATTAAGGTTTTGTCCTTTTTCCTTCCCCTAACACCATCTAGTTTGCCATCTGCGAGATGATATAAAAGATAGCATCACACCCCTCGTGCTGTCGAAATAACATTTCTAGCAGTAAAATGCAGCTGACACACACAGAATGGCAATGAAGGAATGTGAAGGTGGCAACGACTTTTGACTTTTCCTCAGGTCGCCTTTGAGGATTGGCAGGTTGAGTCTCAAAGCCTTGCATCAGAATCAACAAAGACCTCAGGTTCCCTTTCATTCTCTCCACTACAAACACCTCTTTTTTTCTTCCCTTTCTGATGAGTAGATAATGATAAAAGTGTAAGGTCTTGTATGATGTGTCATTCCAATTATCCTTTGATCAAATACGCCTTTGATGCAAAATAAGATGGATGGCGAGAGATTAGCAGGTTCATATCGTGGAATTAGAATGGACAGAGAGGATCCCTGCGCGCGGGATCATAATGATGATTCTGCAGCAGATGCTTGATCACTGGGAATGAGTGTGTTTTATGTGTGAAAAGCGCTATGAGGCGTACATTTCACAGCGCTTCATGATTAACACAACTACGGCTGGAATGCTTGGCTAAATGAAGCCCTCGCCATGGTAACAGATCAGTTTTAGAGTCTCATGCACTGTACCTATGCCTATTTCCATGACAACGCTCTACAGTCACCACCTAAAAAGCATCAGCTAAGTGACAATTTCAGTTGGCTGATAATTTTTTTTTCCCAACTCAATTATCAGCTCTGGGTTCTGAAATACCTCTTGTTCATATTTTTGCTTTACTGTTGCAAATGGAGGAGGTGAGGATGAAAGTGTAGGCTGTTTTGTCTTGGAAACCTATTGACAGACATATTTATTCACGTAAACATTTACACACATACACAGAAGGCACTGTCATATTTGTTGAGCAAATGACTAGCCCGGCTCTAATCGCACAGACAGTACCTTTACTGCTACTACAAAGGGTTCAATTCAGTCCATGCTCAGCAGGCGGTATGTGTGACACTGGAGATGGCGGAGAGTGATCGCAATCCTGACAGGCTGAGTATGTAAACACAAGGGAAATGAGATGTGACCACTGTGGTATAGTGACACTAACAGAACACCTCCATAAACACAGCCGCAGACTGGCATGTGAGAGGGAGTCAAAAAATAAATGTATTTATCTGACTTCTGTTCTCAAATCTGTCTTCCTCCCCTCCCTCCCTTGTTCTCTCTTTCTCTCTGCCCTCATTTTGAAAACGTGGGGCGGGGGGGGGGATTCCATTTGAACAAGCAAGCCTCTGCATCGCTTGTGGGAGACAGCTTGACTCAGAGAGTGAAAAAAAAGGAAAGAGAAAGAGAAGGAGGGAAAGGAGGAAGAGAACGTGAGAGGTGTCTTCCATGCACCAGACGATGCGATCCTTAGCGGGAAAACGACGAGCGCTCCGCCAATGGCAGCTCACGCATGGGCCGACGCATGGAGGGTTTCCACGGCTACCCCCAGCCTTCCTCACCATCAGTCCTTCCCATCTCCCTCCCTCCTTCCCTGTCTCTCTCCTCTGCCTTGGAATAAATGTCAAACGGCTGATCGACACACATGCGGCTGCACCAAATGACCGCCATAGTTGGTCAATTTGTCAGGATTCACCCACGCAGCTGCAGACAAACACACACATGCATGAATACACAAAAGCATGTTCAATAAGGCAGCTCACATACTCCCCATGATTGATGTCAGGTCTGTGGGGTATTCATTTTAGTATTTGTTTTGTTCACGACGGAGCACAGTGCCCTCCTAGCTTCAATAACCTACATCTATTGTGAATACATTTAACGTAAATCAACAAGCTGAATGTATTACAAACCCTGTGTTTTTGATAGTAAATGATAATCTTGATGCAAGAATCATTAAAAAAAATATCTACAGTACAGTATGTATCATTTAAAGGTCCGGTGTGTATGATTTAAGGAGATTTAGTGGCATCTAGCAGTGAGGATTGCAGATTGCAACCAGCTGAAACGTCTCCTGGTTAGAATTCTGTTAGTGTTTATTGTTTAGGAGGTTTTCTACCGAGAGCTAAATTATCCACAGAGGTCTCTTCCTTTTCAAACAAATGGAACAGGTGACTAAAACCAGTGAAAACACTGAATAAAACAGTTTCACATTACAGATCAGTGTTTCTCCTACACTGTTCAGCATGTCGCTGACAGCACCTGATTAAGTGTGCACCTTTTTTCCGATCCAATATTCAGGAGGTTTTTAGCGGAAGCCAAATTGTCTGCAGAGGTCTCTTCCTCTCCAAAACAAACACAGCCAGTGATTTAAACCAGTAAAAACACTGAAAAAAAGCAGTTTCACTGTACAAATCATAGTTTTTCTGACACAGTTTGGCATGTCATAGACTGGCTGCTAGCCCAGCCATGCTAATGCGTGCTCACCTTTCTTCTCTGATAACTTAAGATCCAAACATTCAGGAGGTTTTTATATAGATATAAATGACTTATTCTAAGGGAACAAAAACACAATGATTCTTATTTTCAGGTGATTATACGCAAAAGAAAACACATATTAGATCATATTCCATCTCTGCCAATATATCTTCCTAAATTCTACACACTGGACCTTTAATATAAATAGGCTGTTAATTTACATAGTGGAGTAAATATGGCTAAAAAGGTCCTTTAAATGTCATTCTACTCAGTTACGCTGTGTCATGGCACACTGGTCCAATGCACTGTTGGACAGTCGCCACCCTCTCACTTTCCAGCTGCATCCACTCTCTATGCCAAGCACCCTGAATCAAAGAGATTTAATGCTCAATGTGTTTTTATAAAATTACATGTAGGCTTCTGTCCAGTGTGCAATATGTCCTCCTGAAGAGCAGTTGAGCTTGTGTTGCCCCTTACCATAAGATGCTAAGGAAAAGTTGTGTGATCATATTTAAAATGTGACGGCCTAAAGCTGCCCTCTCTGCAGGTGAGTGTATGTTCATTCATTAGTCTCTCTTATTTCCACTCAGAAAGCACAAGGATGAAACTCGCAAGCTGTGAGATGTGCAGTGTGTACCTGCATGATATGTATATTTATGCATGTGCAGATGTGGATGCACGTGGGCATACAAAAGTGTGTACACGCCGTTAGATGTTGTATTCTTGTGCGTTTGCAAGCACATAGGCAAGCATCTGTTTTTTATTTTTTACATGTAGTGAATGAAATTCTACATTTTTGCCCACATTTGGATGTTTGATGTGAGAGCAGGCAGGCGGTCTGCCCGGCTGCTGTGAGAAGTGGCACACTCGGATCATTAATCAGACTCGACGGCACAGCGGGTAGAAGGCAAGCCACGGGAGAGCCCTAATGCATGCAAATGTATACTCGTTTTGGGGGCAGGTTGAGCCAAGGACAGAACCTAGCCAGCAACAGTGAGTGGGAGAAAGAGTAGTGAGAGAGAGAGAGAGAGAAGAACATATCACAAGCTCCAGTGAGGGCCTGTTCATTCTGCTGTGGTCCAGTACAGCTGAAGCATGAATGTGTTCTAAATCAACATGACAGTGGAGAAAAGGTGAAATGGGAAAATCATGCAGCTTATACAAAAGCTAACAGAGACGAATCCAGAGTAAGATCCCTCATACGGTGGATATTATGTTGTGATATGGAATCACAGTTACATTTGACTGGTCAGATCTCATATCAGCAGCTATATAATCACTCTCCAATGTCTTCCCGCATGATACAAGGACTGTCAAGCAAGACTCCTAAGCGAGACATCACTTAACATGAGAAATATAGGAGTAGGAGCTGATGTGCTGCCATCCGAGGGCACAGCTTTGAATTCCACCCCTTTATTATTCCGCTCAGTGCGTGAGCCTCATTATGGCTAAGATTGTACCTTGGTGGAGATAACCTTACATGACTTTTCGAGATGAACCCTTTACAAAGGAGATTAGGGATGTGAATGGAGTGAAGATATCGATGCTGGTGGCATCATCTAAAGTAACAGAGGCGCTACAAATCCCCCTCACAGTTTTTCTCCTTGCCAGGTTTCATCGTCATTTAGGCTCATACCACAGAAGGTTTAGGTGCTTAAGTCTGAGTCGGTGCGTTCTGCAATCATGTCCTTAAGCTTGTAAAATGCTTAGGAAAAAAAAACAAAGCACCAGTGTGATTATCAACCAACCAAATCCAGTGTATGGGTAGCACAGTGGTAAACACTTGCCCACCACAGCTGACCATCTGCTAAGCCCTGCCCTTTCTCAGTTACTGTTGCTATGCCTGTCAAGCTTTCCATACTCATGCAGCGCATGTGCTGTTAATCCTTATATCTGTGTATATTGTTGTTGTAAATGATGACTGTCGCTTGCACATTTTTTCAGCAGTAGCGACCTAGCATAAGCTATCTCCCAGTAGTTGAAAACTTTGAGTCTGTTTCCACTAAGTAGTCCAATTCAGTACAGTTTATTGCACATTAGAGGAGTTATTTTTGAAAAGTTGTGGATGCTACCTACAAACAGTTATTCACCACAATAGGTAACGCACATAATCATGAACCAGTAATATGTATATATATATATATATATATATCCCATGTAACCAGAAAGGCTACAGTCATGCGACTAATGCACTGATAGCAGTAAAGAAGGAAGTATAAAAACCAAAAGTCTGTGTAAGGAGGCAGAATGGGGTGGTGGATGGGTCACACAACACAGGACTTTTCCCCTAGGAGACCGGTGTTTGGGATGATGTGAAACCAAGTGAACTTTGAGTCATTTTAAGGCAGTTTCTTTTCCTCAACCTAACCTACATAACCTTGCTATAAGAATGTACCTTTAGGTTAAGTATGTGACGTAATTTGTGGGCTGCTCACTTGTTAAATATCATACTAACCATTGTATGTGCATTTTGTCATGGCTGAGCTACAACTGGACAATTGGTTCAAGTGTATAGTGAACAGTCACTTGGCAGTGCTCATTAATGGGAAGCCAGTGAAGGATCATATATGATTGGCACTGACATAGGAATTCCTATTGGTTGGTCTGTACAACTAGAAAATGAAATCTGGAAAATGAACATGAATGCCTTTGTATTTTACAGCATCCCAGTGTGTTGAGTTTATGTTCAAAAATAATACTGCATAATGGAATAAATAATATCCTTTTTAAAATGCTGGACAGAAAATCAATCTCAGCGGTACAATTTGTTCCTCCTTGGCTTCCTTACTCCTGCATTTTATCATTTCATATTATATGTCCCAGTGTCCCAGTGAAGTGTCCCAGGAAAACATCTGTCCACTGAACTCATGGCTCATGAATCAAGGTTCCGCTCGCTGTTTTCCCTGGATAGATGGAAGGATGAAGGGAGGGATGAAAAGATGGAGTGAACGCGCAATTGTTCTGCTCTTGCAAACAGGCCATTCAGGGGAAATTCCCCGGGGAACAGAGCTTTTTCAAGGTTGCGTCCTACTCCGCTAGCTACCTCCTGTGTGTGTGCGTGCATGCACGCCTGAGTGCATGTAGTCCTCTGGGTCTCAATAACGTTCAGTCAGGCTGATATCTCTCCCCGCACGGGAAAAAAAAAAAAAAAAAGTGCAAACTGTGGGTGTGTGTTTGTGTGCTGACTCGGCCAAGTGCCAGAGGTTCCCACAAGTCTCCCAGGTCAGATGGAGGGTCAACAGCTGTTGGCTAAGAACGTTCTCTATGTTCATTTTGCCTGGCACCAGAGTGAGGCCCAGACATGTGAGAAGAATGAAAAGCATGACAGTGTTATTGTTCTGTGTAAAATGAATGACTCTTGGAAGGAAAATGCCACTCTGTGAATGCATGCCTGCTTTGTGATTTTACATAACACAAACACTTGCCATCAAAAGGTTGCAGGCATTCAGGCTGTATAATGACTTATGCGATAAGGCTGTGTTTGTCTGCATAATTCACCCGAGCTCGACAATGTTTAATAAGGTTTACTTTCAATTTTAATCATAGCGTTCCGATTTTAAACCTCACAAGTAGCTCACTGCAGACAAATGATAACATTTGTTTCCATGCAGCTGTGCAGCCATAAAACTATAGTAACCCCAGTGACACCACAGCAGCTTTGTTATGGCCCCTAATTTAAGCGGAATTTAATGCAGTAGACTTCATTTCTGTCCACAAACTGTTCTCTCCTGCACTGCATTGTTAAAAGATATTATTCCACTCCCCACTCGTTGTTCGCATTGTTTGTTATTCGAGCAAGAAGTATATGGAAATTGGCCTGAAGGATTTTAGAGGTTGGCAAATTGCATCTCCAATCAATGCCAGGACTTTGCAAAAATCTATGTAAGCCTTGTGTGCAAAATCATGTTTTTATAGATCGGAGCAAAAGCGCTTACAAACACACCAGACAAAGCAAAGTAAGAGTCATTATTTCTTTGCATTGTAAATATTTCTTCCAGGCAGAGATGGCAACACTATACAAATGAAGGCGCAGGCGACGGCGGAGGAAAATTAATTAACGGAGGAGAGTGGGGAGAAAAAATATAGTGTGGCTTCATTTTTCTGTTGTTTTTAAATTAAACTCCACAGACATCTCCCCTGCTGTTATGATGAGGTTGTAGGGATTATGTTATTAAACCCCTGACATCGATCCTCTCTCTGTGTTCCTGGCACCATCTTAGGGAACCTTGTGTAGCCTCAGTGGACACACAAGCATGTGCACAAACCCAAACAAGAATGCTGGCACGCACAAGTGCGTAACATGAAATGCAGACACAGACATCTGGAGCGACCCGGGCCTCTCCAATTTGAGGCAGAGGATAGAGAAAGAGTTATGTAATACTCTGCCCTTGGATGAAAGGTTTAAGATAATCTGAAGCAGTGACCCTGAGCCAATGGCTCTTTTTCCAAGAAAGACACTAATAACTCTAGTGTGAAATGAGTCTTTAGAATACTGCTTTTGGAAATTCTTTCCTACTTTTTCCACATAAATCATACATTAGTTTTTTTTTGTCATTATTTTTTTTATATCTTTGACTAATACCAATATTATTAGATATAGATTTTGGAGCGCTGCGTATGCCAAGGTTCAGTGCCTTCAACTGTGACTTGTCCCAGAAAAGTTGGATGTTACTTCTGCAGACAGAGATTTTGTCTTTGATTTTATTTCAAAAAGAAACACAACACTGTTAGGATAGTTTGGCACATCTTCAGCTGGTAGTCACTGTCCTAAGGGTGCCATGCCATTGTTCTGATGGCCCTAAATTCTGAAGTCCCATCAGTCTGAAAAATGTCCCATTGGACCAAAAGCCCATTTTTGCGACAGTCCGTTATCCCAAAAACAAATGCCTATTGCTCCAAAGTCTCAGAAAATACATCCTCCCTGCAGTTAGACTGAGTTTCTCAGCGCTGGTTGAGCCACCAATCTTGGGTGTTTATACTGACCGAGCCGTCGATCTCAGGTGTTTATACCGGCCCTTTGCGGCATTTCCCAGCGGCATTTGAGCCATGGAGCCTGGGTGTTTTTCACTGACCTCTCCCTGCTTTTCCAGTGACTTTTGCACCACCAAACGTGGCATTTTTCAGCCAAAACATGATCTTTTCCAAACCATAACCAAGTGGTTTTTCTGCCTTAACCTAACCACACATTCACCACAGCATTGTTGACAAATGTATTGGTTGACAGAAATGTGCAATACAAACATTTTTCTGGCACTAGGGTTGTCTAACCATAGGGAGTGTGTGTTTTTGGAGAAACAGGACTTGGGAGCAATGGCCAGTTGTTTTTAGGATAACAGGCTGTTGCAGAAATAGGCTTTTGGTCCAACAGATTAACAGGGCTTCAGAATTTTGGGCCATCAGAACAATGTCCCATCCTAAGCACACTTTAGCATGTCAGAGTTTGGATCAGATCTCATTTGGATGACAGCCAAGGGTTTAGCACAAAAGTCTAGACCCTGTACATAGGTATTCTCCATGGGCCCCTACCTGAATCCACAGCTACAGCTCATGACGGCCCTGCATACTCTCCCTTTTGCCTCAAGTCCTACGCCCCTGCTGACAGCAATAGCCGTACTCAATTATCATTGTTTCAAAATAAATTAAATGCATTTGCTGTATCATGCTCTCAATTTACGTACCCTCTGAAGTGTTCCCCTCCAACCTATGAGCTGCATTGTTCTCTGAGAAAATTACCAGGTATTATTGGTTATTTATTCCTTGTCTGATTCCAAGGCTTGTGTTCCCTAAAGAGCTCATTAGCTATGAGAGCATTGGCAGTCCTCTGTAATAGCACAGTAATTTGTGGTATAATATATAATAAAATTCAAGGAGAATTCTGAAATATGTGCTATTTACTCACTTTGTCACACATTTGCACCCACAAATAATGCTAGAGAGGTTTTAGCACTCTCTTGCTAAATGAATATATCCATATACAAACCATGCACACACACAGTGTCTAAACTTCTTAGTGTTCAATGCTTTTTCAACAGAAGTATAAAAGCACTTCCTAATAAAACAGAATCCCAAATTCCCAGCTTTAATTAAGGTAATCTATAAAACTAAAGTCTCTTAATTTTTACTTCAGACACCAGCAAACCACAAGACGCACTGAGCCTCTTTACAAAATGTTGTTTCTTTGTAACATTGTTTACTAGGCCTTGACCAGAGAGTGTCTGAAGGCTACTGCTACTGAGCTGTGACTAATGCATGAACAGCTGAGTCACCATGAATGACCAATAAAAAAATACGCTCCGCTAATACATTCATCCCTCCACCTCATACCTGTTCTACTTCGACCAGCTGCTGTTTAAGGGGAAGATTTCATTACAGTGGTCACACTGTTGTGATGTTGCATCTTGGCCTCCTGGAGATAGGTTAACTTATCATTTAGACTGCTTGGATAAAATCGCAATATGAATTCTATTTTTTGATTTGGATGATGTGTAGGAGGGACGGTTGTGCTGATCTGTCCACCACCTCCAGTACTGAATAAAAAAGAGCAGAAGCTTTCTAAAGAGACGAAATAGACACAAACGATGTTCTGACTTGGAGTTTGAATGGGATGATTCACTCATCTGTGAATCTGAATGCACTCTTAAAGGACAAACTCAAGAGCACAGCTGCCTCAGGCACAGAAATTCTAAGCGCTAAGATATATCTGTGCATGTGTGTATGCAGGTGGGTTTGCTGGAAGCAGAGAAGGGACTTGGTTCTTTTCCATCATGCTAGCTGGCACCCTTTTACTGAATCAGATTGATTGGCTCGGATAGGGTCAAAACATGCCCGCTCTCTGACATTATGTTGTGTCGCTGAGCACGGCTGGGTGCTGGCTGGAGGCGAAGAAGAGATTTGGCCATGCTATCTGGTACACCTTTCCTGAGTAAAAGCATTATAGTCAGTGCAGTAAATGCAGCCATGTTGTTCAAGATGGATGCAGCAAAGTGAGAGGTGAATTGCAAAATGTTGTCAGATCAAATATGAATCAAGATTTAGCAAATAGACTGTTTTTATAGTATAAAAGTATAAACAGACCACAGCATGTTTGCCTTTTAAAGGGGCGGAAATATGTGTTTGATTAGCAACTTGAGACACTATATGCACAAAGTCATGATGCTCAAACAGATATTTGTATATGAATACAGAGAATTTTTTTAAAAAAAGCGAATAAAAAGCTAAATTGTTGTCAGGCAATATCCGATGGGCTCTGAGATTGCATTTCAGCCAATGCGCTCCGTCTCTTTTGCCTTCTATGGCACTGTTGACCTGCATGCAGCTAAAGCCTGCTCAGCTGTGATTGGTCAATACAATGTAGACTATAAATAGAAAACGTGTCCGGTACAGATTTTGTGCATGACAAGTTTTTTGCCAAGCGTAGTCGCTCACCTGGCTGCCTGGCAACCTCAAAGTGACAACAAGTCCCCTAGAAATAGATGGCCATCTCATCTAACTCTTGACAAGTAAGCAAATAGGCTCCCAAAATGTCACATTATTCCTTTAAAAACAATGTCAGCAACAGGTAAGAAATCAGGTAAGGTATAGGCTACTGTATGTAGGTGGGGAGGTACTGTATATATACTGAGGGGCTTATTAAGGGAATGGATGACGAGTTGCTGGCAGGTGATGAGCTGGTGACTGAGAAACAGTGGTATAAGCTGAGGGCAGCTATTTGCTGGGTAAGGAATGGTTGGGTCTGGAATGACAGGAAGTGACACAAATGAGCAGAAATGATGCAAAAATAAACTACTATGGTGCTGTTGCCATGACGAGCATTGTGCTGTAGCTACTAAAATATATGAGAGAAAAGAAAAGAAGTCACAACCACAAGGAAATATTTTAGTTACACTATCATAATATGAAATTTGTATAAAAAAGTATTTGGGTTTTGGAAATGCTGAAAGTTGTGCTTCCATGTGCATATTAGCATGCGGCGCTCTCTCCATCTGAAGCCTGACTATACAAAGAAAGTTAAGATAGCTTCATTTCCATATTGTCTGAGCAGTCAATTGTAGTCGTGTCAAACATTGGTTTCAATGCTCGCCAAAGTCTTCACTATACATATACCTCTACATTTACCCTGTGAATGCAAGCCTTTGAAGAGTGGATGAGCAGAATGTGTGTCTGCACTGTGTAAAACCCATGTGTGTGGACTAATAAATGGACCTGCTGAGGACAGTTACATTGTCCCCTTGTTGCCTCTCTCTGCCAGATAGCCCTGTTAAAAGCCACAGTGGGGGCTAAGTGGCAGGGTCATTTGTTACACAGAGCTTTATAGACTGCTGCGAGAACACTTAAACTTTACTCAGTCCACGGCATAGCCCAGATTTTAAATAATGTCCTCTGACTAACTGGAATGATCGCACCTCTTAAGTGAATCCTGAATTAAAGAAAGGCGTGTAGAGTACATCTTCATGGTTTTAGTGGGCTAGTAAGCGGCATTTAAGAAATCCTGGTAGTCGTAAAGAGAAGATGCACCGAAGATAATCTGTTCCTAAATTTACTCTGTGGATGCTGACCAATTCTCTGTATGATCTAGTATTTAGCACCTACTACCCAAAGCTAGTAAACGCGTTCATAGTCAGATTTACAGTACATAGTGTTCATTATGAGAGTTTCTTTATCACATATTATTAGTTATGCATCATTTTAAGCATGAAAGCCTCACTCCAGCCAGTGTTACTCTCTGTTTTTTGGTTAACTGTAGTTCTCAAAAAGAGAATGGGGGTGTGGTTACTAGTCAGATGTAATGTTACCATGGCAACCAGATTGCACCTTAAGTGTACATGTCAAGGTCAACATCATTAGCAGGCATAGCAATAGCATGGATATTGGAATGGAGAGCAATAGCACCTAAGTTTGTAAGGAGAAGGATTTTTCTCCACCTTCTTTACTTGAAAAGGAGGACCTGAAGTGAATTTATGCTTCCTAGGGTAGCGAAAGAATGACCAGCCTAACTCTGCCTTACCCTAACCCTAAGCAATGTCACACCTCTTGCCAAAACCTAACCAATCCGACCATTGAAGGCAACGAGTACTAGCTAATCATAGGGGGAGCAGAGTAGGTCATTCCTTCACTATCATCAGGTAATTCAAATTCATATACCACAATGAAACTAGGGTCTACTTGACCATATACACTTGAGCCAAATGCTCGTATTGTGGGAGACACTGGCAATGCCTCTATGGCTTCTCAACCTGCAAAGCCAGCACCATGCTCCTCACTCCAGCTGGAGATGTGCGCTGCTTGCACACATCGTATCAACTGTGAGATCGGTGAGCCGCAAATTTTCTACGTTGCACACTAGCTTGTTTAGTCACATAAGAATAAACAACTCTGTTATATGTGGTGGCATAGTGGTGCTGTGGTTAGCACTGTCACCTCACAGCAAGAAGGTTCATGGTTCGAACCCAGGGTGGGGGAGCCCTTCTGTGTGAAGCTTGCATGTTCTCCCTGTGTCAGCGTGGGTTTTCTCCAGGTACTCCGGCTTCCTCCCACAATCCAAGACATGCAGTTTAGGTTAATTGGTGACACTAAATTGTCCGTAGGTGTGAATGTGAGTGTGAATGGTTGTCTGTATCTATGTGTCAGCCCTGTGATAGTCTGGCAACCTGTCAAAGGTGTACCCTAATGTCAGCTAGGATAGGCTCCAGCACCCCCACGACCCTTATCACGATAAGCAGTTACAGAAAATGAGTGAATGAACTCTGTTACATGCCACAATCATATACACACAAGCAAAATAGAAGTCATGAAAGTACCTTTTGCCATTTCTGTTCAAACTGGCTATCATCTGCTCAGTGGGTGTGCTTTGTGTTACTGGGTTAACTTGCTCAACGAGAGTGTGTCTAAGCAGTCCCAGCTTGTTCTTTGGCTCAGTGGGTGTGTGCTCATAAACAAGTTAACTTATCAAAGTCATGGCTCAGTGTGAGTTTGTGCACGTGATGATGACTAGCTAGCTCACAATAATGTTTATTGGTTTGCTGCACAGACGCAAAGAGACAGATTGCACCTGCAAGCTTGGATGATGATGTTTGACCTGCAGATTCTACTGTAGTTATATGTCATCTTCCCGTTTTTTTATCGCATTGCGCACAAAATTAAGCTATTTGTCAACATTGTCAGGAAATGACTCAGAAAAATATGAAATATAAAAATGCAAAAATACACTGGAGTGGATAAAGAGTCATCCAGGGTGACTTGTCATAGGCAAGAGGGTAAAAGTTCAGTGTCTTGCTGAAGGACACTGATACATCAGCCACAGCAGGAAATGAACCCGTGACTTTCTACGTACGGCAGCATGTCTCTAACCACTAGGCACTCCTGTTAGTTGCAGATATCGGCTGCGGTCAGTATAGAGCCTTTAGCTGATCCTCTGTAGAGCATTACTTGACCTGGCTGCTGGGAGAAAGGACAGACGTAAGCTTAAAATATCTCCCAGGCTTGACACAGCACTGCTCCAGCTGCACTCTGTAATTACCAGCAGTGCAATCAGCAGACTCGTTAATTTCCCCTGACTGACAGCCGCTGACGGCTCAATTGCAGAAAATGCACTGGTACAACTTCATAAGTAAATGGAACTGACATCCTGAAGCATTCTTCAGCCTGGGAGGCTGCACTCAGAAAAGTGCATATTATTATGAACACATGAAAAAATACAGCTACAGACAATGTTCTCCTCTGTCTGGCAGCCATTGAGATACATGAGATGACTATCTTTGACATGCCTAATTGAGCCAACAAAGCAAAAACAAAAAAGACAAAATAGCTGATATGAATTCCTCTTCCTGCCTCTTAAGAACACACTTGCAGCTACACGCTCTCTGCAAAGCCCTTATGTTATATAGCATGTTTAGGGTGCCATGAGAAGTGGTGCTAAGAGGGCCAGCACATGGAAGCACTTTCTGGTTCTGCAGAAGTATCGATTTAAGTGTAAACCAATGTGAAGTGGTCCAGAGTAGACATTCCACCGGCAAAGTAATTGGGGTGAGTGAGCCAGCAGAATTGGCCCAGATAAATAGGTCACTTAATAGGTTGTTTACGGCGGCGATTTGACATGATGCATGAGAGAACAGGCGGCGAGGGGGTCCAGCTCAAGCCGCGGCGTGGCACAGGTGCAACAGATAAAAAAGAGAATGAGAGAAAACGCTCAAGTGGAATAATTTATTTCTAAATATATAAGGTTCATATTTTTGGCAGAACCTGGCTGTACGCAACGTGGGCGCACCTTTAGAAATGTTTTAGAACCATAATGAATGCTACAGTGTCTATTCATATTGAGGTTATTTCTCTCTTTCAGCATGCTGTAATAATTCCCTCGCACTGCTGAGCCATCTAGGTTATTCATTTCTGTTCCCCTCCTTTACTTTCACCTGATGTCAGAGTGCTCTTCGGAGGCCTTTCACTGCAGCTATTTCGTGTCCTTCCTTGTACACAGTTGAGATCCTAAATGAAAAGAATGCAGCCTATGGCAGCAAATGGATGAAAAGAATGTAAGGTCAGTGAGGAGTGAGCAGTGAGGAGAGCACAACATTAAAACAGTTAGAGCTAGGAATATTATTCCCACCAGGGCCACTCACATTGTGTTAGGAATATATGCTTTGATAGTACAGTTTGTATAGATGTCATGTCACGTTGGTGTTATTTCTAACAAGACTCAGAGTCTTCCGCCACGCCAGCACCTCTGTGAGCCTGTACTTAGGCACAGCAGTGCTTTGAGTTCAACGCTAACGTCAACATGCTAACATGCTCACAGTGACAATGCCAACATGCCACTGTTAAGCAGGTGTAATGTTTACCTTCACCATTTTAGTTTGTTAACATGTTAGCATATTTGCTAATTAGCAGTAAACACAAAGCACGGCTGAGGTTGATGGAAGTCATTAGTTTTGCAGACATGGTGGATTATACAATGGGCCCCTGGGCACAGACATGTAGAGGGCCCCACCATCCCTCCTACATGGGAGCTAGACACACAGATCCCTGAAGGCTGTAGAAGACAGACACAGAAACAGCTAGGAATGTTTTTCCTTTCACCACTTTGCTGCATTCATTCATGTCATTTTCATTTAGCATCAAACAAAGCACAGAAACATACCAGATTAAGTGATGAGGCCTGAATCTGAATCACAAGTAGACTGATCAAAAACATGCAATGAAAAACTCGACATGTTAGTCACAAGTATGTCATATTATTTATTTATTATTATTGTACAAAAACAATAATTACTTATCATAATTAATGAGAATTCAAATGTTATAGCTCATGAATTTTACCAAATGGAGTCAACAATGACAATAAATGTCATACATATTACAACTTTACTGGTTTATTATGCATCTGTGGCAGCTGATAGCTGTGGCCGGAGGCATTATGTTTTCAGGTTGTCTGTCAGTCTGTCCTAGTCTTGTAAACACAATATCTCAAGAACACCATGAGGGATTTTTAAATTTTTTTTCAAAATTGGGACAACTTGGACTGATGGATGAAGTGATTAGATTTTGGTGGTCAAAGGCAAAGGAAACGGTGACCTTGGGTCTCATTTATAAAACAATGCGTAGGATCCATACTAAAAATATACTTAGAAACAAAAGCCAAAAATGGTGTGTGCCAAAAAATATTTGACAATTTCTCCAATCTGGCTTCCACCTCACCATCTGCGCTGCCAATTTCCCATCTCCAAAATGTTTGTGAGCATGGGTCAAATATTTCTCATCAAGTCTATTTTTATAGATCACAACTTTTGTGTGTGAAGTGGCGTGCGCCTCTGTCAGGCATTGTTTTGTGCTTATGCAGTATTTATTAATGAGACCCCTTGTCTGTCTCATTCTCGTGAACACGATATGTCAAGAACACCCTGTGGGAAATTCTTTAAATTTGGCACCAGCATTCACTCGCACTAGTGAATCAATTTGAATTTGGTGGTCATAGATCAAAGGTCAAGGTCAGTGTTACCTCGTCTGTCTCATTCTCGTAAACATGATATTTCAAGAACTGCTTGAAGGATCTTCCTCAACTTTGGCTCAGGTGTCCACTTGGACTCAACAATGAACTGATTAGAATTTGGTGGTTGAAGGTCAAATGTCAAGGTCAGTGTGACCTCGTCTGTCTCATTCTCATAAACATGATATCTCAAGAACTGCTTGAAGGAACTTCCTCAACTTTGGCTCAGGTATCCACTTGGACTCAACAATGAACTGATTAGAATTTGGTGGTTGAAGGTCAAAGGTCAAGGTCAGTGTGACCTCACAAATCATGTTTTAAGCCATAACTCAACAATTCATACACATATTATTACAAAATTTCACAGAAATGTCTAACTGGATAAAAATATGGCTATGGACACATGGACTACACTCACACACACTGAATTGCAATCAAAAACATCATTTGAATCAAAGCCCACAAACATACTGTGACTAGGTGTGGGTTTTTGAATGTAGGACATACATTATGTAGATGTTTTTGTCGCATAACAGTGTTTGTCAGAGGGACATATGGTTGCTTATGGTGTATTGTCTTTTTGATGACTGCTTGAGGGCAACGTTACAGATGCTTTTTTATGTGTTTTACTTCTTTTTATGTCATTCTGAGGATTGTTCGGAGCTTGTGGATGTAAGACAAATTAGGTGACTCTAATCTTGAGTATCTACCTTGAAAATGTGCTGATTGTGTTGCTGGATGGAAAATGTGTGTGACGCATCCATGTTTTAACAGATGTATGGATGTAAACTGTAAGTGCAGCCTGACTGGTGCACAGAGGCATACAACCATGAGGTGGTAGTTCTAGTTTTTCTTTATTATTCTGTCTTACTCATTATGTTGGTATGCTTTTTCAGTCTTTGTGTGTTTGTTTAATAGGATCATTTTGGTCATCACTATAGGGAAAGTCACTTTCTTGCTAAGAGTTAGACAAGAAGATTAAAACAACTCTTATATTTGTGTGTTAATTATGAAATTAGAGCCATGCAAGCAATTAATTTAGCTTAATATCAGTCTGGAAACAGAGGGAAACACCCAGCCTGGGGTCCCAATGTAAAAAAAAAAAAACCCTCCAGGAGGTCATTGTCTTCAGCTCAATATTTATTTGACAGTGCCATCGATGCTTTCATCTAGCTCCCTGCATAAAAGGCAAAAAAGAACATTTTCCAAAATGTCACACTGTTCCTATAACATCCACCACGCACAAAAAAGCATCAAGCATCACAGTAATGAGCAACACTTTGTTATGATTCCAGACCTCTCTGTCTTATAACCTGTGACTTTTTTTTCTTTGTGTGTGTGTGCATGTGTGTGTGTGTGTGTGTGCATACATACTTGGACAAACATTTCCATAGAAATGAACACAGCAGATGATGAACCAACCATATCATTGCGTTCATCATTGCGGGCTACAGAGGTGATATTTACACCATGACAGGAAATGTGATGAGCTATCAATCTCCCATGCATATACATGTGCACACACTCACACATGCTATGAATAACTGTGATGTACTCTGCTGTCGACCATATTTGACGCAGGATACGCATTAGTGTGCAGCTGAAGAAAACTTGATCACCTTGAGTGAATCAGCACTGTACCATTTTCCATCTATTCTAAAGGCATCCATCTATTTTGTTTTGGAGAGGCTTATCAGCAAAACAGATGCTAATGAAATGAAACTATTTGAGCAGCTCTCCAAAAACACTATAAATCCATTATAGAAATAAAAAGGTAAATACGTCACCGGAGATTCATCACATAAAGGGTCCATCCTGTTGCAGAATTATCATTTTGTACACTAGAAGTGAGGTTTTCTCTCAAGGTGATTTGTTTTTTTAATGATTTGCTTTAAATGTTGTGTAATAAATCACTTCGATGGGGTAATAGACATTTTTGGGGGATACATACTACATACTGACAGGTCTCTCTGCTTCCACTCATTCCATTAAGAAACTCCATGGGAAGAATCATAGGGAGATACAACTACTTTGTTGTAATATGATGATGCTTTGAGCTTTATTCGATTTCATTTTACTAAATTTTACTAAATGTTGTTCCTTTTTAACGTTAAGAGTAAGTACTTAAAGCTGCACTATTTGATATTTTTATATCGACAACGAAAACCATTTTTAAACGTAAAATAAATTGGTCATAATGACAAACCCAACGCAAATTGTGACGCGATTCTGCAGTTCCCCTCAGCTTTACAGAGCTTGTTTGCATTGTTCTCCTCAGCCCATTCTCATTCCCAGGGTGTCAGATACCTGCTTTGTCACGACGTGTGATATAAACACCAAAAGCACCCTTTAGTGTGTTTATAATACATTCAAGGCTTTTATCTAACATCTACATAAACCTATCTGCAGGAATACTTGATGCTGAGAGTAACTGATATAAAGAGCGAGACTATCCGCATGGGACGTTTTAACATAATGTTATGCAACTTACATATGGCTGACAATGGTCATGTTGAGTAACGAACATACTTATTTTTACCCCGAATATGATTTTTTTTTTAACCTTACCAAGTAGTTTTGTTGCTGAAACCTTACTGAGACCGTTTCACAACATTAACCAAGTGTTACAATGTTTTATAGCTGTGCATCAGATGTTTAGTTAGATATATTAGTTTTACAGCTTCCAACTTTACTGTTTTAATGAACTCACAGCTGCAGCTGTTGTCAGCAATAAAACAAAGCAAAACAAAACACTGCACAGTACCCGCCCAGCACTTTATAATAGACAGACAACATTAGCAACAAGCTGGTGAAGCAGCTGAAAAGTCAGACATTTTTTTTCTTCACAGCTCCAAAAGAAAGCTAAAGCTACTCCGTGTCTGTTGGATGTTTAAATCATGGCTGCATACAGCGTTGGTGGCAGGGCCCCATTCAGTTCTATGAAAGTTGCTCAATGGCACATGAGGCCAAAAAGAGGATAAATTAATCGGATCTTCCACCTCCATGGGCAACTGATGTAAGTGCACCTGTTGTTAGCTAACATGTTCCCCATATCAACCATGGATGTATAAAGAGAACTGGACACAGGGTTGAAAGTGGGGCCCTGTTGATTCCTAAGGAAGAGTGCGTAGTGGGTCATGATGCCAAAAAATTCAAATGCCACATAAAAAATTATCCGGATGATTGGCACTGCTTTCTCACTGTGAGGCCCTTGGAGCAGGTGTCCTCAAGAGTCCTGTTTAGTGCTCCACTAACTTGAATGAGGATAAAATGAGTTAATTGTGCGGCTTTTCTAGACTTTCCAAATGTTATCAGACCGAACAGTTCGGGTCATTTTGTGGGCATTGTGTCACTCAAAAAATGTATCCACTAATTTACTGACCCTTTCTTACACCATATAAGTCTATGGGAAGAAGTCTTTTTGGGCCACAGGGCATCACGTGGTTAACTTTAAAGTCTGGCGCAATTCCTAAGGGCCTGTATAACTGTATAAAGAGATAAAGTTATGTTGACAGCTTGTTGCTGCTGCTCCCCTAAAAAAATCAGAAAAAAAAATCAGTTTACAAATCAGACTGTATAAATATTCTTCTTATAAATAGAAAAATTCTTGACTCTTAAACTCTTGAAATATTTTTCTAAGTGTGAATGTTTTATCACACTTTTTACCAGAGCCATACTGACTTGGTTATCCAATTAACTGCGGAGCTACAAAAACATTACCACAGACTGTTTTCAAAAGAATGCCACATATTTTTAAGATCGATTTCCTCCTTGAAGAGAAGACTTGAAACAAGGTCCTTGATCAAAAGCTCGCCTCAATGAATATCACACAGAGTGGAATGTACATATCCTCATGCACCTCCGACAACAAATTTGGTGAGTAGTGATCTTTCTACAATACTGTAGATTGATTTCTTACCTTCCAGGCGGCCATTAGTTTCTATTCAGCTCAGTAAATGAACTTGCAGAGACTTTCTCGAGGTAGGAAATCAATCACAGCAAATGTCTCATTTTTATTTTGTCATGTCATTTTGTCTTTCCGTGGTTGCAGGTAGTGTTTTCTGTTTCTTGCTGAATTCAAGTGCTTCTGGGTAACTGACATCTAAGATTTGGCACTCAGCTGCACTCAGAAAATGAAATGGATAAACAAGCTCTCAAATATCACTTGAAAGCACTGAGTAGTAAGGTTATGACTGCATACCACGTGATGATAATGTAGTATTGACATAAAAGATGAGTAAATATTCACTGGGACAAATTATCTCAAGCAAATTTTAAGTCTCCGCAAAGACAAAGCAAATATGCAAGAATGAATTGATTACCCTTTAAAGCATTATGCAACTGTCAGCGTAACACTAAGATGCGTGATTGTCGAGCATCCACCCTCAGACTCCCTCTCAGCTTCCAATGTGAATAGATAATTACACTGCGTCATTCATCTTTTTGCAGGTTTTGTGGTGCGTTTCAGCTCATCCCACGTCCCTAACAGTGCGTGAGTCAGTGTGGTCCAACACGGAGCCGTGCTGCCCTTTCTTTCTTTTTCTGGTGTTGATTCAAGCCCTCCTAAGTATTTTAACATCTCGAACTGTGCCACAAAAGAGACAGGAAAATCCATTTGTCATGTCCCTCACGGTACAATTCATTATGGATGGGGCACTGAACCACTACAAAAGCAGCAATTCCTTTAAAGGGTCAGCTTTTCAGTGTTTTCTGAAAAACCAATTTCAGAACATAATTAATCTTCAGGGAGAGATGTTTTGTGCTGTTTGGTAAAGGTGGAACTCTGTCTTCACTGTTGTGGAAAGTAATTGAGAACGGATGATGCTTACAAAAGCGAGGACTCTGAGAACTGGCCTTTTCAGTTCATTGTACTCTAACATATCTGAGGACAGATAACTTAGGCACCGTATCCTTGGCAGAGTAAATAAGATACAAAACATAACTCGGGAAACACAGAGATGAAGATTTAAACTGGAGTCTTGATGAATATTAAACTACTTGAAAACCATCTTCAGTCAACAGAGGTTCAAACTTTACATGAATGTGAATGTTCTTTTTTGAGAGACAAACAAACAAAAACTTTATGCCAACCCACACACATATGCAAGACTTTACATCCCTATACTGAATTAAAACACCAGTTGAAGCTGACATTTTTATGGAGCGCGTTCCTTGCCAGGTATGCCACTGACTTCCTGGCAGCCAGTGGCACTTAAACTCGAGTGAGGGGAAGAAATGTCTCTTAAAGTCAAAAGGGAAGGATAAATAAAAGGTGGAGTCACTGCAATGCACACGGACAGAAACTTGAAATTAAAGTACTACATTTTGCTAAGAATCCAGATGTATATCATTGCTTTTGATTTTGATTGTCAAAAGAGAAATGATGTTCCTATTTATGTATTACAATTGTGCTCTCCAGAGGGTGTGAATTTTTGGTTCAGAGTGACAGTGTCAGTAATGGTAATTTGATCGGTGCAATATCTGTGTGGGCGAGTGAGCACTGAAAATGGCTCATTATCACTTGAATTCAGCACAGCATAGCAACATGGGCAGTTGCATTGTATCATTTGATCTGAGTACTCCGTACATGTCAGTCATATGTACACATACTATCCTCCTCCAAAATATGACCACACAGGTTGTTTTTATAAGCAGGAATATGACACATATTTACGTTCATTGTTAGGCGGTGAACCCTGGGGGCGGTTGTAAATATGATGGACGCAAAATAGGAATTCAGGCGACACAGTAGAAAGAGTGTGGGGTGGGAGGGAGGGGAGGGGGGTGGGCCAAACCAACACAGGACTTTCATCCAGGAGGCTGGTGTCCATGTCCCGTGTGAAGCCAAAAGTCAACGTTGACTATGTTGTTGTATGTCTTGTATGACTGATTACCTTCCCCTGCGGGTTCCATTGAAGCTTTGAATACTCACAGGTAGTTAGCACTGAAGCTTCGAAGCCCCAAAAATGGCATTTGGAGAAGTGGTGTGGTTGGTATAACCGTGACTGGGTCACCACGTGTTTAAAACTCTGACCATTAACAATCATAGATGACTTATCCTGTCATTCATCCATTTTTTGTGAAATCCAAACTTGCTATTGGTCCTTCCAAATGTTCAATGTTGTAAAGTGGAAAAATGTCTTCAAATGCTAACAATAGCTACATAACCACTGTTATGTGTGCTTGTTACACAGGTCTACAGGGATATGATGTGCTGCAGTCGATAGCCATGGAACCATAGAGGTTTGTCGCAGTGTCTGAGCAATGCTGGCCATTTCCACAAATAAAAAACAAAAAAAAAACAATTAAACAAATTTCACGTTGACTTTAAAGTGACTGGGCTAAGTCTTGAAAACACACTGTGTCTTACTGGTGCAGATAGCCTACATACTGTGCAGAATGAGTCCTGTTAAGTCTCTTAAGTGTGGGCTACAAATTTCGGGATGGGGCCGTCAGGTACTGAGCGGCGCATTACGATGCAGGACACATAAGTAGGGAAGATTAATGTCACTGTCCTGGCCTGTTTGACAAACACTCTCATCTGTGGATATTCTCTCATCCTCCCACTGATCAATTACCAACACTGCTGAGATCCAGGGTAAGTGCTGCTGCTAATGCTGTGTGTATCTGCCAGAGTGGAGTGTGAATCTGGAGGACACCTCTGATGGCTTAGCACATTAAAAACATCTCTCAAGTTGGGTTTTATGTTGTTATTAAGAGCTAAAACTTGCCTTAGTTCAGGGAATTAATATAACTTTCAGGAATACACAAACACATCCGGCTGTTTCATGATTTATGTTCTAAATAAGAAGCTCTTTGAGGGGGCTTGTAATGTCCATGTGAGCCAAATGCAACCACAGAGATCAGACGGGGCTCGCGAAAACTTGAATGTATGTGTGTGTGAGACACGTTGCCAAACAGACAGCAGGACCAAGAGAGAGAGTGTGTACGATGAGAAAGCGTGAAGAGTGAGCAGAGGGAATGTGTGCCTATTCATCTCCTCGCTGGGAGCAGGCAGGTACAGAGGTATGGCAGCCTTACAAGGTCAATATTTTACTTTGGCTTGTGCTCGCTAATTAAATTACAGGCAAAGTGCCCCAGGAGAGCACACAGAGAGATATAGACCCTGCAACACCCCCCCACCCACCCACAGCTCTGCAAGCCAAACAATTTGTAGCATGAGCTGAGATGTCGGCGTGTTTAGTCATCGCAACGCGGCCGATTTGGAGCAATATTAACATGTTTCAGGAGATCAGGGGTGTACTGAGGCACAGCAGAGCAGCCAGGTTGGAATTTGAGATAAGAGTACTTTTAGTGTGAAAATGTCTTTCCTGTCCAAATTGAGATGGAGCAGGAAAGATCGCAAACCTCGAGGCGGATTAATGCAGAAAATACTTGTCTCGTGGCTGCGTTTGGCATCCGATCTGACCTTGACCAACAAGTGTCTCATGCAACATACAGTAATAGCCTATGCATGTCAACACGTGTTTTTCGTCAGAGGGGATATCAAGCTTCAGACACGAGCTGCTGATGAGCCTGACTGATGTAAAACAGTCTCCTTTGTTTATAGCAGGGCCTGAGGGGCAGGGACATGAAGCACTGACAGCCTGTCAGCCTAATCGTCACTAATAAGAGGAGCAATGTCACAAATCCACTCACTGTGGAATAATTACAGTCTGAATCCCAGAACCAGTTCGCACTTTTATTTGATCCGTGAAAGAGAAATCAAAACAACAGCAGAATTATGCAATTATTTCTGTGCCAAGGGGCAAATGCAAGCTGAAAAATAAAGTGAAGCTTCTTTAAGAGAGAGTGGAAAAGCACCCAGAAAGCGCAGGTTTGGAATAATGCAGCTCCGTCATTGGCTGAGCGCACCAGGAAGTCTAACCGCTGTTGCTGTCATCTGACTCTGACGCAGGCGCTTCCTGAAAGTCAACAACGGAAACATGGCTCCCAAACTTGAACTTCCAAACGCTGCGGCGATCATCTGGATGATCTTCCTCTCCCTGATCCCCCCTGCGGAGGCTTACGACGCGGGCGACGCTTTAGCCCTGCTCCTGGGCACCATCCTGACCGTGGTGGGTTTCTGCGCTTTCCTCGGCTGGTACGCACGGAGGCGGGACGGACCGCAGTGAAAGAGACTCTCTTAATCGTGCGCCTGCCTTGTCCTGTTAACATCCACTGCATTCATACCTCTGTCTGATCTAATGTGGACCTTCTGGCACAAGGTTTGTGTCGAAATGACTTATAAGAAACGTGCCTTATTGGAATGAGTGCGTCAGGCGCAACAGGGAACCACGTGGACTCTGTTGCAGAAGCAGGAGGGGGGGGGAATCATCCAGGAAGTCGGAGGAGCTGTAATTTGTTGCACTGCTGAGATTAAAGACCAAACACTGTTGCCTTCTGTATGAAAAGACTGCTGCAGCTGCTGAATATTATCCCAAGGATGCTTGCATTGCACATTGCGCATATTTTCCACGCTTGGAGGGATCACTGTGATTTCCTGATGTGTTCATGTCTCCAATGTGCAACATAACATTGCCATTGTTTAAAGCACAATATCACACGTGTTGTTATATGAAAAGAGTGGAGCTGCTGTTGCAATTTCTGCTGTTAAAATATGTGACAGTAGCTCTCAGAATAAATTGATTCATCTGCTTGTTACATCTCCTGATTTGTATGATATCTGAATTACCTGCTGTATAATCACATAATCTCCCTTTATTTTGTTAAGGAAGTGTGTTACATGGGTTGGAGGTGGATAACCTGTAGGTGAGACGGGGACATCCACACTTACACAATATTAAACTCTTAGCTAAATGAACACAGCATTAATTTTTCCATTGCATACTGTCAGAGTTTACATTCTGTGCCCTTGGCAAGCCCCCCCCCCTTAACAACAACAATAACTTAGTACTTAATAATAGGCATCGGCATGAGTAAAAAAAAAACTTAGCTCAGAAACTATAAGTGAATAAATATTAGCTAATTTTGCTTTCTTCCTGTTACTGTACTATGTCCGATATGGCTTTTGCCTTGTCTTGTTCTCTTATCTCATTGTAATGCTCTCCACATTACACTTGACTCTGCCATTTGCCTTCTGTTTGATTTTTTCGAATGATTTTTTGACATAAATTAACAAAACAAAACCTTGGGATACTTAAAAGCATCAAAAGGAAAACTGGTTATGCAGAACATTGTATAAATGTGTGAGCAGTATTTTACTGAGGTGGAGATGATTTTGAGTACTTCATCTACAGTAGAAGTAGGTAAATTATTCCACTGGTTCCCAACCTAGGGGTCAGGCCCCTGTTAAGGGTCCTAAGATGACCTGAGGACCTGTTTCTAATCTTCGCATTTTGTGTGAAATATTGCAGAATTTTACATCTTTGGGCCTTGGATAGTTATTTAAATGAGACAGTTTAGAGAGGAACTGTCTCTTTAAAAGAACTGTTAGTGATAGACAGACATCTGGAGCATGACAAGAGGTCCAAGTAGACATAGCTTTGTAGAAGGGGTCTCACACCAAAACCGTTGGGGTACGCTGCTTTAATCTTCAACAATATATTGCTTGTCATTATTTATGTTTTTTATGTAAAATCAAAATCTGCAGCAGTATTAAATGTTAATACTCAAGTAAGGCACAAGTACTTAAAATCTGTAATTAAGTACAGTACCTGAGTAAATGTAGTGAGCAAATATAATAAGCTTGAAACTCTCATTTGAATAGAATACAAATTAGTGATCGACTTTATTACCTTGACTAACGGATGATTTAGAGTTATTATTTAACCTTGGGATGATACATCAAAGTGTTTACGAGGTCTGTGCCAAAATGAGTGATTGTTCATTAGAGAATATGAGGACGTGCACATTCTCCCTTTGCTTTAATCATTTTAATTTACCTTTGTCTGGGTGGCAGAAAGAGTTTCTTTTCTTTTGGAATAAAAATAATCATTCACTGCTACTGTATCTTCTGTTAATAGTCCAGAGTCAGCCTCTGTCAGCCTCTGCATTTGTGATCAGTGAGCAGGTCACCATGATGTTTGGTAAGCTGAGGCTGAAAAGCTCTCAGTCGAAATCTTTTTTTAATCATTAAAAATAGAAACCTGCACATTGACCCCTACTGTGTTACAGCTGTAGCACAGTGGTGACACATCTCCTACATGCATGATCATAAAAAAAATATGTTTTATAGCCCAGGTAGCCACAAAGCAATATTTCAGTGTGTGTGTGTGTGTGTGTGTGTGTGCAGTTGTGTACATGTGGCTGATTGAATCATTGTTCACTTGTTACACTGCTCATGGCTGCTCATGACATCACGGCTCTCCATACATGGTTGAGAAATCAAATCCTATGAATTTATCATGCTGCCCGGGCAGAATGAACAACAGTGCGCAAAGTGCTCGTCAATTATGCATATACAGTACAGGGGGAAGTCATTCTACCTTGAGGTGAACTAGGCTGCCTGATTTAACCCTTCGCTTTGTACATAATGGTTGACATCTCTGTAGAGTGAAACATGTATGAGCAAAATGGAAGCAGCAGTCTGCTATAAAGCTTATTGCAAGTAAAAGGTCCAACAGGGGATAAAAGACTGTAGCAATAATCAACCAAGGCTCGTGATGAATTACTGAACAGGCCTACCGGGCACAAACCCAGGGGCCCAAAGTGTCAGACACAGAACAACTACACAAGGTGACACAAAATGACTCCAAAGAGACACAAAAGTACATCTATAAGACACAAAATGTCCTCAAAGAGACACAAAAAAACTACAAAAAGACAAAATCAACCACAAAGAGACACAAAATTACTCTAAAAACACACAAAATGGCTCCTAAAAGACACAAAATTACCTCAATAAGACACAAAATGTCCTCAAAAAAAACACAAACTACTACAAAAAGACAAAATCAACCACAAAGATTCACAAAATTACCTAAGTAAAACATGAAATCACTTCAAAAAGACATAAAATTACCTAAAAGAGACACAAACAAGTACAAAAAGACAACAAACGACCACAGGAAGGACACAGAACAATTCCAAAGACACACAACATGACAAAAAAGACACAAAATGACTACAAAGCAACACAAAATGACCAAAGTAGACAAAAACTGACCTCAGTAAGACACAAAACGTCCTCAAAAAAAACACAAACGACTACAAAAAGACAAAATCAACCACAAAATGACTCCAACGAGACACAAACTACCTCAATAAGACACAAAATGTCCACAAAGAGACACAAAATTACCTAAATAAAACACCAAATCACTTCAAAAAGACATTAAATTACCTAAAAGAGACACAAACAAGTACAAAAAGACAACAAACAACCACAGGAAGGACGCAGAACAATTCCAAAGACACACAACATGACAAAAAGACACAAAATGACCAAAGTAGACTTAAAATTGCCTCAAAGAGACACAAAATTAGGTCAAAGAGGCCCAGACAACTACAAAAAAGACATAAAACAACAACAAGAAGACACAAAATGACTCCAAAGAGACACAAAACAACCAGTGGCTCAGTCCATAGGGAGTTGGCTTGGGAACCAGAGGGTGGCCGGCTCAAGTCACTCTATGGACCAAGTATGGCGTGTGGACTGGTAGCTGGAGAAGTGCCAGTTGGGCACTGCCAAAGTGCCCTTGAGCACAGCCTGTCCAAGGCAGCCCCTTCTCTCTGACATCTCTCCATTCAACGCATGTCCTGTTTGTGCATGTGTGCGTATTTCGGGCCTGTGTGTATATGACTGCAGAGTGAAAAAAAAAGAATTTCCCCTTAGGGATCAATAAAGTATATCTTCTTCTTCAAAAAGACACAAAACAACAAAAAGATGGGTGTCTTGCTGCTATGTGTAAGCGGTGGTGGTGCCCTTTGCACTTCTGTGCCCAGGGCCCCATTGTCTCATAATCCGCCCATGTCTAGACTGTCTTAGCTTTTGGCATTATTTCATTTTTAAACGTGATTTAAATCAATCTGAAACAGTCAGGAGAATGATATGTGTAAAACTGTCAGTGAACCAGTAATCCGTTACATTCCCCGTTACATGGGGGGGTTAATGAGTCCTGCTGTAACGCGTTACCGGCCAGCAGCGGCCCCGTTGAGCAGATGTTACCGTGAGAGAGAGAGAGAGAGAGAGAGAGAGAGAGAGGGGAGCTGCTGCTGCTGCTGCTGCTGCAACAAGAGACAAGACGCGTCTTGGATCACAAATAGGGATGCAGGGCGCATGCGCACTGGGCTCCGTTTACTGTAGGATATTCACCGTGGAGGAAAAAAAGGGGGGCAGGCAACAAATCAGGCTTTTTTAAAAAACAGCAAAAACCCGACTCGTGCAATGTAATTAACCTCCAGGAGGGAAACCAAATAGGATTATCAACAGGTAGGGTTTTGATTGATCTTGTGATCGGCTGTCTCTCTCTCTCTTTCTCTCGCTCCCTTTTTTTTTTCCTTTTTTTTTTTTTTTTTTTTTTTGGCCTTGTCTTGTGTGGTGGCTGCGATTCTGGGCAATTCATAGCGGGGACTTGGAAATTATTCTAGTCTAATGGACGTACGGATCTCCGCTTCACTGTTATGCTTCATCCAGCCGTTTGGGATGCGAGGACGATGGTTTTAACCTGCTGTGGTTTTTCACCCAAATCTGTCGGATTGAAACGCGCGTAGAAACACTCGACTGACAATCGGGAGGACGCATTTAAACGCGTAAGTAGACACCAATATTCATGATGATCAGATGTTAACCACAGGCTGTGTGTCATTTTTTTTCCAAACAATAAAAAAAAACAGCGATCGAGTAGAACATCCCATAATATTAATACCGGCTGGCTTGTTATTGTCACTTCCATCCTGACTGATAATCACACCCGCGCATTAACGAGCCAAATTATGTCGAAATGCGGCTTAAGTGTGTGTATCACACAGTATATTCTCTGGTAATGACTAACATAGGAGATGATATGGAAAGTCGACCGGCTCAATAACGCCCTAATGAGAACACTGCTTATTAACGTGAGAGCAGTAATCCAGTTAACCTTTAATCAGACAAAAACACGGATGCTTTATTATGTATAATGCACCCTCCGTCGATTTTCCACAATGCACGAAGGCAGGGCGAGTTTATTCGAGGCATCCACCGCTTCAGAGAGCCGTCCTCTGTTCTGCAGGGTGGAGGGTGTGATCAAGAAGAGCTTATTTTGGACTGCATTTCTCTTAATGTTTCTTGTCCCCCCCCAAAAAATATATCCAAATCAAGCCTTTTTTAAGAAAAAAAATCTAACCCTTTTCGAAGGTAAAACCAAAAATGCGTCGTTTCCTAATGAAGGCTGGGCTGTGCTTTGTGCCTGTCTTTTGTTCAGGAAATTCCGAAGCCACAAGAAATAATTGTAATCCTGTAACAGATTAATGCTTTAGTCTAATCAAGCTCCATCACTGTCTGTCTGTCTGTCAGTCTGTCTGTCTGTATCTAGACAAAGTATTGAAGCTGAGGCAGAGCTCTGCACTGTGCCACTCTAAATGTTAAAATGTAAAATAAATATATAAATGGCAGGCGGAGGAAAATGATTGCTTATCACATAGATTGTGCAAGTGCAGTTGAAAACAATGCAGCTGTTGTATGGGACTGAATGCTGATGGGAGGATAATATTTTTCAGGGTTTTTTTTTTTTTTAGGTGTGATGAGACAAAGGAACAAAGGATGCCTTAGAGGAGAGGTTGCCTATATGCCTGGAAACCTCTTCAAAGCACACCGCCAAATGGATCTAACGCCTCCCCCTGCCACCTCTAGATCATGATACTTGGCTGAAGCTATTCCGCTATCTTTATGATCCCTCCTCCATCTATGGCGAACTATAGCCATGCAGGGGACCACACCATCTTGCAGAATGTCTCTCCTCTCGCCACGTTCCTCAAACTGACCTCTCTGGGTTTTATCATCGGAGTCGGTGTGGTTGGAAACCTCCTGATCTCCATCCTGCTGGTCAAAGACAAGAGCCTGCACCGGGCGCCCTACTATTTCCTGCTGGACCTGTGCGCCTCTGACATCCTGCGCTCCGCCATCTGCTTCCCCTTTGTCTTCACCTCGGTCAAGAATGGATCTGCGTGGACCTATGGCACGCTGACCTGTAAGGTGATCGCCTTCCTGGGTGTGCTTTCCTGTTTCCACACGGCGTTTATGCTGTTCTGTGTCAGCGTCACGCGCTACCTGGCCATCGCGCACCACCGTTTCTACACCAAGAGGCTGACCTTCTGGACCTGCTTAGCTGTCATCTGCATGGTGTGGACGTTGTCAGTGGCTATGGCGTTCCCACCGGTGCTAGACGTAGGGACGTATTCTTTTATCCGGGAGGAGGACCAGTGCACGTTCCAGCACCGTTCCTTCAGGGCGAATGATTCGCTGGGCTTCATGCTCCTGCTGGCGCTCATCCTCCTGGCCACACAGCTGGTTTACCTCAAGCTCATCTTCTTCGTCCACGATCGCCGGAAGATGAAGCCTGTCCAGTTCGTGCCTGCTGTCAGCCAGAACTGGACCTTCCACGGGCCAGGCGCCAGCGGGCAGGCGGCGGCCAACTGGCTGGCTGGATTCGGTCGAGGCCCCACCCCGCCTACCTTGCTGGGCATCCGGCAGAACAGCAACGCAGCGGGCCGTAGGCGTCTACTGGTATTGGATGAATTCAAAACAGAGAAGAGGATTAGTAGGATGTTCTACATCATGACGTTTTTCTTCCTGGCACTGTGGGGGCCATATCTGGTCGCCTGCTACTGGCGGGTGTTTGCAAGGGGCCCTGTAGTCCCTGGAGGCTACCTGACGGCAGCCGTGTGGATGAGCTTTGCTCAGGCTGGGGTCAATCCTTTCATCTGCATCTTCTCCAACAGGGAGCTTCGGCGCTGCTTCAGCACCACGCTCCTCTACTGCAGAAAATCCAGGTTACCAAGGGAACCCTACTGCGTTATATGAAGGTTTTGCTGTGGGGTTTTTTCACATCTATGTCTCTATTTCCCTGATTGATCTTGATCTGGGCTCGTTCCCATTGTACAGCGCACTCTCTCTTCTATCTCTCTTCTCTTCATCCTCCAGTTTTCCTCCTGTTCCTCCTTCTCCTAACCCTTGTTTTCAGAGGTAGAAGGTGGACTGCCAATCACGAGGCTCCGGCAGGGGTGATTGAATATAAAACGTATCAAACATGGAGGCTGAAGGGAATGGGAATACGCAGGAGGTCTGGATCCCCTCCTGTGTTTATGTTCTAGTAAACAGACATTTTTGGAAGGCCATGCCAATGCAGAGAAGCAAAAAGCTGGAAAAAAAAAATAGAAAAAAGAATTGACAAAACAATAAAAACAAACCCTCTTGCTTTGGATATTTTGAAGACGCGTTATTCTGTGAGGTGTGAAATACATAAATATGAAAAGAAAAAAAAGAACAAAAAAACAAAGAAATGATACCTCTCAAGGAATCACTGGAAATGTTTTACATTTTAAGAGTTGCACTAAAAAGAAGATGTAAAGATGCTTTTTTTGATCAACAGTTGCCAGTTGCATTGCAAGGACAACTTTTTGTTTTCTTCTTTTCCAAACTAAACAATGAATGCTTTAATTTGCAACAGACTACACAATCGCTGTAAGTAAAGCAAAACTTGGTGACTGTTGGAATACACCATCACAAGAGGATAAAAATGGTTTTAATGTAAGTGATATCTTTTTCATTTACCGGGCGGGGGCTTAACGATGGGGATTTACAATGTGTGGTTTTTCGAAGTTGCAACTTAAAACTAGAAATGATTTCTTGTAGTTTTACGATCCATATGTCCCTAGTGTCTGGCATTGTTATTTTCTTATCACCTTTTACAAAAAAAAAAGAGGAAAAAAAAGAAGAAATGATGTTTGGATTTTGAAAAAAAAGTTGCTTTTAAGAACAAACTTGTGCTTAAAAAAGACATTGAAGAAGTAGTTAAATGTTTCATCATATCCATGTACCTAAACACTATCATATTGTTACAGTATTGCTGATGCCACTCCGGGTGTTCTTGCCTTAATGGTTATGATATTGTCATGTTTCTTGGTTGTTGGGTTATAATTTTTTTTACTTCATTTTATTTCATTCACTCCTAAAAAGTCGTTTTTTTAGATGCAAGGGGATGTTTTTTGTTTCTTTTTCACATCAATGTGAAGTGCATGTCCATTTTTTAAAAGCTGGTCCACTCCCATGAGCATCACAGGCCATACACTGAGCAGCCCATTTTTATTCTGCAATGGTTTGCTTCACCCCACAGAGTGCTCAGAGCACAGGGAGTGTGTGTGCGCGTGCGTGCGTGTGCGTGTCGGTGGGTGCATGTGTGTGCGTTTCAGAGCGTGCTGCGTGGATCAGACAACAGTCACTTCAAGACCAGAGCCTTAGTATGAAATCTTGCACAATTTGTAAAAAATGTAAAAGAAAAGAAAAAAAAAAAAAAGACATTTAAGGCACACCGTCTTGTTTCTACTTTCCCTACATTTGCTCTCTACTGATTGTTTTCAATGACTTACTTTTTTCTCTTGTGGCCATTTTAATATTTATTATGTATTCTTTTTTGTATATTATAGATAGATTGTGTGTAAGTATGTGAGTCTTTCATTTTGAAGTCCCGAATGTGAGTACAGTTTCAGTTAGGATTGCATTTGCTGAAAGTTAACTGTGTAATCTGTTGCTTTTTTGAAAATAAAAAGTTTCCATTTTACAAAATTTGTTTTTATCCCTCTCATTGGGTGGAAATCTGAACTGTATGGCCACACTAACATCTGGAAAACATCTGCCAGACCCTTCAAAATTGGTGCAGCCGTGGTAGTGTTTTTGAAATGGTGCTTGGGCAAGTGATTACTTTGCCAATCCCTGCAGGTCAAAGATTTATATTTTTATCTCTAAAATGTCCTTTTCTCACCTGAATTCATGAGACTTCATTATAAAACACTCAAAAAACCATTACTCTGTAATTGCGTTATACTTTAAAGCCACTGCTGAAATGTTATATTGTCTATAATTTGTATTCATGACTAATGTTGGTTGGTATTTCTAAA
This sequence comes from Cephalopholis sonnerati, assembly GCA_019142605.1. Taxonomy (NCBI): domain Eukaryota; kingdom Metazoa; phylum Chordata; class Actinopteri; order Perciformes; family Serranidae; genus Cephalopholis; species Cephalopholis sonnerati. The sequence continues at coordinate 24,609,109 of JAGQAX010000022.1, read as the reverse complement.
AGAATTCTGTGTGTCATTGAAAGTGATAACATTTTCAAATGTGTCTTTTCTACAACACAATCTTTTCTGTCATTTGAGTCCTTGGGACAGCTTGTCAAAACAGAATATATGCTAAACCTTGTCATTGAATGTGAAGTGTGTTTGACATTTAATGGGAATAATCTCCATGAATATATCCCTGGGCGCACTCACCCCTTGCAGTTTTTCATCCCGTGTTAAAGGGGAATACCACTGAATTTCGGATGTAATATTATGCAACTCCCATATGGAATGATGGCAAGCCACTCTGGATTAATGAATACCCTTGCACTGAGCCCTGTGGCCACAAATGACATATTGGTTTGTCGCATTCCCTCATTTCTGAGGTCACATTGATGTGCAGCTGCCATGAAAATGAACTGGGAAAATATAGAAAATTTAATTCTTATTTTGCAACAAATTTGCCACCTCAAATGCCTCAGCAATAGATAAATGTTGCCAAATTACAAGGACAGCTTTTTAAAAAATTCCTCATACCTTTCATGCAAAGATTTCATCCACTTCTTCAAGGTTAAAGAATGGTTTTTTTTTTTAAATAGAGAGTGAAATGTAAAGAACATCCATTAGAGCCCCTCTTGTTGAGTTTAAAACCGAGGCTAGTAAAGGTCACATTATCAAGGTATGTTTATTCTTAAATTGAGTGGTATTTCTCTGTGAAAAGACTGTGATCACAGTATGTTGGCAATGTTCTAAAGCTAATATGTGCATCTACAAGAATAGAGTGACATTTGTAACTGCCAGTTTTGTATGATTCAGACATTAACACAAAATATGATGCTGAAATGGTTTGTAAAGATGCCAGGTAATTGCATGTAGGTTCCCCTGATGAGAAATATCTATTAGGGGTGTATTTTCATCAGGGCGTAGGCAATTACTGCTATATTTTGGACATTGATCATCATTCCAATTTGGACGCAGAAGGGCCAAGTCAGATGTTGTGGGAGCATTTATTGAAATTTAAAGGAAATGCTCTGGTCTAGTTTCACATCATGTCTTTTTCTTTGCCTCTTGTCTGTCATGAACCCTGTACAGTGCTCCTTGAGATGGATGAATGGGGCAGTTGATGAAACAAAAAAGAAAATGTGGGATTTAATCTTTAAACTGGGGCTGAAACTGTGCTACTTGAGACTGGAGCAGGAATTAATATCTCACTTATGTATATTTTAGCCTCATTCAGCATATGCAAATCACAAACTGTGTCATTTTTGAGCACTGGCCCATTTCCTCGCGTGTTCATTTGAGTGTCCCAGTAATTCTGTTTCCCTCCACGTCTGAGGGAAGATGACAGGCAGAGGTGGTCGGCTTGAAAGCGGTTCATTCCGGCAGACAAGCTCTCACATTGAACTCTTTTTCCCTCCGAGGTAACGTGTCTCCCGAGAAACATCGAGAAGCATATTGTTCCTAATCAAAGCAATTAGGAAGCTGTAGTCTGCTGTACCATCTGACTGGGATTGGTTCTTTGCACTTGCGTTTAGATCATGGAAGAAAGCAAAAACGGATCATTTTTTTTGTGAGGCAATTATAATGCTTTGCTGGAGATACTTTTCATTTAACGATCAGAGGACTTTTCTATTGGATTTTGGCTGCCAATGAATAACACGACCATCCCTAATTCCATGTCACTCTCCTTGTATCTCAGTGGATTTGTGCACACAATTTCAGTTTTTTAATGGACTGCCAATGGGCTCGGAAAAAAAGCATCTCACCCTAGCCCTCATTTGCTGTCTATAATTTGAGTAAATACCATCTGTTGACTGAGAAACATTGGCTTTTTTCTAAAAAGGGGGAAAAAAGCTCATCTAATGTGAGCCTTTTCTGCATTCTTAAGCATTTTCTGTTGGTATAATGCATGCCAAACCTTAATTAAAGTGCAGTAAGGGTCCGTGCCGAGAAGCACTCAAATATGAAAAGCTGCCTTGAATGGAATGGAGTGGACGACTCAATCTTCTGACAAGCTACTCAGGATAAAGGAAGAATTGCTTTCTGCGTTGGCATCACCCTACTCTGCATATTTGTTTGATTGTGTGAGCTGGAAATATAATGGTTCAATATGCTTTGCATAATTTCTCCAGGGCGTTCATTTTTGTTTTGTAAAATGACATTTACTTACAATGTGTTTGGTGGACTTTTCTGTGGGATGTTTGGTCAAATGATTTACTCTGCTCTTTGTGTGCAACCGATGTGTGTTTGACAGTGTGTGTGTGTGTGTGTATGTAGCTGCAGGTTTTCATGTTTTTTTGTGTGTTTGTCCTCACTCACAGGTCAATCCACTATCAGTGTGTCAGAACAGGCTCTGAAGCCAAACAGACCTCTTTTCAGCTCTAGACTACATGGTTAACAGTCATCAAAGTGCAGAGCCGCAGTAGTTTTTCCCTCTAATGGCTTTACAGCTTTATGGCTAATGTGCTTCAGCAAATTGGTAATGGTCAAATGAATGATAATGGGAGGATCAAAAATGTGTGACTGTTTGTCTACATGTGTAGGTGTTACTAAAATGTCACTATTTTTGTCTGTTTTTTTGCTGCTGTTAGAGTTTAATTACGCCCTGTTCTCTGTCCATTCATAATCCATTGTTGCTATTATAAATAAATGCCTGTCATTTTCCAAAGCTATTAGATATAATATCCAGAGGACACGTCCAGCACTAAAACATCTGGGACAATGTGATCAAATCCTTGTACAAACAAGCTGGTTCTGTAAGAAAAAGCGTGGATTTTTAATTTGAGAAAATACATACGTACATCTGAATGTGAATGTGTGTAAACCCCCTACTGCACATGCACCCAAGATAATGACAAATAAGATGTCATTAGGTGAAGATGCAGGAGGAGAGAAGGTCCAATAAAACACAACATAATGATGATTTCTGTTCCCTGGAGGGGGGGGACGGCCCTGGGAAAAAAAAAAAAAGTTGCAGCATTTATTGTCTGACAAGCTATTACGGGCAGTGCAGGCCTCTGAATACCAATGATCAACGTGATGCCTGATAAAAATTTGCAAGTGGATAAAGATTTCTCCACATAATATCCCACTCTTTATGTCTTCATTTCCAACAACCGACCCCCCTCTCCACCCTCCCAACTCCTGCAGCCCATCATGCAAATGCCTTATATAAAGAATATCCCTGCTTTAAATATTAACTGATTAAATTGCGGATGGAGCTTCAAAGGTTCCGTCCTGCATATTTTAGCAGTATTTTTTTTCCTCTCTCCCTCCTGTAATGTGAGATTCAGTGGTTGAATCATTTCTCTGGAAATTTGCTTGAAGCAAATTTTTTAGGAGGACGACTTAGTCTTAGTTCTATCTTTGGCGTCACACCTGTATGCACCAGAAGATATCTCTGGGCGATACTGATGCTTTTTCACATGTTCTGTAAATCTAATGTTACAGCTGTTTGTTTGCTATCTTTGTAGATTGGTAGATTAAAGGGGAACACCACTTAAATTAAGACTTCTAATATGTTATTTTCATGGCAGAGAAAAGTCAATAAATATTTGCGTAGCTATATGAGCTACTCTCTATTTAAGGCAAAAACCAGAGTAATAAGTCTCAAACTTGTGATGTCATAGGGTATAAAGTCTGGAGCTGCTTCATAGACAATGATTGGGGGCCTGATTTTATGGAACCACAGTTTGTTTTCTGTTCTTTTATATTCAGATTAGCTTTATTCTATTGTGGTGTTTTCAGTGCTGTAGCCATATATTCAGAACATTCCCCTGGGTACTCTCAGTGTCATCTAGAACATCTTTCACCATTCATTGTCTATGGAGCAGCTCCAGAGTTTATATCCCATGGCATCACATATTTGAGTTTTAGCACTCTAGCTTTTGGATTTGGGTGAGAGTTGTTCATGGTTACTAATATTTGAACTGTCTTAGACCTTAGGAATAACATATGAATTTTGAAAAAGGCTGTAGTTCCCCTTTAAAGCTACTAGATAATATATTTCTCAAAGAAATTAAGGCAGTGAGAAACTTGTTCATCATTTTTAGATACAACTGGGTATTTGCATTACAAGAATGTGCCTTTTTGGCTTTGCACTGTTTGGTTTAAAGGAACATCTTTTGAGGAATATGCTTATTTGCTTTTTTTTTGCCAAGAATTAGATGAAAAGGTTGATACCACTCTCATGTCTGTGCGCTGAATATGAAGCCACAGGCAGCAGCTAGCTAACTTAGCTTAGCACAAAGACTGCTAGTCTGGGTTTGTCCAAATGTGACAAAATCCACTTAAAAGCTTCTATTAAGCTCACTAATAAATGCTTTATATCTAATTAGTCTTGGCTAGGACCAGTAACTTCCTGGATTCTCTGCAGACTGGCTAGCAATTGGCCCCTGCCAAAAAGTAGTCTGGAACAAGTAAGTGTTAATTAATGAGTTTTAAAGGTGCTGCTAGGCAGAATTTGTTACCTTTGGACAAAGCCAGGCTAGCTGTTTCCTACTGTTTCCAGCTTTTATGCTAAGCTAAGCTAACTGGCTGCTGGCTCCAGCTTCATGTTTACCGTACATACATGACAGTAGGATCAATCTTCTCAGCTAACCCTAAGAAAGTGAATTAACATATTCCCAAGATGTGGAACTGTTCCTTAAAAAGCTTAACAAAAGCCTTGGTAAGAATCCCTGCTTCTTATACAACTGCTACACTGTTTCTGCTCTGTTGTTTCACCATGAAAAAGCAGCTGGTGTGGAAACGCTGCAGCGATAATGCAGGACACATGCAGGGTTGCAAGTGGTTTACATGTTTGCGTATATTCCTGCCAGTGTGGTTATCACAGCTGCACAGAAAAGTCCACAATGTTTTTTGCTTTGATATCTGTAGGTACACTGTGTTGTGCAGAACATCCCATGCAGGATTGAGCTGTTTATCCAAATGTAAATGTTGCAGCATAATGTCATCACGCTGTGAATGGATGGTTTGAGCGGCGGAAAGTGCCTGCTGCAGTGTGTTTGGAGTACAGGTCAGGATGTAAGCTTGCATAGGTTCTGTTTCTTTACTGTTAAATCCTCTTGGTTGCAGTGGGAGTCAAGAGTAAACATGTCTCCTTCGCTGCTAAGACTTAGGATGAGTGATGGAGCCACGGATAGAGCGCGATTGGTGGGTTAGTACTTAAGCACATGTAGACCAAAGTTGGAATATGTGAAGAGAGAGTACTGGTCGGGAGTAATCCTCCAACAAGGATTACCCGTGTCTTTCATGCCAGATTAAAGAGTCCCATGATACTCTGCCGGCCTGTCCGAGTCCTGATGGGGAATCAATGTGCTGGATGACAAACTATCACCATCATCGTCTTTGTCATCTTTCCTTATCGTTGTCTGCCTGATGATAAGTGTGATTTGGGTGACTTTTTGTGGCATTCTTCAACACTCCAGATTTGGGGAGTCTGACCAATTGCGAGCCAAGTGGTCTCTCGCTGTCTGTGTCTCTCTGCGAGCCGTGTTAAGATAATCATCTTATTCACCAGGCGCTATACAGCCAGTCTGAAATGAGGAGCTCTAGATGACGTACCTCCAGTAGTCAGCGGGAAGGAAAAGAAATATTTGGGTCACATGAAAATTGAATAGGGTGTTGTGATTTCGGTTGCCGGTGGTGGGAGCATCTGCCTGAAAAACGCCTCTCCACCAATGAGCAGGGCCAGTCCTTTTATTCCACTTTTTATTGTACTCAAATTAGACCAAGCTTGTAGGATAAAACTGACAAAACTAGCAGGCACTGCAAACATTTTCCTAACAGACTAAAATATTCAGAAGCTGCTATCTGGCTTATAGGGGCTTTCAGAGTATTATGATTCGCAGCAAGGAGGCTGAGACTACCATATTCTCATAGCACTGCATTTGCGGAGGGCAATCTGTCGTGATGAAAAGCCAAACATGTACATTATGGTGCCTATTTAGAACATGCAAGCGACTGCTTACATCTGCTCACAGTTGGGTACGTCCGCCCCCAGAGGAGCAAAGAAAATAAATATTAAAGAGAACATGCATTTTGAGATCTTTTTTAAAGCTTGGATCCAGCGTTTATTAATGTTCTGAGGATGGCATCATTTTTTATTTATTTATCTAATTTTTGCGTCATGGCAATTGGGGAAAGTGTTTAGGGGTGTTTATACAGGCGATTTGTTCCCACTAATTCGGCATGTTTTGTGATGAATCCAAGGGCTTTTGGAAAGGGGAGGAGGGGGTGGGGGATGGGGAGGGAGTTAATCCACTCGTTTTCTTGTGTTCCAGCCTGTTCAGCACACTCTCTCTCCCTCTATCTCCCTCCCTCCTTTATTTTTGGAAACATCTCATTCTCGTGAGTCAGGCCCGTCATGCTCACAAAGGCTCGGTCTAGCGAGCTCTTGCCTCCTCCTCCTCCTCTCTGCCCCGTGTCTCTGCCGTTTATGATATTAGAGCACAAGAGAGCCCGAGCAGGAAGAAAACAGAACTCTTCATCTCTCTTTCTCAGACAGAGAGGGGGAGAATTAATGCTTTGTGAATTCTTAATTCACCTTATTTACATAGTTGACAGGTAATGGATGGATGTGCGCGCGATCGCCGGTGTAATAACCAACTGAAAAGGGGCCTTGAGAAGGTGACAGGCGGCAATTTCTATCCAGAGACTGCAAATTTAAAACTGCATTTATGCTCCATTTGTGGAGCAAAATCAATGCGATGATGCAACCACATTTTTGGCATCCATCTTAATTTGTCGAGCAGCATTGATGGCAGTGTTGATTGATGATGCCTGACTTGACTGATAGTCGTGTCACCTGCACTTCTGTCGTCCATTTGTTGTTTTATCCGCATGTACACGTGTATATTCCTCCTTTTTTAACAGCAGCGGCTCCAGAGGGACCAGTTAATTACCATGTTTGCAATGCAGTGTCATTTCTTTGAAGAGTTTTCTTGCTAATAAAGCAGATCACTTCCAGGAAAAATCTGCTGAATTAAGTTGCCTTGGAAACACCAAATTATACAACAAACACTTACATCATCCTACTGGCTGTGTTTGGGCTCTGAATACTGGATTAAATGGCTCGTTGAGATGGACGTTTCTGCTCTTTGTGTGTTTCATATCATCTTTAGAGTATATTTGACTCAGAGAATGTTTCTGTTATCTTTCAGCGTGTGTGGGAATGGGATGATTCATCTTTTTTTTTGGGTGCTAATTATAGAGATAACCTGCTGTAACAAATCAAACATTTTCTGCACTGCACAAATAATAATAATAAGGCTTTTGTTGTGTTGGATGAGGATTTAATTTGGCTATAGGCAAGAGCTGAATGTTAAACCATTCTTTGAATGTGTTCGTATTATTGTTTGCCTGTGCGAGTAACATTTTAATCAAGAGAATGTGTTTAGGTGAGCATCCATTCCCCCTGAGACTTTATTTGAACTTTCTATGGATGCACATCTGCAGCTTCATCTCTAAATTTATCAGCTGTGCTGCATCCTTTAGGGTGGTAAAAAAAAAAAGTTGAAATAGTTTTGTTATTTTTTATTGCAATCACAAACCTCTAACATGATGTTTTGGAACAAAGTGGCCCGGCAGCTTTCCTACAAAGAAAAAAAAATGTTTTTTTCCTACTGTAAACATGGTCACAGTGAAAAAGTAATTTTCTACCTTCTGTGTCCAAGGCATTCAATTTTCCTCTTGAAGAATTATATTTGCTGCATAGATATAATAGCTTGCTTCTCAGAGACTGATTACACTGTTGGTATTTGCACAGTTTATAGGCTTACCATACTCCAGTTCACACACAGTACAAGCTGTATAAGGCAATGCTCTGCAGCATGGTTTATTGTGTATTTACCTTTGATGTCAATCTACACTGTAAACAAACACCACATGTTAATTGAGATGAGGCGTACCTGCTCGTTGTGCACTGAACAGTCCCTGATGCGTTTTGCATCTTTATGTATGGTGTTGGGAGAGCAGCGAAATAGTCTTGAAACAGGGAAGGAAAAAAAAAGGGCCCTGAGCAAAGCAGCACAGAGCCATCATCATTAGTCACCAACAACAGCACATGGCCCCTCAAAGCGCATTGCTGTGAAAGTTTTCTTCTGAATCACCGCAGCCATTCTTCCAGCCACTCGGCCTCACGTCCCTGTGGGCAAAATGCTTTCAGACACTTCACATAAAGCAACAGAAAAACCTGCAACCCGAGTAAATCACAGCACTATTGGATCTGCTTTGATAGTTTGCATGATGTGTTGTAATGCTATTCAGCTGGTATTGATTGAATTACACTCAGCTTGTATTCGCTACTTGCTGAACACACTGGAAATTGAATATACAATGAATAGTTCTGCTCTTTGTATGTGATGTGCGCATTATTCTACTTAGTATTCTACTGATAGAGGAGAGGTGGGGCAGTTGGGGCGTTATTGTTTATGGTTCCTACCTCTATACATATTAACAAAACATGGACAAAACAAGACAAAGGCTTTAATTAAATAGCACAATGAGCATATTTTTGAGTTCATTTTTATCCATCAAGTGACTTTTTTTTCAGTAAGATAATACAGACTCAATAGATACATAAACCTATAAGCTACATGTAGCCTATGGTAACCACACTGAGCTAATAGGTGCCAATGAAGACAAATTCCATACCTTGGTAATTTATCAAAATATAATATTACAAATCATTTTCTTGAAGAAATGTATGAACAAGTGACATTGTAAATATAAGATTTTTAAATGTAGTCAGCAGTTTTTTTCAATTTAAATAGTATTTTTACCTCAAAACAAGGTGTCCCAAATGACCCAACCCGCTGTCCCAACTGTCCCGTAGAGGCTGAATATTTGTAAAATGCACTCTTGTACATTTTACAGAGTTGTGCCTTTCACAAAAAACTGTCTGATCCCTGATCACTGAACCTGAAAAAATCTGTTCAGGTTCAGAGATCAGATCCTTTTTATACCTACTGAAGTAGTCCATGAGTGATAGAAGGTTATTTCACGTCGATAGAAAAATGTCCCAATTGACCCCACTCTCCCGTACATTGCTGTTTTTTTTTTATTCTATAATTGGATTATATTGTAAATGCGGCCTAAAAATATTAAGTACAGTCCCTATGCTCAAGTTTTAAAACCCCAGCCACATTATGAAGGCAGATTTGAGCTGTCATCTCTTTTGACCTGTGCTGCCCCAGGATGAACGTCCATTTATCAACATGATTGTTAAGGTTTAAGTACAGTGAACTGTAAGTCACCTCCCTTGTGATTTGTTTTTATACTAAATCTATCATCCACTTGAGTTTAAATTGTGTTTGGCTCCCTGCTGAGCCTTTCCCCATCCACATCCCTGCTAGAAACACAGGAAAGAGGTCATTTTTGGTCTCTTGATATAAGAAGATAAACCTCACATTGCTGTTTTTTAAATTAGAAATCTTTATTTCGCATGAAGACACAGAGTTTCAAAGATTCTTCGAGACCAGCTGACAAAAGGACCTCCTCGCCATCTCCTCCTCATTGCTTCTTCAGTCTAAGATTAGTTCTTAGAAGATGTTACAGTTTGCCCCGAGCTCAGGAGAGAAGCAGCTGAAAACAGCAAATGTTCAACTCGAGCTAATTCTTCTGCAGCCAGGCAGCCTCGCTCCACAGTCTTGTGTGTGACTTTCATGAACTCCGAGTGATGTTTTAGAAATAACTCCTAAAAGGGTTTTCTTGCCAGGATTTTCTTCCCTGCTTAGCACATAAACAAGTCATCGCTCACAGCTTCCTGGTTACCACATGAGTTAGCATAGCAACCACTTAACAGAGTGGGAATGCATCTTTAAACCATCAGATTGCTGCTCTGTAATTACACATTATATAACCCGTGTTACAGAGCCATGCATGCATGGCCGGGTTTGGCATAAACAGAAGCACATTATTGTCCTGTTTGTACAGTACTTAAAACAGCACGTTAGGACTGACTGCAGCCTCCTGACCTCAGATAATAAACTTCTATAGAAAATAGACGGGTGAATGTACTTGACAGTTGCATAAGTCTTGTGTTATCTTTTTATACCAGGAAGAAAATGCTTCTGACAGATTGGGTCAGGTCAGGTATATGTAATAACTCACAGTCCTGTTATTGCTCCGCTAATGTAGTGTCTGATATTATGTTTTTCCATTTGGTAGAAAGTGACATAAGCTTTTTAATACAAGTATTTCATCTTCAAGTGCTCCACTCTTCACAAGGATACAGTACTGGCTGTTACTGCAAAACATTATCACTGTTATTTAATGAGAAAAAAAAATCATATTTCAGTGTCTCTACAAAATATTGTAGGCTAAATAATCGTATTCATTATGTCAGCAAGGACTTTCATATTTGTCTCACACCAGTTTTGAGCTTAAGCTTTTATTAATTACAGAACAAGGTCTTTGGCTACATTCACACTAATACATTTTTGTTTTAAAATGCATGATTATTGCCACATTTACACCTAGCATCCACACTACTGCGGCATTTTGGAACCTCTAAAATGGAAGTCTTTGACAACACTGCTGAAAAAGTCAGAGTTTGCTTTTCAGTCTGATCGAGCGATGAAACAATGACAGACACTCATGTTTGGGTCAGACACAAGGCATCAAGCCAACGCATTAAACTAGGCTTAACTTAAATACATTTTGCGATTTTATCCCTCTTGTGGTGGTACTCTTTTCCTATTATTATGGGACGATGCTCCAAGCATCGCTCTAATATGTTGCTTTATTTGCTTTGCAACGGCTCTTAATCTGTGTTCCGTTGCTTTGATGATCTTATACGTTACTTTTACTAACAGGTTCACCTTGTCATGGGTCCAAGCAAAGAAATACCTGGTCTTATTTTTTACCGTCTTCACAGTAGTTTCTGCAATTAGGCATCCAACCACAGGGTAGACAATCTACTTCCTGTTTACACTGGCACTTGCATGCTCGTTTTCTGGCGTGTTAATATGGACAGAGATTATTTCTGAAACAGTGCTGAAACGCTTACATGTATAGGGATTGTTTTTGTTTTAAAACCCTGTTTTTAAATTGAAGCGTATTAGTGTGAATGTAGCCTAAATCAATCTTGATATCTATGGAAACCCAAAGTGTTCAGAATTAAACATATAACTAAGAGATTATGAATTAAACACTAATGCAGATAAATATAGAATATACAGAAGATGTTATAAAAAAAATAATGTAACATAATAATTTATTTCATGAGTTTTTAGTTTTATGATTATTTATTTCACAATATCTCATTATTAACTGACTTTTGAACACTTTGGGTCTCCATACCATCGGCTGCTTTTGATTACAGTGTATACTAATACCAGTATACTCTATACCAGGGGTTTCCAACTGGTGAGTCGTGATCCAAAAGTGGGTCTTGAGTCCATTTTGAATGGACCACAAGTGACTCAAAAATGTGTCAAGTTTGTGAAAAACAATTTATTTGGAAGTACCGTGACAGCACAGAGCTTTTATTTTGAAGTGTTGTTTCCTCCTGTAGAGTGAGTGACTAACAGACAGCTACTCGACAGAGACAGCGAACTAGCTTGAGGACACGGCCAAACACAAGTATGACACTGAATGTAATTAAATGTGTGGACCTTGAACTAATGACTGAGGAGAAATCTGGACCCTGTGGCTGCACCGGTTGGGAACCACTGCTCTGTGCCACTACAGTATGTTCATTAACTGGCATGGACAAAGTATTTGGAAGTCATTACAAGAGCAGGCAGCATATGCAATCTACTCAAAACAAGTAAGATGTATGCTAAAATTAGTGCCAATCAATGCAAGAAAACATCCAGTCTTCTGGTTGCCAACCTGCCATTTTACCAGTGAAAATGTGCCAAATTTGATTTTATCCAGAACATGCTGTCAGCTTAATAACTGTCAACCTCTCTAGATCCTGCTTACTTTAAAATGATGCGTCAACAATTTTAGTCCATACATTTTGCATTATAGATCACAGGGAATGTTGTCTATACCAGGCAGCTGAGACTTCTGACTGTCCTCAATGTCTGGGGAAACTGTTCAAGCACACATTAAGCCTGTTGTTGGTGTGTTCTCTCTTTATTTGCGCTCTTATGTTGCTGCGAGCCCAGTAATAGTTTTTGGTTTCCGTCCCTGTGTTTTAAACTACATCAAATAACATTCCTCTTTTTGAATTTAGAGCTTACCATGGTTGAAACTGCTGGACTATTATAAAAGCTTTGTTTCTTCTGATAGGCACTTTCATTGGCTCACCACTTAGCTGAGCCATCTCCATGTGTGCTAAGCACTGCTGCAGCCTCGCTGCATCTATAGGGTCAAGAGCTCTCTCTCTCTCTGGGTAAATTAGATCTGAAATTCTGATCACTCACTTCAATTATTTCAGTGGACATTGGGTCACATTAGCGCTAGTAGCCAGCAGAAAGCCAATGTGCTTTGTTGAGACTAAAAGAGAGAGCACAGTGGACAGATGAAGATTGATCTTTGTGTGGAGGGATAAAAGAGCATAGTGATGCTTTCATGTTGTTTTTTTAAGATCACATTCCATCTACAATCTGAGACTCTTTGGTGACGTGTCCTGTTCTGTGAGGCTATGTTGAAGTAGCCTGGGAATGAGACAAATCTGCAAGTTTTTTTTTTACTTTGGCAGATTTATCCAGTCCCCCTCCAGTTCAAACAGATTTCTAAACAGCTTCAGATGTCCTGCACAAATCACAACGGTTTATCTAACATGGGGCATGTTTTAGATGATGACTGATAACTTTACGCAAAGTAATTGATGGCATTATTTTTGGCTTGTGCACCCTTGTGCCATGAACAGTGTGACAAGCATAAACGTAGTTAGTAAAGAAAACAACCAAGAAAGAGAGAAAGCAACCAAGATGGCTGCAGCTGATCTGGTTTGACATCCTGGGTGTAAAATAACTTGCATCCTCCATATCATGGGACTGACACTTTTGCGAGCCAAGCACTTAGCTTCTAGTTTAGCCCTCTACCAACTTGAATGGGAATAAAATGATTTAATCATGTGGTTCTTCGAACTGAATGGTGTAAACTGCAATATTGAAATAATATATTTCGCAGGGGTTGTGACAAAAAAATTCATCCACAGTGGCATCACCTGACGGACCTGGAAGTTGTAATTTCACTGTTTGGCTACTATGGAAATTGGCTTCAAAGCCCAGTGCACTTCCTGGGAGCTTGACTGGCATTTGCAACTTGGTGTGGCACTGTCAGGCTGATTCTGCAGAGCCTGATGATAGCAATGGTAGCCAGTTGGTTCAGCTATCTATCCAATACTTTGTTTAAGATCTAGATTTTTTACACTAAGCGGCAAGGCAGAATTGACATGGGCTTGGCTTATGTTTGTTATAACTATAGCACGCATGTTGCTGAATTCTGTACAAAAATGCTGCATGACAGAGTGTCAGCCAAAAGAACTTTGTTACACAAATTGGTCTAGCTTTTAAATCAGTTAAATGGTGACTATTTTGTTCATTCTCTCTTATGCTTCCATTGCCTGATATCAGACAGACTTGTCGACTCGTTACACTCCATCACCATCTTCAGGCTGACATTGTGTCCACCCTAACTGATTTTTATGAGGGAGGGCGATTTGATTTTCTCTAATCAATTGCTAGAGACCCATGTATTCCCCTGAATCATATGTTCTAGGTCCACACGGATGCGTAGCCATAGCAAAATACCTTTTTTTCTGGGGTTCTAAGAGTGGAGCGAAGCTAAGCAAAATAACTACTATGTGTGTGATATTGAGAAGACATGTCCATTTAGAACAGCCTCACTTGTAACCTTGACAGCATCTTGACAACAGTGTAAGTCTCGCCCATGGCGCTGATTGGCTAATCAAGTCCTCCCAGGGTGCTCAGAAACCGCTGTTCATGTCATGACGCCAGCCAAATCAGTCAACTTAAAGTCGATGAAGTGGGTGGATTGAAAAGTCTGGACCCAGGCAAAATCTTTCATATAGTGGGTTGTAATAAACATAGCAGCACTTCGGGGTTGCTAACAATGCTTCACACCAAACACAAAAGTCCTGCATTCCAGCTGTGTGTCTGTGCCGACGTAACAGCAATACGTGACTTTGAGTGAAAATTTGCCAAAGTAGCGGCAGCAGACAATGAAACTCGTATGTATGAGATTAGTAGGAAAACATTACACAAAATACTGGAGGGACTGTCGTGTTAATATAATCAGTTCCATCAGCAGCTTGCTCGGCAGCTGAGGGCTATGGTGTGTCACTGATATGATTACCTACTCATCAGAGCTCTGATCTCATTGTTCCTTGACATGGAGGTGACTGGATAATACATGCATAATAATGTAGGAGTGTCCTGCAGATGAAGCCTCTGTGGTTGCAGTGAAAACATGTTGCATCAGGGATCAATTGTAGAGGATAAAAAAAACATCTGATTTGGGTGCATTTCACATAGGTTTTACTCGACCTACAAAGAGAGGGGTTACTAACTAGTTTATGAAAGAGAACGTGCTAGTTTGGATCTTGGTAACAACTGGTTGGCTGACATGAACAAGCTGGTGTGTTTACACCCTTAACGACTAACATTCACGTGAACAACACACCAAGATTTATATTCTCACAAGGGACTTGTTTTTAAGCTAACAGCACCAGACAGGGATAGTGCTGGTCTTGGCTCTTGGTGTTGCTTAGCAACAATTGAAAACCAGTTTGAAGTCTGCCATCTTTTTGCTAAAATTTGAGATATTGTTATCCTCAAAGCACCACGCACTGTTGGAAATGCACAACAGCACGTCCTTTCTATGGCAAACATGAGATAAAGAGGTCAGTGTGGTAAAGACAGAGTCCTCACTGATGTGTAAGCTAATCATCCCAGCGGTGTTGCACAGTGGCTAATAAGAGACGACCACAGCTCAATTGGGAAGCTTCCAGATATAAATATGCATTAGCATGGCATTGCTGAAATTAAGCATGTCCTTGGTAAATCAGCCTAAACAAAAGGGAAAGGAACACACACTGGTACAAAAACAGTGTCACTTCACTGTGCTTGTGTAACAGCCCAAATTTGCAAACATTTCTGTATTTTTTTTTTCTGAGAATGAGATAAAAATACAGAGAGGCTTGAGTGAAAAATGAATTTATTTTTTTTAATGAGGAAAACTATAAACCCTGACCTAAATCTGATCGACCTGAGCAGCTGCACATTCCTGAAAAGAGTTAAAGCCCACAAGAAAATACCCAAACGCAACCTACCTGTCACACTCACTGGTAAAAGAGGCACCAACACTGACAGGTTTTTCACAGCAAAATTGCATTCGTTTGACAATGTTGTCACTGAACTGAAACCTTTTGGGAAAAGTTTCAGACAGCAGGTCCTAAGACCTGTAGCTGCATTCCTTCATCTAGACAGTCAAGTGAAACAATAGGTAGCATATATAGCACGAGGCATTCTACTTTAATGAAAGGAGTGCTGCATTGTAATGGATCATTGTAATGTTAATTTGGGGTAGTAACTTTTATAATTTTGTTTCATTATCAGCTCTAGTTTAAACTGAACCCTTCTGGGGTTCTATAGGTCCCTCTATAGTTTAATAATTTATGTAAGAGAATAATTAATAATATAATATAAGAGTAGAAAAGTGTAAAGCATTAGTTTCATAGAACCTGTTTATACCTGGTATTAGCATGCATTTCGGTAATCTAAACACAAGTGGACAGCCGAGACACATTGTCTTTCACACCTGTGTCTATCATGCATCTCCAGCTGACCATTTGTGTTCAGATTTCATTATGTCACTCATGCTATAAGGTCAAAGGGCACCGCACGCATCATGCTGTCACTAGCTGCTCGCTAGTCATGTTAGCGATAGTATCGGTAAAGCCTGAGATAATGCTGTCAGTAGAATTAAACATGTCTCCTTCCATAGGTCAAAACGAGGGGTGGTCACACAACACTTCATCCAACTCGTCGTAAAATGGGCAAGTTATGAGGAAAAACAACCACCATGTCCTGCACTGATGACATAGTCCTTGTCAGGGGTGCATCAGGATGCATTAGCATTTACTCACCAGAAGACATGTAGTCAAATGGGTCCCAGATCAGCAAGTGGTTTGAGAGTTTGGATCACGATGCACCTCATTACTTGTTAATATTAAGCACTATCCACTCGTGACAGAATCAGCCGAGATGCATGTTAATACCAGGTGTAAACAGGCTCATAGTGTCATTAATGGAGCTTAAAGAACTGAGAGATGGATCTCAAGCTACACAGCTTTGTGGTTTATTGTACAGTATACTGTAGACTGATAGCACAGATAATGAGCCCTGGGCTAAATGGGGGGACATTCTTCTCTGGGTCGTTTACACTTGCTTGCTTCTGTTTGGTGCTTCTCTGGGAACACTGAAGTGGTTCAATGAGGCGTCAGTACTGTCAGTTCAGTGTATGCTTTCTGATTGCAAGCCGTCTGTCCTTACCCGAACCCACTGAGCAAACACTGAAAATAAAGCCCATGCATAATTGAGTCATCTGGACTGAAATAACAACTACCAATTCAGTGAAAAAAAAAAATCCTCTGAGGTACTGTGAATGCGATCACAGAGCGTGGACAAAGGGAGATGTCATGTTGGCTCACAAAGTGATAACTCTGGCTTTGAAAACATGGTGTGGAGCAGAACTGAATTATGTTTATGACAATTCAGTCACAGGAGAAGGTAATTAAAGCAAGGAAAAATGTGTTAAGTGTTAAATAAATATGTGAATCTCAAAAGCCTCCGGGATGGTATTCTATTACTTTGCGGCTCGGGTTTTCATTAGGAGAGCAGGGTTGATGCCCAAACAGGCGGTGGCTGATAATGCGCATTGGCACATTGGCACACAATGGCTTTGAAAATGAAACTGTCAGGCTGAGGTAGTGTGTCGATCAGTGGGAGAGAGCTTGAGTATTTCTGACTAGTCTCATCTGGTTTCTCTCCCTCTCCATCTTTGTCTCTGCCACCCTACCCTACCCCACTCCACCCCCCCCTCCTCAGACAGACATATTCTCATCTGCAGTCTTACTGCATTGTGTTGTGCAAGCTATAAGCTGAGGCTGCCTGAGTGTCTCCATGGACTTTTCTCTTTTGACTTGGCCTCTATTTCTCTTTTCTTGCTTTCTTGTTTCAATGCCAGTCCAGGTCCAGAGGCGGGCCTGTACTTTATTAGCACAAAGCATTCCAAAGACCTCCATGCTCTTTTAATGTTGTCTAATACATGCAAGTCCTTAGTTTGCAGAAACATACAGCGATGTTGCAGCGATGTCTCGCTTTTTCGTAGAACTATGACTGGTGAAAATACAGCCATGGGTCACTAAATAACACCCACATTTGTCAGTTGAAAAGCTGCTGTAAATGTGGCGATGAGTCACTAAAAAGCAAACTTTTTTTTTGTTTGTTGATCTTGAACAATGGCCTGCAGCTTGGCAGTCATCTCGCTTAGATGACACACCATCCACCATCTCTTCAACCTCCAGATGACAAAGTCAGTTCATATAGTACATTACTTTAGAAACGTTAATATGATACATATGAAATGTACAAATGTAACGTACCAGTGGTTTGTAGAAATGTACTTACAATGTGCCATGGGACATTTTCTTCTAGCGACTGGGCTGGCATACTGGTATATGTTGCTGGTCTCATATCAGTGGGGTTGTTTATATTGTTAGTTTGGTCTTTTAGTAGTTGGTTAGCAGTTGCGGGTGTTTATTTCCCGATTGAAATAAATCAATGAAATCAATGCATCCTGCAGTTTAAACATAATTACAGTTGGGGGTTTTAACATGTGGGTCTGTGGGGACTGACCTGCTCCCAGAGCCAGCCTCAAGTGGCCATCCAAGGAACTGCCATTTTTGGCACTTCTGTCTTTGCTTTATTTTTCAGCATTTAAAATGTTCAACCCTGGATAAAGCACTGCGCTCATTACTGTCACTTTTTAGCCTGCTGATGAATCACAGTGGAGGATGGGCAGGTAAAATACCAGAAAAGATTAGAGCATATCAACCAATTAATTGAAAGGGAGGCTTTTCAATGAACGTTTAAATATTTCTGTAGGCTTTTTGAATTTGTATAGATTTAAACATCCCTTTATTTATTTAAACATTAATTTATTATCCTATTTAGGGTCATGGGGGGGCTGGAGCCTATCCTAACTGACACTAAACGAGAGGCCCTGGACAGGTTGCCAGACTATCACAGGGCTGACAGATAGGGACAGACAACCATTCACACTCACATCCACACCTACGAGCAATTTAGAGTCCCCAGTCAACCTAACCTGCATGTCTTTGGACTGTGGGAGGAAGCTGGGAAACCCGCGATAAACTCATGCTGACACTGGGAGAACATGCAAACTCCAAAACATGAGGGGCCTAGCTGGCTGGGAGGTTCAAATCCAAAACCCTCTTGCTGTGAGGTAACAGTGTCTAGATTTAAATAGATTCAGCTGAATAAATTCCAACTGCAAGACTGAATAATGTTTTCAGAAAATATGGGCTTGATGTAGTATTTCACTTCATTCTCTGCTTCCAGATTTGAGAAGGAGTCAACCGAGCATCCAGATCTGTGATGGTATTAAACTCTTCACCATAATATCACACTATTCTGGAAGAGTATACCTGCAGGCTCCAACAAAACCTTCCCCTGGCCTTTTCAAACAAACTGTGCCTTTAAAGGGACTTGTAAGCCTGCCTCCACAGCTGTGTGATCCTGATCCGATCCATCGAGCGCAAAGAGGAAGCTGTTTGATTGTGGAGCGGGCTCCATCCATTCCCACCCTGACCACAGACATGCAGGTTACAGTGTCCTGTCTGCCTTATCTCCTGGTGCACCAGCTCGACTTCAGACCCACGAGCTCCGGCCCGGCCCCTGCTCAAGATAAAGCCCAAAATAGACCACTCTCGCTGACAGCAAGGCAGCGCTAGATAAGACTGTTGTGTCCACAGCTTTGAGCTAGAAAAAGGGAGGGGAAGGGTAAGAGAGGGATGGAGTGCAGAGGAGAGACAGTAAGCAAAATATTGTTGCTATGAATGCATGGTGTTGATAGGGTTTTGTTCCTTGCCCTTTGACCCTCTTATTGGACCACTGATAAGAGAGGTCATAGTTATAGGAATGCACAAATCTGTTTTTGCTCTCTTTTTTCTCACAGTTGAGGTCATTGATTGTGCTTATTGACCCATGTAGTTGAAGCCCCAGCCAATTTGGTCATCATGGCTTACAGCGATAAGAAAATTACCTTGCACCGCATGCACACCGATGTGTGCGCATGTGCTCGTGCTCATATATGTGCA
Source organism: Cephalopholis sonnerati (assembly GCA_019142605.1). Taxonomy (NCBI): domain Eukaryota; kingdom Metazoa; phylum Chordata; class Actinopteri; order Perciformes; family Serranidae; genus Cephalopholis; species Cephalopholis sonnerati. The sequence continues at coordinate 24,589,806 of JAGQAX010000022.1, read as the reverse complement.
TGTCCTCTAATGTTTATGCCTGCTCCCCTATAGCTTATTATTCAGCCTCTGCCAGATGGCAAACTGCAAAAGTGCATCTAAAAAGGTTTTCCTCCGTTGGCATGCAGAAGCCAATCAATAGCTGTGTGTCTTAGTAAATTAGATCATGTAGACAAGAGGCAGTAGTCAGCAGAGCCATCCCAAAGTAACCCCTTGCCTGGTTAGTTCATTCTCCATTAGACAACGGCCCAGAGTAATTGAATTGGCCTGTACAATCTCAGGGCTTGGCCTTCGCTTTTTCGCCTTTGACAGCATATATTCAGGTCTGATAACTTTATACGCCAGCCAAGGGCCAATGTATAAGTATTTTTATGTGTCTGGTAATAGTGTAGTGGGTAAGACCCTTACAAATGGAACCACATTTACCTTATAGCTTCTTGTCAGAAGCCTGCACTATCTCCTCAATGTCTTACAACAAAAAATATCATAGGGAGGGGCCTGAAAACAATGCTGCAAGAAAAATAAACCTTTTTAGAACCTTACAACCCAAACCCCTTTTGTGTGAAAGGTCCAATATGTAGGATTTAGGGAGACACAATGGCATGCAACAGTTTGGGCACCCCTGCTTAAAATTTTGTTTACTATGAATAGTTAAGTAAGTAGAAGTTAAACTTATCTCCAAAAGGCATCGTGCTTTTCAACATTTTAAGCAAGAAATTTTGTATTATTTTGTTTGGGCACCCCAATAAATTTGAGCTCTCAGACAACTTTTACAGGGTCTGAGACCATAATTAGTTTGTTAGGACTATGGCTTGTTCACAGTTATCATTAGGAAAGGCCAGGTGCAAATTTCAAAGCTTTAAAAACATTCTCACTCCTGAAACCTTGTCTCAACAGTCAGCAGCCATGGGCTCCTCTAAACAGCTGCCTAGCACTCTGAAAACTAAAATAGCAGGAGAAGACTTTAAGAGGATAGCAAAGTGTTTTCAGGTAGCTGTTTCCTCAGTTTGTAATGTAATTAAGATATGTGGAGGTCAAGTTGACGTCTGGAAGACTAAGAAATCTTTCTGAGAGAGCCACTCGTAGGATTGTTAGAAATGCAAATAAAAGCTCCTCTTTGACTGCAAAAGACCTGCAGAAAGAGACTCTGGAGTGGCGGTACACTGTTCTACTGTGCAGTGACACCTGTGCATATACGTCCTTCATGGAAGAGTCATCACTGTTAGTCATCTGTGTTCCTCACCACAAAATTTAGCGTCAGAAGTGTGCAAAGGAAAATCTAAACAAGCCTAATGCTTTTTGGAAACAAGTCTTGTGGACCAATGAAGTTAAAATAGAATATTTTGGACACAATGAGCAAAGATGAAAGGAACACCTGTCCACCTGTTAAACACAGGGGTGGATAGATCATGCTTTGGGCTTATGTTGCAGCCAGTGGCACCGGAAACATAGCATGGGGAAAAGCTGAAGATGAAGAGAGGATGGCTTCTACAACAGGACAATGATCCTAAACACACCTTGAAGTCCACAATGGACTACCTCAACAGGCACAAGCTGAAGGTTTTGCCATGGCCCTCACAGTTCCCCGACCCAAACATCATTAAAAATCTGTGGATAGACCTCAAAAGAGTAGGGCATGCCAGACGGCCCAAGAATCTCACAGAGCCAGAAGCCTTTTGCAGGAAGAATGGGTGGAAATTCCTCAAACAAGAACTGAAAGACTCTTAGCTGGTTACAAAAAGCATTAAGAAGCTGTGATACTTGCCTAAGGGGGTGCTACTAATTACTGACCATGCAGGGTGCCCAACTTTTGCTTCAGGCCCTTTTAATTTTTTGTTATTTTGAAACTGCAAAAAGATTGAAAAAAGGAGTCTTGCGTAAAATATTGAAGAAATGTGTCATTTTAAATGCATGCCTTTTGAAGATCAGTTCATCTGCTACTTACCTTACTAGTCACAGTAAATTAAATTGGGTGCCCAAACTTTTGCATGCCACTGTATATTGACAGAAATGGAATATAATATTCATGCCTTTGTTTTCGTTGGTGAAATATGAATCACTGTGCTTTCGTTACCTTAGAGTGAGGCATTTACATCTACATACAGTGTGGGTCCTCTTCCAGGAAGTCTGCCATGTTGTTCTACAGTAGCCCAGAATGGACAAACCAAACATGGTCCTATACAGGGGCCGTTCGTGTTTTCACAGCATCGCTTCAGCCACCATAGTTCTTGGCACATGGCCACTTAATCCTACATACTGGACCTTTAAATTATATTACAAATAAATGACAGACTTCAAACTGTCTGGGCTGCCACACTTAATAAGACATGTCTGTCTTCTCTTGTTATATGAGGTTAAATAAGTCGGTGTGGCAATGATGCTAATTATCTGCTTCAAGCCAATGACAAGGCCAAGCTTCAGTAAAGAAAGAGCACTGTAAACGGAAACAAAGAGATAGTGTGGGGGAAAGAAGCACTCCCTCTTATAGAAAACTTGCACATCAAGAATTTTTTTCTTGCTGATGAAGAGTTTTAGGTCTTCTCAGTTCACATACTTATTATACACTAATATTAAGCATTCAAAGCATAGAGGCTAATTAGGACACCATTAATATACCCCTGTCTGCCGCCCCCCCACTCCAGCCTCATTATTCCATAACTTCTGTATCTGTTGCTGGCAGACCAAAAATGCCATTTATCTTTTTTTCATCCATTACTGTGGTTACTCTACTGAGGTACTTAAATTTACATAATTACCGAAATACAGGACAAGCACAGGCTTGAAACCCTTATATTGTCCTACAATCAAATGCCTTTTTTTTTTAACCTGTACCGCTGCGTTATGGTATATCTGCATCAAGTGGTTTTAATTCTGTCCTTGCATGTATTCATCCTGCTTTTCAGAGCTTGTAACACAGCTAAGTAGATTTACACTTTACACCAAATACCCCAAATATAGTCCTCTACAGTTTTACAATGAGCAGCTCCATTAAGCTTCAGGCAAGCAAACATAAGTCTTTGAAGAACATTTCTCATCATCTTTCCCCTCACAGACTTTCTGCCAAGCCTTCAGTCAGAAGCACATGCAATGTTTATTTTTTTTTCCCACTTACTACATTAAGCCTTGTGTACTTGTAAGTTGCACTGAGGTAGGGTTGATGCGAGCTTAGATGGAAAACAAGCAAATGTTTCGTTAGGAGAAAGCATGATGAAGTATTCAGGTTGTTAGTGAATCATTGCTAGTGGGCTTTTCATTGTCTAACACGCAAGCTGCATTACAACATTACATTTCAATCCATTTCCATTTTCCTTAGATTCCTCAGAGTCAAGGCAGTAATTATAATTTATAAATCATGTTCAAATATCCTCACAGCAAGAGGGTTTCTGGTTCAAACCCAGGATGGAAGATTCAAATCTTGGGGTGAGGGAGCCCCTCTGTGTGGAGTTTGCATGTTCTCCCTGTGACAGCGTGGATTTTTTTCAGGTACTCCAGCTTCCTCCCACAGTCCAAAGACATGCATTCTAGGTTGATAAATTAATTGATGACTCTAAATTGCCCGTAGGCGTGAATGGTTGTCTGTCTCTATGTGTTAGACCTGTGATAGTCTGGCGACCTGTCCAGGGCGTACCCTGCCTCTCACCCAGTATCAGCTAGGATATGCTGCACTCCCCCTGCAACCTCCAACGAGATAAACAGTTATGGAATATGAATGAATGAAGCTACCATTATTGTAACTACCAGTTCAAGTATTATTGTACTGCAGTTATGCATGTGGTTCGTCCAAGTGTCCCATAGACTTTTTTAAGAGAGAACCAGAGCTATGCTAACTTCCATGTCAACCTAAAGAAAAACGTCATCACTCTATATTCCGTGCATTACGTTTTGAGCATATTAAACTCAGTGGCTTTGCTTTAAGTTAGGATCTGTTAATGCTGGGATAATAACACTTCACTTAAGTCGAGACAAGCATGAGAAGGTGACGTTAACATCAATACGTAATTTTACAGAGGCTTTTCTCATGAACTGTTTGCATGTTTTTCTACAAAAAATAATTCACCAAAACCTGTGGGTATCGTACGTAAGCATGACTTGGTAATATGTGGAGAACCCACGTATTTTGGAAGGCTGCAATCACATGACCAACAGACTAATGGGAGTTAAGCAGGAGGTGGTCACATAAGTAGGCAGGTTAGGGTGGTGGAGGAGACAGGAATTCAGAACAATGTGAACTTGAGTCATTTTAAGGTATGTCATCACCATGTTTCTTTTCCTAAATCTAACCATGGTAACTTTACTTGTCTAAACCCAACCTTTGTAACTTTACGCTTGGTACGTAACCTAAATTGTGGGGCACTAATTCGTAGGATATCATGGAGAACCTCTGTTTGTGCATTCTGTAGGATATCATACAAACCTTTTTTAGAGGATAAATAATTCTGCGTTAGAACTGTAATGGGGGGCAGAACGCTGGACCGCCTGGCAGATTAGGTCCCTCCCAATGTAGACTCCATGGCTACAGCTTTGCTCAGAGTCCAAGTCAATTTTGATTTACAAAAATAATATTTACAGTTAATGGCCATTGTACTTGAAAGTGATCTTTTATTCCTGAATAAGAATTCATAAAACCTGCTACCTAGTTTGTACTTGTATTTTTCTGAAGTATTTATCTAATATCCTTGTCCCCTTAGACACAAATTGGTGTATCAAAGCACAGCAAGCATTTCACTGCATTTCTAATAGCAATTCTAGAGTTGCTTCAACCCAAAACACATGGATCAGGTGGCCTGTTTCTTGCTGCTATAATTGCAAAGTGAAAATTTCCATCAACATAATTGCTCCATCACACAGCTCTAAAACGGGAACAACAAAAACTGCTGTCTCAACATGCAAACCGGGGAAAGTATGAGCTGAGTATTTTTCTCCAGCCACTGCGAGAGTCTTTCTGCGACAAAAACATCCAGTGGTGTATGTGGCCATAATCCCATGTGACATGGGCAGTCAAGGGGAAGGGATTGGAGGGCTTGGAGAAAAAGACAGAGGATGGCAACTCTGAGTGAGAGGGAGAGAGAGACAGACAGAAAAGGAAAGAGAGACTACCCCTGTCCATGCCTTGCAGAAAGACACGTGTGTGTGGAATCAGGCTAATGCGCCCCCTTTAAGAGGCCCCTGAAAAGATGGGCAGGGGACCCCGTCCCCATTACTTCTCAAAATTAATTCAATTCATTCCCTTCATTTGATCCACTTTGTTCAGTGGCAAGCTACTACCTGAACTTGCAGAGACAGTTGGCCAAACACAGATTAAAGGGGAGCACCGCAAGGGAACACAGCTAATACTGGAGCTTCTCTCTGTCAGAGCGGCTGCGTGGGAGTTTGGTTTATCACGTCTGGGAAAGTGGTTCAGTGTGTTCAGACAGCAAAGTGTTGATGATGAAGCCATAGTTTGAGGTCAGGATAAGCACATACAGTATCATTTTTAATCCTTGCCAATATATGCATACAGCCCAGCTGTCATACAGTACAGCGGACATGTTGAATTTGTTACATACATCAGTTATAATTTAGCCAGAGCGTAGCTTTTCAATTAAAAAAAAAAAACACTTACATGCTAGATCAAACATTCTGACAAATGAAAACATCATGATCATATTTTATACCACAGGATGACAAAAAAGGATTTGGGTTTTATATTGCTCTTTGCCATCCTCTTTAATTCCAATTTTCCTGTGTTGCAGTATCTACTAATCCATCTTTCTCTCCTTCTCACCCCCTATCATCCTGCCCTCCATCCGTTGCTCTCACTTGCTGTCATCCTTTATACCCTAGCCGCTCTTTTGTTTATCCCTCCATCTCTCCCTGTCCCTCTCTCCCTCCATTTCTCTTTGATAATGGCGGCCTCAGCGCGGGAATCTGCCGCCATCCATTCCAAGCAGCAGGTAATGGATTGAGCGCGGGACCTGATCTGGCTATGGATGAGCCAGCCCGTAGGTGTCTGAGTGGGCGTTCAAATGGATTCGGAGAAGCTCGCCTAGAATAACACACTTTGTCACCGCGGGGTTTGTCTTCACAGATCACCCCCCCACACCCAACGCACCCCACCCCATCCCTCCCTTCAAAGACAAAAACTCTTTAAAACAAGACAGCGGTGTGCCAACATATCGCTGCCTGGCTGGTTAAGGGACGTTTTGATACTGTCAGGACGCCTCTCCTTAGCACTCCTTAATCCAAACAATGTTGCACAAACACACTGCTCTATTTCTCACTCTGATCTCTGTTTTTAACAAAGGGACAAAGAAGCAGATGAAGAGGATTGTGGAACTGACGCCAGTGTCACGCTACAGTACTAATGCTGAAAATCATAAATTGTCCAAACAAGAATGTTCTCAGTGGTGATTCTGGCAGCTCATTGATATTGTGCTCCAAGCGGTTGTGCGCCGCCACTGAGGAGCAGAGTAAATGACTCCAAAAACCACAGGGATGGTGCAATCTCCACAGAGTCCTTGCAGATACCTGGAAACCAATATAAACCAACATCTGGTAATGAATTATGGATGGAGATGAAATGCATGTACTTGGCCTGTCTCTCTATCAAGGATGTTATTTACAGTCTCACAGAAATATCCTTGCCATCATGGCTAGCGAAATTAGCTGCGTGACATGTGTGGCATTATAATGCCGTGATATACAGTTATGGATTATTCCCAAGCCATAAAATACATAAACTGAGATGATATGTTCTGGAGGAATATTTCTAGTCGCATCTGAACATTAATAAAACACGATTACAGCCTAATATATCTCTTTCTTCATAGGTCTGTTTTCTATGCGACAGGAGCCCAGGTAATTAAAATGTGTTTATCTGTTGGAATAACCTTTGTTGCCAGAAAAATATGGCCTAGTGCCAGACTGAGAAATATGTTTGTGAGCACTTGTGTAGATATGCGTGCATGTTTACATATTTGCATATGAGTGTGCATGCTGGCAGTGATCCCAAGTTGTGTGCATGTGCGGGAGCGTATATGTATGTGTGTGTGTGTGTGTGTGTGTGTGTGTGTGTGTGTGTGTGTGTGTGTGTGTGTGTGTGAGAGAGAGAGAGGGAGATGATGGAAGCGCGGTGACTCTGCCTGGAGGCAGCAGCCACCCCATTGTGGGGGTTGAACACGAGGCCAGACACCTGTTTTTCCCAAAATGAATTATGAAACGAAGCCAAGCGCGTGTTATTCTCCACACAACTGACAAGGCCAAAGACCTGAGGAGAGACAGAATGAGGCTGGCATTACGGAGAGCGCTAAACAAGAAGATATCCAGAGTAAGAAAGCATGAAGGTTATGAGTCCTTGTTTACTTTCAGAGACTCTCTTATAATGGGGGAATGGAATTCTAATAGACTTTTGCATTGCATGCTTTTCGTTGGGGCTGACGCAACTCAATTAAAATAGCTTGAGAGATCATTCAAGTCTTATGAAATATTCATTGTTTACAGGCACTTATGTTCAGACAACTCATGGAGTAAACATTATATTGAAGATGGAGCTGTTGTTTCAATATAGCATGAGTCATATATGCTTTGTACCATGTTAACCTTTCCACAACAACCAGCTTCAGCATTACACACACACACTTCCAACACAACACGATCAATGAATCAGCATCAGTGGATTTTCCAAACTCATTTCCTTGTGGTGGAAAAACAACATCTCAACAACTGCAAATTTGCTCTAAGAGACTGACTACTTATCCTTTCTTGTTTCACGCCAGTGCATTTATTTGGCATTATCTATTTATACCTGCACCCTTCTATTTATGTTGCTGTTCTAATCTGATATATAAATTTCCTGCCTCGCTAATGTGTACAGATGCCTCACCTTGTCAGGCTGCAGCTCCTAATGTAAAATTGAACCACAGCTCCTGAAATAAACAGGACAGAGAGGAAGAGAGAGAGAGAGAGAAGGAGAGAGCATTTGGCTTTTACTGCAGTGTGTGGGCAGCTGTCGACTGCACCCATGCACTAACCTGCGCCCGGCGATGTCACACACGCCACCCAACTGTTGTGTCAGTCTCCAAGATGCCACTTCATGCAGAAAGCATTTGAGCTCATATTTAGTCTCAGGATCTGTAAAGTGCTCTGCAAATGCGGCGAGATAATCCCACTTATTAACTATTTATTTCTCTATATGATTGAAAATAATGAGTCTGGAAAATCTGCTAATTTGCAAGGAAAATTATCTAATTTATTTAACGCGCTCCATATGTTTAAGCTCTTTAAGAAACCCACACTTGATAGTACAGTAGACATACAGTACAGTATTTTCAACTGTATGCCTTTGCCTTCCATATAAGGGAACACTAACGCTGAGAAAACATATGCTGCTTCCTCCACCTATGAGCAACCATTAAACAATTCAATAAATCTTTTCTTTAACCCTCAGTGGCAAACAGCATATGGTTTATGAACACAGATACTGTAATGTCTGCTGGATGCAAAGCTGGCTCAAATGCACATGCACAAGCACAAATTTGTAAGAGGGTATCTACGAGACTGGCCTTCCCCAAAACACGACACAATAGGTTGTTTATCAGGTAGCTTATTGTGACCCATATTTACGTTTATTGTTGGTCCTTAACCTCTAGTGGCTGTAGGTATTGTGACAGGAGTCAGGTGACATATAATGAGTGACAAAGTCTGTGTCAGGTAGGAGGTTAGGTTGGATGGACAGGTTAAAGAAACACAGGACTTTGACCCAGGAGAGTGCTGTTTGTGTCCTGTTTGAAACAAAAAGTCATGATGAGTTATTTCAAGTTATATTAACTGATGTTGCGTCACTGTATGAATGATACATACATGATATCAGGTAATGTAATGTTACAAAAGTGACATCAGTTTTGTCATATTTATTTTAGCCTTAATTATAATTTGTTCCGTAATCTAACCAAGTAGTTTTGTTGCCTACATCTAACCACACTGTGACAATTTCACAACATTAACCACATGTTTCAAAATCACAGAGTGTACACCACATAGTCTCAGTCCTTTGCAGCAACTCGGGTTTGATGCCAACCTGCAGCTCTTTGCTGCATCTCATCCCCCCTCTAAGATATGATTGGCCAATCACACACAAGAGGCATTTAAGAAATAGTCAAATATCCAGAGACACGTTTTGAAAAATGTGGAGGAATGTGAAATCTAAGATATATATATAGGCTATTTTTTTCAGTGTTGCTTGTTACAGAAAGGTGCTCCCAAGCTCAAAAAGTGCATCACATCATAAATGGGTCCCTGAGGATGTGAGCAAGTGAAGTGATTTCCCTTTGCAGTCATCCTGGCTGCTATGTAGACAGGGTTACATGGTGCGGATGTTAAGATGCATCATCAGGGGAATGTCTGTGTTTATGTGTATGAGGATGAACTCAGTATGTGGTAACAATATGGGATATAAAACTCTCACTGATTAACCCTTGGGGCCACTCTCGGAACCCACTGGCAATAATTTCACAATGACATAGCCTCAGGGGCAAAGGCCAATACTTCAGGATAACCAGTGTAGCCAGCACATATCTGGGCCACAACTTCCTCTTCTGTGCACCACTCATTGTTTATAGTTCATTTATCAACTTGGAAAGCTAATAAAAAGCGTAATCATCATCAGACAATAGCTGATGGGTTCTAAGATTGCATTTCATCTAATGCATTCTACCTCTTTTGCTCTCCTCATGGACTGTTTACCTGCAGGCAACCAAACTGCTCAAACACGACTGGTCAATACCACCAAACAGAAACCAGACTGCTTCCATTACCAAAATCTTTTAGAGATGACCTTGGGGGTCAGTTTACATCAAATAAATATGATGTTGAGTTGAAGAAGAATGATGATTCAGTGAGTCTACATGTCACCACATGACAGCAATCTAAGTGAAACTGGAATACACTGGTGGATTTTATCTTTAAAATGCACCGTCTACGTCCTTTGTCACTTCATGACAGGCATGTCTGATAGTGCCTGAGGTATGTCCCAAGTGTTCAGGAGGATCTTATTTTCTAGAGACATTTGTTTCACTCAGGGTATAAGGATGTCAGACTCTAAGGAAGGTTAGCATTGTTCCTCTAAATATCACCGTTCACACCTGGAGGTCACAGGTTCTGCGCTGTCTACTCAGAGCACATCAAAACACGAGACGGCAGCTCAAAATACCATTAGCATTTCATCATTAAGTCTATTATACACGCAGGAATGTCAATTTGCATAGCTTGTCATGGCCAGCCGGAGGGTGGCAGGACGTCTGTCTGTCTCCCTGCGTATTTGTCTAAAGACAGGAAGTGGTTGACATACTCAGGAGGTGTGAATTTCCTACCCGTGATTAATTTAGCCCTTCCTGTGGCGGCTGCCTGCCATGAACATTTCCTGGGCTCAATTTAACTCTGATCAACACGTTCACAGTGAATGCCATCTGGTGATTCGATTCTGACAAATTACCCCCGTGTTGTGCTTGATAATGCCTCGAAACCAGCATGTTTATTTACCTTTAGTGGGTTTTTTTTATTGTGTAAGTGGGGGAGAAAAATATCGACCTGACTTGCCACTGAGCTCCCGGTAAAGTACAACCGGACAGGCAGCCATGCTAAATAAGTTTGTCGTTCCTAGCTCCTTATCCTGGAGGGATTTGTATTTTGATTTGTGTTGCTGATGGTGCTGAAACTTCACCAACTCCTCACCTGAAGGTTCCCCTACCACGCAAGTTGGGCTGGATTGGAGTTGTGCGATGAGGAGTTTTCACTGGGCAAAGCCTCTAGTGTACTGTTATATCTGCCTCCGCCTGTGTGAGCAACACCCAGCCTCCAAGCCTTCTAGCGACCAACTCCAGGCTTCCTCCCTTCTCATGTTGTGCCTTTTGAAAAACTTAGAAGTCTTCGCTTCACAGGAAAAACAGCTCAGAGGAAACATGCAAACATGCGTAGGCAGGACCGTAAGGAATGTGCTCATATAGCACACAGTATGCACACAGATGCACACAGGCTTGGTAAATTGGCAGCGGTTTGCTTTCCAGGCGAAGTTAAAATGAAAATATTCTGTGAGCATTTGTGTACAGACCACAGTAACCTCATTGAAGATAATCACCAATTGAGAAAGCAGCCACTGCCAGCATTGCTCCTGGACTCTAACAAATACCTGTGGGGAGTTAAATTGCAATATCTTTTGCTGTAATGATAAAACATTATAGAGTGTGTGTGTGGCTGTTTTGTTCATTTTTCCACCATCCCACACTGCATACACACACACTTACACACAGGCCATGCATGGCTGGCTTCCCGCCTCTCGTGCACGGGCTAAAACCTATGTTTAATTTCCATTCTCCTGCCGCATTGGCTGCCCTGTAAATTATTAATGTCCATCGGCGGCAGCGGTAGTTCATTTTCAAAGCTCTGTATTTGTGTCGATGAGAAAAAGAAACAAACTGAGATAAGAAAGTATAAGGAGGGAGAGAGTGGGGAAGAGGAAGGCGATGTAAAGGGAGTGTGGGGAGAAAATGAAAGAGATTTGAGATTAGGGGAAGGGGGGAGTCATCTGTGCCGTTTGTCATGCATGATAAACTAACACAGGGGACAGGAGGGGGGAACTTCTGCTCATTTCAGCATAATACAGAGATAGGAGCAGAAGAGGGGGCAGAGTGACACAGAAAGGAAGAAGAGCGAGGTGTGATGCTGGAGGAAAACCCAAGAGGTGGTCCAACAGGGGATTGGATCCTGACCTCCGTGTTATTAACGCCACACTCTGCTTCAGGTGGCCTCTCGCAGGTCAGGGGGCTTTGTGCAGCGACACGACAGCCTCCCTCTCCTGCCTCCGCCACCTCTCCGAAGGCTCGTGCACGAAGGGAAATGTTATATTTAGCTGAGACCAGTATTTTGTTTGTTCACCAGAAGCAACACTGCCCTTGGAAAGCAGCCAGAACACTGCAGCACGGCCCCCTCTGCCTCCATCACTCTTGCTGTCCCTCCATGCCTCTCTTCCATTTTGCTCTCTCTGTCAACCCCCCCTCCTCTCGTTTCTAACTGCTTCTCTCCATCCCTTTTCTTTCCTCTCTTATCCTCCTTTTTCTGTAGTAAGCACAGCTCACCGTACAGCATAAACAAGTCCACAGCGAGTAGCCGGCAAAACAGCCTCCCCCTGCAGCACGCAGGAGGAGGGGGTGAGATTTATCGTGACGCTGTTTGAAGACAAAAAAAAAAATTAAAAATGAAGGATTGTCTTTTTTCCTTTGCGGGAGCACTCGGAGACAAGGAAGTGGCAGAAACTAAACAGGGTTGTTGTTTTGGCTCTATAATCAATAATCTACATGATGTGTCTATTCCACACTTGCCTGTGTTTTGAAAAACTTCAATACAAAAGGCAATCAAAACCAGTTTGCTTTTTCTGCTGAGCTGAAAATGTTTTGCTGTTCTTGTTTTCCCCGTTTTTTTTAAATGTTTTTCTGATTCATCACCTTGGCAACAAAGTGATCGTGATGGGAGAGTGGGAGTCGTAATTTGGAGCGCTTGGTATAAAAGCTCAACATTATAAAAGAGTGTAAATGTGTTACTGACCTATATTCTCAGCCCGCATATAGAAACCCATCCTATGAACCAGATCCCTCCTGTATCAGCCCATCCATCTGCTGTAAGTCCTTCTCCCCAGAGCCTAGTGGGAGGTAACACCGTGCTGTTCCTATGCTGTGACAGGTGGAGCCGACTGTAACTTGATTCATGGATAAATTGTCGCAAAGTGATTCTTTGTGCCTACGAACATCTCCCCCAGGTACTGTATCATGTGTACGTATACATGTTTGTATGTGTATGAGTCTGTGTGATATTCATATGTGTGTGGGGGTTTGTCTGACGGATAAATCATCAACATAATTACATTCAGAGCAATGGTTTTGAGCAATGTCAGTCCCAATTACTGTAACCCTTGTGATTCACCATGAAATCTAGGTGCAATCTGCAAACAGTCACACCAAAAGCCAGGTAAAGAAACATCAAAGTAGGTCGGAAGTAACTTCAAATGTTCAACTTCATAACCTCAAAGATTCTTTAGAATACCTCAAGGCAATGTTTGTTTTTTCAAAACACATTGCTCTTTTCATCCAGCAGAATTCCCCAAACCAGGAGAGGTAAATATGAACAGTGGAGGCATGAAATGATACTATATTGGATTTATTTGACCATTACATTTTTTATTTTCTTTTTTAACTTAGAGATGTAGCCTACTTAAGCTTTTAGGGAACTGTTTTTACTGCAGTGTTCCACATTACTCATCTAAACAAATTGGATGCTGCAGTGATATCTTGTTTTATAAAATGGTTTAAGTATAAAGCAATATCCCCACAGTAGCCATTGTTAAATTAGAGGATAATAATTCTGATAATAGGACTCAATTGCCATTTAATTTCACTACACTCTTTCAACTTGACATCACAGTAGCCATAACCAATGAGTAGCAGATATCTATCCAGCAGATCATTTTCAGTTGCTTAGCTTGGCTAATTTGATAAATTTAAGTTCATTTAAGACCTTGTTAATATAGTATGGGGCAGGTCTCTGGCTACCACTGAGGGCACTGGGGTCATCTCCTTTTCTGAGGGCGTCTTTTAGCAACCTGGTGAGAGTTTACATTCTACAGTGCAAATTAAAAAGCATAGCATAAAATCAGTGTACTTAAACTTGTCTACTTTAAAGACTTTAAAACATAACTGTTCATGTTTGGAATTTAAGTACTATAGGGTTAGGAGTATCTTAGAGCGCATCAGCCTGTTGACAATAAGCCAAGACGTGCTGATCAACGACCAAATGTGACCAAACCACTGCTCTCTGAAGAGTGAAAACGTGATGAGACGTCGCCGCCGCTGCGTGCCAATGTGTAGGACTTGCAGGAGCTGTGTGCGACATTCAGAGCATTAATCTAAAAGTAAACCACTATCTGCTATGTAAAGATACAGTTGTAGTAAGGGCACCCTGAGCAGAGAATGGAGCCATGCTACCTCTGTGTGTGCTGTAATCCAAGCTTCTCAGGTCTTTGTTATGGTTTCAGCCATGCTATATGCGAGTGCCCGCTGGCCAGCTTCTGATCTTAGGATGGTGTCAATGTGGAAACACCTTCAACCCTTCAGTTTTGCCCCACGTTAACAATGTTAACTTGACAGCACTGTTGCCATTGTTAGCACTGTTTTTTTGTTTTTCGGGGGCTTTTATTACCTTTATTATAGAGCAGCTGGGAGAAGAGAGAATGGGGACAACACATAGCAAAGGGCCACAGGTTGGAATCGAGCCTGGGCTCCTGCAAAGGACTCAGCCTACATGGGGCGGCCCCAGTTAGTGCTGTTTATTGAGTTAGTATTGTTAGCTGCTAGCGACCAGCTCAGCCACCTCCATGTTGAGAACCATGTGCAGGCTATACCACTCCAGACTCTGAATCATAAATATGCTGTTAATATCGCATACAACTCCTTTATAAAAGATGGATGACGTGACTCCACTTCCTCCTTCTACTTCAAACTACTCAAAGTGCTTTTACACTATGAGTCACATTCAACCATTGACACACTGGTGGCCGAACCTTCCATACAAGGTGCCAAGGATCCAGCTACTGATCTTCCGATTAGTGGACGATCTGCTCTGCCTCCTGAGCCACAGCTGCCCCATACCAGCACCGCCATCTTGTGCTGGCGATGTCACTTAGAGCCAGAGTTTGCACAGTAGTGATCAGGGCATGGAGCTGTGCTATGGGCATCCTGCCCATACATCCGCCTAACTTAACTGCAAGTTAATCCCAGCTTTCAATTATGATGTCACGTCCCCTTTTTTCATAGCAACAAATTATAATCAAACTTATCAGAAAAATTTGGACATACTTCAGCACGATAAGAACTACCTGTAAATGACAGAAAACATCTTTGGTAAAAAATAATTTGGCATGTACTTTGATTTTTTTTTTTTAGATTAGCCCATGTCCTATCTGCTCACATGGACTGGGAGGGGTTCAACAAACACTACTTGAAAAGGTCATCTAAAATATTTTCAGTTAAGTATTTCCAGCCGTGTGACATGCGTAATTATACTTGACCTCAGAACATATGTGGACTGTCTCGTTAGTGCCAGAGTGTGACACAAGGTCATATACAGTAGCTGCATTATAGCTGTTTTATCCTGAACCCACACCGGGGTTAATGTTAAAGCCCTGTCAAACAGGATCCTTCAATTTCAGAAATGTCAAATGATGAATCTTCATAAATATTTTCTCAAAAAGGACATGCAGCTTCATGCATTGGAACCTCATTTACATTCGAGGCTGCGCATCAGCAGACAGCACTGTATCCTCAGGCTCATCAGAGCAATCTGCCACCGCTGTTCCCTAATGACATCCAAGCACAATTGGGAATAAATGTTTGCAACAGCAAGACACTGTTTGAGCACACGAGGTTGATAATGCCCAAATTACATGGACATAAAGGCACCCACACATGCTCGAACATACAACACACACATCAGCAAAACAGTAACTGGTCTGGAATCAGTCAAATCACATCAGATGCAGTCCCCTCGGTGGGAGAGTCAGTTGCAGAGTCAATGATGCTGCTGCTTGGTGAACAAATAATACAGCCGTCAGAGGAAAGGTACTGTGGGAGAAATGGACACATTTCTCTGTAGCAAGCACGTCAAGTAATTTGCTGTCCACATACACTGAATATTCTTTTTGTTACACTGAGTGATGAGAATTTGATTTCACTTCCAATCTCTGGCAGGATCTTGTGTGTTTTTTAACAGCACACATAACACAGTGTCAGTCCCACATGTTAGTCACACAAAATCGTTGGAAAGGAGGCCAGCAAAAAGATTTGTCACCATTTCCATCCTGTTCCCTACTATCACTATTACTGAACATTTTCTGAACAGTTGGTAATTGAGTTTGGTGGACTCATGGCCTCCAGTGCGCGCTCAATAGATGCTGTCCAAAACCATTATTCAGATTTTCTGGAAATGAACCATCTATGAACTACATTGCCGAGGGATAAAAAAAAAAAAAAAAAAAAAAAAAAAGAATTCAAAGCTTTTAAGGAAATTCATCCCTCCCTCTCCTTCCTCTCTCTTCCTCTTTTGGTTTCTTTTCAGAGAAAAAAGGGGCTGGCCTCGACCTATGAGCTGCAAGCTTTGTAGTTTGGTGGTGGTATAATGCTGCAGAGCCAACAGAATTTCACAGTGTCACTTTAACCCAAATGTTTTTTGTTCTGCTGAACTCTGCCTGAGCGTGCTGAGTTATTTCCTCTCTCTCAACCCCGGGGCACTGGCCGGCACTAAAGCAAATAGAAAGTCTAAAACTAGATGTGACTGAGATGGCAGCACTGCAGGCATAGAAGAAGATGAATACACACACAGGTTAAAAAACATTTTTCTTACCTGAGACCATTGTGAACGCAATGAATGTTCCTATCTTTTGTAATTATCAGCAACTCTCCTTCCTTGTATAACAGCTGAACAGTCAAATACTGTCATATATACATTTTCACTTCACTGAACACTTTCATTTAAAGGGATTGTTCTACATTCTGAGTAATACGCTTTGTTTTTTTGCAGAGACTAACATGAGATAATCAATACCACTCTCATGTCTGTACTTAAAATATCAGGCTAAATCCAGCTGGTTTGCTTTGTTTAGCTTAGCGTAAAGACTGGAAACAGCTATCAAGATGTGTAAAGTGACTACATGTAAATGGGGTCTAACCATACACTGTATGAAATAATGGACATAGCCAATGCAACATCGCCCATTAGCTTGGAGACTCCTGTTCTGAAGCCTTGAGTTTGCCATTTTGGCCGTCGTCATCTTGAATTTGCGGAGCCAGAAGTGACCATATTTTGATGAGGGTGGCGATAACTCTAACACTAGCTCCTAGCTTGGTTAGCACAGGCCCCCAGGAGGCGCACTGGGTTTTGAAGCCAATTTTCGTAGTGGCCAAACAGTGGTACTGTAATTTCCAGGGTCTGAGCCCTGTGGCCCAAAAAGACTTTTCCCATTGACTTAGATGGTGGAAGAGATATCTGTAAAGGATCAGGATTTGATCCATCCAGTCCGATAGCATTTTGGAAGTCTAGAGGAGTTGCATGATTGAATCGTTTTATCCCCACTGAAGTTAGCGGAACATTAAACTGGAAGTTAGCCATTTGTGCAGCGGAAGTAAGATCTCAGGCGCACTTAGTCGTGCTCAGCAGCTGTAAGTCCCTAGTACACCTGCTCTACGGGCCGCACAGTGTGGAAGTAGTGCCAATCATCCCAGGGTTATTCAGGTAATTTTATATGCAGCAGCTGAACCATTTTGGCTTAATGCACCACTTAGCAGCTCTCACAGAAATGTATGGGGCCCCACTGCCATTGCTGTATCCAGGTCTCTTAATACATCAGTGGGTTCGCACAGTGCATTTACAGCTATCGTTAGCTGTCTTAATACTAATGCTAATTTTTACTAGTGCCCTTAATTACGTGTAACCTTAGGCCTTATATAAAATGTACCCTTAATACGGTTGTCATTAACCAGTAAATTAGCTATAGGGACTAAAACTATTCTTTGAACCAGGCTGTAAACACGTCCATTTCTGCTGTAAAGTTGGACATTTTAACATGGTTGCTTACGGGTACTGACTCGCCTTTGGAGCCAGCCTATTAGTGGCCATTTAAGTTACTGCAGTTTTTAGCACTTTGGCATTGGCTTCATTTTTCAGCTGTGGAGGTTGCTGCTTGGGTCTAACTCTCAGGAATTTCCCAAAATGCTAATTTATACTTTGAATATAATACAGCTACTTAAACTGGGTCACAAGCCTTTGAAAACAGTCCTTGATTTACAACCAAGGTCTCACCTTTGGGTTTGTTGCTCATTGTGTAGTGATGGTGGGTTTTGTACCCAGTGTAAAAACAAATGTATGATTTCTTTTTCTCTGCAACTCTGAGAGGCAAGATTTGGCATGACACCATTATGGTGGAGGGGAAAAAACACAGAGAGCAGAACTGCCGCATCCTTTATGTCCGGGCTGTTTTCAGCTGGCTCCGAGGTCTTCGACCTAAACATGCTTATCGCAGTCAACAGACAGAAAAGACTGTGACACATGCTTTTGTCTCAACCCACGTCCACCACTCCCACCTCTCTCTCCTTCCAATCCCCCCCGCGCCCCCCTTTTGAATTCTCTTCTATAATCATGGATGCTTCCATAACAAACAAACGGGTATCCACCAATTAGTGCTGTCATCCCGCACCCTCTGTGAACCTTTCTGTTCGCTAGAAAATATATCTGCTTTAACGACATGACAAAAAAGGGCTGCCATACTGGAGCCACATCCACTGCAAATGCCCCAGTTCAGAACATCTGCGTGATAACGTAGCCTGGGAAAGCTTCCATGATACGGCCCACGTCGTTCCTGAAGCTAAACGAGAGCTTCGCAGCCATGATGGGAGGCTTTCAGGCTGTCAGAGCTAAGCGGTCTGGCTTGCGCATTCGGGTAGTTGTTTGTTAGTTTGCCTGCTACAGTCTGGTCCAGCTACATCACTGCAGAGTGCTTGCCCCGAGACCAACTTAATGCAGCCTTCTGCAGTCTGAAGCATGCAGTAGATCCTCTCTAGCATTATCCTTTCCTCCCTTCTGCCTCTCTCAGTCCATTGCACACACACACACAGCTTTTAGAGTTATAAAGATTTAATGTAAATCATCCACAAACTGAGTTGTGTAAATCCAAGAACCTGGGAATGCACAAGAAGGGGATTTATTCAACTTTTCCTGCATGTACAGGAGGAAACAGTAAAGCTGGGTGTCAAGTGAGGCCCGTATCTTTCTCTGCAAATATGATTAATGAGCTTATGCTGATTTCCATACATGTGTTTAATGTATGGCTCACTGTGTGCTGTCATCTTTAACAAAGTCTTGGCGTGCCACCTAATGAACAAGTCAAGACTTCCTGTCCTCCCCCTAAATGAAGATGTATCATCACATATGGAAGTGAAACGCAGGTTCAAACCCTTATCTGGCTGCTTTCCTCTAACACACTTATCAGGCTTGCCACAGTGCTGTCTTCCCACAATCTGGAAAGGAAAGCAAGTGTTTTGGAAATGAACTGCTAAAAAAAGAGCAGTTAATTTTGAGACATTATGCAAAAAAAATAGATAATTTGAATTATTTTGGTGCCTTCTATCAAATTTCTAAAAGCAAATGTGACTTTTTCTTTTCAGATTTTCCTGTTTTGGACTGAAACATGTACACTGAATGTACACATCTAACCATGCTGAGGTTTTTATAATAGCCTCCACCATGTTGATTGATGACTCCTGAGCATAAACCTGCATTGTAGCTGACTTGCAGCATTGCCTTACATATAGTAGTAGTTTGAGTTGTTTATGACTACCAGCTGGTGTATCTGCACTGGGACAGTTGGTCTATTTATCACAATCTGAATGCACACAACAGAAAGGAAGTGGTTAATCATAATAAAGTGTGTAGACATAAAGCAAGAGACTGCGGATTTATTGTAGAAAAACATGCAAAAACTACATAAAACTGTTGAATGTGGTGGTGGCAGCAGCAGCAGCAGGGTAGCGGTGATAGTCGGGTGGCTTGGGGGGTTCCAGGGGATGGCATAAATTTTTTGCTGTATTTTGTCAAAGTCCCACAGTGTCAGCCCACCCACAGGCGAGTAAACAATCTTCGGGCATTTTGAGGTAATTATAATACTATTAGTACCATAACAATCTGGTGTGAATCTGTGCAGCAGCTACATCAGAAGTGACAGAGAGCAGATGACCATTAGCAGTTGTCAGTTCTAATGCAGTAGAGATCAGAACAATGTCTCAACAGTGCCATGTGGCATCCTGTCCTCATCTTCGTCCTGCTCTCTAGCACCTTATAAATGAAAAATGATACACCAGCTTTGAAGTAGTCACTGTTCAGGCAATAACCAAAAAAAAGGGGTCAGAACTGTTTTTGTTTAAAATGGCCATATCAGTAGTAAAATGTGCTGAACTGGTGGTAGTCCATGTTTTTTTCTCTCAGCCTCCTCTTCATCTTAGTCTCATCTTTATCGCTGTCAGAGCTGGGCTTTACTGCTTCCCTGCTATATCTCCTCTTCAGTCCTTTGTCACCTCCCATCACGCTTCATTTCCCTCTTGATAGCCCCTACACACACTCCTCTGCATCTAAGTAATCCACTGTTGAAGTCATTGGCTGTATTAGAAAACGCCTAC
Source organism: Cephalopholis sonnerati (assembly GCA_019142605.1). Classification (NCBI taxonomy): domain Eukaryota; kingdom Metazoa; phylum Chordata; class Actinopteri; order Perciformes; family Serranidae; genus Cephalopholis; species Cephalopholis sonnerati. The sequence continues at coordinate 24,569,584 of JAGQAX010000022.1, read as the reverse complement.
TTCATACTTCTGATAAATGCATTATGAGTAGTATGCAGTATGAAACTGTAAAATCAATTTATTTTGCAGCATGCTAGGCCAGGCTGTGAAAAAAAATAGCAAGGCTAATGGCAAACCACTGCTACTGTATAGGTTTGCTAGCAGTTGGCAGTCATTCACCGGTGGAAAAGGGCCTTTGTGTGCTGCTCTGGCCCCAATAACAATAACGTTAGATTTAAGTTACGTATGTCCTGTTGTTTTCTTATATAAAGCTTGCCCAGGTTAACGCTATCTTTGTGTGTTTGCAGACTTAGCTAAAAAATGATGGTTTTGTTATATGTCATGGGGCAAAGTAGTTATATGTTTGTTACAGACAGGCTGTAGCCTCTTAACAATTGTGAACTGATCTCCTTTTTTGGCATACTGCAGATTTTGCTTTTGTTTCCAAACTGCATACTATATGCTACAGTTTGCCCAAACCACTCCTACTGCCAGTAGAATACAGCTATAGTCTCTGTTGATGTTGAGATAATGTGCTATTTTATCCAAGAGCCTCAGCGTATCCTCAAACAATGGTTCGAATTATATCCTACGAAAATGCACACTCAATGGTTTGCATGATATCCTATGAACTAATGCCCCACGAATGATGTAACGCACTTAATGTAAAGTTACGTAGGTTAATTTTTTAAATGAAAACATGTTGACAGCATATCTTAAAATGACTCAAAGTTCACAGGGCTCCGAACTCTCGGTCTCCTGGAAAATTCCTGGAGGAAAGTCCTGTGATTTGTGACCCATCTACCACCACAACCTGGCTCCTTCTGAGGACCTCTTCCTTCTTTACTCTCGTCAGCACATGGGTCACGTGACCACAGTCTCCCCAAATACATGGATTATACACTTATCACTGGCTCATGATTACGTAGGATATGTACAAATTTTGGTGCATTGCTTTTTATAGGAAAATACACAAGCAGTGCATTACACAGCCTAAAAGCCTCTTGGATACTTGAATAAAGGGCACACATTTTTGAGCTGTTTACTCCTTCAGATATTCCCCAAAATACCTGTGTGGTTATAATCACAGTAGATTCAGAACATACTTTCAGAAAAATTCATTCTTAAGGTCCTAGCAACACACTGAAGGTTTTTGGTTCTCGTGTATGCCAGTTGCAAAAGCACAGTACCAAGAAATCTGGCTCTCTCCACGTCTCTGTGTGTTTTTCCTGGGCACTGCATATAATCATGACTTATCAGAAGCCCCACATTCCAAATTATGAGTGAGAGTGCCAGCGCCCCGGCACCCCGCTCCACAGCAACTAAATCACCTAATTTCAATATCCCACCACAAGAAAGAGCACAGCTTGACAGTCTCGGACAGTTCTTTATTGGTAACTGGGGCACTGCGGGGGGAGAAAAAGTGCATTTCTCCCAGCCATCTGTGGGTGAGTCATGACCAGAGTACATTACAGATTGATATGTCATTATCAAACACTGGCCTTCTGGCTGTGAAGAAGAAGAGAGGGATGGACGGATGGGTGCCAGGGATGGAGAGTAGAAACTGGGATGAAGGATGACGGAGGAGGGGAGGGCAGTGGGAAAGATGAGAAAGCACAGAGGGGCAACAGGAAAAGATAGGCCTTGGCAGAAAAATATAAAGTTGCCAGAATTTTGGTATCAGGATCTGAATGTAGGCAACAAGGTTGTTTGAATTTTTTTAATGGTGCTAACACTAAATACGAGTTTTTCTCAATAGCTTTTCTTAAATGCTTTTTTCTACAAAGCAACATTCCTTGAAAAATATGATTGCTTTACTCATTATAAATTACTAATTGGAAAAGCAATTAATTATAACTCAGCAGCAAAGGTAATTAGTTAACGCAACATGACTTATCGCATTAATATTTTAACTCAGCGCAGCTCCATCAAAGGACCCAAACAACATGCCTTTTCCACAGAGGGCATTTTTACTTGTCTTAGTAGCAAAAGCACAGGTATTACTAATAACATTAATGATGACTCAGTTTGATTTAAGTATCCCCTGAAACCAAAGCAATACTTAAATGGAACTGAGCCATCATTAATTTAATAATTTACATCTGTGCCTTTTCCTGCCTTGCCATGTCAAAATGTATTCAGTAAAACCAGCCTACTCCTGAAGCCTTATTTTGGTCCCTTTGCATATGAAAATAGATATGTCTATTTCAAACATTGTAAACATTACTGTCCTCAAACTTCCATGCGTGCTTTATGATGGCATGATGGAGGTGGTCATAAAATTGCACCTTTAAATGGAGGCAGCGTTGTAGACAGCGATGGTCCGTGCGGCCATTACATACATAAATCCTGACAAATGGACAAAGAATTCTTTTCACTACATTACCGATTCGTTCTGTTTCACTACTATTTAAATTTCTTTGTCATCTCCGACAGTCGTATCTCACTTGAACTACGCTGCCTCCACTATCCGCTCCGTTTCTTTCAGAAAACGTGCACAAATATGGATGAAATGTACACACGGTACAGTCAGAGGGCTCCATCTGTCTTCATGTCTGTATCTTACGTTGAGTACAAATGAGCCCTTAGCCTTACATTCTGTATTTAACACATGCAGTAATAGAAAATGACATATTCCAGCTCAACAAGCAGTCAGCCCACAGTAGTAAGGTATCTATTGGTCATCAACAGCTTGTGTTAGCTTGGCTGTGGCGACTGTATGCACTACTCCAGAAGTCCTGTTATCACAATGAAGCTGCATGGTTCACACACTCTCAAACTCTGAACAAAACCAAGGTGGCTAACATTAGAAAGCTGGATAAGAGACATACCATGTAAATAAGACCATTTGGAGTAACGGAAAGTACATCTTTTCTCTTTTGAAGCTAAACATCAACAAGCCAACGCATAACGGACAAGTCCCTCCACTTACGTCTAAATGCAGTTACAGAAAACCTCAAAATGTCAGAGTAATGAAGCCTTATTACACCTAATCAAAGAAATATTAAGGAAACAAGGTCATTTTTTTACACTTGAAAGTCCAAAGTTTCACATCTGGAATTTTGGCTTGGCTCAAACTAAAATGGCCAAAAGTCCAAACCAAATGAGTGGGGTGTGAAAAGGCCCCAAGACCAAAAATCTTCCTGAACTTTTGCAGTTTTTGATATGCCTGTTTCAGTCGGTGCCCAAAAACATGTTGATGTTTGAAACCTTGAGGCAGCCACAGGGCTCTTGGTCATTTGTTTCCAATTAAAAAAGGCTTCATCAAAATTAAAAATTAATTGATGCTTTGTTCATACACTTGCTCCTAATTCATTAGTCAACAGTTTGCCAATGAAGCAGCACAGTATAGTGCTTATGTTCCTTTTTTCATGGGGCAAACTTGTATATCTCGCTGTTGCTGGTTCATTATACGGAATGGAAGCTCCTCGTAAAAAGGGAGAAAGCCGGGTCTGAATAAACACTGTGCTGTTTTACGACTGAAACTCTGCAGCAGATGAACCGTGCCAGTGATAGCTCTGCCGGGAAATGGAGATACGGAGAGAAAAGGGAAACAAAACAGTACTGAATAATAGCAAGGCTTGATTTTACTGTGTTTCACCCTCTAACCCCTCCAGAAAAGACTTTTCACAATGGGCTGTTAATGTCACCTCTCTCTCTCTCTCTCTCTCTCTCTCTCTCTCTCTCTCTCGAAGCCCCCCTCCCAAGCAATTTCTGTGCAGACACATATTTGGTTTGTGCCTTTTTTCTGAATGCTCCGACTCAGCAATAGAGTAGAATGTAATATTCAAAGTACCTTCAGTACGTGAGGTAATACACCAAGCGTTCTATTTTAACTGCAGTTTCTTATTTGCTCACTGGGGTTGGACTTTGTAATAAATCCTCATATAGCTTCGGGGCTTGTCATATATTTTTCTTTCATTTCTTTGCTTTTCATTTCTTCCAGACGCCCCCATCCCTCTCTTTCTCTCACACTCTGGCAAAATCCCTGCTCTCTTTCAAGTGTTCTCCTAATCTAGTCTAAGAGAAGTGATCTCTCAGTTGACACAAAAAAATGTTTCTTCTTTTCTCTCCATCCTCCTCCTCACCCTTCTCTCCTCCTCCTCCAGCTTTTTTTTTAAATTCCCTGATCCACCTCTTGTTATTAGGCTGAGAGCTCACGATGACTAAAACACATGCTTAATCAAACAAGATCACAACAGCTGTTCCAGGAAGGTTGTTTTTTTTTTTTCGTGATAGAAGGTTGCCGTGGCGACGGCTCGACATGTCACTTGCTCTCTCGCTCTCTCTCTCTGTGGTGATTGGCGTCCCTTTTCTAATGCCACTCGAAGCTTGGAAAAGAGAATGACTCAGGACAATTTCATGTGTCACTGCAAATGGCTCTGACAGCACATCTGAGCATTTTATGATGTGCTGTTGACTCAGAGAAAAGGAGGTCGCACAACGGTCCCATGTAGGCCTTTAAATTATGCATACAGTACCTGCATGAATGCATACAATCGAGAAATATTACTTTAAGCTAAATTGATGATGACAGTGGCACTGATGGCTCAATGAAAGGGCGCTTTTTAAATTTACATGGCAATGATTCAATCCCCAAACTGCGTAGGGAAGTGAAAGACCATAAAAATATCTTGCGTTTGTTTACAACTCAGCATTGTCTACCGGCAAATGATAGCTCCATGCTGTGTCAGATAGCTCACATCTAGTAATTTGACGACTTTAAAATGTGAGTCCTCTTATGAAATAATTACACTCTCTAGCCCGTTGCCAAGCCTAATTACCTTATTTAGCATTCCCTCTGAATCTTCATGATGTAAGGGCAGCCTACATAGAGCAGTAAGCATTTTGGTCTTGATGTTTGTAATGAGTTTCCACAAAAAGTGGAAAATGATGCACTATACGCACGTGTCGGAATATTTAGACTCAGCAAAGGGGCCTGAACTCCCTTGATATAAGTCAACTAACATTAATCTTGTTTTTAAAAGTAACTGCTTGCTGGCATGTCAGCTGCAAGGTTCAAGCAAAGCACATGTCTGAATTTCAGAGCCAATAAAAAGCTCATTTTCTGTAGCACTTTAGGTTCAGAGGAATGTTGATGGAAAAGCTGATGGAACATATTAATCCCACCTAGCTTTTGAGGAAATGACTATTATTTGCTGTTTCTTTTCTTTTTTTTCAATTGCTAGTCTGATATATCTTGATATTAGTTTCCTGTCGGTGTGTTGTAGTCGAGTGAGCAAGTGAGGTGCATATTTGGTTGTCAGCCTCTGCTGTCAGTATGGCTGACATTCAGTACATAAAGCAATACATTTACCAGGAGTGATTTTAACTGACACAGAATATGGTGTTTTTCTGACTATTATTAGATTGCTGAAAGGTTTGACATCGAGCTATCAGCTAGTATCCAACGACCTTTTGCACTTTTTCTCTGAATATTTAAACAGGATTCTGAAAATTAAGAAAGTGAGAAAATATAGTTGGGAGGTTATAACCAAGTTACAACCTCCAAAGCTGAAAAATGAAGCTACAATGAAGTCATCCCTAAATGGGTACGATGTCTTTTGATATAAACTAACATTGTCAAAAACTGGAAGGGGCTACCCTCACAGTTCAAATTGCAAAAGAACAAAGGGAAATGGAAGTTTCAAAAACAGGTTGAATGATAAAAATCCATTTAGCCATCGTGGAGATATCAATGTCTAAAGTCTAGTCTTGCTCACAAATCTGTGTGCGTAGGTTTTAAAGAGCATAACAATAGGCTGTAAGCTGTAGGCGGGTGATTTCAATATGTCGACCCAGGGAGACATACACTGAACATTTGACCATGGACAAGAACATTACTGACAACATAAAACCCGGTGAAAGGTCTCCTTCATGAGTCATATTAAAGCAGGAGATGCACCTGCTTTCAACTACGCATTCACGTGTGTGTAATGGCTGCCTCATGTATCCTGTGTCCATGTGGAGTGTTGGTTGTGCGCTGCCTCAGAAATTGATGGGATGCATCCACAAGGTAAAATACACACATGAATGACAGGGGATTCATGTATACATTCTGAGAGTACACTAACAAGTTTGAACAACTCCATCCACGACACAGCTGGTTGTGGATGTGAATGTTTCGTTAAAAGCAAGTATCTGCAGCCTTTGAGGATATTGAGCTTGGAAACATAGGACTCAGGAGGACAACAGATGTGCTCCCAGGTTAAATCCTCACATACTCTGGCACCTGCTAACTCTGACCCACAAAATTTTTAGTTCACCAACAAAGGTGTTTTCATGATTTGGCTTAAATAGACCCTTTTTTCAGGGCTCTGTGGGTGAGCAGACTGTGTTTGATTGTCATCTCCATGACTTTGCTATAAATATCATCAATTAAGACATTAATGGAATTTATTTTTTAGCATTGTTTACAGCAATGTAACTAGATAATTAAATGATGTATCTGTACAACAGTGGCAGTGTCTCATATTGTGTAACAGAGTTCCTCACTGATTTGATAGGACTTGATGTTCCATGGCTACAGCAGAGAGGACTATTTCTGTACCAGAGCAGATTACACAGGTGCTGTCCATGAAGTGATTTCTGTCTAGGCTGTAGCTAGTGTTTATTGTACTGTGCCAAGTACAGTGCTTAGATGTAGTTAGAGTGCGGTGAAATCTGCAACATTAGTTACAATAAAAGCATAACATTAAAAATGAACTTTAAAGAAATGCATGTAACAATCACTTACAAAATAGATTGTAAAGATAGTATGAGGACACATTTGTGTGAGTATTGCTGCACCAGTGGTTTAGTTTGAATTCCTGTGGATGTGTAAGAAAAGAAAAAAATGAAACTTTGACTCAGCAGACTGTTAGACTCTTGGGTAAAGTGTCTGATTCACTGACAGCTGACTTCACTGTAATGATATTAATCAGGTTATGCATTTCTGCAGCGATATCTGTATTGTACTTTGAAACACTTCAGTCGCCTAAAAGGCCAGGAAGAGACAGATTAGTACCAAGATTTGAAACATAACAAGCAGACATTCTGACTTGTCAGAGCAGGAGAAGCACAGGTGTAGCTGATGAAGTTAACACTTCATTAAGGTGTGTGAGTAACCTATGCCATTAAGGTGTAGTCCACACATACAGAGAAAACAGGGTTTTTCCTCCTTTGTTCTCAAAAAATAGATAAATAGATAAAATCCCATCCGCACAGTCATTGAAAAAAATCTTTGTCCAAATGCACAAAACATGCCAAACCAACAGGCGGCCGTAACAATAACCATGTTGGCTGATCAGAGGCCTGAATCAGAGGCCTGAATAAAAGCTACTACTTGATGGCTACCTGTAGCAGTGACTTTCGTAGTGCATTCTGACACCTCTGTTCCTCAATGTAATAGAAGAGTAACTATACGTTTATGTGTCAACACGTGAAGGTTAGAGGCAGCACTATTTTGGTTATGCTCGCCATTGCACAAAATGTTGCTTCATTCACGACAGCTCATGAATACGACAGCAGCGCCACTCTGACATTAAAGCCAAAGACTGTTTTACCTGTCTACACGACAACACTTGCAATAGTTCCTGAAAATCTTCACCCTGGATGGAGTTTTTCAAATGGTCAGTTTTCAGGCACGCAGTTTGTTTGTGGACAAAAGGCCAAAATCCATTCAAAAGCAATGCTTTTCAAATATACCCATGTAAATGTGGACTAGGCACAAGACAGCTGATACAGCACTAGGACTGTCATGATTATGAACTCTGTTAGTTGTAGTTGTGTTTAGCTGGTCAAATGCCTTTATTTTGAAAAAGCCATGTAACGTGTTCTTTGTATTTAATTTTACTATATCAAAGGATTCAAAATTTACTTCAACCAAGCACAAAATACAGGTAGATTTTCTGTTTGACGTGAAATCTCAGAAGGCTATCCACCACATTTCCCCAATGATTGTACCAAAGCCAAGCTATAGCCACACGTGCACGTGTCCAAATGATGCCACTGAACTGACCATCGCGAGCGCTCCTAGTTTTGCGGCACTGTTTATGTACATCAGCTGATCCGCTAAACTATCACTATCTATCTATCTATCTATCTACTAAACCATCACTGCTGCTACCTGGCATTGCGCTCAAACTTACAGAGGTATTAAAAAAATTACCCAGAGGAGCCATATACGCTGCATCACTGCTTACCAGAGGGAACTTATTCACACGTTGAGGCTGTGGTGATGAGTTGCTCAATATGTTAAAATAGTTTTGCCTCTGTTTTTACCCCGCCCTCTTCTTTAAGTTTGTATTTGACACTATACCTTAATATGTCAATGAAATGTACTGAAACAAATGTATATGTGATGCAAAAGGCAATTCATTATTCTAGCCAGTAAAAAACATACTTGGCTGGTGGATTTTTTAATCTACCAGTCCTTGTGGCCAGTGAGGCAAAAAGTTAATTTCAGACACTGCTTTGTCACCTACATTTCATCATTAATTTTACATACAAGTTCCTTTCGGTCACATTTTACCACTTCCTCAACTAAAGGTTGCGTCTAGCTTAAGTGGATTTATGACTACAAATTACCTGGCACAGGCTTCATTCACTATTTTTCATATCTCAAATAAGCTTTATACTGTACACACACCTACATGACATTTCCAGAATAATAATCTATTGCAGTTAATGCATTTTAGAAGTCATTTTCAGGCCAATCAGGAATCTCTCTCTTTATGTCTGTGCTGTTATCACTGCTCTAATGATGCATGAAAGTACTTAACTCACTCACCTTGACATTGTGTAAGCGTGCGTGTATGTGTGCCATATTAAAGACGGAGAGAGTGAGCAAATGATTTGAAGAGCGAGATGCAAGCGAGAGGAGGAGTGACACAGAAATGGCATGAGTGACACAATGAGGGAGAGAGAGTGTTATAGAGAGAGACAGAGAGATGATGATGATGAGTACTGCGAGTATCTTCTGTGAAGCTGCACTCCGAGGAGTGAATCATCAGCTCAGAAGGCACAGAAGGTGTCCTAACCCTAATGCCACCACTAGTTGTGGATGACACATTTACAGCAGCATTTTCGTAACGTTTGCACACATATTCAAAAACAACGTGTGTCTATGTCTCCAGCAACAAACATGAGTTTTCTCTGGTCATTTGCTCTGAGGTTATGTGTTCCAGTAGTTTGGTTTCTGCCAGACAAATAAACTAACCATGCTCATCAACAGTCCTGAAAATGACACCACCTTCTTCACACCAAGACGAATTCTGCGTGAGTGTTGACACTTACTCAATTCTCTGTCTCTGAGCATGAGTCATTCATTGCTCAGTTATCACACTTCAGATGATCTGGTGAACAGCATTTCCTGTGAAGGTTTGTGTAACACTAGTGTGGGGAGAAATGCGGGGGTAACCGCAAGCGCTCAAGGGTGTTAAACCATTCTGACTGCTTTAGACCTTATGTGACTATATTTTTCTTTCAGTAATCATGACAGAAATCTGAACATGTAGCTGGAGACGCATCATGATAGACGTGAACAGCGATGTGTCTTAGCTGTCCACTTATGTTTCGATCAACAAAACACGTCAATACCAGGTGTAAAGTCTGGTGTAAAGTGACAGGCGTCTATATGGGACAGGCCTTTAATTCCTTTTACACAAAACTTTTTGCTCAGCAAAAATCGGCAATATCATCAAATTGTTTATTTGAACCAGTATGAATATTATTTGTATAAAAATTAGGCTTCGAATAACTTATCAAATATGAGAAATGTTATGACACTTGTTTGGTGGCACCTGCAGATAACGGTACCCGGCATACCGACACAACACCACTTTATCCTGTTAAAACAATATTTATAATTTGAGTTAATTTTTATGAAAAACACTTGATTCTTTTGATTGGTGGACCCTTACAGACTAAAGGAATATAAATAACTTACCAGGTAATCAAGGAATGGACACATATTCTGACTTAATGACAGCCTCAGAAGAGGGGAGTCACCACTTTTTATGTCATGCAAGTATATCTGAATGACTTAGTGTTCTCTGGTGCTCATGGTTACAGTAAAATGAAATCAACTGAGCTTCTTCATATTGATAAAAGTTTAAATATTTATATTTGTATGTGCAGTCTAAACAGCTATCTGACATTAGCTCAAGTGGGTAATCAACAATCCGGTTATATACATCCAAAGAACTGCTTGGCAACCAGACCAGGCCTGTAATTGAGACAGGCATATATTTATCAAAATGTGTAGCCCCACCTGGCTAGAAAAAGGGACTGGGGGTTTAATTGGGACCAGGCTTTACTAGGTATATTTACTATTTTAGTTTAGCCTTTTAGCCTTTTAGCATGCTAATATTTGCCAATTAGCACAGTGGCTGAAACAACTAGTCAACTATCTCATCAGTCAATGAATAGAAACAACTATTTTAATAATCAGTTAATCATTTAAGTCATTTTCAAGCCAAACATTACAGTGTTTGAAGCTTCTCAATTGTAAGGACTTGCTGTTTGTCTTTGTCTTATGTGATATTGAAATAAGGATGTGTGGGTTTTGAAAAGTTGACCAGACAAAACAATCTGAAGATATCACCTTGGGCTTTAGGAAACTGTAACAGACTACACTAAACAAAGTAAGAAAATCATCAGATTGATTGATAAATGAAAATAATTGGAATTGCTGCCCTAATTGGTACTACACAGGAAGTACATCAATTTGTCATAAACAAAAGTATTGGGGAAATTTTCTGATGATGGAGCTACATAAGGAATCACCAAAGTCATTGTAATTTATCCTCTAGTGGCCTTAAAAATGTAGCAAATTTCACAGCAATCCAAAGATGTCAAACTCAAGAGAAAACAAAATTAGGTTTCATCTTCTGGGGACCATGAACATATACATATACAAAATTTATTGGCAAGCAAACCAAAGTGGGGGTGTGACCAACCAACACTGTCATTTGTAGAGCTGCTGTATGGCTAAGAAAAAAAAAGACAGGCCAAGCAGAATCACTTCTAGGCCAAAGGTACAGTGCTTCTATTGGACAAATTGTACCATAACCTGTTTTAATGCTGTAGCCTACATTTCAGCAAATGACATTTCAGCAGTGGGATGATTCCTCTCTATTTCCCAGCCCTCGGCCCCCTTTCCTCCTCTCTTTCTGTTATCTAGGTTGGAGTCAGTGGGTTTTTGGCTGGCAGACTGGCCAACAGATGCTGATTTGTTAAACCTGAGAAAGCACAGTGAGACTCCAATTCTCTGGCATATTTTCCTCTACGAGCCCACTTTGTGCTGGTGTGGGTGTACTGCAGAACAGAGTGGAGGGAAATCAACTGACCAAATCTTTGTCTCCGATCCATCTGCCGAGGAGAGGCGAGCGCAACTGGACTGCGTTCACACTTGACAAACCGCTGACTAATCCGGGCCAATTACAACACAAGCACATTAAAGCTCGCCGATAGAGATAGAAGTCAAATCCCTCATTTGTGAAACCATGTGTGTTTAATGAACAATGCCATTATCATCAGCACCGTTGATCACGGACTGAAAATCCATTCGGCGGAGGTGCACAGGCGACTTCAAGGGAGTGTACAGCATTTCTCACAATGGCACAAACAGATTCATTATTTGAGTCGTAATTTTCCCCCCGTCGGCACAATTAATGAATCAGACTTTTCATCGTCACAGCTCAGTGGGACCGAACAGGTCGGGTTATTAAAAAGTCATTGCCGCTTCACTCTGCGATCTCAGGCAAAGGACTAAATTAGATTGGTAATGTATGATTGCCCTCAACTGGTCATTATATTCAAAGTTCATGTTCATGGAGAAGCAGAATGTCTCTGTACTTTTCAGGTATAAGCTAATATCAAGCTGAGAGCTTCCACCTGTTCTGTCATATGAAACCTCTGTTACAGAGATATTTTCAAACATGATATCCTGTTTCATCCAAACAACTTCCTCATCTACTGTACTACTATGACATGAAGAACATCTTCTCTGCGTGTCTTATCTTCAGTGCTGGCATCATGTCTGTGCTGTTGACAGGGGATGAAGCAGCGTAATAGCTGTTGGAATTGATCCCTGCAAAATGACACAACGTCTTGACGGATAAGGCATTGTCCTTTTACCGCAAAGATGGTTTGCCTTTTGAGCAGGAAGTGACTGTGAGTGGTGGATTTCACTTCCTTTCAGCATTAATCAGCAGAGGGGGGATTTATTTTTACATCCTCTCTGTGCGATACTGAGTGTGCCTCCTGTCTACCCAGGAAAAAAAGTCCCAGGCCCTCATGAATATTGCTGTTGGGAAGGAAAGAGAAGGGGAAGGAAAATTACTATAATATTCTCAGATTTGGTCTGCTTGTTCTTATTCTCGCCTCGTCTCCCTCATAATGTCTTTGACTCCACCATCCAATGAAACTTTGTCTTTGAGTCTGTTTCAAAGGAAAGGACATTTGCTTCCCCTTCAGGAGAAGCAAAAGTCAACAAGTCTCGTGGCCTTATCTGCTTATATCCCTCTTTTCTTTCTCTCTCTCTCTCTCCCTCATCAACCTCTCTTCCCATTCCCTCTAACTCAAGTCACAGGCCTTTTTTTCCGAAATTCATTTCAGCCTTGATGGATATACTAAGCACCGGCGGCTTTTGATTTAGGCTTCTGATGCTGTCTGCCTCTCCTAACATCCACTTTGGGTGCAGCGCTCCATCACATTGATTTCTCTGAAGATGAAACCGTGATTGAACAGACCTCTCTTGGCGGCCGAGGGCCCCCGCGTGTGTCTTGCACTGTTACAGCATATGAAGGAGAACGCTGATGCACCCCATCACCTGACTGGCAAATGACGTGAAGCCAATGAACCGATGCACCTTATACCGTATGACCTACATTCAAAGATGGCTCTTTTATGTAAAATTAGTTCTATCTCAGTTCCTCTGAACCAAACTCTGCAGCGTCAAGATGAAGGATACAGAAAGGTAGTGTGTAATTAAATGGCTACGTATCAGACATTTGCTCAGTGATGCTGACAAAGTCTGATAGATGAAATCCCAAGTGACCCAAAGAGTAGAAATAGATTTTTTTGTCCTCCACCCTTTGAAGGCTTTTCAAATCGCAGCTCATGTTTTTGGGCAGCACTCTTTGTATTTGGACGGTGACTCTGCAGCACACAAGTTACCTCCATTGCCAACGTCTAGTGCCAAGGAAGCAGTGCACCCTCCATGTAATGAAGGAAAAACAAAGGGTGTAGAGTTGTTTAAAAAAAAATTACAACACCAGTACATATACCAACACCAGTGACCTTAAAGTAAAACCAATATGAATAGAGTACTTCATCTATCATTCTCTCTTTTTTATTTCATTGGGTAGCCATCGTTTGAATGGATTCAGTTACTACAAGCATGTAGTAGTAGTGGAGCGCCCAGCTAAAAGGAAAGCATTTGTATTTTATGTCATTTTGTTTTGGTTTTTTTTTTCTTAAAATTAACCAAGTACCAGTTAATGGGTGTAAGGCTATCAAAAACAAGTTTAACCAAAACTTACATCCCTAGCTGATACCTCAAGGGTATCGAGTACTTAAAGTATCAAGGTCAGGTGGGGAATATGTGTAGTGTGTTCAACCTTTATGGCAGATCCCAGAATTCACGTCCCATCTCAGACCAAACAGTAATGTATTAGCGAACAGCTTCTGAATACAGATTTGACATCAGAATACAGATGTAAATTAATATTTATAATTCAGGCTAGATTTAGCGTGTGCATGTGTGTAATGGTGCATGTGTGTGTGTGTGTTTAAATTTGCCAGTCTTGTGCAGTCAGGCACATGCAGGTGGTGTGGAGGTGTGTCTGACATTAGAATGAAGGTACCCTCTGCATAATTCAGATGAACCTGTCTCCTTTAGTCTCCTATATCCCTCTCCTCTCTCTCTCACACACACACTCCTATCCTCATGTCACCCTTCCCATTTTAAATCTAACTCTCTCTGCCTCTTCCTCTCTGTATGTGTATTTGTGTATTCATGAAGACCTTTCAGCGCTTTAACCTTCACGAGATCATATCTGCTCCATTCACAAGCTCTGATCAGGTTGTGCGCCCTTCTTCTTAGTGATAGCTCATTATACCAGCGCCTGCACACACACCGCAGTTTTGGGAAATTATTTGAACACCGGATTCTTCAATTATGCATGAATGCAACATTAAGGCCCTAATTAAATAAATGTGGTGACTTCTTCATCGTATTACTTATCTTGTTCTTTATCCAGAAATAAATGGATGTTGGAAGGAATTAACAGAGACTCTAATGACCTCTTGGTCATCATCAACTAAAACCTTCTCCTATAAGTAGCTGCCTTATCTTCATGAGGAAAGTTTCTTCTGGTGTTATGTTATCCTCCTGCTCTAAATCTCAGTGGACATGCATACACACATACCGTACTCCTCCTGTTAAATTACAAATCCTGGTGCATGTTGACAGCACTGGTGTGTCTTTACATAACCAAATAATATTTTGTAATCTTGGGACCAAAGGGACATTTCCAGGTTACTAACAGGCACAGTGCTGTAATATTCCTACTGCATAGTTTTAGAGAGGATTGGATTAGTATCAGTCTGTCAGCTCCACTGTTAATATCTCTGTCATGGCAAAGCCTGGAAGGGATCATGTGTTAGTCAATTTTTTGGTTTTTCACTGCCATCGTTACTGTAAGGGAGCCAGGAGGGACAATTCCACCGCGTGCACCTGCACCACATTCCGGCTGCCATAGCTGTGACCCGGTTGGGTTCCATCCGCTGCACAGTGTCATACCACACCAGGAGTGTTTTCATTAAGCAAAGCATTTTGCCTGAGGACTTGCAGATTTTAGTCATTTTTCCTAACCTAGTTAAATGGTTTCTTTTTTTTGCCTATTTTAGTTATGATTATTGTTTTTATTTTTTACCATGTTGTGCTGTAGCCTACAGACAAAGTTAATAAGAAAAGTGCAGTTATTAATGACATGGATCACACATTACATTCATTCAATATATTCATTCTCATAATTATATTCTGTTTATGGTTCACATACAGTATCTGTTAGCAACTGAAAACTATCTGCTCTGTGCAACACGCTGCAACTCCATCAAAAATGGATGAGGCGCATATGTTTATTAGTCTCAAGGATGCTTTTGAAATGCACCGCGCTGGTCTGCTAGAATTAAAAGAATTGTCTTGAGTGGCTGCGATCAGCACAGGTGACCATTTGGCAGCCTAACAGAGATCTGCACTCTACTGCATTACAGGCAAAGGCTTCAGTGGCTGCACCACAAAAACCTTCCCCAAGAGGAAACTGGTGTTGTTGTCCAGGAGGTGCACAATTTTAAATCACAAATATTCTGTATGGCGTCATTTTTAACCATCTTCCACTCACAGTTATGAACTGAGAGCAGCTCACTCAGTTGACTAGAACGTTCATATTGAGGCTGTGCAGAGGTTTCTCATACTGTACATTAATGCCTTTCTTAACTAAGGTTTCATATAGAGCAGAATTAATCTGTGCTTAGATATGGTTTGGGTACACATGAGTACAAGTTTCATTTACTACACAAAAACAGCACTGGATTTCCATTCATTTTTCTGGTGAATTAAAATTTAAAGATAGGACATATATATCACTGTAATTCAGTGTTTACATCTTACTCTCAGCCATAAACATTGTATGAATAGCAGGCTGTGTGTGTAAGCAGTCGTCGGGGCTAAAGCACTGTGTGTTCCCAGTTGTGCCTTATGTCAACATCTGATCAAAGCAGCACGCTCACACACACACAAACACATAAAGCACAAGCATAAAAAATGCACACACATGCATGCATTGGGTTGCTTTAGTATACCCTGCGGGTACTGAGTAAGCCTGCTTCTTGATGTTCCCCTGATCGTTACATTTATCACATTGCATCAGTAGAAAATCCTAAATAAACCTTTTAACAGGCTTCTCCTCAGTAATGCAGTAAATAGGCTTCTTATCCTAGAGGCCAATGGGTTTATCTTGGTCTACAAAGCCCATGATACAGACTTTTGTGGTGCGGGTTGCAGGATTGGAGCAAGTAAAAGGTTTTTCATTGGTATTAATAGTCAGAAATATGCAGTCACAAACAGGAATTTTACTATTGTGGATATTTTAAGGAGTCAATTTGATTCGTACAGATGCTACTCGTGAAACAGTAGTTTATTTCATAATAATGTGTCTTAAAGCTTGATCCACTAAGGGCTTTTTAAATGTATATATAAAAATTTCAGGGAATTCAGTTTCAACAAAAATATCAGTAGTGTGGGTAAAATGAAGTTCCTTGTATAACCCAATGGCATGCATGACTTATTTCTGTACATTCATGTTGATTCTTTAGTACTGTGTTTCCTTTGTAACGTCCTGGGGTTTCTTTTGTGAAAAAACGATTGTAATCAAAGCTAGTAACAGTGTTTAATAGCAACAATCTTTGTGTGATGAGTTTTTTGCAATCTGTCCAAAGCTTGAGGGTCTCTACCAGAAACATCAATCCTGCCTTTTTCACACACATTTTGACAAGTCATGGCAGAGAAAGCACAGGTGTAATTAATGCCACTGATTACTGCTGCAGAATCCTTGTTATTGTTATTAGCTCCACCTGTGCATTTCCTACAATGACAGGTAACAATGTCTGCTGTGGGAAAAAAGAAAGAAAGAACAACCCTATAATCTTTGCTAAATTAAAGGCTAAGGTTGAGTTATCCTATAGGTGTACTAAATGTATCTTATATTATAGCCTTGCCTGTTTCTATGTTGTAAAAAATTAGGGCCTCCAACTTATTAAATGTATTTCTGTTGACTCTCATCAACTGAAGAAAGTTCTAAGAAAAGCTTTTACCCTAACCAACTAAACAGCAAATACAATTACTTGTAAACTCTATATAATTTACGAAACATGTTGTTGTGGTAAATTTAAACAATACAGTATTATATGTGGGCTTCCAAAATGGCTAGGTGAAAAAAATATAAATACTTTTTTATTTAAAGATATAGCAATGCTTGGACCTGTTAATATCATATCAACATAATTTTATTTTTCATATTATTAATCTTTTATCACAGTTTTAACAACAGCATTACAGCATGATCTGACCAGACTGATTTTTAAATGCTTGGGTCCAGCAGAATATGTCAGCTGCAGTTCATTATCACATATTCATTAAACATTAGAACAACCTCTTATGTGACTTAACACGCAATCTACAGCATTGTGAAATATACATAATAACCTCTTACCGTATTTCTGTCCATATGCTTTCACACCAATCCTCAATCATCAAAGCAGATATGTATTTTAAAAAATGGTGAAAGCCTCATTAAAAGAAATAAGACTTTATTTTTTCTGGCACAGAATTACAGTTGGACCGAGGCAACGCTTACTGAGTTTATAGTTTTCGGTAACTGTTGTATTCAGATGTACTGAAAAAGTATATCGATATTCCCAGCCTGAAAAGCGAAGGCTTGGTTATTTTGACACTCGCGAGATGCCGTACTTTGGAATCCGGAAGCGTAGCTGCTGTCATCCAAACAAACAACATGTAAGCAACATTTTCACGATAAAGACTTTATCTACAGTTTTTTTCACAGTGCCAACATTGCAGTTTTTGCGAGGGCTGTTACTCGTTCTTTTGACAGTTGAAGAGACAGCATTAAAACATAAACCAGCGAGTTAGCTTACCGAAAACGAAAAGTTAGCAGGGAGGCTATTAGCTAGTTTGAAGTTAGCAAACTTTCCAGCGGTGCCACATCGTCACAAACTGACAGCAGGGCCGCAGTCAATGTTTAAATCGGTTTAGACGGTGAAAGCAGTTTTATGCGCTTAACTCGACTATTTTGCTGCGTATTATTGTCTTAAACATGTTGGTTTTATTTTTTATTAAGTCTAGCAAATCATACTGTAGCTTATTTGTATCCTCCCAGAAAGACATTTTATAACCTCTTTGTAAATGACGATAAAACTGATCATAGAACAAGTCGTTCACTAATTTGTCTGGACATGAATACTAAGAAGAGTGTCAAATGTAAGTCTACATAGCAACAGACATTTGGATAATGATAATTATAATGAATGGATATGTAGTAGATTGAGTAACACTGCTTTTTTTATTTGTCCACAGGGGTTGATTTTGGAGAATGTCATCCAGAGGCGTAGCCCTCCATTTGCAATCCTGTGCAACTCTGTTGAAATTGAGTGGAAGAAATTGACTGTATTTGTGTAAATTTTTTAAAAGCCGCCATGGATAGGGAGGAAGAGGAAGAGGAGCTGACAGTCGATGGACCCAAGGAGGTGGACATGTTTACATCAGTGCGTTGCCTGGGTTACTTGTCCAGCGTCAACCTCCTTGTGGCAGTATGTGTTGGCATGTATGTACGCTGGGAGGTCACAAATGAGCCGATGATCCTGGTCATCTTCATCCTGGGCCTCTTTGTCCTGGGGATTGCCAGCATCCTCCATTACTACTTTGCCATGGAGAAAGCCAGTCTCAGCTTGTTCCATCTGTGGTTTGGCTTTTTGCTCGGCCTTCTGTGCTTCCTCAACAGCCCCGCACTGGACTCAAATGTAAAGGAGCTGGTCGCCAACTATCTCCTCTTAGCCAGTGTAGTCATGAAAACAGTATGGGCTGTCACTGAGCGAATATGCAGCTCCATCCGTTATAAACCCACCTTGCTAACATCAACTGAGCTACTGGAGCTCCTGGGATTTGGCATTGCCAGCACAACCATGCTTCTTCACAAGTCAGTGGCCATAATAGTCTTGGTGGTGGCCCTAGGGGCTCTCATTGTGGACTTAAGGATGAAATCCCTTCTGGCTTTACCTAACCTGGTCAGTTTTGCCTTGATTACGTCTCTTGTGTTTTTCCAAGCCTTAGGCATCACAGCCAACCCCTATGCTTTAGGCTGCTACCTGGGCAGGCTGCTGTGTGAGCCCGTGTTGGATGTGTACTTCAGTGGGCTGGGGCCCAGTGAGCGCTGGATACCTGTGCTCTCCCTGGGGAGGGTGTGGAGGAGGCTGTCCCTGCTGCCTCTGAGTGTGACTGAGCTGGCCTTCTTTGTCCTGGCTGCCTTGAAGGTACACTCAGCATTTTGCAAAAATTGTCTTGTGAGAAAATTGACATTTCCATTATGGGAGTCTTTAGGGCTTCCGTGTGACTTTCAAACCCAGTCCTTTCTTACAATTCTTAACCCTTATGAAACAGTATTTTTGCATGACGATACAGTATTTTCTATATCTCAGTTATAAAATGTAAGGCTAGCTGCAATGACACTTTTCTCTTGCCTCATATAGCTTGGCCGCTTGGAGCTCTGGTATTTGGTGATCCCAGGCTTTTGCCTTTTTGGCCTTTTCTGGTCCATCTGCCACATAATTCTGCTGATGACAATATGGGGCTTCCACACCAAGTTGAGTGAGTGTCAGAAAGCCTGGCGGGCGCAGCGATCCAGTAGCCGGAGTCTCAACCAAGTCATGGCCTCCAGGGGCATCCGACACTTCTGCCTCATCTCAGAACGGCTGGTGTTCTTTAGTATCCTGTCAACAGTCATACTGGGAGCTGTGTCCTGGCAGGTAGGGAGGTTACAACTACATCTTTAACCCATGTCAGAAATATTATCATTGTCAGGAACTATTATAGCAAAGTTTGCAAAGCATATAAAGATAAAATGTATTTCATTCATTGTCCTATTGTTTTTTTATTGCAAGCATCATTATAGTCACATTAGAATTTTAATACTTTAACAGAAAACCTCATAGATTGTGGCTGCTTTTATTCTTCCTCTTACAGCGCTTAGAGTTTCATGACAAGGCCTCTATAAACATATCATACACCCATGTTATAAAGTCTGGTGAGAGATGCCAGTGGCAGTGTGTAGTTAGTAGTTGCTCCCCAAGCTGAGGCACTTCTGCTCTCATGCGGAACCAATTTAATTAGCACTTTAATATCCCTATCTACTTGCATAAAGAGCAGCAATAACTTATTTAGCCTTATTAGACGTTTACCTTGTAAGAGTCTCATGGGCCTGAGTCCTAATTTGAGATCTGCACAATGTTGATGTCAGTTGCAAATTTGCCTGAGAAAACAGGGGCTGTCTGCATTCACATATGAGAAAGATAGTGTTCAGCTCTTGTTGTGTGTGTGTTTTGATGTTTCAAAGCCTTTTATTTACCTATGCTGTTGAAGTTCAGTATATATGTGGTCAACCACTTAAAGCCATGTACTTCTCATGCACACAAACGCCATATAATAGCAGCGTCTGTACAATTTCTTGCAATCTCAGCCATAAATACAGCCTTTGAAACTAACAGTGTTCAAAGAGGTGTTGACTCAACTCTATGAAAATGTTTAAGGACACAGTGTGTGGTGTTACCTTGGATTCACTGCATTTCATTGAATGTATAATGGAAGACTCACATATAGATTTTTCCATTCAAAGACAGTATTATTGATGCTGTATGTCTTATAGCTCCCTGAAGAAATCTGCACTGAAATGCATTTGAAAGTATGGACAGAATACAAAGTGGTATAATTGTGCAACTGTGTAGATGACTTTTTAAATAGGAAGTCAGCCTACGCGATGCTGTTAAAAGGGAACACCACCTAAGAATTCCAATGTGTTATTTTCAAGGAAAGTTCAACCAGTATATCCGAACATCTTTCCTAAATCATCGTCTGTGAAGCAGACATCACAAATTTGAGTTTTAGTACTTCTGGATGTAGGAGAGAGTTGTTCATGTTTGCCTATATTTTTCTACTGTAGTAGACCATAGGAATTACATGTAGGGACTTTGAAAATGGGTGTAGTTCCCCTTTAAGTGCAGAGCTTCTCATGAGCATCCCCCTACTCCAATACTTTTGGGACTAGTACTGCAAATCTATTCACAATCTGGGAGAACCACTACTGAATTGCTTTATATTGTAAAGTCCTCTTTATACTGTTTATACTTCCTCTGCTTATAATACTGTATTCAGGTGTTGGACAATACAGCGTTATGCATTTAAGGGGTACACAACTTCATAAAAGTTCAATGCCTGAGTGTAACACATTTTTCACCTCGGGCATACCTTAGGCAGTTCAATATATTCTGCAAACTCGAGTGCGGTTCCACTTAACCATGCAGGTATTGATTTGCATTCTCAGATACATTGCTATGCTATGAAATCAGAGTAGCTTTTTGAGGATGCTGAATTGCACTGCATACCAACACAGTGTCTCAAGAAATTGATTGCAGTTAAAGCCTAACAGTTTTTGTAGCACAACATCTGCTTTATGTTTATTTATTTGTGTATATAAGTGAATGCGCAAGAATGAAGTTTTGTATGTGGCTAGTTGAGGATTGCAGTACAGAGAAAAGAAATTTCAAGTAGATGACAAGATGATAGAATTATTAATTCTACAGAATCAAGGCAGCCCAGAAAGTGCAGGCTCATACACTGCAGTAATTATTCTGTTTTGAATGGATCCTTGTGATGTATGTTTAGTCTGCTGTCATACACTGCATTGTGTCTCCATTTAGTTAGGTCCTGTCATGTTTTGTCCTGGGATAATAACACTGTGTCATTCCCGTATTGTATAACTGTCTTGCAAAGTGTCACCACCAATTAGCCTGGTCTGATTGCTGCGGTACAAGCTGTAAGTGATGAATGAAAGTGACTCCGATTCTTTCGCTTTTTGCAGCCATCCAACGGCCTCTTTCTCAGCGCTCTGCTGGTGGTGCTGCCTTTGGAGTCTCTGGCCCACGGCTTGTTCCACGAGCTGGGTAGCTGCCTGGGGGGAACTTGTGTCGGCTATGCCCTGGTCATACCTACTGCTTACTGCAGGTACGGAAGAGAGAGGAAACACAGGGATATAGACAAGCATACACACTCACACTCACACAGACAAAATAACACAAACATCAGCTAAAATATGCAGTAGGAGGAAGTAACAGCATAATTCAAGTTAGTGGCATGGCACCAGGCATTGTTCTATCTATAAAATGTGATTGAAATTGAAGTGAATATTATGTATTAAAATGTCAGAACGTGTGCTGCCACAATGACAAAATTCTCCTTTTGGTAATCAGGGCCGGTAGGACATTTCACACACTATCATTATCAGCGGAGCTTGGCTCTGATAGTGGCAAAAGGGTGCGCATCCTTCACCCGTCGTGCAGGGATGTATATTCCTGATGGGGGATGAAGAGGGGAGGCTTGTGTTAAATCGAGAAAAAATGAATTTGATCAACGGGTACAGCTCCAACTAACGGAAGTCGGACTGGTATATGTCGGCCACTTCCTGTTCAAATTAAAGCCCTCTTGTGTTTCAAACACCGTGCAGATGTATACAAGGTGTTGACCTAGTCTTGTTTGTTTAATCTCCTGTCTGTCTAGTCTATGAATAGTGGGAAATACCTGTGACTATTTCGTCAAGCCCAAGGTCCTGTCCATTGGACTGTCTGACCAACAATCCAAAATGATATGTTTTAATGTTACATTAGGCAAAGGAAAGACAAATCCTCACAAATAAGAAGCTGAAACCAGAGATAATTTGATGTTTTTGATACAAAAAGTACCTCAAGATTAGTCCATTTTAAAAATAATTTTCTGTTGATCTACTTATCAATTAATTTGTTCATTGTTTCATCACAATTGTTAATTAACTAAATGGGTAATCCTTTCAGAGGTACTTGAATGTTTCATATTTGTTTTAGGTCTCTATTACTCCTACTGTAATTGCAACACAAACAGATTACGCAGCAGCAAAACACTCCATTTGCACATATAAACACACACTGGACCGCCTTTGCCCCACGTCGAAGTCTTTCTTGGCATCACATGCGCTGGTAAATATGATCACTCATTCCAACTCCCTCCTCGGTTAACACAAAACCAACTGGATAAATAGGCCAATAACTATGCATAAACATGGTGCTAATGTTTGGGCCCTTAAGGGATCATTCCAGTGCTCCCTCCGCAGCATACTAAGATGTTCAGCTGGAGCAGCTAGCCATTAGCTGCTGCTGCTGTTGCGCCTCCTTGTGCTCTCTCAGTTGGCCAAGCATTTTGTGAAATAGCCTACTTAGTTTTGATGATGCCGACATGTCTCCTCCTCCTAAACAGCAAGAGCTAGCCATCAGTTTTACATTAGTGTTTCCATCGCCGAGAGCCCCTCAGGTCTTGAAATCTGGCCTTTGGAGATTTTTGGCTGGTATATATGTTTATGACTACTCATTGTATATTGAATCTTTTCGCTGATAGTTAGTTTTAGCATTCAGGGGATGCCAGCCTTAGTGTTAAACTCTCCAGGTGATTTTGGATGCAGGCCCATGTCCTACTGGAGCTGTAGATGCTCTGTATGCGAGGCCGTATGTGCAGAGCCCATAGGGAGGACTGAGAGCATGATGAGAATGCAGCAGTGTATAATAGGCTGTTTGATGGCTGCAGATCATGTTTTCACAATGACAAGAGCCCCACGGGGAGATTAGAGAGATAGGGGTGAGAAGGGGAGGCACGCAGAGTAAAACAGGGAGGGTGAGACGACGGGGAGAAAACACAAGGAGAGGGCTGAGGTTGTAAACAGTGAGGGAGGGTAGGGGTAAAAAAAAAAAAACGGGACAGACGGTGCAAAGGAAGGGGAGGAATTGTGAAAGAGGTTGAAGGAGGGGTGGAGCTTTGAGAGAGCTGTGGAGAAAAGGACAGGATTTTTTTAAGGATGAAAGAGAGAGCGTAACAGGGTAAGATGTGGTCTGAATTCTGAAACTACAAGCCTTCACTCCCCTGGGCGCCTTGAGATCTGAAAAGATTAGATGGGTTTAGGTGAACGGCGAGCTTGGCAAGCCATGCAAAGGTTGCAGCATGTCATTTTCTGACCAAGTTTAGTGCATCTTTATAACAGACATTTACGTCATGCCAAGAATGTTGTTGTCTTGTTTTTCTTTTATTTTTAACCTTTACTTTACCGGGAGTATACCCATGATGATTCAAAATCTCCTTAGCAAGGGAGTCCTAGATAAACAGCAGCTTAAAAAGATTTACATTAAGGAACAAACAGATTAAAAATACAATAGAAAAGGTTAAAACAAAAATTCTAAAAAATTCACACACAAGAAACAAGCAACAGACTTAAAAAAAACAGTTTACAGCTAAAAATTTAATTATAAATAAAAATCAGCAGCATTCAGTATCCAGATGTTCATTCAGCAGCCAAACAATCCGTACAACTGTTTTTAAAATCTCCCGTCCTTAAATATAATGTAGTTTTAGTTGACTTTGTGGCTGATTCAAGATAAGGGAAAGCACTTTCACCAAAGACAATGTGAGTTCAAGGAATTATGTACATTAGTTGATACTAATAGTTTAAGGACTAAGGAGAAATAAGAAGGCAGTTCATGTGATATGGCCTTATAAAGAAAAAATGTGCCACAGTTCCATTCCACTTTTGTATAGAGAAGACAAACCAACTTTCTCATACAAACTGCAATGATAGGCATGAAAACCCAAATCCAAGACAAATTGCAGTGCAGCATGGTACACTAAATCTAACATTTTCGAGGAAGATGAACTTGCATTCATATAGAAAATATTACCACAATCACTTGCTGATAAAACTGTGGCTTGAACTGATTTGTTTCCTTGCACCAGAGACAGCATATGTTTCTATAATAGAAACCTTAGTCTAAGTTTCTTGTTGAACGCTAGATATGATGTTAAAACACTAAGATTATTTTTCTAGAAAAAATTGTAAGTTGAGACTTGTTTATTCACCTTATTATTTAATGTAACAATCTGATACAACATCAGCTGTCCTCTCTGACCTTCACAATAACGTCATTTTGGTCAGGGTTAGGTTCAAGTCTTAATAAGGAGAGATTCTACTAAATAATATTAAAAGCAAATTGTAGTTCTTTAATTGCACTCAATAAAGATGAGGCAGAACCATACAAAATGGTGTCATTGGCATAAAAATCGAAATTTGTATTAATAAATGTGTAGCTCAAATTACTGATATAAATTGAAAACAAAATGGCCCCAAAAAAGACCCTTGTGGGACACCATTTTGCATATTTGGAAAGCTACAAAATACACCATCGACTTGAACACTTTGCATTCAAAACGCTTAAGTAGTTTGCAAACCACTGAATGGTTTTTAAGGACAGCCCTATCTTAACCAGCCTCTGTAACAAAACAGAGAGGTCAGCTGTGTCGAAAGCTTTGGAAAAGTACAAGAAAGGTGAAGTACAGTATTCTCTCGAGTCAGCTGCATTTATGATGTAATGTACTCGTCTTTACTTCAAAATATAATAAAAAAATGTTCATCTATCTTTCCAAAAGCACACAAAAGAATGTAAAATAGAGAGCTATCTTAACATAAGGTGTATTTATATTTAGATAAAGACAAACTCTCACCTTTCCTTTTAAAAGTGAGGTTGAAGGTGATAATGGGGGCACGGAGCATAATGTGATGGCAGAGTTATGCAGATGTCTATGAGAGTGAAGTATGACTTTGCCATCCGCTTGGCCATGAATAACATCAAGTCCAGAGATAGAGAGAAAATGTATGGCGGCACTGAGGAGCTGCTAGCCTTGACTTTGTGTGTGTGCCCCCTCTATGTTATCATCCACTTGTTATTATCAGTCACAGACTTTTATAAAATCACTTTGCCCTCAACTATCTTTAACCTTAGTTTCCATTCTCATTTCTTGTCACCCTGCTCAATTCTCTTCCATATCCCCTCCTTTCTTTCCCATTTTCTTACTCTTCTTTCATTCTTGACTTCCTTTACATCCCTTAGGCTAATGTCATTTCCTTCAGCAGTGATCCACCACTTCGACTTCTTCCATCTTTTTTCCCCCATCTCCTCTCATCCTCTGCTCTCTGTCTCCTCTCTCCCCGGTGATGCAGACTGCTAACTCCTCCTCTCATCCTCTGCTCTCTGTCTCCTCTCCCCGGTGTGTCAAACTATCAACTTCTCACTCATTCATCTCTCATTTGCTTGCGCCCCGTCTCTCTGCTTCTGAAAAGCCACCTAACTTGAGTCTCCCTCAGAGTAGATGAAAAAAAAAGATTAAAAAAGTTTTTCCTCACATGCTCTCATGTCTCTCTTCCATCCAGCGCTGATGGCCAGCCCACTCTCCTGCCACCTGAGCAGGTACAACAGCTGAACACGCGCTCAACAGGTATGCTGAACAACGTGCAGCGCCTCTTCTCCCACCACATGATCCAGACATTTGGTTGCGACTACTCCACCAGTGGTGTTACGATGGAGACCGTGCAGACAAAGCTGCGCAACTTTCTGGAGCTTCGAACAGCAGACGGGCCTCGTCATGACACCTATCTGATTTTCTACAGTGGGCACACACACAAAGGCACCGGGGCTTGGGCTCTGGCTGGTAAGGGCTCCACATATTTTGTTTTTTGTACCTTTTTTGTACCTTCTCGAAAGATGATAAGTCTTTTTCACTAATTTAATTTTTGTGGACGTATTAGGGATACAATCTTCAGACAGTTGCATGCTAAGCAAGGCAGGGCAGTTTTCTTTATTTAGCATATGTCATTATAGGTTAACATAATGTGCATCACATTAAAGTGCATACTGCGACAATTAACAGAAGATTATGATAAATAAAATAGAAGAAAACCCATGCTGATAAACACCTGTCATCCAAAAAACAAACCAAATCATTCTTCCAAACTACATTTCCACCACCTGTAAAGTTGTTTTATCCTACAGGCATGGTCAACACATATTATATACTACATAATACTCTTATATAATCATGTGCAACACCTGAACATAACATATTAAGACTGAACATTGACAGTTTAGTTGAATAAAAACAGTATCAAATTACATCCAGTTTCAAATCCATTGCAATGAACACACTTGGAACATGATGGGTGGTGTCCATTAAGGGGTTCTTGAGGTTACCTGATAGAGCTGTGAAGTTACATCAGACAAAAACATGTTGGGATGCACTGTATTATTATAGAATAAGAGCTGCCTGAAAAACCCTGCTTTATTAATAGGCATCATGATTTATTATTGAACATTACATGTTCCAAATATCTCAATTCAATTAAGAAGCTGAGCACAGTTACTTTAACTTTCACGTAGAACAAGAATAATTTATTTTGGCATTTGCTGATGCATTTTTCACAGCAGGTTTGTCTATGAAAGCTTCCCTGTAGGATGCCGAGAATCACGCAGTGGCCTCAGGTCAAAACAGCTTTTGTAAACATCAGAAAAGACTAAATTTAACACTGCCAATCATCACAGTGAACTGTGAGCTGGATATCAGTTTTATCTCTTCCAAGTTGGCTGATAGTTAACAGAGATTAACAGTCAATAACCAGAATGTGCATTCCCTAAAGAAAATGTGTGTGAGAGCTGGAAGCTGTTAGCAGATTTTGCTCTCAGCTGTGGCTACTGCTACTACAGCAGTTTTTCGTTTATCGTTTAACGCCACCTACACGTGAAATTGCATCAAATGCTACAGAGCTGTTCAGCATTAACATCTGTACATTAAAGAGATACAGCACTTAATAAATAGTATGGTTGTGTTGTGTAAATTTTTCCTAATGGTCACAAGGTGGGGCTGTTGGTTCCACGCTTACATGCACATGCTCATGGAGAACCAATTTTCATTTGATCAAAGTCATCAGGTTTTCATGTTGTGTCATTCTGTAGGGCCCTCTATGGGGAGAACTGAGATGATGAGATGAGATGTTGCTTACATGCAATTTGGCTGTATGTACAAATTTGGTTGCAATTCAATTTAGCACTGAAGTACATCAGGCTAGGCCTTCAAATATTGTTTTGCTATGCCTCCCTGTTCGTGAGTTACTAGCCAAAATGTAAAACATGTAACTTATCACATGGTGGCGTTGTTGGTACCATGTTTTAATATATTAAGCATTTCCAGATGGGACATCTGACTATAATGTTACCTTTGCGCTTGTAGTTTAACTTTAAATCCTTCCATATTCTGCCATTGTAAATTAAACTTAAACAAATAATAAAATCACTGGAACTTAAAATAACTGAAATGTTAAATGAAGACAAGTAGTAGCATACATTGTGTAAACAAAGTTTCTACAATACACAGCACAGAAGTAGATAGGGAAATTCAGTAAAATAAAAATGAAGACTGGATAACAGGAGTGTGAGATCTGTGCCAGCTCTCACACTAATTACTGCAGACTTGAGTCAGAGTTGAATAACAAAAATTGAACAAAAAAGTAGTATTTACTGCAGAGCTGCTGTCTGATGGCATTAGGTAGATATGGTATTCTCCCTGCAAACTGAATTTGCATTACAGTCTGATTTCCATTCTTTTCATTTCCCCTCCTCTCTGTCAGTCAGAGTCCGATTTGCACAGATCAGACGAATAAGACAAAAAAAAAATTGCTGTGAAGGACTCAGCACAGAAGTTTGGTTCCAGTAGAGAAGATTCTGTGAAAGTTTTAGACGTTCTGCTGTGACATGAGCATTCCCTCAACAGAAATGAGAATCACAGCAGGTTAACACCGTGTCAGCTCCGGCGCCTCTGTTCAAAGATTACTTGACACATTATCTCTGCGTACTGCTGCAAACAAGAAAAAAAATCCCCGCTGAAAAGATAATCACTTCCCTTTGTCACCATCCTGAAGGGACGTTCTCAGTCGCTGTTCAGGGGATAACTGTACACATTTTGAAAAAGTGGGCTTGTTTCGGCAGAAATCCAAATTAGGAGCAGTCGCAGATTTCAAATGCAGTTTTCACTACAGTTATAAAGACTTGGTGTGGCAGTGTTGTCCGGTATTAAATTATACAGGGATCCATTAAAGGAGCAGTTTGTCTTTACTGTGGTTATCACAGTGGATACATGCCTGCAAATTGCTTTAGTAATGCAACAGCAGTGTCTCTAAATCGGTTTGTTGTAGATTTTTAGCCATGTGGAAAGAACCCAATTTCATATCCAAATATAAATCAGGCCTTGGTTGAGCTGCTCTGTGGCCAACAGTAGGAGTCATTTTTCTCCTCGGCTCTTATTTACTTACCTTGCACTTTTCCTAGAGTAAATGATGATTTTGGGGTAACGGAAATAATTTTGTGCATCTGCTGGCGAGGTACCACAGCTCTGATCTTTGTACTTTGGAGCTGCCATCTGGAAAACAGGATCTTTGTGCAATTTGTGGGGTTGTCATGACAGCAGTTAGACAGACAGACAGTCTCGCAAGTGAAAGTTGACAGGATTGATCCCTGCAAAGCCACTGTGTCCATCAACAGCCATGTGTCCTGTTGAAATGTCCTTGAACACGACACTGAACCAATAGTGGCTCTATAACCACCACTTTATATCTTTATAAGTGAGTCTGGTAAAGAGTTTTAGCTCCGTAAAAAAATAAAAATGAACCTGGCACATTCTACAGAGATACTGTGTAGTTCAAAAAGACCTTTAAAATATAAAACGTAGGACTTTATCATTCTCTTCCTTCCTGTTCCTCGCTCTTTGTTTCATGCACTTTCTTCCCAACACTTTCTGTCACTCTCTTCTCCATTTCAATATCTAACCTACTCTCTTGCAGGAGGTGAGAGTCTCCACCTGGCCCAGTTGCTGGAGTTGTGGAAGGAGAAGAACGCCGGCCACTGCTCCCGTCTCATCCTTGTCTTGGATACTGAAAACTCCCTCCCATGGGTGAAGGAGATACGCAAGGTGGAGGGCATATATGTAGCCGTGCAGGGGGCTGAGCTGTCCGTCACTAGGGTGGACCCAGAGGTTGGAGATATCCCCCTCCTTGGGGACTTCACTTCAGAATGGGTGGAGTTCAACTGCAACCCGGACAGCGACACCCAGTGGTCAGAAAAGGGACGGACTGTTATGGCCGCATACGGTGTGTCCAAGCGCTGGAGCGACTACACACTTCACCTGCCCACTGGAAGTGACGTGGCCAAGCATTGGAAGACCCACTTTCCCAAAGCTACATATCCCATGGTGCATCTTTCCAACTGGTGCTGTGGTCTCAACCTGTTCTGGATATGTAGCGTGTGCCTGCGCTGCTTCAGGAGGTGTAAACTTGCTTGGTTCCCACCAGCTATACTGGACACTGGGCAGGGTATTAAACTGGTGCACTCTTAGGTGATGAGGGAAGTTGACACGCACATTTTGACTGTTTGTGTTTTAACAGCTGGGTACGAGGTGATACTAGAAAGGAAAAATACCCCTGTACCTATAATCCTATATACACATGCACACAGGTTATACCCCATGAGTAAAAGATGACCATCTGTCAAAGGGGTTGTTCAGCTCCTTCCAAGTTAGCTTTTGCATCATGTGTAATTGCTGTACAGCAGACATGTGCTTACAATTACATACAGTAGCAAAACACCAGCTCCATACGATATTGTGTTACCCAAGGAGTGAAAAAACAAAGTAACCTCTGGCATGCTTTTTCATGGTAAGAGATATCACAGTTACAGTGGATAAAACCATATTAAGTACACAACTCGTTCCTTAAAGGAATACTTCACCCACCAACGAGTTGCAAATCAATTAGTGACACCGTGTTACTTTGAATTTGTGAAGATAACTGTAACTGGAAAACAGCTAACGTGTATATTTATTGACTTGGGACCACAGCAAAACTGTATCAAAACATCTGTTTACAAGCTTGTGCAGTATAATCCAAGTCTCATTTATCTAGTCGTATGCTCAGAACTTTCTAAACACATGTATTTTCACGAAAACCTTAGTGCTGGAGTCTGGCCTTGAAAAGAGCATAGAAAAGTTTGACTTTCAGTTAAGTATTTAATAGTAAGGTTTTAGCCAAAATGCACGTTTGGGAAGTACTGAGCATACGACTGGATAAATGAGACTTGGACTATACTCATAAACTGTATAAAATAATGGGCGTAGCTACCGGGACGTCACCCCTTGGTTTATGGACTCCCATTTTAAAGCCTTGAGTTTGTCATTTTGGCCATTGCCAGTCTTGTTTGAAGCCAGAAGTGACCGTATTTGGTCGAGTATACCTTATTTGGATCTGATTCATATACTGTGGTGATGCCTCGCAAACAGCCTGCCAGTTCGAGTGACCCACTGTTAATGATGTGTAACTTTAAGCCTTGATAAAATTAGTAATATAAGTTGCATTACATAAAAATTCACCCCCTGTACAGCTGTCATTTATGTGGAAATTAGCCCTAGAGACCAAAACTGTTTTTTGCACCAGGCTGTAAACATGTTTATTTCTGCTGTTTAGTGGTGCATTTTAACATGGCGGTCTATTGGGATTGACTCGCTGCTGGAGCCAGCCTCAAGTGGCCGCTTTAGGAACTGCAGTTTTTGGCACTTCCACATTGGCTTCATTTTTAGCTCGAGAGGTTGCTGCTTGATTATACTGCATGTTTTGGGAGATTTTGTAACGTTGTATTTTTTTAAACACTTTTGCTGTGGTCCCTTATCAATGAATAAATCTGTATTTTTGCCATTTTCCTCAGAGGCATGCGAGAAAGACAAAAGGGTTTTTTTTTTCACGTTTTCAAGGTAACATGGCATGAAAAACTGATATTCAAACAGTCATTTTGAGAGGGAAGTATGAGGCAAAAGACCAAATTGTGTGTTTTTGTACAAGTTAATTATATTTTGGGGCAGTGTGATACTATGTTTTTGTATACTACTTTGCCATTACTGCATAATTATTTCTTTGGAAAGGTTTACTGGTTATCTTTTTTGTTATAACGTGAAATTTTTGTCAATGTTCTAGTGCCTTAAATTGCCAAGAAAATGAATTTGGGGTCATCTTTAATATGGATGCCTAATTTTGTTTATGTTTATAGCCTTTCCTTGCCTCTTATTTATATCAGAGGATTCAGCAGTGTGAGCAGGGAGGGGTTCAGTGTCTTCCTAAAGACTTTCAACAAGATAGACAAAAAAGAAAAAAGACTATTGTGGGGCAGAACTTGGTGACAATGTGGTTACGGGATCATCTAACCACAAGGCCAACCTGTCACTCTTGCTGTCGGATCTTTTCCTCATCACTTTCAAAGACTTCAGATATGCATTTATTCCTGAATAGAACCAAGACAGGTGCATCAGCTGGGAGACAGTATATAATCACCAGACAGTGGCCCTGTATTGTGCCGCATTCTGTTTATTTACATAAATTAACTCAAGTTGAAGAAGTCATTTGCTCTGTACAAACACAGTATATTCAAGTTTTGTAGCTGTTGTCCTTGCTACGCTGTGAAAAAGGGACTTGTCATGCAAAACGACAATTCAAGATGCTCGCAATGCTTTTTATTGGTGCACTGACCTTAAGAACTCATATTGACCATCCTTTATTTCCAACTTTATTTGCTGTGTTGGATCTCTCTCCCACACAACCCTAAACTCTGGAGTGGATTGCTGCCTTAAAGTTTTTGTTTCACTGTGATGTTTCCAAGAGGTCAAGTGGCATTTTCCACATCTTTATTCCCCCTGTGCCTCGCCTGAGTTATGCCTGACAATGTCGAGATTAAACTTGGAAAATAAACTGATTAAACAATGCTGTCTGATGTATGAGAAATATAGCGAGGGAATACAAACACATACCAGTTTGATTCCATGGAAATAACAGAAGGATAAAACAATAAATGGGAATTGAAAGGCGAAAGCAAGACATGGTGGATGACAATCGTCCCGGCTCATTTAACATGGCTGGCTTTACAGGCACTGAACAAATACAGACTGCTCCGTGGAAACGCTAGCATCGCCTGGCAAATATTAGGATTGTGAGCAGAAGAAAAATGAGAGTGTAAAGGGAAAGTGAAACGATACATGACACAGTATCTCTGAGGGATTTGTTCACTGAGCTTTCACCTCAGTTAGTCCTGGTGCCTGGCTGGACATGTGTCCAAGGCGCTGCTGGGTATTTTGCCAGTCTCAGAGAGCAGGGCTGTGGCCTGGCTCATGCCTGAAGGGCGCTATTAGGCACAGAGCAAGGTTTGGGGAGACTTTGGAAAGATGAAAGCTGACATTCGAAGCAACGTTTCATATTGGCTTTCATCCATAAGACATAACAGGGAGAGCAAAGGAGGAAAATGGCATGAACCAGAGCAACCTTTCACCACTCTAAACTTGCTGTGCTTAGGCGTTGTAAATATCAAACCATTAGGCAGGTATGAACTATTCGATGAGTATTCACAGTGGCAATTAGTGGAAAAAGAGACAAGTATAAATGCCGTCTTGTGTGGGCGTTCTTTTCATTGCCGTAGCCTGCAAGCTGTGGTTATAGCTAAAGTCAGGGATTCATGTATATAGCGGGAATCATTTATGCGAATATTAGATTACGGGCCGGATTCATCTCCTAAACTGGATTAGGTAATAAAAGAGTCAGCCGCCTCTGAGGCCCGTGAGGATGTGCTGAGTCAGAGCCTGCCGCACACACTCAAACACACACATCAACTCAGATACATGCACAGATACAACCGCACAGATACAACCGCACACACCAATTCTCTCCTGCCTTTCTGCTTTCCTGTTTCTCTACAGCTGAGTCTCTCGTCTGTGGGTAATTACAGCCTGTCATGGGGCATTACCTTCTAATACAGGCAAAGTGATGTGTCTGATGCTCGCCTGCAATTTATTTGGGAAAATAAATGTGCTTTTATAGCCCAAGTTGCATCTTAGCAGAGGGACTGGAGCAGCAAATACATTGGCTCCATTATTGTTTACTTAAATCCAACTGAAGGCGTAGTGGGAGGCCGGCAATTTTGTGCCTTTTTCTAAATGCAAGTTTAACTTCCTTAAACTATGTTTTGAGCCAGTTGTTTGGTGTCAAACCAATGGTCAATTTATTATCATCATAAAGGGTGTCTGGACTAAGTGGTAACTTCCAGGGCTGAAAAATAAAGCCAAGATGAAAGTGCCAAAAACTGCAGTTCCTCGAATGGCTACTTGAGGCCGGCTCCAAGTGCAAGTCAATCTCCATAGACCTTGTTTACAGCCTGGTACAAAAAACAGAAAACTTTATGGGAAATTAATTTTTATGTAACTCTCCTGTTCAAATGTTATTAATGCTTGAAGTTAATTCATAAGTAAGGGCATGGCCACTTGAGTGACAGGTGGCAACAACATTAAATTACGTTAAGTAATGTAACCATGATGTAACCCCAGATTCACAGTAAAGGCGCAGCCACAGTGGTGTAATGGCAGTTGATGAGGTGGGTGCACAGCTAGGTACATGGGGAGGAGGTAGGTACACTCACCTATATATTCCAGTGGCCTTTGGGCTAATTGGTGGGAATACTGTAAACGGCTAGGAAACAAGATGGTTGTACCCTGTATACCTGCGTAAAGCCTCCACTGCACCACTGCATAGCAGTAGCTGTCACTATATCACTGTGTTTAAAGTTAATTGTAATCTTTCTCCATAGACTTTCACTGGGAAAGAGACATCTGTAAATGAGTGGATACTTTTTTTTTTGAGCCTCACAACCCCCATGAAATGACTGGAGCCGCAAGATTAAATCATGTCATTCCCATTCAAGTTAGTGGAGCTCTGAACTGTTAGTTGGCTGTGCTCGGCCACCTGAGTCTCAAGTGCACTTGCTCTATGGGCCCCACGGTGCGGAAGATCAGGGTAATTTCATGCCGCAGACATAAAGCTTTTTTCGCTTCATGTGCCACTGAGCAACTTTCAAGAAATGAACAGAGCCTGGCCTCCAATGCATTATCCAGGTCTCATACATCCATGTTCAGAACAGGAGTCCATAAACCAGTGGGTGACATCATGATGGCTACGCCCATTATTTTTACACAGTCTACAGTCCGAACCCTGCAGGGAAGACTTGGTTTGATAAGATGTAATTACCCCTCTGTGATTTCAAATCTCAAACGAGTTTAATGTGCTGGCATTTTTCAACCTAGGCATCCTCCATCACTTCTACAACTCAATGACATCCAGCAGGCATCCCTTTTAGGCTAAATGTACTAGAACCAGATATATACATAAATGCTGAATGTCCCCTTTTCTCCTCCTCTCCTGGAACACAAGGAGTAATGGGATGAGAGATTACAGATTCAGCAGCAGCACTGTTCCAACTTTTGTGCCCTGCTTTTCAGGAGGCCTGCTTGCTGCGGCTCGCAGTAGGTCCGACATTGAAATGTCAAAGCCATTATCTCAAATTACAAGGGCTGAGCATGCGTTTAGTGGCCGTTTAACCGTGCAACACTCCCTACTATGCAGACAATCATTTGGAAGAGGCTGCCAAAATCTTCACTGCTTTTAGGCTTCTCTTTCAATACTGAAACCCATATGGTCATTTTATATCAGAGAGTTTGCATCAGACACTACATTATTAGGCAGGATACTGTACATGATTAACTTCCTGCCAGGATGTTGGAAAAGAAAATGAGGCTATTTTGGACCTGTATCTTACTTCCAGTTCTCGGGAGAACAGTGCTTAAGAGTAGTAGTTCAAGAAAGGATTTGATATTTGGGGAAATACCCTTATTTGCTTTTTTGCTGAGAATTAGATCAGAAGATTGACAGTAATCATACAACCTGTGTGCTTAATATGTAGCTGGAGCCACCAGCTGGTTGGCTTAACTAAGCATAAAGACTGGACACAGTAAAAAGCTAGCTTGGTTTTATTATAGTCCATTGCAAGTCGGAAGTTTGTTATTAAAAAAAATTGAGTTCACTATGTGGAGATTGCTGTGTTCTTCCTGTGTCAGTGTGGTTTTCTCTGGGTACTCCAGCTTCCTCCCACAGTCCAAACACATGCAGGTTTAGGCTAATTGATGACAAGTTTCATAACACAAACACAATGTAAAACACTACATAAAATAAAAATTGATGAAAACGTCATTCAGCTCGGTTCACAGTGTGTGCCGCCATGATGCTGTAATGTCAAGGTGCGTGTATGTTGGTGGACTTGGGCTGGATGGATCGCGCCCAAGTTCTGACATGAATGACAGTTCCACTGCCCTTTTCTATGTCAAAGTCATTTTTTCTGAGTTCCAAGCACAATGGATTGCTGCTTATGTAAAGGAACAGTTTTCTACAGTTACTAAGTAACTACGGAGATCCCAGGAAGTTGCTAGACATGGCCAGGAAATAGCCTTGCACACAACCTCCAAGCCCCCAGGGCTTTAAAGCCAATTTAGTATAGTGGTTAATCCATGCAATTACAACTTCCAGGGCTAATCTAAAGATGAACTGGAAAAAATTGAAAAGACTTTTTTCCTGTGAAAGTGATGTCAGATGACTTGTTTTACTATCAAATTTGATCCACTCAACCGCACAATTAATTAACTTCATCCTCATTGAAGTTAAAAGAGGGCTAAACAGGGAGTTAGCCACTTGGCCAGCAAATGTCACTAGTGCGCTTGCTCTATGAGTGTAACAATGAGGAAGATCCGGGTAGTTTTATACCCACAACGTCAAACTTTTATTGCTTCATGCACACTGAGCAACTATCATAGGAATGGACGGGCCCCCGCCTCCAACACTGTATCCAGTTACCTTGTGCATCCATGATGACCCCCTGTAAATTGGCAAATTGTCGCAAATTTTTGTTTTTCCTTTTTTGTGTGCATTAAACATTCATTCATTCATTTTCCATAACCTTTTATTCTGTTAGTGGTCACGGGGAGGCTGGAGCCTATCCCAGCTGACATTGGGCAAGAGGCAGGGTACACCCTGGACAGGTAGCCAGACTATCACAGGACTGACACATAGAGACAGACAACCATTCACGCTCACATTCACACCTACAGGCAATTTAGAGTCACCAATTAACCTGCATGTTTTTGGATGGTGGGAGAAAGCCGGAGTACCCAGAGAAAACTCATGCTGACATGGGAAGAGCATACAAACAGTAGGGCTCCCCCACCCCAGGGTTTGAACCCCCCACCATGGGTTCAGTGCTAACCACTGTACCACTGTGCCACATTAAACAACCAAGACATAATGATCTGTTGAGCTTTAGAGGTGCTAGTTGGCAGATTTTGTTACCTTTGGACACAGAAAAGCTATCTGTTTGGGCTTGTTAATAATTGTGTTGGCTCCAGCTTCATATTGACCATACTCTAATTCTAACTACCTCTCTGAAAGAAAGTGAATAACCATTTTCACAAAAATGCAAGTAGAAACTAGTTCTGTAACATGTCTGGTGAATATGAGCACGATCAGTCTTTCCCACAGGAATCAAGAACTGCTTTAACTGGAAGGCAAAAGTTTTGATCCCCTCAACATTCACTGTCAAGATAAGCTGAAATGTATAGAATTTCAAATTCAAGGCAGAGATTCGAAGAGATTATTCATGGTACAAGGATTGGAGTTACTCTGGGAAAGGATTTACGAGCTGATGCAGAAGGGGGGTAGGGCGAAGCAGACCTTGTAGCCTCAGTCATTACACATATGCCATCTTGTAAAGTGAAGGTCAAGATTATGGCAGGATAAAGGAATTAAGTGTATTTTGTGGAGTATTGTGTGGGCGGACATCTGGACCGCCTTGTTCTATTGTTATCATGACCCCATGAACACATAAAACCCCTTCTCTGTCTTATCTGGATGATAAAAAACATAGGTTAATGCTGAATGTGGATGCATGCAGCTATCATTGGAAGCAGTATGTGAATAGATAAAGACAGTCAGGTCCCATGACATCTGATTGCATAATATGAGGTGTGAATGGGGCCTTTTCCAGGTGTGCCATCAGTATGGATTCCTAATTTTAAACTCATTCTTAATCAAACTGAACTGCTGTGGATATTGGCTCTTGTAAGCAGCCAAATATATTTAGTATGAGCCAGATGATGCCGATACGCTTGATTCAATTAAAAGTGTAAATCGGAGGCTAACAAGACTGTCAGCACTGTGGGATTGGAGGTTCGGTAATTAGCTTTGTTGTCACAGTTGGACTGAGATGGGACAGGGCTAGGCTGAGCTAGGCTAGTGAAACAGATGAGTTTCCTATTCTGATCTCACAACTGGGGACCCCAGACATATTCGAAGCAGCCAAAGCAGTCCTGTCCTGCTCAAGGGAAATGTCTTATCACCTGGGAGCTGAATTTGGATTGTAAATTTTTTTAGCAGTGATAAGAGTTTTAATACTCTGATATAATATCAAGGATGGTTCTGAACACAGACTATTTAAGGGTTGCTCAGCCTACTCTCATTTTCACATTATTTCTACCTTTTTGAAAATTAAAGCAGGAGTTCTTCTTATGACCTATACCACCAGCCACCAGGGGGTCATTGAGATGTATTGGCTTCTCTTATGGGGAGCTGTCATGTTAACCATCTTTATTATACAGTCTGTGACTCTTAATGAATTATTTGACATTTTGGGAAATATGATTGTTAGCTTTCTTGTATTATAAGTTTGGAGCTGGGGCCAGCAGCCAATCAGCTTAGCTTAGGATAAAAACCGGAAACAAGAGGTGACAGCTAGCCTGAGAGGCCAACACACTGTCACTCCTACCTCACTTAATACCAACACAATGCGAACTACAACGCTCTAGATACCCCTCCTGTGTCACTTTTAGACACTAAGGGACAGCACACAGGAAATATACAGTTTCTGCTTGATAAATGTGTACAGCCTTAAAAAAACTTTTAGGTTCACTTCCTTAGGGTTAAGCAATAGAGCCATGTGGTTGGGTTTGTTTACACTGTGGCTTAAAATAAGTATGTTTGTCACTAATGTAATGTAACGTCAGGAGACATATGTCACCAGCGGAAATTTGCTACACATACTAGCACACTACTTGTAATTAAAATAACTCGACTGACTTTTGATTTCACATGGGACACAAACAGCAGGTTCCTGGGTGAAAGTCCGGAGTTTGTTTGGCACATCCACCTCCCCTCCTCTTCATCATATGCAGTCAGGCCTCACTCTTTATACGACAGCAGTTGCTCAGCGCATTAAAAAATGCTGCTGTTCGGTGCGTCTCATCATGCCAATAAAGGGTGCCTCGGTACATCAGGTACCTGTACTGGCCGAGGGCCACTTACCAAATGTCTGTATTTGACGAGTTGGGAGTGAGATTGTGTTGAGCCAAAAGAGAAAATAAGTATTTAAGAGAGTAGCACAACATTTTTGAAATCCACTTTAGCCTTAGAATCACTGATAGGTGAATTTTGTTAACTGAATGAGTTTTCTGACGAAGCCAGCCTGGCTGTTGCCCTTTGTTTCCAGTCTTTATGCTAAGCTAAGTGAACTGGCTGTGGGCTACAGTTAGCTACATTTTTACCGGTACAAACCTGAGAGTGGTATTGATTTCCTCATCTCATTCTCAGTAAAAAGCCAATAATTGTATCTCCCAAAATGTCTTCCTTTACTGCTTTCAATCTTATAAAACAGATAACACTGGGAGAAAAAATGTTTTTGTAACATAAGCCTTATTTAGCCCTACAGACGAGGTAACCTGTACTGTTTGCACCTGCATTTTATGATAGCTATATGTGGATTGTGGATAAGTCTGTTCTGTGCAATGTTTGAATGTCCTTATGAAACCCTTCATTGAGCAGAATTTGAAGTCAGACAGAAAGCTGGCCCAGCTCCCTGCGCTGTCTCTCTATAGACTCCCATCCCGCCTTAAAAATTCTCTCTCCAGCTAATGCAGTGCTGATGCATGACTCACCTAAGCCTGCTCCTCCGATCTTCAGTCTGTCTGACTGCCGGTAAGTGGGTTATGGAGCCGCACTGGGGGTCTCTTCTCAACCATGACATAACAACGCACTCAGGCACTGACTGGAGACATACCTGTTTACTGCCTGTAACAAGCAGTCAGCTAGCTTTAAGTGTAGCTCAGGCATTGAGAAAGGTTGGGTTGAAGGGGGATTAAGGGATGGCTGCTTCACAAGATGATAGATTTACAAGAGGTCTTTTGCTCTCCTGCATGTTTATCAGGGGTTGTGTTTACTCCTGCGCTCGTAGGCAATTGTTTGTCTTGTACAGGTGTACCCTTGTATGTGTGAGTGTGTGCGTTGCCTTTTTCACTTCATATCCATTCAGCGCAAGAGACATTCAGAATTTCTTCCATGACCTTTCCCCAGAGGCAGAGAAAATCCTAAAGGAGATTTGAGTGTAATTTGTGCTTTGAATAATAAGGGAATCCTTTTGTGAAACGAGCCAAAGCCAAATTAGTACCAAAATTATGCACAAATTTGGCCAAGGCTTCATTATTGGTGTCCCTAACCTGCTGGTTTTGCTATTGTGTGTGTGTGTACATGCATTTTAGAGAATGCACGTACAACAACATGCACACATATCCCTTTTTTTCTGTGTTTGTGCATGTGTGTGTGTGTGTGTGTGTGTGTGTGTGTGTGTGTGTAGTGTCAGCAGAA
The DNA here is from genome assembly GCA_019142605.1 of Cephalopholis sonnerati. Lineage (NCBI taxonomy): Eukaryota > Metazoa > Chordata > Actinopteri > Perciformes > Serranidae > Cephalopholis > Cephalopholis sonnerati. Next base: position 24,529,286 of record JAGQAX010000022.1, on the reverse strand, counting down.
CCCCAGGGGGTCCAGCAGGAGCTCGTTTGATTGCAGCCTCACAGCTGGCTCACGATGTTAGCCAGCCGGGCTCCAAGTGAAGTGAAGAAAGAGAGAGAGAGGCAAAATTTGAGGAATGGAAAGCAACGATGACCTGATAAATAGTGGAGAAAAGAGAGGACAGCTTGTGCGTCTTTTGCTTTTACTGTACAGCCTAAAAAGAAGAGAAATGCGAGGGACAGGGAGAAAGAGGAAAGAGGCAGAGACAGAGAGGAGGAAGGATGGATAAAGATAGACGGAGGAGGGATGGAGGCAGGCAGGTGTGCCCATGGCTGTGTATCAGAGTGAAACGGGGGGAATAAAGAGTACACCTGTCCTTCAGTGATCAAACACAGCCACAAACACTCTTTCACTCAGATATATCCCTGCACACACCCAACTGATAGGACATATATGCTGAAAGAATAATGCTATAATGTCCACACAGATGGTTTTGCCAGGGTTTTACTGTGGGATTTAAAGGCAGGCTGAGGCCCTCGCTCAGTTGAACTGCTGCAGTCAGAGAGCCTCATGCTGTTGGGCAATTGGGCAACGGCATGGAATAGCCTAATTCAGAGGCAGATGACTGGATGTCCCTGAACAGAGGAAAAATAGAGACAGAGAGGCAGCGAGACACTGTGGAGACCATGAGATTGTGTGTGCATAGGTGCTAGCATAAACAAGAGAAAAAATGAATTGAAGAGAGGAGGAAAAAGATGAGAAAATACTCCCATATAGAGGCAAGAAAACACACAATCCCATCGAGGGCTGCTGTCATCCATCCTTGTGTGCAGTGTGGGAACATTCCAGACTCATCTGTTTTGGCTGGAGTGTGACTGCTTAGAGAGAGAAATTCACAGAGAAAGAAGAAAAGAGGGGGGGTTGAAGAGGCGGAGCAGCAAGAGAGGGGAGCAGGCAGTGAGGAAGAGAGGAGGCAAGACAAAGAGACAGATGAGAGGAAACAAAGAGACAGAGAGAAAAGTAGACTGTGTTTTTTTGGCTGTCAGGTGATGTGTTAGCGGGTGAAGAAGAACCTGTTGCTACAATTTGAGTCCAGCTGTTCTGTTCCGGATGAAAAAGGCTTTCTTTCTATTTTCTACGTGTACGGTGTTTGTACAAGTCAACAAGACATACACAAATCTGAATATTCTGTGTGTTTGTCTAAGTGAGAAGAGGATAATCTGATGATATCTTTATCTTGGGCTCTTAAATAAGAAGTAATAGTAATGGCAGTCTAAATTAGACATACAGTTGAAAATCAAACAAGTTATTTTACCCTTGGGTGGCTGGGTGCAGTAGGCACGAACAAGAGAATTATGTATTTGATTATCCAGGTTGTGAATGTGACATTTTTGCCAAATGGTGACAGTGAACTCTCCTCTGCATAACTGTGTGTTTCTAACAGATAAGCACTGATACACTGCAGTCACATAGCCAGAGGTACAGGGCACCTAAAGTCCCGAAAGGTGATATTTTTTTATTTCGTGAGCACTATTTAATTATCTTGTGAGAACAAGTTCTTATCTGGTGGAAGCAAGTTAATTATCTTGTGGGAACTGTTACTTATCTTGTGGGAACAGTTACTTATCTTGTGGGAACAGTTAAGTATCATGTGGGAACAAGTTAATTATCTTGTGAGAACAAGTTTCTACCCGGTGGGAACTAGTTATTATCTTGTGGAAACAAATTAATTATCTTGTAGGGACAAGTTAATATCTTGTGGGAACAAGTTGTTATCTTATGGGAGTAAGTTAATTGTCTTGTGGGAACAAGTTAATTATCATGTGAAAACACATTATTATTTTGTGGGAACCTATTATTATCTTGTGGGAACAAGTTAATTGTCTTGTTGGAACAGGTTATTATCTTGTGGAAACAAGTTATTATCTTGTAGAAACAGGTTATTTTTTGTACCCACAAGTTAGCCTATTATGTTGTAGGAACAAGTTATTGTCTTATGGGAACAAGCTTTCTTGTGGGAACAAGTTACTATCTGGTGGAAACAAATTAATTATCTTGAAACAAATTAATATCTTGTGGGAACAAGTTACTATCTGGTGGAAACAAATTAATTATCTTGGAACAAATTAATATCTTGTGGGAACAAGTTGGTATCTTGTGAGACCAAGTTAGTATCTTGTGGAAACAAGTTAATATCTCGTGGGAACAAGTTGTTATCTTGTGGAAACAAATTAATTATCTTGTGGGGACAAGTTAATATCTTGTGGGAACAAGTTGTTATCTTATGGGAGTAAGTTAATTGTCTTGTGGGAACAAGTTAATTATCTTGTGGGAACACATTATTATCTTGTGGGAACAAGTTAATTATCTTGTGGGAACAAACTATTATCTTGTGGGAACAAGTTATTATCTTGTGGAAGCAAGTTATTTTTTCTACCCACAAGTTAGCCTATTTTGTTGTAGGAACAAGTTATTTTCTTGAGGGAACAAGTTAATTGTCTTGTGGGGAAGAGTTATTATCTTGTGGGAACAAACAATTATCTTGTGGGAACAAGTTATTATCTTGTGGGAACAAGTTATTTTCTTGTGGGAACAGTTAATTATCGTGTGAAAACACATTATTATTTTGTGGGAACCTATTATTATCTTGTGGGAACAAGTTAATTGTCTTGTTGGAACAGGTAATTATCTTGTGGAAACAAGTTATTATCTTGTAGAAGCAAGTGATTTTTCTACCCACAAGTTAGCCTATTTTGTTGTAGGAACAAGTTATTTTCTTGAGGGAACAAGTTAATTGTCTTGCGGGGAAGAGTTATTATCTTGTGGGAACAAACAATTATCTTGTGGGAACAAGTTGTTATCTTATGGGAGTGAGTTAATTGTCTTGTGGGAACAAGTTAATTATCTTGTGGGTACAGTTAATTATCTTGTGGGAACAAACTATTATCTTGTGGGAACAAGTTATTATCTTGTGGAAGCAAGTTATTTTTTCTACCCACAAGTTAGCCTATTTTGTTGTAGGAACAAGTTATTTTCTTGAGGGAACAAGTTAATTGTCTTGCGGGGAAGAGTTATTATCTTGTGGGAACAAACAATTATCTTGTGGGAACAAGTTATTATCTTGTGGGAACAGTTAATTATCTTGTGGAAACAAGTTATTATCTTGTAGAAGCAAATTATTTTTTCTACCCACAAGTTAGCCTATTTTGTTGTAGGAACAAGTTATTTTCTTGAGGGAACAAGTTAATTGTCTTGCGGGGAAGAGTTATTATCTTGTGGGAACAAACAATTATCTTGTGGGTACAAGTTATTATCTTGTGGGAACAAGTTATTTTCTTGTGGGAACAGTTAATTATCGTGTGAAAACACATTATTATTTTGTGGGAACCTATTATTATCTTGTGGGAACCAGTTAATTGTCTTGTTGGAACAGGTTATTATCTTGTGGAAACAAGTTATTATCTTGTAGAAACAGGTTATTTTTTGTACCCACAAGTTAGCCTATTATGTTGTAGGAACAAGTTATTGTCTTGTGGGAACAAGTTATTGTCTTATGGGAACAAGCTTTCTTGTGGGAACAAGTTACTACCTGGTGGAAACAAATAAATTATCTTGAAACAAATTAATATCTTGTGGGAACAAGTTACTATCTGGTGGAAACAAATTAATTATCTTGGAACAAATTAATATTTTGTGGGAACAAGTTGGTATCTTGTGAGACCAAGTTAGTATCTTGTGGAAACAAGTTAATATCTCGTGGGAACAAGTTGTTATATTGTGGAAACAAATTAATTATCTTGTGGGGACAAGTTAATATCTTGTGGGAACAAGTTAATTGTCTTGCGGGGAAGAGTTATTATCTTGTGGGAACAAACAATTATCTTGTGGGAACAAGTTATTATCTTGTGGGAACACATTATTATCTTGTGGGAACAGTTAATTATCATGTGAAAACACATTATTATGTTGTGGGAACCTATTATTATCTTGTGGGAACAAGTTAATTGTCTTGTTGGAACAGGTTATTATCTTGTGGAAACAAGTTATTATCTTGTAGAAACAGGTTATTTTTTGTACCCACAAGTTAGCCTATTATGTTGTAGGAACAAGTTATTGTCTTGTGGGAACAAGCTTTCTTGTGGGAACAAGTTACTATCTGGTGGAAACAAATTAATTATCTTGAAACAAATTAATATCTTGTGGGAACAAGTTACTATCTGGTGGAAACAAATTAATGATCTTGGAACAAATTAATATCTTGTGGGAACAAGTTGGTATCTTGTGAGACCAAGTTAGTATCTTGTGGAAACAAGTTAATATCTCGTGGGAACAAGTTGTTATATTGTGGAAACAAATTAATTATCTTGTGGGGACAAGTTAATATCTTGTGGGAACAAGTTAATTGTCTTGCGGGGAAGAGTTATTATCTTGTGGGAACAAACAATTATCTTGTGGGAACAAGTTATTATCTTGTGGGAACACATTATTATCTTGTGGGAACAGTTAATTATCATGTGAAAACACATTATTATTTTGTGGGAACCTATTATTATCTTGTGGGAACAAGTTAATTGTCTTGTTGGAACAGGTTATTATCTTGTGGAAACAAGTTATTATCTTGTAGAAACAGGTTATTTTTTGTACCCACAAGTTAGCCTATTATGTTGTAGGAACAAGTTATTGTCTTGTGGGAACAAGTTATTGTCTTATGGGAACAAGCTTTCTTGTGGGAACAAGTTACTATCTGGTGGAAACAAATTAATTATCTTGAAACAAATTAATATCTTGTGGGAACAAGTTGGTATCTTGTGAGACCAAGTTAGTATCTTGTGGAAACAAGTTAATATCTCGTGGGAACAAGTTGTTATCTTGTGGAAACAAATTAATTATCTTGTGGGGACAAGTTAATATCTTGTGGGAACAAGTTAATTGTCTTGCGGGGAAGAGTTATTATCTTGTGGGAACAAACAATTATCTTGTGGGAACAAGTTATTATCTTGTGCGAACACATTATTATCTTGTGGGAACAGTTAATTATCATGTGAAAACACATTATTATGTTGTGGGAACCTATTATTATCTTGTGGGAACAAGTTAATTGTCTTGTTGGAACAGGTTATTATCTTGTGGAAACAAGTTATTATCTTGTAGAAACAGGTTATTTTTTGTACCCACAAGTTAGCCTATTATGTTGTAGGAACAAGTTATTGTCTTATGGGAACAAGCTTTCTTGTGGGAACAAGTTACTATCTGGTGGAAACAAATTAATTATCTTGAAACAAATTAATATCTTGTGGGAACAAGTTACTATCTGGTGGAAACAAATTAATTATCTTGAAACAAATTAATATCTTGTGGGAACAAGTTACTATCTGGTGGAAACAAATTAATTATCTTGGAACAAATTAATATCTTGTGGGAACAAGTTGGTATCTTGTGAGACCAAGTTAGTATCTTGTGGAAACAAGTTAATATCTCGTGGGAACAAGTTGTTATCTTGTGGAAACAAATTAATTATCTTGTGGGAACAGTTAATTATCTTGTGGGAACACATTATTATCTTGTGGGAACAAGTTAATTATCTTGTGGGAACAAACTATTATCTTGTGGGAACAAGTTATTATCTTGTGGAAGCAAGTTATTTTTTCTACCCACAAGTTAGCCTATTTTGTTGTAGGAACAAGTTATTTTCTTGAGGGAACAAGTTAATTGTCTTGCGGGGAAGAGTTATTATCTTGTGGAAACAAGTTATTATCTTGTAGAAACAGGTTATTTTTGTACCCACAAGTTAGCCTATTATGTTGTAGGAACACGTTATTGTCTTGTGGGAACAAGTTATTGTCTTATGGGAACAAGCTTTCTTGTGGGAACAAGTTACTATCTGGTGGAAACAAATTAATTATCTTGAAACAAATTAATATCTTGTGGGAACAAGTTACTATCTGGTGGGAACAAGTTGTTATCTTGTAGGAACAAGTTATTATCTTGTGGGAACAAGTTAATATCTTGTGGGAACAAGTTGTTATCTTATGGGAGTGAGTTAATTGTCTTGTGGGAACAAGTTAATTATCTTGTGGGTACAGTTAATTATCTTGTGGGAACAAACTATTATCTTGTGGGAACAAGTTATTATCTTGTGGAAGCAAGTTATTTTTTCTACCCACAAGTTAGCCTATTTTGTTGTGGGAACAAGTTACTATCTGGTGGGAACAAGTTGTTATCTTGTAGGAACAAGTTATTATCTTGTGGGAACAAGTTAATATCTTGTGGGAACAAGTTGTTATCTTATGGGAGTGAGTTAATTTTCTTGAGGGAACAAGTTAATTGTCTTGCGGGGAAGAGTTATTATCTTGTGGGAACAAACAATTATCTTGTGGGAACAAGTTATTATCTTGTGGGAACAAGTTATTTTCTTGTGGGAACAGTTAATTATCGTGTGAAAACACATTATTATTTTGTGGGAACCTATTATTATCTTGTGGGAACAAGTTAATTGTCTTGTTGGAACAGGTAATTATCTTGTGGAAACAAGTTATTATCTTGTAGAAGCAAATTATTTTTTCTACCCACAAGTTAGCCTATTTTGTTGTAGGAACAAGTTATTTTCTTGAGGGAACAAGTTAATTGTCTTGCGGGGAAGAGTTATTATCTTGTGGGAACAAACAATTATCGTGTGAAAACACATTATTATTTTGTGGGAACCTATTATTATCTTGTGGGAACAAGTTAATTGTCTTGTTGGAACAGGTTATTATCTTGTGGAAACAAGTTATTATCTTGTAGAAACAGGTTATTTTTTGTACCCACAAGTTAGCCTGTTATGTTGTAGGAACAAGTTATTGTCTTGTGGGAACAAGTTATTGTCTTATGGGAACAAGCTTTCTTGTGGGAACAAGTTACTACCTGGTGGAAACAAATAAATTATCTTGAAACAAATTAATATCTTGTGGGAACAAGTTACTATCTGGTGGAAACAAATTAATTATCTTGGAACAAATTAATATTTTGTGGGGACAAGTTAATATCTTGTGGGAACAAGTTGTTATCTTATGGGAGTAAGTTAATTGTCTTGTGGGAACAAGTTAATTATCTTGTGGGTACAGTTAATTATCTTGTGGGAACAAGTTATTATCTTGTGGAAGCAAGTTATTTTTTCTACCCACAAGTTAGCCTATTTTGTTGTAGGAACATGTTATTTTCTTGAGGGAACAAGTTAATTGTCTTGCGGGGAAGAGTTATTATCTTGTGGGAACAAACAATTATCTTGTGGGAACAAGTTATTATCCTGTGGGAACAGTTAATTATCATGTGAAAACACATTATTATTTTGTGGGAACCTATTATTATCTTGTGGGAACAAGTTAATTGTCTTGTTGGAACAGGTTATTATCTTGTGGAAACAAGTTATTATCTTGTAGAAACAGGTTATTTTTTGTACCCACAAGTTAGCCTATTATGTTGTAGGAACAAGTTATTGTCTTATGGGAACAAGCTTTCTTGTGGCAACAAATTACTATCTGGTGGAAACAAATTAATTATCTTGGAACAAATTAATATCTTGTGGGAACAAGTTGGTATCTTGTGAGACCAAGTTAGTTTCTTGTGGAAACAAGTTAATATCTCGTGGGAACAAGTTGTTATCTTGTGGAAACAAATTAATTATCTTGTGGGAACAAGTTAATATCTTGTAGAAACAGTTAATTGTCCTTGGGAACAAGTTAATTATCTTGTGGGAACAAACTATTATCTTGTGGGAACAAGGTATTATCTTGTATCTTGGAAACAAGTTAATTGTCTTGTGGGAACAGTTAATTATCTTGTGGGAATCTGTTATAATCTTGTGTGAAAAAGTTATTTGTCTTGTGGGAACAAGGTAATTATCATGTGGGAACAGTTAATTATCTTGTGAAAACACATTATCATCTCGTGAGAACAAGTTTATTATCTTGTTGGAACAAGTTTATTATCTTGTTGGAACAGGTTATTATCTCGTGGAAACATGTTATTATCTTGTAGAAACAAGTAATTTTTTTATACGCACAAGTTAGCCTATTATGTTGTAGGACCATGTTATTATCTGGAGGGAACAAGTTAATTATCTTGTGGGAACAGATTATCTCATGGGAACAAATTTGTTTTCTTGTACACACAAGTTAGCCTATTATGTTGTTGGAAGAAGTTATTATCTCCTGGGAATCTCGTGGGAATCTTGTACACAAGATAAAAAAAAAAATAACCTTATGCTAAGCTACACTAACCATCTCCTGGCTCAGAGTTCATATTTAAAGGGCCATTCAGCCAAGTTTATACATCAAAGTCTGTTTACAGGTTTTGATGAGAATCACTGCATATGTTGAAAAAGTTTCACAAAGCCTTTTGTAGCTCCAGAAAAAGCTGCATGAAGTCTGATGAATTACCTCAAATAATGTCACTTGAAAAAAGCACACTTACCAAAATGTAGAACTGTCCGTTTAAGAAGAGTGAAATTAATCTTCCAACTAATAGACTATAATTAAACTCCTTTATTCTAAATGGAATACTGTAATCTGTGTGCATCTTGATTGCTGTAACTCCTTTGCATGTGAATAGTCACTCCCCACCATAGAATCACCTCCATGACGAACTTTTTAATTGCCACTGGGTAAGAATTTTAAAGCATCTGTGTTCTTAAATAACAGCCAGTTTTTAATCAAAACAATAGGCATGTCTTGATGTCACATCTAGAAAGTGAAATTAACCAAAGAAGCTTGTCTATTAATTGCCCCACTGATCATCATGAATGAAGCATGAGACCAGTCAACCTGTCTCATCACCTGAAGGGCTCATTGCATTTTAATGTACGAAATGTGCTATACAAATTAAGTTTGTCTGAATAATTGAATCATTTCTTATTCAAAACACCGAGGAGGATTAAAACCTCTCTGAAGCAGCCCTTGTGGCAGCGCTTTAACGACGCCTTCAAGGACACCGCCAGGTCCAAACTGTTATGCGAACAGTTTATTTTTTTATCATTTTCTTGATAGGTCACTTTGATTACCTTCTTCCTTGACCGTTAATCTGCTGCTGGCCTTCCTCCTCTCCTCTTTGCCGTAACCGCTGCTTCACCTCCAGTTGCTCTGCCGCTGTTTCAGGTTGAGCTGTTTTAACGCCCGGGCCGTTGATCATATTCGGTTTAATTACCTCTGCGTGGACTGGAGGAGCATTAGAAATCATGACCTGATGCATATTCAATAAATTGACTGAAACAGCAAATGGAAATGGCCACCCTATGATGCGTGTTCATCTGTGCACTGAGAATTTATGCAAGAGTGACCTTCAGATGCCGTCTTTTTTTTTTTTTACTAGCAGGCATAAGAAAACAGAAATCCTATTGATATCAGTGAAGGAAGCCTTATGCATGCTGAGGGCTGCTTCATTTACTGTTGTCTGTAGCTGCATGATATTAGAGATGGGTAAAAAGCTATAAATAATTCAAGTTTGTGCTCGAGCTATATACAGTATCTTTAACATATGTAACACTATGTATATCCCCACTGGAGACCTGGAAAGTCATTTTTCATGCATATCTCTGCTTCTTTAAGCAGCCCTGGTTTGCCATATGTCTTACAGTAATGCAAAGTCTCAAATTAAACATGACGGATTTAGATGGAGCACTGGTTGACATGATCAGATATGCCTTGGCTTCTTTGGCGTCTTGCACCACTGAATGGAAAACAAAGACTTACAGGTCACGAGGGAAACAAATGTCTCTGAGCTGTTGTTTTCTGAATGTACAGTAGTCTGTATTTCTTTTTAATGTGAAGGGCAAGAGGCTTGCCTGAAAGAAAAATGACAACATAGTGTACCGTATGACACAAATCCAGAGTTTATGTTTCTAATATTGTTGCAATTTTTCCACACTCCCCTCAACTTGTCACGATAAGGCGCACATTTGTTACCTGTGGCTCGTCACTAATGTCCACTGAGGTGAGACACACATCTTTTTATTGTTTTTTTTTCTCTAACAAAGAGGAGAAGATGAATGAAAGTCCAGTCCTGACCTGCAGACAGAAGTGGCTGCCAGGGCCGCTGCATGTTTTCTTTATTTACTCATCAATGATGTTTACCAGCGGCTAAGAGATTGAAGTTGCGACATCGGGGACTGACTTTTATTACCCGGGGGCCCTTTGTATTCCTGGCCGTCCACTGCGAAAAAGCTTTCTATTGATTGTCTCAGAGCAGGGAAAAGGGGATTTGGAAACACGCACAGGCGCTGAAAAGACACGGCTGTGTTAGCTATCTCTGCGGAATGCATCAACCTCTTTAAACCGGGTGTTAACAATGCGGAAAACGACTTAAGTGATCAACGTTTTCTTCCTCTTTTGTTCTTGTCTTTTTGGCATTGCTCTCCTCTGTGTCCCTTCCAGCTGTGCACTACATACTGTGTGTATATCACACACTGCGGGGGTGTGCATGCATGTGTGTACAGGGTTGTGTGTGCTTACACGCATGCACAAACCCTTCCCTGTATATACACTTCACTCGGGTGAACTGTGTGCACATTTATTGGCTTGTGCTGCATTACGGAGAATTAACTGACTGAATAACTTAAGCTCTCACTGTGCTAATTAAAACAGCTTGCACTCGCAGTGATGGCGCAGCCACGGTGAGACTGTAATTAATTTCTGAATGGACGCTTTTTGGACACGAGGATGTTCTGAGGACTACCAATGTCAAAACATCCTGTGTAGTTTGGCTAAAGGTACCATTCTTAAAAGTGATTAATTAATGTTGAGCGGAACACAAATTAATTTCCAGCCCAGTCAATAGCACTGCAGGCTCAGTGTTTATTGTCCTTTTGCTCAAAGAGACTGTGCCTGCTAATGACTGATGAACAGATTTCCCCATTTTCAAAGGCAGGAAATATAAAATATCTCTCACAGACATCTCCAATGGCATTCTTTAAAGGCCTGTAAACATATTCCCCATAGTCTCACTGTGGTAGTTAATTAATTCAGAGGCTATATCATATTTCTGTATCATGTGGTGAGGAGGCAAGATGTTGCCAACAAGTCGTCCTTGCCAGCGGCCTTATTATCAGTCGATAATGAATTTAGACGACCCATGTGATGGCCTCGCTCTCAGAATATAAACTCAAATAACTGTATCCACACACCGTGCAGCATGCGTGTGTGCATGTATGCCATGTATTCATGTGCCACATGCGGCAGGTAATCTAAGGAAACGCCTGACCCAGAAAGCGGTACAAGGAATGTGAGGCATTACCGTGTCGAGCTCTCCAACCCACCATTCATTTCCATCAAGACCTGTAATAATGCTTGTACTCTCAGCTGAAATTGCTTTCCGCCTTTCGGGTCAGTACAACTGGACTGCGGGATGGGGGGAGGGTGTTGCTTTTGTGCAAGTGTTTTTATGCTTCTTCTTCTTTTTTGTGGTGGTGGTTAGTCGTCGGGGTCTGTGGTCAGCCACCATGCTATGGTCATATTAGTGAAGTGATTTATATGTGCAGGAATGCCGGGCAGTCCTTGTAATAGAGGTTTACGACAGCGTGATAGAGTGGCCTCCTGGTGGACTGCCTTTCCACATTCCTTTTTCACATTTCTTTCTCTCTGATACTCTCCTTTTACCACACACACAGCATTGAATCTATTAGCACTGTGATGTGTTGAATAATGCACTCTCACGCATTTTTTTTTTTTCTCAGGGTGCTTTTCACTCGGAGCAACCGTGTGACATAGCCAAATATTTATCTCTCTTTCTATCTGAGTAGCCAAACAACTGTGTTTAGACATGGAAGGGAGCGAAATGAACCCAGTGCTCCCTGCGATGACAGCAGGGCTACAGCCTTTAACAAGAGCCCATGCAGTTTCTATGGCAGCACAAAAAAAAAAAAAAAAATCAAACATTTGGTGTTTAAAAAAATTCCACTGTGGCTGATCTGCATTCAAACCTGCATGCCGTGTGATTGGTTGCGATGTAATTGGTAGCTTTCATTTGACAGCGTGCTGATTGACCCGCCGTGACATTTTCAACGATGTCGCACCGGCTTGTCAGTCGCTCAGGGTTCTGCTTGAGAAATCACAACCAATCATGCCGAGTTATGCAAAGAGTCTCTTAAAAATGTGAAGAGCTGAAACTGTAGGGAGGCGGCTTGGGATCAGTTGAATCCCAATTATTAAAACTTTGAAATATTCTTCCTCTGAGTCCACACTTGAGGCATGACTGCATTGATTTTCCAAAAGAGCTCACTGATGGAAGCAGCACACTTACACTCCGTGCTCACACCCTTAAAGTGCTTTTTGATCACAGCTAAGGGCGAGTGTTAAAACGGGTGATTAAGCAGAAGCTGATTGTCCTCTCCCTTTTGAAATATGTATAGAGAAGCTGTATGCTGTATCAGCTCCTATAACAGCATTGTCATCAACATGTATTTCATCATTAGGACAAAACTGCCCTTACTCTGCACTTTACTCTTCTTCACACTGAAGTTGGCAGATGTGAGCACAGGCCAAAGCTCACAGACCAAATGGTTTTTGTTTTAAAGGAATAGTATGACATTTTGGGAAAGGTGCTTATTCTCTTCAGTGGTTGTCAGCCTCATACTGTAGAGGGGCACAGACGGCCATTATCAGCCCATTAAATGGCCATACGAAGGAAGCAACACAAGTCACTTGACATGGAATAAAGTCCATGTAGAGGGTAGTTTAGGGATAATACCGTGGTCAAACATATATGATAACGCCCATTCAATTGAGTGATTACACTGAAAATAGGTGCTAACGTCACTATGGAACATTATGGAACATTATGGAACATGTTAATTTGTGTTATTTATTACAAAACACAAAGTGTAAAACCCCAGATTCTCATTTTATGAGGCTGCACTATTTGACGTGTTTTTTGTGAGCTATTTTTTTTTATCTATTTATCAATTACTGAGCTTTAGAGGTGCTGTTAGGCTATTTTTTTTTACTTTTGGACAGTGTTCTGGGTCAAGCTTTATATTTATCATGCATGAAACATGAGATGCGAGAGGTTTGTAGCAGAACTGCAAAGGAGAGAGCTGGCAGCCTGACAGGAGGGCAAAAGTCTGATCAGTGAGGAAGAAGCAGAGGGAATAGTAAACAGAAGGACATTTTATCAGAAGAAGTAAAAGAGCAAGAGTTTACACAGTTAAGGCTCATTTATACTCCTTTTACGTTTGAAAACAGATACATCCAAACCCAAACTTCAAACTTTGGAAATGTCACTGCCCCTAGATACAGCCAATAGATAGCACTAGAGGGCGGAGTCAAAAGTTTCAAACAACAAACGAGGTGATGGTAGACGAGGTCATTATATTGTACGTTTAAACAGTGGTAGCGTTGTAGACAGTGGTGGTCTGTGCGGCCATATAATGTTACATCTCGACATATGGACAGGGAATTCCTTACACTATAAAGGCTCCATCTGTCTCTGTATCTTAACGTTGAGCATAAATTAGCTTTTAGGCTACACAAATTATTTGTTTGCAAGTTGTAAGTTTCACCGTCAAGATGACTTATGTGCTTTATTGAGTTTTCCTTTCTGTCAAATTCGTATTTTTGTTCAATATTAAAGATGTTTTGTTTGATTATATTGGCACAAAACTAATTCCACACTCATCTTACTCTTCCTGTTAAATAAAAATTTAAATAAATGCAAGAAAGAAACATCTTGACTGACACTGACGTAATAAAATAAGGGGTAAGTTGCCAACCGAGGTTTTCTTTCGCCACTGGTGGGCTGTGGACAGGATTTTTAGACTGGATTTTTGGATAGATGGGGATACTTGTCAGCTCCTTCAAGCACACATACACAGATGTTTTGAGTTGTCCAATTAGACCTCCACCCATGTTGGTGCAGCTATGAAGGAAAATAGATGACGTTACCAAACTCCACACACTCTGTTTCTCAAAATGTCTTGAGTCTGATGTGAGCAATAAAGAAATATTGAGCAGGGAACAGTCTGTTTGTGTAAAATCGTACAAAACAGACTGACTCCTCCATTTTCACACACAATATGCACGCAAGACTGTTTTTATTGGCTAACTGTGCAAATTTGCAGGTCAGAATTGGACAAAAGGTGAACTCTGACGAGTGTGCTGAGCTCGCACTTAAACAGGAAACTAATTCTCGAATTAGTCACGCAGGCTTGAATTGAGGTGAAAGAAGGATACAGTGAATATTCGCAGAGACTGTTTTAAAGTGCGACTTCACCCTGACAGCTGCAACAAAACAGGAGAGTGAGGCAGATGCCAATCAATCACAGTCTGTACATGCCCACACAGTCCTGGGAGGAGGTCGAATCAGGCGAAACAAGTGGAAACACCTGTGTGGGTGCATCATGACTGTGTAGGGCTTTAAAAGAAAAAATCCACCGAAAAGCTTGGTCATAGTTTCATGTGATTCATCCGCTTCCAACAGTACAGCTCTTTTTTTTTTTCCTGTGCATTACTAAGACTTCCTGTAGCTCAGGACCTCACTATTCCTCACCTGCCCACCAACTGTTCTCAGTGTGTTTCCGGCTCCAACTCATCTCCTGATCTGTCACCTGTCTGCACACCTGCTCCCCATTAATCATCAGCCCCAGTATATCTACTCCCCAAGCTAACAAAGCCCAGTTACTCAGGACAGGTCTTGTTTCTTCATTTTGTTATATTCACACAGTGAGTTTTCTCCCAAATGAGAAATGTCTCATGCCTTTTTAACAATAGAACTCCCCCCACCCTGTGTGACTGTTTGGGTTCAGAGCAAAATAGTTTGTCTACAAAATTATAATTCAGTGGTTTGGCACCAAGGCCAAACCTGATGTTGACATTTTAGGTGTTTGAGGAAATTTCTACTATTAAACTCTTTATTGCGTCTGCACTGTAATTACTTGACTAGAGGTCATGTTGTCCACATTTGGCCAGTCAATAAGAAAATTACTCCAGCAAACAAACTAGGCTCATGACTTGAATACAGTGCATTGACATTAGTAGTTTTTCACCAGTGTTAAATGCTTCAGGGATGGATTTTTTTTTCCTTTAAACACAAACCAATTAATTACTTTTGTTTCAACTAAAAAAAAAAGACTTCGACTCTCAGGGAAATGGTGATTTATGACTTAACATGGGTGTTTCTGCTTGCACCTTCCAAAAAACTATCCCCACAATAGAAACTCTTATGATATTCAGATGCTGTTGAATGTCAGAGTCCTGTCTTTATTTTCTATGACAGAGGAAGCTTCTGTGAGCAGTGGGAAAGGACTTCAATGCGGAGGCTACAGAGTCAGAGCTGTCCTGGGCCACAGGGAGTGGATTGCCTATTTGTTGCATCAGTGGTTTAGCAGTCGCAGAGGAGGGTAGGGGGAGTGGATGCAAGGCCCTGGAGGAAGCCACAGTCTCCAAACTTTTTGGGAACAATTATTGAATTTTTACAAAGTGGCTCTGTGGACATCGGAGACGGACATGAAGACAAACATATAGCCAGACGGAAACTGTGTGTGTTTTTTGGGGGAAAACCCCTAAAAGGTTGCAACCCTTAGTATGTTACTCAATATTTAATGACACCCGTGGTTACTGTGGTAACATCAACTACAGTGAATTACTTTAGCAAACTACTGTGAAGCAGCTATAAAAATGACTTACTTGTTATGTTGATGCATTTTTGAAATCTGGTCACACAACACATTACTTTTCCTGTGGCTGCTTCACAGTAAAAGCTGCCCTGCGTTTTGTCCGGTGAATGCATTAAATGTTAAGCAGTGGCAGGAGGAATCCGCCATCTTGGTTTTCAAGAGCAACAAATGACACGAGGTGACCACATTTGGACGAGAGGGTGGAGCTATGGTGACACCTTGCAGAGAGTCTATCACTCATACTGTTAATTTTTTTTATAACTTTAAGCCTCAGTAAATTTTAAAGGGGTGAGATATTTAAACGTTCGCCCCTGTACAGTTTTGATGAACACGGAAATAAGCTGAAGAAACCCAAACTATTTTTTGTACCATGCTGTGAACATGTGTATTCCTGCTGTAAAGTTGGGCATTTTAACATGAGCGATTGACCCGCTTTTGGAGCCAGCCTCAAGTGGCCATTCGAGGAACTGCAGCTTTTGGCACTTTCATGTTGGCTGCATTTTTCCAACCTCCATTTATCCTCATAGAACAGTTTGTTTCATTATCCAAAAATGCACACACAATGGTTCATATGACATCTAACAAATCAGTGCCCCATGAATGACCACCCCAATCTGCCCCTTATGCAGACTGTCTTTATATTACTTCTTTCTTTAGCACATTGATCATGCAGCCTTTCTGATTATGTGGGTAATATACAAATTGTGGTTCATTACTTTTCATAACAGTGCATAATAACAGCCTGATTTTACAACGTTTGTGCATACATTGATTTCCTGTGACTCCTTCGTGCTGAGGTAGGCAACCTGAGAATGGCAGACCCCGCCACTACTAATAGAAACTACTATATCAAGACATTTTTACTGAATGTTTATTAAATGACTTTTGCAGAAAAAAACAGCCATAAATAGTATCAAAATTGGGATCTGATTTCATTAAAATCTTTTAAGTGGTTTGTGATAAATGTGTGTTACTGACAAACTGTGTGTTTCAGTGGAAATGTATAACGTGACAATTCCTGTAATTCTTTTTCAATCAGGTCTTCACAGATAATAAAGACACTTAATACAGCAAAAGGTTATTTATTTATTTTCTTGACATTATCTCAGGAAATTGCCCAAGCTGTGCAGAGAGCCTTTTTTAGAGGCTGTATAAATTCAACAAACCCTCAATATTGATTAAAATTCTATGTGAATCCAGAAAACTGATGAGCTGCTAATGCCTGAGGAGCTCTGGCGGCAGGTACAGGCAACTCACCTCTCTGGCCAGCAGCCAGCTTTCATCCAGGCTGCAGCCACGGAAAATCTAATACAGATGACTTCATCATTTTTGCCTAGTGACCTTTCTGGCATCCTTTCCTACTCCACTCCTCCCTCTCCTCCTCCCCTGTTCCTCCTCCTCTACACACATACACACACACACTCCTCCTATACAACCTTCCCACAGTCTCTGCAGCTCTTTAAATGCACACCCTGCCAGTGTCTCTCCCCGCTGTATTTCTATCTCACCTTGCCTCCCCTTCCACCACGCTCCCTCCCCTTCCCCCTCCCCAAGGGCATTATTCATAGTGAGGTTGAACACAGCTTCAAGGTTAAGTGCCAGCGAGTGTGCTACCGAAAACTCTGCTGAGTTGCGCCCAGTGTCGCCGCTGTCGCTGTTCTCATTTGGCAGCTGCACTGATCACATCTCATCCCAAAACCAATGGGTCCTTGGCCGCTGCCGCTGCAGGCAAGCGTAAGCTCGAGCAATCAATAGGTTTCAATATGGCCCCGCTGGCGACTGTGAATGAAACTCAATTTTATTTTGCAAGATTGTGCATTTATTAGATGAACAGATATTGATGGCAGTATTGGCAGGCTGTTCTTCCCCAATACACACTCACAGGCCAGATTTGGTTTAACAGCAAAGTCTGTAATTCAACTGTAGATGGATGAGTGTTTTTATAAGGACATTACCACTGTCCTGCATCCAGCCAGGTAAAGGAGAGGCTGTCTCTTAGTTTGATTATTCTCAGATTATTACTGGCTTATACAGGCTTCTTACATCATCTGATTCTACTGTTATTATATGAATCAGGTCATTTTTGGCTTTGTACCCCTCAAATTATGCTACTTCTGCCCTGTGGCATAGGTCAGTGATTCCCAACTACGGGTACTTGTACCTTGAGAGTACTTATGCAGTTGCTGAGGGATACTTGTAAAGATTTAACTAATTTGTGTGTGTACATATCCACTTAGGGTGTGTGTCCACGTAGCATTTTTCTTTGGCACTGGGGAGCGCTTCATCCAAGCACTAAAGACAATCTACTTTAATTCAAAATAAAATGATAAAAAATGAACCTCTCAGTTTACTGTGATTTTTTTAATGATGCACTACTTGGGTTGTTTTCTTTTTTTTCCATGGCAACAGCCCAGCCAATATTTGTATGCGGGGCCCATGTGGGTAGTTAATGGGCTGAAAAATGGGCCCTAAATGGACTATATTGGCCCTATGATATTTGCCCACATGGGTTGGTTTACCCAAATAAGACAGACAAGATCCCCATTTTGGATACATACCAACTTTGTACTTAGGTAGCTCCAGCATGACCCTTGTGGGGCAGACCCACCCATTTGGGCCAATATGGAATGTGGACAATCCAATATAGGGCCATTTTTTCATGTTACATTTCATATTTCATATCACAGGGCCCAATATCTTTGTTGTAGCTAATGTAATACAATGTTATCAAAGGGTTGACTGCACAGTTAACAACAAGCTTACAACGCTTACATTGATAAAAGCCCAACACTCACCAGCAGCATTCAGTGTGCAGCCGATCTGCTCCCACAAATGGGCTTTTCTGTCTTTGTTGTAATAGTTTCTGACCGACATATCAAACAGCTCGGGACAGACAGTAGCTTAAGAGGCAGCAGTGATGACACCAGTGCCTTTATGAAAAGTTCAGAGATTTTCAACTAGAAGTGCTGCACAACTGATGAAAGACACTGGAGCTCAGAACAAAAATGTTATGTGGACACAGGCCCTTTCTGAGTCAGCTGTAACACTTTAACACTACATGGTGGTGACTAAGAAAAGTAACAAGCAAGCAGAGAAGTAGAGTAGAAAGCAGGCAAGCCAATGAACTGTTAAAGTAGCTAATAATAATAATAATAAATGGCTAAAATATCCAGTTTCTGCCACTTCACGTGGTGTGGATGCAAACTTCACCAAACTGTGTCTTAACATCTACAGGCCAGCTGGTTATAAAAACATGTGACATCCATTTTTAAATCATTTTGGCACATGTCTTTGACGGAGTAGGCCAATTTAATTGACAGGGCTGTGGAAGTACATCAGAGCAAAAGGTTAGAAACCACTGATGTAGATTGTCTGAAGCCACAAAATGTTAGTATTGTTCCTGGGAAGTCAGACCCTTTCAGGTCTGTATGTGTATACCAAGCCCGGCCCGGAGTTAATGCAATTACAGGGGATCAGGTGTTTTTCCCTCTTCACTGTTTGATTAGGACCACTTTTGACTGGCTGAGTAATCAAACCATACATAAACACACACACACACACATACTAAACATACACCAGGTGAGCAATCAGAGCTAGTTTAGTAGAGGCCATTTTCTACCCACTTTATCCCTCTTGCCCCTGTTTTTCATTCACAGCATAGATGAATGCATCACTCTTCACGTCTTCTTGACGACCCCTAAAACACACTTATGCATAATTGTTTAAATTTTCCCAGTGCAGCCTACGACTATCCTTGCCCTCCTTTGCTCACCTCTTCTTCTCTCTCTCTCTCACACACACACACATACACACACACAACACACGTACACAGACAGGCACGCACTATGTCCTCTGCAGCCTCCGGGATGGGGTCGGGTGGTTTCAAGGTGTTTGGGAGCAAATCATCTATGTTTACTAGCCCCAGTGCACCGGGTGTAAGGCTTTACTTACAGGTCCTGAGGCTGATGTCCACTTCAGGGAGGTAGCTGTAGAGAGATTTTGTGGGATCATTAGAGGGAGAGGAGAAGCCGCTGGAGCATTACAGGAGCCTCTGAAGAAGTGGAGCTATGCGACACTATATACATTGAATATTTATGGAGCAAAACATGCACAGATATGCCCACAAACAGACCCCCTATGTGGCTTTAGCTTCTTTTACCACAGTGATTCTGCTGAATTTGACAAAATAGGCTTTTGGTGATTCTGCACAGTTTGTACGCATCATACCATGCTGGGAAATGGACACATTACCTGGTAAAATTGTATTTGATCTTCACTGCAGGTTACTTTCAATATCTTTTTTTTTTTCTTTAAGACTTGCATTTTCAAAGCAGAATTGCATCTGAGAAGTGCCCGCAGTGTGAGGACTGACTGTAATGTACTGCAAACGCACTGCTGTGTAATTTCACCTGAGCAGAAATGTTTCCAATTTGGTTTTTGATGTGTAAATTTCTCAGCTCGGCATCCTCGAGAGCTTGACTGTCTTCAGCTGCGCGGATCAATTTTATCGAGGTTCATATTCCGCACTGAGGACAACCTTGAGACCAACACGCCTGGCAATGTGTGTGCTCTAACGAAGGCTACATAGTCAGCTGAGGACACAAAGACTGAGTTATTACTTTCATATGCGGGAGGATGAAGAGGAGGAAGAAGCGAAGGTGGGAATGAGTTACAGACTTGAACTCTCCTCCTGTCCCGGCTCATTTTCATCTCCAAATTACCTGGCCTGGCCTCGGCATGCAATAACTGTAAATCACAGCATGAGAAGAAGTGATTTTGCTATTTCCAAAGGGCACGGAAGCCACGGTGGTGAATAACAAGATACGGGATCAAAGAGAACCAAAAGACCAATTACGAAGCATCGATAATGAGTTGTGGGGGTCTCGGGTTCATGGCCACCCGTCCAGAGGTTAATAGATGAAGGGGAAGTTGTCCCACTGACATCCCATTGACACTGATGCTCATTGTCTCTGAATATGCAATGAGACTTCTTTTTCATAAGCTCTCCCTCTTTGACAAAATGGAAACAGATGATCTGAATTACATTTACAAGCTCCATCATCTGACAGAGTGGACAGACTTCTCTGCAGTTGTCTCCAGGAGGAGCTCAGACAGTGCACAGCCCCTTTTGATGCCGAGAGTCTTTTTTTTTTTCTCAAGACATCAAACCCGATTTCCCTTGTCAAGAGCTGTTGTCATAGCGACTCATTGACTGGCTGAGAGGAGCGCTCGCTCTGATTGGATGTGGTTAACATCTCATGACTGAGTGAATGAGGCAATGTGACAGCGGAGACTTATGATTTGGTTCATTATATTCCGCGACCGACATTTCCTGGCACCTGAAATAGCACATCAGCTGAGTTTTTATTTTGTCAGGGAGCACATTCTCCTGACGGAAGCACATTCTCTTTGGCTGTGAGGGAGAAGCACCTCATCAACCTGATTTTCATAACGTGATTATCCTTGTTGATTTATGCATAAGACATAAGATATGCTCCTCCGTTCGCGTATTAGTCTGGAGAATGCAAATCAATTGGATGCACAATCGAATAAACTTTGTTTCAACCCCTATTCTTCTCTGTGTATACTGCAGACACAAAGTCTTACACTATGGATTAGAGCAGTTTAGAAGTAATATCAGACATAATGAGGGATGGAGACGGATCAGTATGCTTCTACGATGCCATGGTTTTTAAACAAAGTTTAGTAAAACTGAACCTCATCTCATAAAACGAGTTGCTGATATGCTAGCTCAGTTACATCAAGTTACACTTGACTTGACTGTGTGTGCCAAGATTTTATGACACTTCATTGGCATAAATGTCCCCAGTATATCAGGCCCTTTAATATGAGATCTTATGTATAATAATACAGAGTGGACACGGTATGGAAAAGTTCATGTTAAAGAGACAGTTCACCCCAAAATCAAAAATACATATTTTTCCTCTTGTGCTGTTTATTAGTCTTGATTGTTTTGATGTGAGTTGCCAAGTATTGGAGATACTGGCCATAAAGTGTTTGCCTTCTCTCCGATATGATTGATTTAGACTTGTCTAACATATCATTACTCCAACCTCCTCACATATTGACGTTTTGGTTAATGGACTTTCACATCCACATACGACATACGTGCATTGGTTGTTGACGTTTTCGGACACTGTGTCAAGTTCTGCCTGTTACGTGCATTGTCTTCTTTCAAGATACACTTCCATTTTCACAGGAAACTTAATGTTTACATACAGTGTCTTTCAAAATAAATGCACTACGTCGGTACAACACTGCAAATTGACCTTTTTTTTCCTTCAACATCAAACACACATGGTTGGGTTTAGACAACAAAAACACAGTTAGGCTGAAGAAAAAAGAACAGGGTTTGGCCTTAGAATCTTACAGGACGCGAACACCACTCTCTCGGGTGAAAGTCGGTGTTTGTTGGGCCTATTCACCACCCCTCCTGCCCGCCCCAGTGGGACTTTCGCTGCCTTAACTTTCGACCTTGTCGAATGGCAACCAGCTGCATACTATGCCAACATTAAAGGACACCTGTTTTGGTTGGTTTCTGATGCAGCAAGTCACTGCCAAAGCGCCGGATTTCGACTGAACCAAAAAATACATTTGAAAATCTCAACAGCGATGCCCCTTTTCAGAAATCATGACCCGGTTACTCAAGATAATCCACAGACGTTGCTGTGAGCAGTTTGATGTAGGAACATGACAGCGCATTGTAAACATTAATGACATCCTCTTTGCCGAGCTATAACGTTAGCTAGCTCAGTAGTGGTAGGTGAGCTAGTTGTAGACGCCTGTGTCCTCGCGAAAAAGTTGCACTGAACACATCGCAAAACCTACAGATGTTCTTCATGTCTTCATACCATTAGGTGGCAGTAGACTGTATTCGTCATTAAAAAAGGGTAACCGCAAGACGCTAGTTAGCCAGTCAGCAGATTAAAAACCCAACCGATTGTCAGGAAAAACAAATGATATTTAGCATGCGCTGGCAAATAAGAACACAAACAATTACAAAGTGTTTCTGCTAAAGAGCTCAATGGCTGAAAATACAATCTCACCTAATATTACAAGTTTTAGTCTACTGGAAATTTTTTGGACTCAGTAGGCCTAATGGTGTTTCTTATGAACTTTCACAATTGAAATGTCATCTGCAGGCCTAGTGGATGAAACTCAACTTGTCTTCATCTTATTGCATTTGCATATTGCATTGTCCAAGATATTCCATTAAGAATGTTGGTGATGCCATAAATGCAACTGCAAGCTGTGCTTTCATGCCAGAAGCCTTTATCAAGGCTCCGTTGCAGCCAAGAAATTAATATATTTTTCTTGGAGCCCTCAAGCACAGGCTTGTGCACATACACATGCATGGACACACACAACAAGGAATGAGTTAAATTAGGCTGCCCCGGGGCTTTCTGGGGCTCAACCCCAGCCCACAGGCTCTACCTGGGCTGCCCCAGTGATATTGAAATATCAGACTAGAGGACATCCCTCCCATTCTGCAAACCATCCTCTGATCAGCACCACAGAAAGCAGCCAAAGTGCCAAATTTTATCAATGCCAATCTAACAGCCTGCCCTGGACTCAAATCACCACAGCCTAATTCTTCAAAGTGGCAATGAATCGCCTTCCGACATGAGGCCCTGACAGCTTTTCAGCCTCAGTGTGCTGCACCAGTTGCACCATCAATATTTCCACCTTTGGCTCCAACTCAGACCAAGCTCTTTGTGATAATCACCAGTGTTCTTCGGCACAAACAAGCTGAAGATGTATTGAAGCATAGAACTTCATCATAGTAAGTTACAAAGCCATCATCATTGAGGGTCTTGATGAGATCATAGCTACCATGCTCATGATGGAGCTTCACAGCCAGTCCTTGTGTGGTCAGATTACGTATCACTGATTGCTGCTGGACGGAGTCCGTCGGGGTGAGTGCAGCCTTGGTAACTGTGCCCAAGAAACAAGCCTTAATCTGCAAAACAAAGCGGACTAAGGTAGCAATTGTGTCCTCTGCAGAAACCGTTAATGTTGTAACCTCTTGGATTGAGCATGCTGGCCACTTCTGCCTTCAGATGAGCTTCTAGACTTCATCCATCTTCGACCTTTTGACCGCTTTAAATGTTTATCTTTGTACTTCCTGAACCCCAACACAGTGTCAAAACCATCCATATTCATATTTACAAGTTTTGCACATAATATTCACATAAATTTGCAAATATTTGCCTCGGAGCCAACACAATTTACATCCACCATCCCTTCTTTTTCTGTGCTACAAATCTTGGAGACTCTTCGATTGCTGGCTTACCTGACTCAGAATCGATCGACTGCATTTTGTGAAATCATGGAACTTGTCATAGCAGCTTTGGTCATACTGAGCACTGCTGGCATGCAAATCTCCTCACTTAGGGGTGTTACAGTTCTGAAACCACGACCAAAACCACAACACAAATGTACAGTCTCATGTCGCCATTCTGTCTTTTGTGATGCGGCCTCTTGGTGTATGGTTACACACCCATTAATTATACAAATGAGGGACGGTTGCATGACTTTGTTATGGCAAAAGATGGATTTCTGGACATTAAAACATACATTTTAAAACTAAAATCACCTGATTAAGTTAAGTCTGACCAATTTCTTTTTCATCATTTAGACAAATTATGCCAATAAGGAGAGGCTGCATGACAGCACCAATGGATTTCTGGACATCACAAACATGGACTTGAACTCTTGGATCAATGTTTTTATTAATCAGAAGCAAAATTATAACCATTTCTGTTTCTTTGATAATTAATTACCTCATTATGTTAGTTATTGAAATTGCCCAGCATGCAACTCTTTAATCTCATCTGCTTAGCCTACATGACATTTTAATCACTAAAGTTCATACATAACAACATCGCTGGGTTTCATATAGGCCACATAGGGGTTTCCAGTAGACTATTTATTTTGATCTCACACCCTCTCGACTTCAGCCGTGTGTTTGTTTGTTTTTCTCACTTCCGTTTCTCTTCTTGTGCACTGAGGGCCCAGCCACATGAAGCATTATCAGGGTGAATTCGCCCAAGTTTCATCATCCATACAACCCCGGCATTTTCGACAGAGGTCGAAACTGCATCTTTTTGAAGCCGGGTTCCAGAGTGCACAAATCTGAAGATGCCACCTTTGCGTCTTCGTGTGTACAGTCAATGCGCGACTTTTGGCCGGCGATGATGTCATAGCCCCACCTCTCTAATATGTATACACTGTGCAAATTTTTTGCATATGCTCTGCGTCTTCTTCTCCAGTTCAGAGCTGTATGCTCCAGTTTTTAGTGGGGCGCCATTTCCTGGCTTGCATATATACTGCAGCCTTTTTATGTGGTTTCAGTGGCTTGAACCGGCTTCGTTTTGACGCCTGCATTCTTGAAGTCGGCACCATGTTTACAGAACACTATTGCAATGTGATCATTTTATTTGGCGGTTTTACAAAGACAAGTCTTCCTGTGGATATAGCCTGAGCTAAACTGCCAATCAGAGTGATTTCTTTCACTGATGACTCGCTGGTTCTGACGCCTACTCAACAGGCTGGATGTCAATGACTAGTGCCAATGGCCCGGGACACACCACAACAAATACTAGAACAATAGACAACTGAACTGACCAACAGCCGACCCTCAGCTTGGTGTCAGGACTCTCTGATAAGTTTAATCTTATGTAATACTCATACACACTCTCTCTCTTTCTTTCTCTTTCTCTCTCTCTCCACACACACACACACACACACACACACACACACACACACACACATATATATGGGCTGTATTTTATATTTCTGTTTAAACTATGAACCCTGGTTTTGAATAAAATCCCACTGCAATAGATTGGCAGTAAAGTGGTAAATAGACTAGATTTATGCAGCATCTTTCTACCTTAAAAGCTTTACAATTTGCCTCTTATTCACCCCTTCAAGTATACACTCCTGATGAGTGCCAAAGCTGCATTCAAGGCAGCTGGCCTTCCCATTGGAGGCAACTCAGTGGTTTGAAGAACGCTTCGACATGCAAACAGGAGGACAACCAGCTTTCAGCTTTACCTCCTTACCCACAGCATTATAACTGTTACCTTTGGCTAACACATGGCATTGCTGAACTTAGCATTAAAGAAAGAAGACTAAAAGTGCTTTTTATTTTTAGGAACTTATTATTAGTCTCCGTACAGTGGCTTATTGTGAGCTTTTGTGTCAACCAAGTTACTGCTGCACATAGAGGCCTCGTCACCATGGTAACTCTTCTCCCAGGGGTGAGCAAAGGTTGCCATTTTTGTACAACTTCTTCAAACATCTCATTTTAAAATCTTCAGCAAAACATTTCAGTTAACCTCAGTGTGACACTAATGATACCCAAATGCAAACTTAAAGTCAAAGAAGACCAAACAGTATTTTTAGACCAAATAAATACTCATTTCTTCCTTTCATCTTTCCAGACAGGTTATATAAAGCACACTGTACAGCACTTAAATGATATAATGATGCAACTAGCATTACAAAAATAATCAGTTATCCGTTTGATTAGCACAGTCATTAGACTATCATTATACAATTCATAGATGTAGTTAGTGTATAGACTGCTGCTCAAGTGACAGTGATACCACAGCTTATTAGTGTAATACATCTGGTTTAAAGTGTCCAATGAATTTCCTCTGTATCATTGTCTAATGAGTTGTGATAATGACTATTGGCCCTATTTTCTACAGCAGATGTGAGCTGCTGTCTATTAGCATGTTTTATTTCCCCTTCCGGACGCTTTCTAAGCTCAGTATATTATCAACTAGAATTATTTTTCACGGGGAATTATGCCTGTAAACAAACTGTACCAAGCTAAAACAGAAAGCAGATCACCAAGGTTATTATTTGCAGCACTGCGGGCTGCTGAAGGTTTTTTTTTCTGTGTCTATATATATTTTTAATTTGTTGCTGTGTTTGTTTAGGCTGGTTTGTGCAAGCACCTGGAATCAGCTATTTTTTTTTCACCGGCAAACAGTATATCTGAGAAATTCTTTTACTTTGCATCTTTAAGACTGACACAGTGCTGACCCCAGTACATATTATATGCTGAGTGTCATAACATGCTGCTGCCTTTATTAGCTTCCAAAATCTAGAGCCTCAAAAATGAATTGTCATGAAAGCATTAGATCTGTCTTCAATCTACCTTCCTTGTTTAGAAGCTAGTAGGTGAAATTGACACATAGCATTGCATTATGTCAAAGTTTAGGTCCACATCCAACTCCTATATAGATGTAATGGGAAACAGGATTGTTACATCCTTTCCTGTGCGTTCTCTTGGTTTCCTCTTAATTAGTTTTCCATGAATCATTATTAACACCTTACTCCCATGCATTTCAAATAAGCAAAAACATCCTCTGTGTTCTCCAATTCTACATAACATTCCCAACTTTTAACTGGTGCATCTTTACATTTCAGTCAGTAGCATTAACTAGGTAGTGGACAATGTGGTCTCAACTGATGATTAACAGAAAATGGTAAATGGCGAAAAGTAATGTGAAGGTACCACATGAACTATAAAGTCAACAAAATATCAGCAACAGAGCAATTTTTATATAATGCTTGCTAAAACTAGCCAAAAAAAAGCCACCATAAGCTATTGGTCATATCAGACCAAGTACACCAAGTGCATTAGTCCTTTTTATACAGAGATCCCACAATATTGCCACAACAAAGGCCCTTCATTATGCCATTATTGCTTTTTATACAGAACCAAACAACTCCAGTGTGTAATTTTCAATAGCATGCCCACACTCCGGAAGCAAAAGCGGCTTAACAAGTAACACAACAGCTTCGGTGTTAGTGTGACATACATGCATCAGGTTGTGCTTTCTAAACAATACCAATGGCATAACATGGCAATAACAATCATTTGAATTCGCCAAAGTTTTAACCGGTTGGGCCTTTCATCCACACAAAACCAGCGTTTTCGGAGGTCGAAACTGCATCTTTTGAAGCGGGGTTTCAGAGTGCACAACTCTGAAGATGCCGCCTTTGCGTCTTTGCGTGTACATCCAATGCGCAACTTTTGGCTGGCATTGATGTCATAGCAAGCTTTTTGCACATGCTCCACGTCTTCCTCTACGGTTCAGAGCTGTATGCTCTGGTTTTTAGTGGCGCGCCATCTCCTGGCTGGCTCCTTTTTATGGGGTTTCAGCTTGAACCGGCTTGATTTTGACACATGCATTCTTGAAGTCGGCGCCATGTTTACAGAACACTATTGCAATTTGATCATTTTATTTGGCAGTTTCAAAAAGACAAGTCTTCGTGTGGATATAGCTAAATCTCTTGGTGGTGGGTTACACACATAAAACATTGTCAAAACACCACACCCATCCTATACTGCTGGCTTACACTTTTTACCCAGGCATTTCTTTGGCTCTGTTACTACCTCTGCATCCAGCCTAAGGCGAGCCAGTCAGTTTCCCCTTTCCTGGATCTCACCTTTTACACAGAATGTTGAGGCAAAATAATATTCCTTCCTTGAACAGTTAGTGTAAAAGAAGGTTATTTTTTGAATTAAACAAGGCTGTGTGTCCTTGCTTATGAATGCAGCTTTTCATGTGAGTGTTATGTGGTCTTCAAAAGTTGTTTCCCTTTAAAGCATTTAGACAAATATTAACCTAAGAAGGCATGCAGGTAGAATTCTTGATGAACCCATGCATGTTTGTCACTATGTTTGGATTAATTATAGCTCCACAGAAAATGTGGATCCGTCGTTGTCACAACATGTTACAGAAATGTTTATTAATTTGCGTTAAAATGTTTATCAATGTGCATAATGTTCCTTTAATATTAAACTGTATAAAATAAAATCAACTAAACATCAGACTTATTTAAACTTGAACTAGCTAAATGAGAGTATCTAGGAAAGTATACTCACTGCCTACCCATCTACCTCATCAACTACCACTGCACCACAGGAGGTAGCTATTGTGGGTTTTACATATATGTAGTCATTTGATCCGTCGTTAATGTGAAAATATTGATTATAGCAGCTTTAACATTACTGTACCATTTTACCTTCTGTATTCTTTTGCAGTAAATTTTTAGACAAATAATTTTTTCCTTCGCAATTTTCTGTATGGTTATTTCCTCCACTGTTGCCCTAATTTAATCTCTACCAGCATGCATTATTTCAACAATGGCTTTATGATAATATAATTTTGTGTGTACTGGAGAGTTTCAGTTGTTTTTCCCTTGTCCCTGGGTTGATTGAGTGTGCCTTGTGCTGCTGCATTTACAGCGTTGCCGTTCTTTTTTTTTCTTTTGGAGGTAAACAGTGCTAATCTGATTATTTACCCCTTCAGAGTTGATTCCTTTTCTAAGCGTGAATGTCATGAAACTTTTTAATTCTATGCTCGGCTTCAGACACTAATTCATATTGTGTTTCCTGGATTTTCTTCAGCACTTCAATTTCATGTTTCTTTACTACATTGCCTGAAAAATTGGCACTGACTTTTTTAAAAAAATACCCTTTGATGTATTTTGAACAGAAGTCCTTACCTTTGCTATTCTGCTCCCTTATCATTTTCTACTCAAGTAGCTTTTGGTGAAAAGAAAAAGAAAAAAACCTACTCAACCTTGTCTTTTGACACGGTCTGCTCTCTGGCCCCGATGAATCAATACAGTGATATTGTGGGTAGCTTTTTGCCTCAATGCACAACTGCAACTCATCCAATGCAATGGATCTAGAATCATTCTGGCAGTTTCGAGTCTTCTTCAAGCTTTTGAATCTTGCCATCTCATCTTTTTTTTTTTTTTTTTCGCTGTTCTCTGCTGCTGAGTGTATATGGAAGAATGGCAGAATAATGAGGAGGAATTCAACTGTGAAATAAATAAGTGGACTCCATCATCCTTCGTGGTGTATTGCATGAGGATAGCAAAACCCAGCAAGCAAGATCACTGACATCAGGTCTGGCAAGAAGTGATACAAAGGATGTCTGTCCAGGATGTTAATAAATCGATGTAGATCTTATGACTGATGAGTCAAAACGAGGAAAACAAAATAGAAATCCATCAGGAATAAATTGGAAATTGCCTCAGATAAAGCGGTGTTTATGTCAAACTGGAAAAGCAGGATGATTTCATCAGAGTTGTGGTTTATTGCTTTTAGCAGTACTGTTGGAAGTGTTTACCACTTTTATATTAATAAAATCAGATATTGTTTATCCATTGCTTACTTAAAACATGCCCTTATTCGAGCCTCATTGTGGTATATGTACTGTGGTATGTGTATTGTGTGTGGTTTGTGGTATATGTATTTTATTGTGTATAGTGTAGTGTGTTGTGGTTTTATGATGTTTAAAACAGTTGTTGTGTTATGTTCTTAATAACATTTTACAGTAGGTCTACATGTAAAAGCCCAACTAGGGACAGAATTAGCAATACTAGCTATAAACTCAACTGCAACACATCAGTCTCATACTCTGTATTGGAGCTATGTTAAATTGCATCATCCCTATCAAATAAAATACATTTAAAAAAAGAAAAAAAAAACATTCATATTTGATCAGCGCTGCTTAGTTTTACCGTTTGGTCTGAATATGAGAGAGAGACAGAGTGGGACAGCTCTCTTACGATCTGCTTCTACACTCTTTGTGGTGGTGGGCACAGAAAATTGCAGAAATACAATCTGTGCTTTGAGAAACAGCCCTGGAGCCAGCGTTTTGCGTCAACCAGCAGCTATGGGCTGAGAAAAGAGCAGGGAGATCCAGGTGCTGGTAAAGTAAAGGGAAATTCACCACAGTTAATTTACTACCTACATTGTCATGATACAAAGCTGCTTGAAAATCTCAAAGTATCTCTTTAAATGTACAGACGAAACAGGGTGAACACAGGTAAAGAATCAGACCATACACACATGCTTGCTGACCATACACACATGCCTACTGGTTCCCCACAAGCACTGGGAGTGTGAAATACATACCTGGAGAAATTCTAGGCACAGAATTGAAAAACTGCTTAGGGCATCACATCACAAGCAATTTAACCCAATTATCTATTACTAAAGCTTTGTTTCCACAGGGTCTGAACCAGTAACTGTGTAGCTGTAAAGTCTGATATGAGGTTATCTGGTCCATCTGCTGGCAGGGTGTTGTGCCTCGAGCTGTAAATCTACATGTACGTGTAAAGCAAGACAACAAGGGTAGTAAAGAGACAAAACCTCTGAGTGAGTGGAGCATACTCCGACTGCTCTGCTTTGGGAACAGTTCTGGTGACAGAGAGGTCTCCATATGCCACACCAGTATTTCATTTACGTCATGACAATGCCCTAATGTCATTAAAAGGCTTTGATATCACTGAGTGAACACATGAAACATACCACTTATTTTTTAAAAAAATGATCTGTTATTAACTGCAGGAACACAAAGAGTCCTCATTTCCTCTTTTTTCCACTTCCTCTACATTGTCATACACCATTACCTATGCACTAATCTAGCTGTCATTCACAGAAATATAATACTGACCTTGAATCTATAGAACATTGCAGGACAAATGTACTTTTGCTAAGCAACAGACACGGGAACATCAGAGTGGTTCGATGTATGACCGAGCTTGCGTACTTCATTATGTAACCTGTGTTCTGTGATGACTGACACTAGAACATATCATGATGTACAATTCAAAGTACTGTAAGTTAATCACTGTCCACGCATCAGTGATGCGAATGTTCCACGAATCCACTTCATTTTAGTACACCTGAGTGAAGCAATGTTGTGAGTGAGACGTTACTGTCAGTCTGTTGGGTAGTTTTGTATCGATTGTTGCTGATGATGATTGCTGCCTGTGTGACTGTGAGAGACACAGAGAGATATTCATGTTCATATATTGACTCAGCTTATAATGACAACTATAATATTCAGTTGGTCAGAGCTTAAATATGCAGCATAATACAAAGCCTGTTTGGTTAAATTAGTATGCAGTATCCGATCAAGCAATCCAATCCTCAGCAAAAATGTTGGTATTGTACAGTTATACAAACCACAGATACATTACGTTGGTACATTATTATGTAGCAGATACTATTTGGCTCTTTACCTTTATTAGATAGGACAGTCTCAGCGTCAAATGGGGAAAGAGAGGGGTTAACATACAGCAAAGGGCTGCAGGCTGGAATCAGACCTGGGGCCGCTGTAGCAAGGACAACGTCTCTATATATGGTACAGCGTCTCTACCAGAGAAGCCATCAGGCGCCCCAACTTTAAGTTTCTTTACATTTCAGCAATGCTGTGGTTTACGTGTGGTTAGGTTTAGGCCCCAAAGACACTTGGTTACACTTAAAAACGTAGTTTTTGTGGCACAATTCCTGCTGGAAACACAAGTCTTAGTTAAAAACAAACGCTTGTCATGGCACTACGTACAGTAGAAAAGTGGCGGGTTGCCAAACAACACCATCGTTTAGTGGCTGTGAGCAACTGGAAACATAGCAATGACTCACTTAGAAAAGACTGGTTGATTGTTGATTGATTGTTGATTGAATCATGGTCTGCAGTTTGGCAGGTGTCACATCTAAAGGTCATGCCATCCACGATCTCCTCCATCTACCAATGACAACGTCAGCTCATATGTGTAACTTTAGAAAGGCTGATATGATATATATGAAATGTACAAATTTTCCATGGTTTTCAGAAATGTACAATGCCAATATTTTTGTCTGATGACTGGGCTGTGTAAAATCTTGCTAACCCCCCTAACCCTAACCCTAACCCCTTCGTAACCCTAACCCTAACTTCACAGTAAGCCACAACAACTCTTCCAAACCTCAACATCACCATCCAGTATCACCTCCACCATAAACTTAGATTCGACCAGGACCCCCCCCCCCCATCACCCCGTCAAAGAGCCACCACCCACTCAAAAATAAAATTAGACATGCCTCTTCCTCCATCCCCAGGTCTACCCTTTACTTGGGGATCACACCCTGGTCCTCCAAGCAGAGGACCTTCCATGTCACACACCACATCAGCAGGCCAGTGCATCCTAAGTGAAATCCAATTCCTAGCTCTAACCCTAACCCTAGCTCTCAGCATGCCATGTGAACATCTTTTACTCCTGGACATAAAATCCAAGGAGTATATGTACAGGCTTTGTCCTTACAAGAAAGGCCATTTCTTTTAATGGAGTATCTTTGTGAAAGCTTAGCTTAGCCCTGCACAAACAATGGAAACAAAGAAGGGGAAGCTTGCTTGGCTGTGACAAAAAGTAAGAAAAATACACAAGCAGGCACAGAGTAACAAGCTCTCATTTGTGTGATTGGTTCTAAAACCTTGAGACTTGTCAGCATTTTATGGTGAGCTAATCTTACCAGCTGCTAGCAGCAGCTTCATGTTTACTGTACAGACATGAAAGAGGCAAAAAAGCAAATTATTTTCAAATATGTTTAACTGTTTCATAGTTGGAATAACATAATCAAAACCAAAGCAAATATTTAACCTCGTTAACCTTCACAGGGAATGAATAGATGCAAATGGAGCATCAAGTTTGTGTAACTGTCCTATAATTGTCCAATAATCCCTGTTTACAACTTATCATTCTTGTTTGACCTCATTTTTGGGACTGTGTTGTGTTTCAGGCTTCTACACAGACATGCTGGAGGAGCAACTCTGATCCTAAAATGAACCCTTCACTTCTTACCGTTGGGTGTTGCTGTATAACGAGGACTACATTTTGTTTTTTGGGCAGTTTCTGCACTGGGGAATAAGTAGAGATGTTGTCAGGAAAATGACCTGATTTATTGTGTTAGTATTGTCTGGTGAGAGACTGGCAAACCACAAATATTGAGGGCAAAAAATTACTAAATGATTAATTTTCAATCACTTGAAAAGATTTGATAGGAGAACATGTGTCTGGGGACTTTAAGTGCTTCTGAGGTTCTAATGAGGAAATTACTTTGTGAACAAAGACAGTGACCTCCTGTACAAAACAAAAGTGTGAGACAGCCGAGAGACATGTTGGCTGGGACTGCCAAAAATGGAAGGTGACAGACAGAGAAACTGGGTTTACCCTGAACAAGGGACTGCAGTGACCTCTCTGCCTCACACCCCCTTAACTACATCTGATAGCAAGAGTCAACAGTCACAGTTGTGGTCTTGTAACAGGGTTGAAAAACACCATGGCCCTGAGCTGTTATACCAACAAAACCAACCCAGGACTATATTAAAACTGGAACCTAAAACTTCCAGTGAGCCTATAAAAGCAACACAATTGGACTTTTTAAATTGTCCTAGGTACAGCATTTGTCAAGAGGTGGTGAAAGAGTGTTGAGAAAGGTAGTGTGTATAACTTAAGTGGCAACCTGTGGGGCTGAGAAATGAAGCCAACGTGGAAGAGCCGCCACTACTAATAGTAGTTTCTATAAGTAGTTTCAGAGTCTGCCATTCTCCCGCTGGACTCAGGTTGCCTACCTAAGCACAAGGGATTCACAGGCAATCAATGCATGTACAAGCAGCAAACTCTGAGCCTGAAAAACAAAAGTCAATGGGGAGTCCCAAATACTGCAGGTCCTCAAATGGCCACTTGAGGCTGGCTTCAAAAGCGAGTCAATCTCCACAGATCCCCCTATCAAAATGCCCAACTTAACAGCAGAAATAAAGCCTGGTATTTAAGCCTCTCCAGTACACACACACTCTTTGCCAGATTGTTCTTCACCCACGTGCAAGACTTTCCAGCACTCCTTACCTGCCTGATCTCCTGTCACCGACCCTGCCTGCCTCTGACCTGTCAACATCGTCTGTATCCCGGTAAACTCACCAGCCTTCTGTCCCCGACCTCGAGTTCTGCCTCTGCGTCTCTGGTTTCCATCTTCCTGTGGCTGTTTGGTGTTTTTCCGCAACGACGTTTCAGCGTGTGTTCCCACCTGCTTGCCAGTTGCCTGCTGCAGCTGAGCGAGTATCTGCGAGATGCCGCACGCTGCCTTGTGTGTGTGTCCTCCTTTCACCTACCTGTCGGTTCCTTGATCCATCACCTGGCTTTTACTTCCCTGCTGCTCATCTCTTGTCGGCTCTGCTGCTTCGCTGGACTGCTCTTCTGGTTCCGGACCCCTCGCCTTCTCGACCACACCATCAGTCAGCCCTTCTTTGTTACCTCTGCCTGCTAACAGACTGAACTGTTTGGGACCGAGAACACAGACATAAGTCATCGGACTCTATGTATAAATCAAGGTTGTTACCAAATGTCGCTGTGTGCCCGTGTCCAACACACACCTGTTAGAAAACTCAAAGCTTTAAAGTGGGAGTCAACAAACCAGTGGGTGACGTCACAATGGCTACAGCCACCTATATGTAATGTGCCAATCCTGCATAATGTAGCCTAATGCACCAAAACCAATTAACTTAAGCAAAATCATTGTGCGTCAGAAGTCTTGAACATTTTTTTAAAGACACTGTTTGAAGTTATCAATACACACAGTTAAATGTGTCAGAAGTTGTGTGAGTAGTCTATGGAAGCCCAGTATTCATGTTAAATGACGTTTCATTAGGCCCTGCAGGGAGTATCAGGCTGTGCTGTCATAAATCCACTGGGCCCTCTGACAGCCGACACCATTCTTTAGCCCTGACATACTGTACCTTTTCAAACTGCTTTTGAATCCTACTCTCAACCAGGCAAAGAGCTGATACTCTGTCGCCATATATCTACATTGTACCTGCTCAAGCTAAACTGCAGTGGCTGGCACAATCAGCTTGATAGGCAGATTCAGCTGAATCAAATAGCCCGTTGAATAGTTCCATCACCATCGCTGCTCCTCTAATCTTACACCAGTTAGCAACGCCTCTGGTCTGAAAAACTTTCCATTAATAATTTAAATGTGATATTACATATTTAATGTTTCAAATGATTCTGATAATCTACATTTTTGTTTGTCTTGGTGAAAATCGGTGCAGCCTGTGCATTGCTCTCAACCTTTAACTATGTGTCTAGTGTCAGATCTGAGGTAGGATTTATTGCTTTAATGCATTATCTACCACTGTCTTTTTTCAAAGTTACCACTGGGAGGTTGCCAAAGACAAGAACCTCTCCTAATCACATTAAATTGTTATACACTGGAAGCAATAATCGAAGGTAAACTACAATAACTAGGCACAAGGAGTTATTACTTCAAGAGTTTAAGAACACAGTCACACGTGAGCACCATTAACATTGGCAGATATTCACCTCAAGTTCACTTTCATTCTCTGCGAGCAAAGGGGTGAATAAAACATTTGCGCTCACTGGCAAAGCATGGTGAAACCTTGGTGAACTTTGACCAGCAAAGTCACAGTCTCAACCAAAAGGAAAGAAATACGTGTGAAAGCGACACTGATTGTTGCTGTGTCTAACTAGCCAATATTGTATTATACTGGCTGTTGAAAAATACAAACTGTGTTTCATGAGAGATGGAGACTGGCTCGGAATTTCACAAAATTAAAATGTAACAATACCATTCACAGTATTTGTTAGCAAGCTAGCTAACATCAGCTAGCAAGTTAGCTTTCTGTTAGCTCGCTTCAGGCAAACAATTGTCATTTGCCTGCAGTCGTTCATGTATGACCAGTACCCTAACATTCAAATGCCAAATAAAAAAAAAAACACATATTTTTACTATAATCTATGTATCTCTCTGGGCCTGTAACATTCTTGCATACAGAACTTTTGAATCCAACAAATACTGAAATGCCTCTCTGTGGCATCTTATATGTCTTGAAATAGGGACAGGGAGATACAGCTTTAAATGTTTGTATTTTTATTTATTTTAAATACCCTCTGGACCCCAAATCCTGCTGTTAGGTATACAAGGCGTGTTTTATTTAAAATCACCAAATTACACCACATATATAATAGCCAGAAACCATAAAAATATAATTACTGTATGTTTTTCAAAATTTGACAGTCCTTGAACACATCATGCACGATGTAGGCTTTTGTCTTAAAAATCACTTAATTCAACATGTCTTGTTTAAAATTTTGCCAAAAGCAAAAAGACCAAAATTCTGTGCTCCTGCATGCATGACAATAGTGGAAAAACTTTTCCTAGTCCAGGATTTCGTTTTAAAACACCAAAGGGTACAGGTATCCAATAACGTCCGCCATGCCAAGATAATGATATTGCCACCGCTGTGGACAGTTTTTCATTCTCATAGTGTCTGCTTGTTCAGTTGGCTCCATACTTGCATTTGGTGTAAATGTATATTTAAAAAAATGATTATTTATGGTGGAGGGACGTTCATGCATTTTGCCCCAGTCACTCAGGGAGGCTCAAGGACTTCATCACTCTGACATCTTTCCATTTAATGCATGTATAAGTTCTGTTTGTGCATGTGTGTGTATTTCGGGCCTGTGTGTATATGTAAATAACAACAGAGTGAAAATATTGAATTTCCCTTGTGGGATTGATAAAGTATATAAAATTAGTTAGATCGAAAAAAGGTCTCATTTGAGCCACCCCACCTCCTCTGATAAGTAAAGAACAGTCCCTTAGACAGCAAGGATGTTGCTATGAGCCAAATTTGCAAGATAGCTATCTTCACACTAACAAAACAATCAATTCAGATCACCAATACTGTCAAATATCCTCATGCACACACACTCACTCTCAAATACAAAAGTTGAGGAAAGGAGGCCGAATAAATCAGGTATTAAACTCCATCATATTGTATGTGATTACCATGTCTTACCCCTCAGATGCTGATTCATTGATATTCTGACAGGAGTGATGGATGACAATTTTTTAATGTTCTCTTTTATAACATCTGTGTTAGATTTGTAGGCACATTGTATTTAAAAAAACATTTCACTCTCTGGTACAATGTAAGATTGTGTGAAAGTGCTTCGCTGAGATATCTCTCTGCACATGGCACTGGCACACAAAAAGAAGCTCCACAGACACTGACAATACAAGTACAAGTCTGAGGAGTGGAATGTTTCCTATTATTAAACCCAGCTCCTCCTGTCAACAGAGAGGTGAACAAGGAGGTGCGGTAAAAGCGCGAGGGGTGACAGCGTTGATGGAAAGGAAAACAGCTGCCTATAAATAACATCAACGCATTCACTGGCCCCAGTAAAAAATGATGATGGAATACATTTGAACCCTGACTGCCTGGTAAAAGCAGTGACAGATATATGGTGTACAGCTAACTGATGATAATTGGGTCCTTCTTAGCTTGTGCTCCACTGTTCATCTTTTACTGGAGAAAGTAATAAAGATAAGGTTGCCTCGGAGAGCAGGAGAATGATGGGTTTTTTTTTTTTTTCATTGGAATGGTAAGTAGTAAACCAGTAGGCACAGTTTTGGTGATTTGCAGGTGAAGAGACATCTTGTCAATTCGGTTTAAACTGTAGCATTTCTTATATTAAACCTGCAGTATGTTCACAACTAAGAATTGTTGTTAAAGGGACAGTTCACCGCCAAATCAAAAATACATATTTTTCCTCTTAGCTGTAGTGCTGTTTATTAATCTAGATTGTTTTGGTGTGAGTTGCCAAGTGTTGGAGATATCAGCCGTAGAGATGTCTGCCTTCTCTCAATATTATGGAGCTAGTTGGCACTCAGCTTGTGGTGCTCAAAGGGCCAAAAAAATACACCTGAAAAATTCAACAGCAATGTCCCTTTTCAGAAATCAAGACCTTGTTCCTCAAGGTTATTTTATAGACCTTGTTGTGAGCAGTTTCAAATAGGCACTATTTTCTGTCTACCGACCAAACACCCGCTAACTGTATCAATGCGCAGAGTGAAGCGTGCATCTACTGCTAGCTCACCAAGCACCACTGATATTTCTGTGAGAGTGTGTTGGGGAATCAGGACCCCTCAAGGGGTTGCAAGTAACCTGAGGTAAACAAAAGGCTCCAACTTTGACTTAAATATTCTTTATTGATACCAGTCAGGTATAATATTTAAGTTTTTCTTGCACCTTTGTGTTGCTGAGTTGATGCAGTGAGGTAGCGATCAGGCGAGCAGAAATTTCTGTGAAAAGTCATCATCGTGCTCCTTACATTGTGTGCTTGTTAGCTGGCTGGAAGATACCACCTACTGACAACGTGTTGTTCTCCTTAGTGTGTGCGTCAATGGCAAAAGTGAGTTCATT
The DNA here is from genome assembly GCA_019142605.1 of Cephalopholis sonnerati. Lineage (NCBI taxonomy): Eukaryota > Metazoa > Chordata > Actinopteri > Perciformes > Serranidae > Cephalopholis > Cephalopholis sonnerati. Next base: position 24,490,559 of record JAGQAX010000022.1, on the reverse strand, counting down.
TAATTAGTGTGTTAATTATGTTTCCATGAGCAGGTACATGCTGTTACAGAGAGTTCACTTTCAGCGTGAGTTGATGATAGTGGTTACTATACGTAACCGTAGTGCTATTAATACATGTTGCCTTATATAAGCCAGCCAAAGAACCTTTATTTTTAAATCAGGTATGCTTCATGCTGGACATGTTAGGTTGTATTTCTGCTAATATTTGCTGTCATTGTAAGTTGTATGTTGAATGGATAGTCCTGTTGAGATAATGATAGGACTGTTGTGATGCATTGTATACGCAACATGACATTGAGCGGTGTTGTACTTATCGCTCTTTATTATTGTTTACGGACAAAAAAAACACACACCCACCTGTATACCTCCTGAATACAAACATGTTGAACCATACTTCAGTCCTGCCTCTGGCTCTCATTTTCTGTTTGAAGTATATGCCTGTGATATTACTGCAGAAAGTTCATCCTGGCCTTAAGTAGTGCTTTGGCCAACACTCCAAGTTGAGAGCGGTGATAAATACAACAGGTGCCTCACAGTCCTTTTAATATTTTAACCTTTGAATAATTATTCAAACAAAACGAGGAAACAGTTGGTTGAACTGATCAACAAAACCGAAAGCAGGGGGACACAGCTAGCTTTGTCGAAAAGTGCAAAAAGTCTGGCTACTGGCAATTTTTTTTTACCTGCTTCCAGCCTTTATGCTACATTTAAGGAAGGATCGCCTGCCAGCTCTGGCTTCATATTTAGCGTACATGAGAGTGGTAAAGATTTCCATCCAGTAATCCTATTTGAGGATGTCACTTGTCATTTTTCAGGATATGCCCTTTCATCTCTTTATGTTCTTCCAGAGGCGGGGGATGTAAACCACTATACCATATCCGGACATGGAGACGCTCTGTCTTGATTGGGCCTGCCGGAGCAGTCAGCCTTGCACTGAGTGACCTTGTTTAATTCAGCACATACAGTACATTGCAGGCGCTCTCACACACACATACACACATGCACAGCCGCACACAGCCAGAGGCAGGAGGCACGCAAACACACAGTCACGCACACACATGCTTTACAGTCATGCACGCAGACACACAACATGGACGTGCAAACACACTCAAGCGTGCTCACCCTGAGGCCGAGGACATATTTTGTCATTGGTGCTTATCAACGGATATAAACCACAGACAAGGAAAGTGTCTGTGTGAGCTGCTTATGCTGGCTAGTCTACACAGGATATCTGTTCTGTTCCAGGATTATGTCCTTGTGCCGCATATATATTACCACTGCATACAGCATATACGTACAATATCACCCCCCTTAGGCATGTGCTCCTCACCTCATCCTGCCAAAGACGGCGGAAATCAATATATTGCTGTGATCATTTCTACTTGAATCATCATTCATATGATAATGTGAATAGATCTGTAGTCGGAAAATGATTCATCTTACACTACCTTGTCTGCTATGATAAAAGCAATAAAAGAGAAAAAACCATCACTGTAAAGCTGAGCTAATTAAATCAGATGAGCAGTGTGTGGCGATAATAAGAGTAATGAGAGATCCAGTGGTTGGTATGGAGGGAGATGGGAAAACATCTTGAAAAGCTTCCTTTACAGAACCGGCCAATCCAACTGGTGAGCTCCTACGGTGATGAGCAGAGGCGACCAATCATTTCGCTCATGCTGAGCCTTGGCAACAACCTCCCCGGCAAAGCAGAACAGTAGTGTGTGTGTGTGTGTGTGTGTGTGTGTGTGTGTGTGTATTGGGGGGTTGTCTTTACATCTGTGTGTGTGAAAAGTGTGTATTTGTGCTCCAGAGTGAGTGTGCGGCTCGTAACGTCTCCTATAAAATCTGTCTCGTCTCCTCTGTATTCAGGTCTTGCGTGTGAGCTGACTCGTTACACACACTGTTCTGATCTAGTGTGTACACTGAAGACTAAGGCTGAGCCGTTTTTCATCCCACGAGTGACAGATTAATTGATGACCTCATGAATTCATTATTACGATCTCCTATAAACACACGAGACACATGCTGGCCGAATACACACACAGGTGTGTGCCTGCATAAATAGGATCGAGCGGAAAACTCGCCCAAGTTGGGTCAGGCAGAAATTGATTGTAGAACAGCTGATGTACAGATAGAGGTCCCCTCTGGCAAAAGTGAAACCAATAAAAATCCAGCACGGTGGGAACTTTTGGTTTTCTGAGTAGACCGAAATCAATGTGAGATGCTTTATTTGACGCTGCCAGGACAAACATTTCTCTGTCTGTGGGATCATTTAACTCCAGTTTTGGTTGGCCCAAACAACACTGAAAACCTGTTTTGTTGAGTCGATAAGTTGAAAGCTACAGCGTAAGCAGAGGCCATGTTCAAAGTAGATAGATAAAGCTAGTACTGCAGGCCATAACACAGTGTTCATAAAAAAATCAGCATAGATACTCCAATCCATTTCAAACTTGAGCGAGCGGCCGTTGAGGGATCAAACAAACAGCTCTGGCTGCAGCTGAGGCAGCACGCATGGTTCATATCATCTCCGCAAAGTCATGTGTTTTACCCCTTGTACGCCTGAAAATAGCCATCCTATTTTGCAGAATATAATTACACTATAATATGATCCAGGCATTAATTCACCATAGATAAGACTAACCAAAAATCTAGGAAAGTAGAAAGCTAACAAGAAACTCAAAGTAGGGACACTGCAGTTACATAGTCAGAATCTCAAACCTGTAGACGTTCAGGATGCCCCTTCATAAAGAAATATTTTTTGGAAAGTACGTTTATTTGCTCTGAAAGCCATGCCCACTGGAGGAGAAAACCATCAGCACCACAATACGCAACCAAGGGCTGAAACACTAACAAAATTCCTGTAGCTATAGTAGCTAAAAACCTTCAGTTTAGCAATGAAAGCTGACTGTTGTGTTGCCTTACATCGCCAAAAAGTTCCACAAGAACACACTGCAACGACTATAACAGACAGTAGTAGTCATTCCAAAAGGGAAACTGGAAGACCATCTTGATGTCAATTAGCCAGTTAGCACATTAGCAAGGCAATCCAATGTCCGACATGCTAAATTGCCCTCAAAAAAAAGCCAACATGGGCTAATGTGGGCCAACAGGGGCCAATGGTGCAGGACACACTGCACTGACTAGGGCGACAAATGCTCACCGACAGCCCAACATTGACTAACGGCTAACCATCAGCATGGTGTGTAAGGGCCTCTAGTTCTGGGTTCGTCATCCTGTTAATAGTGCATCCCACCACACAGCAGCTATTTGGCATTTTTGTATTGTTTGCTAGGAGACGGAAAAGCCACAACACAAAGTCAATAGAGAGGGATAATTTGTTTCCACCTCTAGTCAGGGTGGTGGTGTTGTTTTTATAGTTATGTGAGCAGAACAATACTACTGTCATGCTTGTATCGTTAATATGCAAAAGCCAGCAAGTGTTGCCAACTTTCTCACCTGATTTTGCAACTTTTTAGACCTTCTTTAGCAACGCTATTTCTACAAAAGGACCGGCGAAATTTAGACTTTTTCAGACCATCAGGGAAAATAGAGAAATACATTACAATGTAATCCATTTCCATGCATGCTGTTAATTGTGCAGGTGGTCAGTAGATAGGCAGAAGAAGAGCAGACGCTGCTCACCACAGTGGTTAGAGTTCAGCTGTAGTGAGTTTCTATGGTGAATTTACATTGACGCTTTCACTCTTTGGATTGGTGTGAGAAAGTGGTGCAGTATAGTATAAATGTCATGACATTCACATGAATATTACTGAATTTGATTCAACTGAATCAAAGTCAGTGAGGTTATAATGTTTCCATCACTCGATATGCAAATAAATGCATGATGTCTGCACATATACGCAAATAAGTGTATGATGTGATCGTGCAACTTTCAAAGCTAGTGCTCGCCACTTTCATTTAAAAAGAGCCAGCAACAGTAAAACCAGCAGCTAGGTTAGACACACAAGCAACAACAAGCATGCCCCAACCATGTGTATCACTTTTTAGTGTAACCTAAAAACAGTGCTTTTTCTAAATCCTGTGCATGCGCTGTCAAATTGATGTTTTCTTGTGTCATGAAGTTGGTGAAGATGTTTCGTCATTGGCTTGTGTCGTGTCTATTTGCAGTGCACCGAGCTCGATGGCACAAAACAATGATTGCAAGACTTCAGAAAGTGATTGCCAGTCAAGAAACTGTCTGGCGCGTAACCCTCCTTAAAACCACAACATGTCACTTGTACGCTTTGGTTTTTGAAGGGAGTAAACAAACAAGATATAACCTGTCTGTTAAATAAGAAGCTTGAACCAGGAGAATAAGCATATATCAAATGGGTTTTGGCTCATTAATACTTCCTTTATGTACAAAAATAGAAAGATGTTGTAACCGTCATCGTGCTTGAACTATGCTACACTGCCCCAAATATTCGTGTTTTGTCTGCTTTCAGAAATCAAGCACATATGCGGACGACATGAACACAGAGTTTAGACAAAGGGCTCTGTAGGTGTCCATATACGTATCTAAGCTTGAGCGTAAATGAGCCTTAACTCATCCTTTAACTCTGCTGTAATGTCTTAATACAGAAGTTGGTCACGGGTAAAATGACAAAAATGTACTCCAGTTCCTGATTTATTTTAGAGGCTGTAGTTTGGCTCTGAGCAGCTGATAGTGGGAGCTGACAGGGAGGGGAACCCTGCTATCTCTTCCCTCCTGTCAGCGAAGGGCTGCCTGCGATTCAGGCTGTGAGTCAACGCTTAAAAGAGGAGATAAAGCCTCGGCCTCCCACGTGTGCAGACTTAGCTTCAGATGCCAAATTCAAGTGTGTATTGACTCTATTTGTTTAGGAAATTTGGGGGGGGGGGTAAAAAAAAATCAGATTTGTAAGGTTGGAGTCTAAACATGTATCTGTCAAAAAGGCATTTTTGTGTGTGCTCCATCTCTGTGTATGTGTGGGACTGATGCTGCTGGACTATGAGACAAGTGTCGTCCCCTTAACTATGGCCTCTTGCCTCCTCTCTGTGGCATCATCCGGCGAACAGTTGTCAGCCCTGATGGGGGTCTGCGCTTGTCACTGGCCTACATCACAGAGAGAGAGAAAGAGAGAGAGAGAGAGAGAGAGAGAGAGAGAGAGTTTGTGTGCGCACGTGCACTTTCACATATGTGTGTTTGTGTGAGTGTACAGTAGCTATGAGTCACACAGTGTGGGGGCTACAATGCATCTGCGCCCAGCACGACAAATGTGTACCGCTTGACTCTATTTCAAGTCTACAACCACATTCCATATGGTGTCAGCTTTGCACACTATTATTTAGGGCCTGCTCTATTTTGCTGAGAGATGAATGAGATGTGTGTTATTCAGTGATCGGATGTTTTATTGATACTGTGCTGGCTCACCCATTTACTCCAGCTCCTAACAGATCTGTTGTGTGACTCACACAAAGGGCGAACATGATTTTTTATTTGACGGCAAATGAACGGGAGTCTTATATTCTAAGTATGGTAAGTGAGCAAGTGGCCAAAAGAATGAACTCAATTGAGATGTATTTCCATATAATTCAACAAAATCTTTCATGTTTTAACCTCAAAATCCATCCTCCGTATCATCAGTTATGCTCAGTTGCAAGTGCAGAGGTGATTACTGCCAATTCAAGTGTTGATACAGCAGAGAGCTTAATGGTGAACAACTGCCACCACCTGGCGAAGTTTAAAATTACACTCACCTTGACATCATTATTACTCTGACATCGTGTGCATGTCACTGATGTCAACAGCAATGTGAGCAAAATTAACACAGTGCGTAATTGCATCAGGGCTTTATCATTGAGATGATTCATAACTCGTGATGTTATTTCTCTCATGCTCCAGAAAAGCTGCAGTATAAATAAACTTGAATGACTTCAGCTAAAAACAATTCCACTGCAGCAGCAGTAAGAGTTTCATTAACCTCTTTTTAACAAAGTAAAAACTGCACCAGACAGCATGTAGCAAAAGATGTTTTTAAACTGTATATATAAGTCTGCCTTTTTCTATGTATGTATTGTGTCAGTAATTCATAAAGCCAGAAATGCACTGTTCATTATTTCTCCAACTTCTGCTGAGTGCACGTTCTGCTTTCAAGGAGACTGGAATTTGCACATTAGAGAGACCCATAAGAGAGTGAGTGAGTCATGCTATCAAGTAAGAATTATATCTATTTTGTATGCAGCAAATACCTCACAACAGAGTCCTCTCTGATACATTTGTCAAGAAGTAAACTAGTATTGAAGGTCAAGTGGCTGTGCAATGAAGTATCCTTATGTCATCTTGCTATCCTGTATAGAGATGAAGTGGTAAACAAAGGGTTATGTAAGTATGTGCTTATATAAATGTCTTTGCAGTTGATTGACACCAATTCAGCTATGATAGATCTTCAAGGGCTACTGTGCACTACTCAGTGGAGTATTATAGAGGTTAAAGCATAAGGCATAAAGACAATATAAAGTATATCATTTAACCCTTGTGGGGAATTCACTTTTTGGACCAGGTAAAACGGACCCAAGAAAGGTTTAGTGCTGTCTAGATCAAAAAATCATTGTGTATCAAAAATGTTTAGTATGTTCTAAAACAGTGGTTTCCAACTGGTGGGTCGCGGTCCAAAAGTGGTTCACGAATCCATTCTGAATGGACTGCAAGTGACTCGCAAACTTTTTAAGTACAGTACATTTCCAGCACAGAGCTTTTATTTTGAAGTGCTGTTTTCTGCCTTTCCAGTGAGTGACTAACTGTTAGCTACTTAACAGAGACAGCAAACTAGTTCAACAACATGGCCAATGCAAGTATGACGCAGAGTGTATTCAACCGTGGGACCCCAAACTAATGACTAAGGGGAAATCTGGAACCTGTGGCTCCATCTTATAGTTTTCCTTTTGCAGCTGTAACAGGATAGCAGCTCACTTTACTTGCCATTATGATCCAGTGTGATCTCTGGTCACTGATCCTTATATCAGTGTAGCCTACTTATGAGCGCCACATTTTTGTGCCTGCCATTGTCAGCTTCTGTTTGACGAGCTTTTTGTCTCAGGCTGTGTGATGTGAATGGAGAACATGAAAAACCAACTATCAGGTGTAAGGGTGTGTTACCTGTAACTTCAGGAGAGGTATTAGAGTGAAAAAAAGGCAGATGCTCTTTGTGCATCATAGCAATGTCAAAATATGATGTTAACATAAACGGGTCTATTCAGCTATTTTGCTACAAGTTTATGTACACAGTGCAATTTTTGCAGCTTTATACATCCTAAAAACTAAAAGTCTAAAAATAATAAGCCAACATTGACTCTCACAGGACTCAAACTGTGGTCTCCTGAGTAAACGTCCAGTGCTTGGTCCATTTATCCATCATTTCTCACTCCTTTTATGGACCCTGTCCCTCTTAATACAATGTCACTTGACATTGTAGCACTACATTTGTGAGTTCAAGTTCATGCCCAAGTTCGAACCATTTTCAACTTCGCAAAGTGACGAGTACCAGTCAATCCCAGCACACAGTGGGATCTGTACTAACACATCGTTATGGGTGTAAATAGCCAAATAGCTGCAGTGTGACAAAAAAAAACTACCAGGTTGTTGGAAATAAAAACATTTTTATCAAACTACCACAACAAGAGACTGTCCTGAGAGGTGTGGGCTACAGACAAACCGACCATAATAAACATGCACAATAAAACCTTGAACCCCCTCCTCCTGCTGTCTCATGTGAAAGTGCCAAGATATCGGACCTCATTTTCAAGTGAAAGCACTCACGCCTCAGGCCATGCGTGTGACCCTATAGAGCATGAGTCGCTATGCATTAAACATGGATTGCAGCACAGACGTTGGTAGTGGGAATAATATACACTCAGTGTATGACCAATGATTTATGGCTCAATATGCTGCACTTGGAAAAACAGCTAATATCTTTCTCTGGGGAGTCTGCCAATTTTCTCCATGTCTCACTTCATAAGTAGACACATTAGCACTTCACTTCACTTTCTATTTACACTCTTCTCACTTAACTTTGGTGCGGACGTGTAAATAAGTTCTGAACAAACAAGTAATTTATTCTTATGGTAACTTTATAATGTGTGCAATATCTTAAATAATGAAAAACCATCCATCCTCTGCCTCTGCGGCGATGTTGCAGCTCGATATACACACGCAAAGGTCGGGTTAAACAAGAAGCATCTAGACAGTCAATACAAACACAGACAGTGGTTGTCTCCAGGGTTATCATGTTCCTGCTGTGGCAATGGTTTCCCTCAGTGTGTGTGTACTACCTCTCCCTCTTCACAGCTACTTAATTATTCTACAGCTGATCTGATACAGGATGACGTTCTCCCCGGAGACCAACCAGAGGAGCAAGAGATGCTTCAGGAGTTACGTCATCTCATGTGCAGGACAAAAAAAATCAGACACACAAACAATGAAAGGAAGTTCTCATTGTCCAGAGTAGACAGTGGATTGTTGTCTAGTGGCGGATCATCCTATAGTTGAGATAGCATAGCTAAGGGTGCCACTGCAGGTTTTCAAAAAAATTCAACATAAGGGAAAAATTATGCTAATGCTAATAGTCAGTCTGTAGTATGAGCACCACCTCCAGTCCTGGAAATGCTGTTCAACTTTATGTGTTCATCAGAGAGTGATCATCACAGAAAGTGTGCGAGCATTGATGGTTATGATTGAGTGTAGTGTATGTGGAGAGCATAAGAGAAGGAGGAAAATGAAAAGGCAAAAGACATTCAGAGTGCAGTCCAAAGTAAAAAAAGGAAGATGCTGAAATTTGCAAATCTGCACATAACATATTCTCTTATTGCTTGCTAAGTTTTATTTGTACTCATTTGTAATACAAGAAAATGTATTCATTTATTTATTAGGAGGGCGACGGCGGCGGCGGGGGGAGCTTGCCTAAGGCGCTGAATGTGCCAGGTCCCTTACTGTATGTGGCACATCAACACTCCAGAAGGTGATGAAGAGTGGAATAAATCATTATCTTGATATACTGTAAGCACCCTAATTTAAGTCATCAGAGGCAGCAGCCATTTTATCAGTCACAACAACAACCCCTTTGGCGTGTTGGGATGGAGAACACACAACACTTATTCGGTGACAAAGTGCCGCTAATCTCTCTATCCATTTTTCATCGTGATAGCTACTGTATACGCCTGGCTCCGGGGAGCAACTGGGGCCAGGAAAGGGAGACATTGGTGAGTAGGAGGAGGAGGCAGGGTGAGAGGGAAGTATAGGCGGGTGGCACACTAGTGTCAACATTAGACGTGAGAAGAAATAGGCTAATCTATAGTAGGTGCCACAGTAACAGCTGCTGAGATGCCAGCAGCACACAAGTGGAATAAATACATTAACCTGGTTTGCTATTGAGGAGCATCCATCTGGAGTGTGTGTGTGTGTAAACGTGAGTGTCTCTGCTTGTGTATGTGCCTGCCACACATGCTCACTGTTTTGGCTTCAGGCCCTTTTTGCTGCCAATGTGCGGCACGATGAATGGAAACTCAACATGGGATGCCTAACCAGCCATGGCAACGACCGGCTCAGAGTGTCTATGTAATGCAGCCAATCAAACACAATGCCACATTACAACAATTACCTTGAATGATAGATAAGAGCTTCCTAGTTTAAAATCAATCGCCCTGAAAGGTCAATTGGCTGAAACCAAATGCTCATTTCAATCACAATCATATCAAACAGTCAACAGCAGGAATCAGTCGAGGTGTAAAACAGGCGAAGAGATCGTGACTGCATTTGCTTTTCCTTAAATACTGCCTGTGAGCTCATTGCTTTGCTCCTCCACACACCCACAGGTGAAATCCCACCCACCACAATGACATATTCTATTGTTTTGTTCCACGTCTCCTGAGGCACACTGCACTTTCCACAGCTTTTTCTCAACTCGCACACAACAAAACCTCACAGAAGGAACTGCTTAACCAGTGAGTCGATTAACAGTGAGAGGATTCACTCTTGTAAATTACAGTGAGCGCACACCGACACGCAAATGAAACTAATTATTGCTTAAACTGAAGATACCTTATCACATCTCTTACTCCGCATTTATCCCTCTTAATTAGGTAGGTGATGGTTTTTCTTTGCAAACAACAGCCTGTGATGAAATATGAATAAAAACAATAGACCATTAGCATTCTGCACATTCCTTTAAGTTAGAGAGGATCTAATCAAATGATAATGTTTATCTACATGGAAGCTATAAATGCTGGGAGAACTTTTTTGATCCATAAAATCAGCACTGAAACTAATGTGGTTTTTAACAGCAAGTATTAAATTCTTAAGTAAACACTGATGAATTGGTCTCAAAGCTGTTGCAATCAGTATTTTTAGATTAACAACAGATTAAATGATTGTGTGGATGGGAGAGGAGCTGCTAGTCGTGATGAATCCGCAGAGAATTATCAGTTTCTCTCAGCTCTACAGAGCCTTTAAGCAGCTATCTATCATCTATCTATCATCTAGTTACGTTGTGGGCAATGTAGGCGCCAGGACGAAAATGGAAGTATAAAAAAAGACTGTTCCACTGGTTTTGATCTCTCTTTTTTTAAGTCTATTATGAGTTCAACATTGTTAAAGAAGAGCAATCCTAAGTCTAGGGATTACTGCTTTTTGGACATTGTCTTATTCAATTAAATGACTGGACTCAGCCTATCGAGCCATTAAATGGCTATTATCAGTGGTGATAAGCATCATAGATATGGGTTCGTAGGTGCCTGCCATTCCTACTGTTGAGAAGGCCATTATAAAGCCATGAAAGAAACTTTCTGGGACTTTCATGGGACTTCCATGTGCAAGGATGTCTGTGGGGACATTTCAACATGCTAACGTGTCTCCTTACCTCCTTCACTCACTTCCTTTCCTCACATTTTGGTCCCACACATGGGAGGTACAATTGGAAGAGATGAGGACGAAGTAGGCAAAGCTTTCAAATGAGAAATCCTTGGTTCCATAGCATCAGTCTCAAGTGACATGACGTGCTGCACAACTGTACCACCTGTCAAAGCGACTGGTACAGATGTCCACAAACAAAGGAGAATTGAGGAGGAATTTCAAAACCTTACATCATATTTTATAGACAGATAGATAGATAGATAAACAGGAAAATCTCTTACATGAAACTACAGGAGTCCTTAATTCATTTATGTAAACAGAGAATTATGAGTAGTATTATTAATATTTCCTTGAAATCCTCCACTTTATGTAGGGATCAATGTTAGGTTTACTTTGGATACTTACGTACTTGTATTATTGTGATCTACAAAATCACTCGTCACATATTTGCATAAAAATATGTGTATGTCAACTGTATTGGAAAATAAAAATCGACAAAAAACAAACTGCTGCTTTGTGTGATGCCACCACAATTTACATTAAATGATCCTATATCTTATTTAGGATTACATTTCACACACATGTTGGCAGCACTCTATATTGCATCTCATCATGTGACTGTGTTGTATTATATAATCTGTAGATCCCTATTAATGACACTACAAAGTAAGCAATGTGAGCATAATCTGTGTGACTAAAGAATCATGTGGAGGTGCAGCATTATATATCAAAGAACGAGGCAAGAAAAATCTCCCTGTGACCCTTGGGGAGCTCCATAGTCATACCAATTGATAAAAGACTTCCATGTAGGATACATCGGTGTGTCCTCGCTCTAAGCTTCCCCAGAAGCCTCCTCTGAGTCCTATTTGAAACCAATATTTACACCCAACCATGAGCTTTTTCTAAACCTAATCACATCACTTTAGTGCCTCAACCTAAGGGATATAAGGTGAAACCTAACGAACCAGTAAGGGTCATTAAATGGGCTGATAAAAACCTTCCGAACCTACCAGCTGGTGTAGCAGGTCCCTACTGATCCATCTCTATAAGGCTTATAACCACAGATAACGGGCATTTAATGGGCAGATAACAGCCCCATCGGGAGCTCTGCCTGGCAATACGAAAGAGATTTTCAAGTTACTTCCACTAAAATCAGTCTGTGCTAGTTTGATATTACTTTTTTAATCATTTCATGATGAAAAGGATGGTCCAGGGTCGATATGTAGCACTTATTCAGCCTGTTGAGAAAGTGTTCCGTGCATCTTTTTCTCTTCCACCAAAGAGGATTGAAGCAAAGCACATTTTAAAAAGGACTTTCTTTAAAAGCCCAAATCCTAAAAATTACAGTTCTGCCATGCTTCAAATTCATCCTCCCCAATCATTTAAATAATACATATTCAAGAGGCGAAGGACTCTTCATGTAATCAGTAAGTGCCAGTGCAATTTTGTTCGGTTTAGGATTTTCCTCTTGATCAGAATAAACCTGCTGGGACAAAAACGCTGAAGAAATTTGTGTAACAAGTGCAATTACCCTCTGCTGTTTAAGCCATTCAACGAGAAGGAATGAACTTTCCTCACTCAAGCTTTAAAGGTTTTACTGTTCCAAGAACAACCAGAGGTCGTGTCGATCTCTCAGTTTCCCTCTCAGGTCGCAAAAAGATGCACTGCCTGACCCCACAAATGTTAAGTCAACCACTAATGTCAGGGAGTTGCAGACAAGCCGCCCACAACTTCCTATTTTATGGCAGGAGACAATGGTGTGCTCTGAGAGAAATGGGAAATGACAGGGAAGAACTTTACAGCATGCCATTTGGCTCAGGCAGGCAGTCAGTCAATCCCAGACACGTTCTCTCCCTCGCAGTGTGCCCTTCAGATATTGAGGTTTGATGAAGAGGGAGGGTTAGGAGGTGATGCAGACTGCTGTGTGTCGATACAGAAAGTTAAAAATCCAAAGTAATACAATGAAGAGACAAGTTAAATAACAAGATACTCACATAAAAATGAATGTATATAAGGGACGGATTAACTTCCCCAAATAACAATGTCTATATCAGTTACTCACCCTGTGTTACATTGAACTTGCGAAGAAAATTTTGTTTTTCTCGGATGCATCCATGGTGAACGAAAAATCCAAAAAAGGCAAATGCTCTTGATGAACTGACATAAAGGGGGACCCTGGGTAACAACAGCAAAACTATATCAAAAGTTCCTAAACACATGTACTTTTGCTAAAACCTTACAATTTATAACACTAACGTGAAAATGTATGTGGTGAGAAGGACTGGATAAACAGATGTTTTGATATAGATTTACTGTTGTCAAATGCGGACCCCTATAACTTAAATTTATTAAGAATTTTTTTTTTGTTTTTGGAATCTTCTTTCACTGTGAAGGCATGCAAGAAAAAATACATTTTCATTGTGAATTCAATGCAACACTGGGTGAGTAATTGATATACAATTGATCATTTTGTGGATGAAGTGTTCCTTTAAAGCTTTAAACATCAGTTATATGAGTTAAATTATGCTGTGTTTGTATAGATATGTCATCATATCTGTTGATTCAAAGTCATGTCACATGACTTGGAATTGAGTCAGACTCAAGTCACAAATTTGATGACTTTAAGACTTGACTTGACAAAATCAAAAAAGACTTGCAACTCGACTTGGACTTAAACACCACTGTATTGTTACTTCATTTGGCCTTCAGACTTGAAAACACCTGATATCTTTCCCAATGCAAAGAGATTAAAAAGTATGCTGTTAAACCTCCTGAGACCCCAGCTTTTGTTTGGTATGCATTTTTAATTTCTATTAGCTATTTGGGATGACTAGGACCTGATAATTATTAAAAAATTAAGCACTGCCTGTGAACATTTAGTAGTCTAAGAAATAAAAAATGTCCTCATATGGGGACAATGGGTTTATTATTAATAGTCACAAGTGTCTTATTAAGCATAAAACTGTTTATTTTGATGCCTGAACATTGCTGTGCAAAAACAAAATTGCAAACCATGCAAAATTTCTTCAGTAGTTTGTAACTCTGGGTTAGGGGTCACTATTCAAGATTAAAACTATTCAAAAGTGTGCTTTTCAATGCCTAACTATGGCTGTCAAAAACAACTTTGCAAATATCTGTCATCAATATCATATCTAAAACCCTTGTGATTTGTTCATGTTGTGACTTTCTATCAATTTTCCTTGCTCTATATTCAAAGCTATAATTGACCAGTGAGAAAATCTGCAATAACAACTAACTATTGCTGAAAGTGATCAAATTTGTATGCCATATCAAACTACAATGTTATTAAGCATAAATAAACATGTTAAAACCATAAATTTGATCAGGTTATTTATCTTGCACACTTTTGTGTTGGGATCAGCTGTAGACTGACTTGGTAAAGATGGCAGCCATCTTGTTTTTACACACACTAGTGTATTGTGCTTTCCCTACCACTTGGGGGCGCAAAAAGTTTCCACGAATGAGGACAACAGGTTTAAGTTGCGAAATAGGAAGTATAAGGTGCAGCAAAGCCAAATTCTAATGTCCTCGTGTGAGAACGCAGGGTTGCAGAAGGTTATAAAGTGTGCAGCAAATCATTTCCCTTTATTTCCTGAATCAATTAATGTTAACGTTACTCATTCCCTGCAAGTCGACACTAAATTCTCCATAGATATTTTGTTTGAATCAGTGAGACAACATCTAGAAGTAATGTTACAGTTTTGAGCGGCAGTTGGAAAAAATGATACCTAAGATAATTATTTGTATTAAAAAATTACGGATGGCCGACAAAAAACAAGTTGCAATATGCAAAATGTGTGGGTTTGTAAAAGCATTAATGATTTTGTAAATTTGATAGACTATCACTCTGTTGTTAAAATGCCATTGCATTTGGTGAAATATGCATTATGGCTTGTTTAAGACTTGAAATTGAAAGTTTAGGAATTGGGACTTCTCAATCTGGAATTAAGAATCAATTTGGGATTTACCTGCCTTGACTCGAGACTAGATATTGGACTTTTGAGTGCAAAGAGAATGACTTAGTCCCACCTCTGATTCAAAGTAATATGAAGGGCTGTTTTCAAAAGGCTGATGGACTCATGAAACCTCTCTGTATTTAACCACCACCATCCTACGGGAAAAAGCCAATAGACAGGCCATGAAAAATGTATCAACTCTGTGTTGCTGCTTCCTCCTGAAGGTAATATTGTTTCACCTGAGGTATGAGGCTGCTGAATTGGTCCATCGATTGCAGGATGCCTGTGTGTGCTCCAAACTCTTGGGTAACATGCCAACATTATTGATGGGACTATTTGTAGGTTTGTGACATTAACCTTTATCATGTGATACTCGCTGCTGTAATGGACTATTTTTACCTGCCCTATAAAAGAAGCAGCCTTCAAGTGGGGCCTGGGGAGAGTAAATATACTGTGTACAAAGTATGTTAAACCTCATAATTTCCTTTGCTCCCTCAACAGTTTCACTACTGACAAACTTGTATTAATAACTCAAGAGGTTCCATCACAAAGCCTCATATCTATGCAGGAAGGTAGAGGCTGGCTGTACTGCTCAGTCAGTCTCACTATAATGCCACTGTCACCTTGGCTGCAAGATCCTTCACTTTGATATGTTGAAGTAGCAATAAATAAGATTTGTACTGCCCCTTTGCTCAAAATGGCCTTCATATATCTGCCAGGGTTTTAAAGAGAGGCAGAGATTTCTAGTTTTCAAAACTCACTTGAAACTTCAGTGGAAGAGAAGTTAGCAAGTCACTTTCCAAAGCCGACTGCCAGTGTTGTCTTCGACAATGGGAAAATGATGCTTTGAGCTTCCCATGAATGTTTTCAATTGATCCTGGTTAGTCAGCATCAGTGTCAGTAAATGGGCAGCTCCATTAATTTTGAGGTTTTTAGATCATTATTTAGATTTCCAGTTGTGTTCCTGATGCATTTAAATTGAATCATTTAGTCGAATTATGTATGCTTTAGCCTCAAAATTCTATTTTCCTACGCCCTTCTTAAAACCTTTTCCATGTGGCATAATGTATGTTTCTGTATGATGTGGTTGCAACCAAAAAACCCACATACTAACATAGACGCCACATTAGTTTGGCGATCGACTCGACCAGCATCTCCCTTGTGCTGTGAAGTGAAATTACAGTTTCTGTCAATGGAGTTTGGTGGTTTTGAAGAAAGCAAAGATAACAGCTTCAGTCCCTTGTCGAAAAAGGGTTGTAAGACAATGTCTTTTATATAATAAACAAGCAAAAATAGGAAAACTTTCTTACAGCTTTTCAGTGTTTATTTCATCATCCTTGCCCTTTAGATTACACACCCTCTACTAAAAAGACAACACAATATTTACCGAGGTTCTACAGAAATAACCTTACAAGGGTTAACAAGGTAGTGCAACTTAATACAAATACATCAAAGGGTTAGATCAGTCACATGTCTTGACATTGCTATAAACTAACTAAACTTACATGGTACAAGACAAATGCTGGAAAAAATATATAACTTATTTAGAAAAAAAATAAAGGCCACATGAAGAATATTAACATGAGGGGAAAACAAATATACACTGTATGTACAACACCACTGTTCAAAGTTATAGTCTATGCTAAATCTATCGTTTGACTATCAAACACTCACCTCCTGTAGATTTGAAAGGAGGCTATGAAAAGAATGTTTTGTCCACCACAAGGTGGCTTTAGGCTACCTTTCAAGTCTACAGAAGGTGACTGTTTGATATTCAAAATATAGATTTAGAGGGAGGATCACACAAAGTTGTGACAATTCATCTAAAAAGCAGGGTAGCCTGATAAATAGGGTATTAGAGTGAATAGAAGAAAAAGAGAAAAAGGTTAAAATTCTCCCACATCCACCCTCTTGTCCCTGAACTTGCTTCTGGCCTTGGTCCGAGCCTTGAACGCAGCAGAGTTGTGGAGATGCTGGAAAAGAGAGGGGGAAAAAGGTCATTTACAAGTAGAAAAAAAGGCTACATATAATGTTTAATGTGGCAAATGTGTCATATGAAAAGGTTTCAAAAAGTGAGATGCTAGAGTTTTAAGAGCCTTTTGAGTGTTTGAATAGCCTGCGCATGTACACGTACCCTTTCAAAGCGAGAGATTTTCATGGCCTTCATTGTGGCGGAATCAACCAGCATAGGTGGTCCCAGTTCAAACACGTCTCTGATGAATTCATTTGCCTGTTTCAGAGAAGTCAAGAAAAATCATTAAGAAAACAATTCTTCATAGTACACAAAGATAAAGTCACCACTATTTGATCAAGGTGGATTGACATTATCAAACCACAAAGACAAGACTTAAGGCCAAAACACACGGGCAGCAAACGCCATGCCTCAAAAAATACGCCCCTATTATTTTCAATGTATAACCTCACACCAGCAGTGGCGTCAGCACTCACACACAGCCTCACGCCACTATCCATTTGGAATTAAATGCATTTTTCCCCCCACTTCCTCTCTGTTTGCACATACTAGCTCCTATAGCAGCTAGACTCCTCACCACTCTTGCATAAAGAGAACTCTGTAGCTGTTGCTGTGTCTCCTGTGTGAAGAATGGATGACGTGAGACTCCTTATGAGGTCGAGAAATATGCGGAGTTAAACGACCCACAGTGCCCTCATTACGAAGACAATGGCCAAAAAGATATTGCCTGTGGAGATCGGCTCTTCAGGTGAGAAATCAACTTTAATTAGTTGGTGTCCACACATGATTTTAAGCTAATGCGGAGGTGTAGAAAGTACAGATCTTTCAGTGAAAAGTAGTGCTAACTTTCCGTGGTCGTCCACTGATGAGCTGCAGCACGATGCATCTACTGTTTGCTAAGGGCAGCAATCGACATGCTGTGCTGTGGCAGTGCCTGTGTGATTTCAGCTTTAATGTCAGATACTTGTCTTGAATACTACCTTGAATTCTACTTGTTCTGTACTGTACATAGCTCTGTTTGGTATCAGCAATTGATGCATGCAAAATATGGCTAACGGGGAAGGAACTCTCATACTTTTCTCATACTTTAACTATTATTTCATGAAGTTATATTTTCATAATTCATCTCCTCTTTATTTGGGATCTAACTGGTCAAAGTGTGACTGCGATACAGTCAAAGTAAAGTGAAGTAAAATTTTCTTATTTCCTTTAAGCACTTGATTTTGTCGCAATATATAATGCCAAAGCAGGCGTGAAATAAAGAGTCTGTAGTAGTCTTTTGTAAATCCTCTGGCTGCCAGTAAAAACAAAACACTTCTACTGACCATCACCATAAGACAATGCAAGCATAATACAGAATCTGAACGATAATTTTAGATCCTGTTTACAGTGTTATGGGCTCTGAAATATGTTCCATTGTCTCATCTTCACTTGTGAAATGTTGCAATGTTCCACAAGCGCTGGCTGCCAGCCAGAGTGCGGACTACTCTCCAACCAGCTACTTGTAATGGCTTTTTTCCCCCTACAGTACGAAACATTATCCTAAATCAAGTTCTAAGTGTTGTCTTCCTGCGTCAGGCAGGCCTGCAGATCTTCATTGTCTTTTATTGCTGTGTCAGTGCAGGAGAAAAGAGCTCCTGTTACACATCATCTGACGCAACAACCCAAACTCGTGATTCTGCAGTGCAATTAAATCAAAATGTTGACTCGCACGCATTGAAATTCTGTCACTGACACATACATTTACACCATACTCAAACATTTCACGACATATTGTAAACATACCTGTAGGTGGTAGTTCATCCCAGAGCCCACAAACTCTCTGAAGGCGTCATATGTCCTCTTTCTGACCCAGCTATCAATGGTCATGCGCTCTGTCCCAAAGCGAATGGTCTCAGACTGGAAGTCACCCTCCTGGAAGGACACAGATGGAGGTCAGACAAATAAAAATGGCCAGAAACATAAACAGACTATTTAACAGACAGCTTCAGTCCTCCTAAAAACTATCCTCTCAATTTGTCTCAAATAAAAAACAGAGAAGCTCTAGTTTGTTACTCGTAAGACACCCAGGATAAAAGGAAGAAGAAGCATCTAAAATGCACCCAACACCCACCTCAACAGCCTTGAGTACGTCTCTAAACACCGACCGCTGCTTCCTCTTGTCTGTCTTGGCTCTGTGCTTGTTACAGTCTGTGGCCAACGCGTTCAGTTTGTCACACAGTTCATCCCAGTCATCAAACTCAAACTCCTGAAGGAACACAGAAAAACAGATGCTGCATTCATGAGCAATGAAAAAGTAAAAAAAGTGAGAGGCTTCACACTAAAAAGACTAAACAGATGTTTACGAAGAGACAGTCGAGTAAACATGAAATTAAGGGCAAAAGAAAGATAAAATTACAGTCCCTTATGCATCTGACAACCGTAATTTAGTCCCAACTATAGTCCCAAATTTTGACTGTGCTGTGGGGTTCCATTGAACTTACAGGGTCCATGTCTCTGGCCAACTCAAAGAGCAGTGCAATGGTCTCCCCTGCAGCAATTCTCATGTTGACATCCTCACTTTCTAGCAGTCTTGGCAGTTTAGGCAGGTGTCTGCACAACAAAACACATGCATTCCATATTATTTAAAAATACACATATCACTTCTTACATTTCAGTACCTGGGTTTGCACTCAAATGAAATATGTGGTTAAGGTAACAAACTTGGCTGTGAAACTAAGTTAAGGGGTTGACAACAGTGAGGCTTACTTGCGCAGGATGTCTTTGAGCTGGCTGGCAGTGCAGATGGTGAGCAGCAGTGCCCAAGACAGCAGGGCGTTGGTGTGGAGCTGGCTTGTCTGGGGACTGATCAAAGGACAGGTTCCATCCATCCTCGCATAGGACCGGGTGAACAGGTTCTCAAAGCACTCCATGGTTGCATGGACATCCTAGAGCAGGAAGCAGCAGGAGACATGTGAAGACAGGTGTTTGCAAAAATCAAATGCTGGTGGTGTTAAGAAAAAATTCCACCAGTCATCACTGATAAAATTTTTATGACTTTGTGACTAATTACTCCGGGCACATTCTGAGTGAAGCTGCCAGTGCAGTTAACATGAATATTAAGACTGAATGAGGCACAGTGTCACAACTGATAATGAGTTCAAATGAACGACTGACAGAGGTTGTAGAAGAGACATCACGGCAGCTCGCCCTCAAGCCCAGAGGTGTCAAACTACAGAAAAGACACCAAAAGCGATCAAGAACTTACCAAAATGTCATCTTCTGCTACTAAAGTACAGAGGCCCAGACTTGTCGCCACCTATTAAGAGAAACAGATTTGCTCAGTTGACGTTCTACACTATATACACATTACAGAGAAACCCAGACACACACATAGCAGCAAGTACAGTGTGATTAGTTCTGCAACTATCAACAATGCATTCTTCTAATGTCATAAAAATATGAGGTATTGCTTTGCCCCCAACAGTATTAGGTACTCACAGCCTGTCTGGCTTGTATGTTGGCTGCTCCATCCGCAAGGATATTTTTGAAGATGGGTTTCAGGGTCTTGAACACCTCCTCGCTCTCAATGCCGGAGCCCAGCTGGATACATAGCAGGCAGGCTAAAGAAGCTGCTGCCCGCTGCTCCTCGCCTTTGCCTGGCGGTAAGGAGAGTGGGCATTAACATTTCCCTTCAGCTCAGGGAACATTTGACACAAAAAGCTGAAATATATTTACCTTCACCATATCAAGTACAACTACAGCACATATTTAAACCCAGCATTTCACCACTGTCAGAACCACTGATGTTATAAAAGGCAATGAAAACAGCATAACATCTGCTGTGCCATTAGAGAGGAGGACAAGACTTTTGACAAAACACTTCAATCATCTTTTCTGGTACCTTTCTTGAGGCAGCGTTCGATGCTGTCTGTGATGGTCATCCTTCTCTCTGAGATGAATTCATACAGGATCCGTGTGGCCATAGCTGTCTTAAGCCCATCCAGCGCCCCTTGTCTGGTCTTAGCACTGAGGAAACATGTACACAAACAGTATTGCTATTATACAAATCACTGTCTCTTGTTTAATATCAACATGACTGAAGAGTGATGCATGACAGGGAGATATCCTAATAAAATGTATTTTCATTAAGAAATCATCCCATGTACAGGGTTCCTACAGCTAAACGCAAGTTAGATTTAAGACTTTTTAAATGCCACTTGAAATAAAATTTCATATTAATTCTACAATAATCAAAACTGAAGAAAAAAAATACCATGTTCAGATACTAGTTACATAGGGTTCAGGACAATTTGGTAAACAATGTAACATAAAACATGACTTCTTCCGTGGCAGAGGCGCTGGTAGAGCAAAACTGGAAAATATCGGCCATTTGTTTGCAGGTTGTCTTGGCGATACTGTATTTCTCACTCTGCATGTGGGATTCCACTGCCTTGATACCCATCGTGCCAGGTTTGAAAAACTTTTTGCATAAACACATTGAGTCTCGTGTACTTTGCCTTGCACTGGTTTCAGCTCTGAACATCCAAGCCAGAAAGAAAATATGAGTGTTGCTGGTTCCGTTATCCTAACGTGATGTTAATACGAGAGGCATTCAATTATCAAAATTAAGAAAAAAACAGATGTCACCAATTATTTTGAGATTTTACAATGCAATGTTAGAAAAAGAGTCAGAAAATTCTACATCCAGTGTCGTGGCATTCTTTACAACTTCTGAAAGACTGACTTCAGACATGTTAATACCAATTGAGGACTTATTTTTACATAAACAACTCAATGCCTTTTAGACTTTTGAAGGATCTGCAGGAACCCTGCATGTAAAAAGCATCTGCTTAACACCCCCACTGCTTTGGCCAGGAGGTTGGATGAGGGCCCGAGGAGTTAAATGACTGAAACACATCACTAATCAATTACAGCAGTTTCAAAATAAAAGTTTTTAGTAGTATTCTGTGAGTTAATATGTTAAGCATATTTGTTAATTATTTTTGAATACCCTTAAATTTTATATTTACTGGGACTAGCAAAGTGACTTTTGACCCTTGATTTTACAAACAAAGTTGAACTGCCATCTGAAACATGAAAAATATCTATAATGTTGTAATGTGCTGCTAATGTGTTATAAGCTTAAAATGTAATTCCCCCATTGCATTGGCAATAAAGTGGGACTACTGGTGCAGCCGTTCTTCACTATAATCAAGTTCAGCAGACACATGGTGAATAGCCTTTTCAGAGATTAATTCTATTTTTAACTTGACTGGGCTGCAAACCTCAATGATACCTCTCTCCTGTGATTGACAGTAGCAATCTAAACTCAGACTCCCAAAAATAAGCTTTTAAAACCGCATTAGTTGCACCTTCTTAAAAATGTATGTTTCTGGAGGCTCTTTGTCAATACTTCAAGGGTATCAATCCACAACAATGTACATTTATTTTTTGTTAAATTACTTTGTCAATATCTTTTGTACTATTGCTATGAATTCTATTATATCCTTTGTGGGCAAAAGCTTCCTAAATCATTAAAAACTAAAATGTTTCCTACCTTGCCTTTATGCAGCATGTTTTACAGAATTAAGTCACTTTAATTTAAATATATCTTGTGTAAACTTGAAGCTCTGCACAGGGCATGTTACAGGCTTCATGCCAAGATCAGATAATGTGTGTGTGTGTGTGCGTACGCGTGTGCGTGTGCGTGCTGAAATGCAGGAAATCATTTTTATTACCTCTTATCAACCGTGCTGTCTATGAACCCCTTCAGCTTATACTGGAAATCCTCCTGGGCTGCGTCCTCACTGGCCTCTCCACCTGGCAACACCACAATAAGTAGACACGTGGCTATTATGCTTCAAAATATTGATATGAGTTACAGCACAACAGACATTTGCCCAATAAGAAGTTTTAGGGCAAAAATCAAACCAAGAGATCAGCTAGGCATCTGCTACATTCCTTTTTGATTATGGGTGTTCACAAACTGCTAACACTGGCCCATACAGACACACCCACTGACAGCAGAGCCAGCACACATACTAACAAGTTGAAACAAATACTGGAGTACAAAGAATACACACAGGTGCATTCCCTGGTGTACACACACACACATACACAAACTTACCTTCATCTGCAACACTGATTGTGTCACTGAAGCTGCTGCAATGACTGAGGGTCTCAATGGATGCATCCTCATCACTGAAAGGCTGCACATTTCCATGCTGCCCCCCTAAACAAAAAAACAAAAAAACAGATAAGCACTAAAAATATAATTTTTCCCGATCAAATCAAATGCATTAGTACAGTGCAGCAGGTCTGGTTGAGCCTATTATGTAACCCCAGCACCACGCAGGTGCTGCAGTGGATACTGCAGTTATCTAATCTGTGTTTTTGTCCTTTGCATGCCTTATCCTGCTGTACTTTCATTATCTCATATGAAAATGCACCATGTTTTCAGGGTCAAGGGCAACCCACACTTCTGTTGACTGTGTAAACACAACATTATGTTCAGGTTGGAGGGACATGGGTCAACTGAACATTTGTGACATGACAGAAGCTCTGACAATCTGCCACAGTTGGTGCTTACTCTCAGGTGCAATACTAAGCTCAGAATACAGTTTTGTCCGGAACCACAACAGCAAGCAACGTGTCATGGAGGGCAAGCAGGAAGCTAATTTTGCTGTCCAAGTCCACCACAGACAATACAAGTGATTATCAGTCCAGAAAGGGAACAGTTAGAGTACTTTAAACTGGGATGAAAACCTGCAAACAGGCACTTCAAAACACACTTGCATGGTTGCCAGTCTAAGCAAAATATCTTAAAGGGCTTACTGAAAGCAAGATGAGTGTGGGAGAGTTGTGAAAATTCACAGCTGAAAAGGGTGTGAAATCTTTTGTCTGTTAATTTTTCAAATCTCAAAAGCCTCGGTTGTATTGGTTGTGAGAAAGCTCCAATAAAAGCTACATAATGTGTAGGAAATCGCAGCCTCAGTGGTTTTGCACTGCAACCAGACACAACAGGCGTCTCTGTGCTGACCTGAATTCACCTCTGAGACACATGCTGGTAAGCCTTTCACTGTGGGACCCCGTTTTAGAGAAGTTAAAACCAAAAATGAAAGAACTTAGAATGTAAAACCGTGATAACGCTAAAGGAAACACTGTCAGCTGACTGATAAAAGGCCATTTTATCTACCAAATGTGGGCTATTTCTATGTGTTGACGTGGACTCTTCCCCCACGACAGCTGATTTCTGAGAACCGGGCGCCGCCTCTTTTCCACCCCGCTCTCTGGAGTCCAAAATGTCCGCCTTCTGTCGTTTAACAATAATAACCACCATCAAAGACGGTTATCTGCCTTACACGCTAGTTAAAAGTCTTTAACGTTAGTCGGAAATGCTTACTGACAAACACAAATTCGGCTTAAGATCAATTGAGGTCAATCCTAAAACAAGGCGACCTCACTTTACTGGATTCGAGCTAGCTTACATTATATCTTTAATTTACACATTTACAAAAAAAAGATTTATTCCGCCACCGAGACAATAACCATGCTCAAAGCTGTCAAGTTGTCACAAAAGTATGTTTATGTAAATTGACTTTACCTAGCAGCCATAGCTTGCTAGAGGGAAGTTGACATTAACTAGCTGACGTTAGCTTGTAACGTAAAAGTGCGCC
Organism: Cephalopholis sonnerati; assembly: GCA_019142605.1. Lineage (NCBI taxonomy): Eukaryota > Metazoa > Chordata > Actinopteri > Perciformes > Serranidae > Cephalopholis > Cephalopholis sonnerati. Next base: position 24,466,088 of record JAGQAX010000022.1, on the reverse strand, counting down.
AATGTGCCCGTCAAAAAAATATAAATTAGTTTCTAATCAATAAACGGGTGTAAACAATAATAAATAAAAAACAAAGGTATACTGTCGTATGATGGCACGTTTTTGTAAGAGCAGTGCTTTGTGTGAGCACAGCTAGTTAGCTTTGTGTTTTGACGTAGGCCCGCCTCTGACATTTGTAGTCCTTCTTGTAAACACGTTCAACTCCTCTCAATGGACTGACAACATGAAAAGAACTACAATTACCATCAACATACAAGGCTCACATAAGCAAGGCCAAAGCAATGCGGCCGCTCGCTTACTTACCCCTGCTATTCTTCTTCTTGGTCCTCGGCATTTTCGTGCAGATAAATGTAGAATTTGATCAAAAATCAGCCAATACACGACCAGCTTTTATTATATTGTCTCGTAAAATGAAAATATTCCCGTGGCACAGCGGATAAAAAGGAATTGAAGGCGATCTTGGAGATAGACTGTTGGCCGAGACGATACATTTTCCCTCATAAACCAGGGCTGCATTAAGAGAGGGCGGCTCCGAGTATTTATACCGGCTGACATGTCACGAGGAGGTTTCCCGGCATCGCTGACCAATCCGGGAATAGGAACAAGCGTCGCATGTGTTTGCGCGTGATGCAGTGTACAGAAACGTGGGCTCGATGCGTATTTGGTCTTTCTGGTAAAGTGTGTACCTGTTATGGTCATCACAATTTTAGAACTAGTAAAATAACAATGCTGATCTTTAATAAAAGCATCATAAAAACAATTGACAAAAAATAACAAATGTAGCCTCCTTGTAAGTCTCTGCTTTAACTGTACTATAAACAGACAGTAGTTGGGATGTAATGCCAAATACAGGGATTTTTTTAATTTATGGTGCAATACAAACAGTGAATATGTGTTTCTGTGATCAGTAACAGGAAACATTAACTCCATTTCTGTATTAAGTTACTTTCAACTTCATTTCTGTGGCAAATATTGTAGGATATGTTGTACTACTCTCCATTATAATGAGAGTTATGTAACTTTGCATACCTTGTTATATATTAAACAACACAGCAGTATATAGAGTAGTAAAAATAAGCTCTAAATGTATCAGCTACATTAAAATGCTGCTTAAACATCATGTTAAAACATCAATAATTATCATAATATATACATATATGTATGATTTCACACCTCTATACTTTGTATTCTTAACTACATTTTAAAACTTAAACATATTTCTCATAATACTGACATGACTGCAGCCTTTTACCCAAGTCAGAGGTCGGCAACCGATGCTATCAAAACAGCCATCTTTGACCAAAAATAATTTTAAAAGATGTGTGTGGAGCTGCAAAACATGTTTGAGCCTTATAATAAAGGTAACATAGTCTGTTAAGTCTAAATTAGCCTATACTAGTAGTCTAAAGAGCACTCATTAATATGTTTTTTTCCACAAGGTGCCTACAGTGCAGGGCACTATTTATGATTATTAAGTACCCTAACTTTGCAGACCTGGCAGTGAAAGCAAACAAGATCTACTAAATTCTCTGTTCTATTCCTAGGCTTTTATTTTTTTGGATTTGGCATCCATAGCTAACCAGCTAGGGAGACTCGAGACTAGCCACTGCTATCAAGGATTGGCAAAATTTTGAGGAAGAGGTGTTTTTTTTAGATTGGAGAATATAAGAATTTCCCTAGGCCTACAACATTGATAAATGAAAATTAAAATGTAAAAAAATAAATAAATAAATAAACAACTATTAGTCTTTTCCATATATTTTTTTGGTCAAAGCCACAGGGAGCCAGTGGAGAGGGGCTAAAGAGCCTCATGTAGCTTTGGAGCCACATGTTCCCTACCCCTGACCTTAGTAAAACATGCAGTAGGCTACCTTTACTTATAACTCACTATTTACATTTTGGTTTTGCTACTACTTTTACTTAAAGGGTCACTTGAGTATTTAACAATCTGGAGCCTGGTCTCCCATGTTTGTTCCTAAGAGACTAATAGAAACAATATTTGTTTGAATCTGGGCCAGTATTGAGCGAGAGTGCTGCAACCAGCAGCAAAACAGGCTGCAGTGTAACCAAACAGGGCATTTGTGCACAGTCTATTTAGGCCCACTTAAAGTGCTTGTTTTTACAACTGACAGGCTCAGATTATAAGTGTCTGAAAACGATTCCTATGGAGATAGACCTTTTTTTTAAAGAGCAAGATACTTTTTGTTTAACCAGAAACGGCCCCGAAATAGTTAATGTCGACAGAGACCAGAACTCATTGAAAGAAACAGTAATTTTGGCATGTATAGAGCCAATTAAGATCTAACTGTGTGTATGACGGGTTTATTTTAATTAAAAAAGAATTGGTGATTATTGTATAAGTGGAAGACAAACCAAGACAGTTTGTATACGTTTTATTTTGTTTCTGTTTACTTTTTTTCTTAAGGTTGCTTTTTCTCTTTTTTCTTTTATTAGATAGGACAATCTAAGCATGAAGGGGGGAGAGAGGGGGATGACATGCAGCAAAAGGCCACAGGCTGAAATCGAACCCACATCCACTGTGGCAAGGACATTGCCTTTGTTTATGGGATGTCTGTTCTACCCATTAAGTCACAAGGTGCTCCTGTGTCTGTTGCCTTTGAATTAAGTTCTTACAATGTTAAAATTACTGTTAAATTAAATGGAGTCTGGCTTTGGCAAAATCAATTTTGAGGCTGTTTCTGGTTAAACAAAAATGATCTTACACTTAAATAAAAACATCTATCTCTGCAGGGATGCTTTCCATAAATTGTCAGACACTTAGAAAAGTTTTATTGGATCTAAATTGACAGTGTTTAAAAACTGTTGTTCCCTTTAGTCACTTAGACACAAAAACATGGGGAAATAGTACCCAGGTTGAAAAACACCGAAGCTACATTTTCAGTACAGGGTGCGAGTACATCCTGTACAACTGTCTGTGATGCAGTGTGCATTTTTATGGAGTAGATGGCATTATAGGGCCCTCTGCTTTAATATGTAACCTCCTCTGATAAAGTTCCTCTGTGATACTGTGATTGTAATTATTGACGTCTGTAATGCAATTTTACACTGTGATAGGGCTGTGTGATGCAATGGATACTGTGATTAGAGGACTGTGATGCAACAGATTCTCCCCTTGCTGCAGTTATGCTGTTATTACATAATGTATTAGAGACTGTGATTATAAGCTACTCTGCAGAATGCAGAATATGTACACTACTGGACGTTGTAGCCATGATAAGGTAAAATAACAGAGACACATTTCAAAATGACAGCTACTCAATAAATATTAATGTGTTGATATTTTTAGACCGTCAAACTGTCTTATGTGCCTTTGCAAAGTTTGGTATATTGATTAGCGGACCAGGGGTAGAAATAGTGTCCAATATAATCCTATCCAATGTGAAAACACCTCAGTCCTCCTGCTCCTTGATCATCACCCTGAATGAGATGGATTAGAGCTTTGTCTGTATCTTCAGGAGGACAGCAGCTGATAGGAACTCTCCATAAATGCTACAAAGTGAAAGTCTGTTTACAGTTTTCTTCCGTTGGCGGAGTGTGAATGAAGGTCAGTGCAGCCATTAACATTTGTTCATCAGAGCAAGGGTGTGAAACTGAGTGTTTCATATTTATTTCTTCAGAGAAAAGTGATATAAACCTAGCACCTCTTCAGCCTTGTTGCTTTATTTACAGAGTTGCAAGGAGTATGGATATTTCCCACACTAACGTTGCAGGAGAGAATCAATGCAGCTGAAGAGAATCAGAATCAGAATCATTCCTGGGCTCCGAAAACTTGCAGAGTCACTTGTGTCTTGTTCTGTGGGAGGCTTACACTTCAGTTTTGAAGGGCGATGTTTGCTCATGTAGAGTTCAACCATGATACACCAGAACAGATATGCATAATTGATCATTTTACATCATGAACAACATTAAAAGTCTTCTTCCCACACATGATTTCCAAGAGAGCAAACTTGATTGAGTTAATTAAATCATGTGTTTTTTGTTTCATCTCTCCACAGGGAGTTTAGAGGTCAAATACAGGACAGCATCTGATAATCACAGTTTCCACTTAATTGTCCTGCTGCCTAATATCCCAATGAACGTCTATCAAATTTTGGCCTAACAAAGAGCTGAGTTGGAATAATTGTAGTTAATTATCTTTTCTGGCTCTTATTATTTCCCTCCCTCTGCATTTTGCTTGACAGAACAGAAATAGTTCTTTGTTACACAAGTGGAAAATCTCACAGATGCAGCCTCCGTGCTGCCATTCCCACGGCCCAACTGTCAACAGTGTTCTCGCCAGCTCAGACCTGACAAACATCAGAATATAGGCTTGCAGAATTCAAAGCTGACTTTCATATTTCATGCACCTCGTGTTCGACTTTTGGGAGGTTTCCAGAGCTGTTTCTCGAACACACACATGCACCTTCACACTGAGAATGAACCGCAGTTGTTGCCTTTTAAAATCTAGGTAATTAATAAAGCTGATTTTTATCTCGGGTAGTCTGTTTTGATTTTCTCTAGAGATGCAAATGCCTTGATCCACACACTCTCAAGACGTGGGTGGACTCGAAAACACATTCAGCATTTTTTTTTCTTCTTAACCAAGTAGTCCTGCCAGAAGAAGATTTTCCCGCACATCCTGCCAAGACAGTAACAGACAGACATGAAAGTTCCACATGATCAACATATTACCATGTACAAAAATACACATGGAGGGAGTAAATAGTATCTTTTTAATCACGTCAGCCAGCAGCAGCCAATGGCAGCAGGATGGAGCAGCTGCAATCTAAACAAAGCACACACAGCATCTTACTTAGTCACCCACAAAATCCTTCATTATGGGGCAAAATACAGAGAGGAAGATTTGGCATTTCATAAAACAGTGGAGCCTAGAGTTTCAAAACTTGAAAAGCAGTGCAGTAATTGCAAAGATGACAGGGTCTTTGCAAAAATGCTGTAATTTTAGGCACACCAGACAACACATACCCAATTTATATCACTAAAACATTGTTGACAACAGCACAAGACCTAGCATATTCAGTGCCCAAGGGCCAGCTGCCCCATGTATCATTATTATTAATTATTGTATTTGTTAGTAACAAGAATAAGAGCCACTGAGAAATCAATACAAATAAATAATTTAGCTAACAAACTTCCCTTTTTTTCTTGTACCGCACCACAGATGGCTTTTGCCTTTTCATTTTCTCTTACTTATTTCCCTTGTGGTCAATATTTTCGAAAAAAAAAAAAAAAAAAAAAATCATAAAATTGAACATTAAATTCATTTTCAACTTAAGTTATTGTGCCTTTTGTCTCTTCTCTGGCAAATGAATTTCACTCAAAATACAAGAGTACTGAGGTGGAGAGAGTCTGTAACAATAACTGCACAAAATCTTACTATAAAGGCAATTACTCTTAATGGATAGTGAAAAGACAACCAGATGGCGCTGGGGGAGGAAGACAAAGCGAGAATGGGAAGAAATGATTTAAGAGGTGCTGCATTATTTACATGATATTATCATATGTATATAATTAACATGATATCAATATTTGATTTTTAAATATTCCGGTTATTGTCAACACGAGTATATTGCAACACTCCTACAGTACGTGTGATCTTTCTTTGTGCTTAACTTTGTCCACGGAGTGATGTGCTGTCTTGAATATTTGAGGTGACAAACACTTTTACCCTTAAGATGGCCCACCGCAAGACTGTACTCACTTCCAGAAGAGGCTATATGTAGCCCTTAAGGCACTGTGCTGCTCTGTTTGCAGCATCGAACTTGAATAATTCATTATGTGAGGAGCTGCGGTGTGTTAAGTGGACACTGTGACACAGAGTGTGAGGTCAAATGGGGAGCATTCCACACATACCATAGATTTTGGGCAATATATTTTTCCTTGATTTTTAAGGGGTGTAATGGTGCCCTCAAATCTTTAGATTTACTTTTTGCCGGGGTGAAGTCAGGTAATTTGGGATAACTTTTGGTAAATTACCAAGAAAACCACCTAAAATTCTGTAGACTGCCTTGAGTGTTGCTTCTAGAATTTGTGACCTATCTCTGTTTTCTATAATTTTAATATGTTGCCAAGTAAAATACTTAAACTTTGGACCTTCAAACTAATCGAGAACCTCACTCTAAATGGGACAGTCATGTTTGTTTTTTAAATGATTAAATCCATATTTCAGTTCATTCATTAAATCATTAAAACATTAATGTAACCTAATAATTCATTTAAAAAGATCCCCCCATTTTTTTCTGCCGTTCTTTCCTGTCCTTTTGCTGCCCGTGTCCTTGGGGCCATATTGTCTATGGACATACATGTGTGTGTTTGCATGCATGTAATCATGGCTTATTCTGGACTACTATGACTAGCATAGACTCACTGCATCATCTTTCATATGTTTTGTAGCAAAAATACTAAAAATGTTGTAGTAATATTGTTGTAATATTACAGGTTGGCACACAATAGCATACGTCAAGACTTTATTGCACCCGGTAGCCCAAAAACATGCTCATTTCACGTCAGAAAAATGCCCTATTTTAGTTTATTTTTTTGTCCCATTTTACCTGAACGCATTAACTACTCACTGAAAACCCCTTCCCATAAAGATTAAAGTTTATTGTGAAAATATTTTTGAGATAAACAGTTTAAAAATGCAACATCATAGTCATTTTTTTTGTTATGCACTTATTGTTTTAGCTGTAGCACCATTATTACCAAAAAGAGGAAATCAGCAGGCCACATGGCTCAAGTAATTTTTTAAATCTTCCCTCTTCCCTTCCTGGTTATCTCAGACCAATCAAAGCACATTTGTAGTAACTATGCAATAAAATGTTAAGCGACTGACTGCTAATATTTAAAGAGCCATAGATTTAAAACCTTATTATACCTAATGTCCCATATTACCTGACTTCACCATAACTGTTTAGCTTGGGCAATAAAGCAAAATCAGAGAGTGTGCAACTGTGAATACACTGTGAGTACACTGTGAGATAGTCAGTACAGGTATGTGAAAAGGCTCTGCTTCATTGCATTTGCTGAAAAAGCTGGCAAGTGGTTTAATTATTATTATCCAGTTAGTGCTAAATTCAGACAGCCACACTTACAGTGAAAGTTGCCTGTAATGGTAAACCTCTTTGCTTGATGAGGACTCAGCATTCAGACCTTACAACTGACTTTGGCACTAGGGGGAGCCATTCTGTTTGAAATTCAAAGGACACTCTGCTCTCACTGCAACATGAGCAAGTGAAATTCCAAAAGATGTTTTTTGATGCATAATTTATTGAGTCAGTGAACTGTGCTCACTGCTGAGCTGCGTCTTGCTGGAAACGTATAATGGGCTGGAGCGTGCAATGTAAATATCAAATATCCAAACCGGTTAGGACGTCTGCAAAAAGTTGCATTTCAAAATGAAAAAAGCAGATGTTATTTTGAAGGTAGTGGGAGCTGGTTTACGCAAGCTTGAGCAATGTGTGGTGGAAAGAGAGAGAAATCACCTGCCAGTAAACCAGTGTAGGAGTAAGGGAAAAAACAGAGCAGCCCAGTGTAACCTCACTCAGCATGCCTGGCACGTTGCATCAATGGGCACAAGCCCTGACCAACCTAATGCCACAGGAATACAGATCATTACCAAAATAACAGATAGCAGAGAGGGAGAGAGAGGAGGGGAGAGAGCTGACAGCAGATAATGGGAAATATCTGAATATTAATTTCATGTGCAATTCTACAGTTTTTAAATAATTCATAAATGACATGGCCTGGAGCAATGTGGTGAGGCTGCATGGGTTAAGCCTGCTGGGAAGGGAACGAGGTTAGAAAATGATTTTAGGTCTGTAGGTTGATGCAAACACAACCTCAAAAGCTTAGCTGAGGTGATCTTTCAAAAACCCCAAACAGTTTTCTTTGAAATTTAGCCGTGTGCCTTCTCTTCTTTTACTCGTCGCTTACTGTAAACAGGCCTTCACAGACCTCAGGGTGAAGTGGCTCTCACTTGTTCCACTTCCTGAATGATCTTGCGGTAAATCTTTCAACCAAATAAGGTCTCACCAGACATCTGTGTTTATATCATTTGTAGTTTGTTTGTGGAAAGGGTTTATAGGTGTGCATAAATTAATGCATGAAGCTATTCTATACATGCAAAATACAGGTTTAATGGAATAGTTTGACCTTTGTGGAAAATAGCCTGATTTGCTTCCATGCTTTAGATGATAAAATTGTTACCATCTCTATCTGTAAGATTAATAGGAATGTATCACTAGCAGCCAGTTAGCTTAGCTTAGCATAAAGACTGGGAGCAGTGGGAAACAGCTAGCCTGGCTCTTTCTGCAGGTAATAAAATATGCCTACCAGCATGTCTCCTGAAGTATCAGCTGGTTCCCTAGCAACCTCACAACAGAACACAAAAAACAGTCCCTTGTAAAACCATGACTTGTTGCTTTATACAGTTTGGCTTTCGTGCAGATTAAACAAAATTTATATAAATTCGTAATTATTGAGCTTTAGAGGTGCTGATCGGGAGAATTTGTGGCCTTTGGACGGAGCCAGGCTCGCTGTTCTCTCTGTTTTCTGTTTTTATGCTAAGCTATGCTAAGTAGCTGGACCTTTACATTGTCTTTATGCTATGACCGACACAGCAACATGCTACAAGTGATTTTCAATTGAAGTCAGTGAAGTGAAGCAACACTACTAACGGAAACTGAGCTGGCCTCAACTTTTTGCGTGTCAGCCAGTCATTTGTTTTTGTTTCTAGTTGTGGTACTATTTTATCCAACTTTTTTTTAGCTAAAGCTATGCTAGCTGTGTACGCATTGTGGTGCACGCAGGGATGCAATGGGGTGCTAATGTGATGTTAATTTGGGGCTCAGACACGGATCAAAAGCATAGATATTTTTTGACCAAATACAAACGTTAGATGATGTTCAGTCGAGTTGCTTTGTGGAAAGTGGGGCCTGCCCATGTGGGGCAGTTTATATTCATCAGCCAATGTGGTACAATATCAAGTGGTTAGGCAGGACAACTATTCATACCTCCTCCACGCATTTATTTTTGCTGTTGGATGAGGCTGCGACTTAGCCATTCAAATTTTACAATAGTTGATTCACCCCTTCCCGTGTGCTGAGTGGAAGTGAATGGGAGATGATAATTTACCTATTGTTCATTTCACTCATGTGTGACAATCCACTCATATTTACTGTTGCAAACATGAGAGTGTTATTAATCTTATCATCTAACTCTCAGCAAGAAAGCGAGTAAATGAATTTTATAATTTTTTGTCTTTAATTTGAATATGATACAATGCTACATTTCCAAACTTTGCTATGATGCAAATTAAAGATACAGTCCTGCTCACCATTATTGGCACCCCTTCATTTTTTGCATAACCTGTACAATATCTTCAGAAATAAATGGAAATGTATCAAATTTATATCATCAGGATCTTTTAATTGGGGGTCCAAAGTAATCTAACAGAGCAAATTGTTTTTTCAACTTACATATTGTAATTTCAAAGAAGAAACAGAAAAAACATCATGTGCAGTAATAACGGCACCCCTCTTTAATATTTGGTTGCACACCCTTTGGCAGTGATGACAGCCTCCAAATGTTTCTTGTAGCTATCTATATGCTTCTTGCACGTCTCAGCCTCTCCCGCTCTTCCTTTGCAATTTGTTCAAGCTCTTGAACATTTGCAGGGTTCTTTTCCCCAGTGGCAGATTTCAGCTCACTCCAAAGATTTTCAATCAGATTGAGATCAGGACTCATTGCTGGCCATTTTAAAACAGTCCATTTTTTCCTTTTCAGCCATTCCGGCATGCCTTTGGATGTGTGCTTTGGGTCTTTGTCTTGCTGGAGGACCCATGATCTTCTACTCAAACCAAGTTTTCTTACACCAGGTAGGACATTTCGCTCTAAAATCTCTTGATAATTCTCTGATTTCATGATTCCTGTGGTACGGTCAGGGCCTCCAGTACCAGATGCAGCAAAGCAGCCCCACAGCATTACGAATCCTCCACCATGCTTAACTGTTGGTAGGGTGTTCTTTTCATTGTAGGCTTCATTGCGCCGTTTGTAAACAAACTGTTGGTGTGCATTGCCAAAATGTTCTATTTTTGTTTCATCTGTCCACAGAACATTTTCCCATAAGGATTGTGGTTTGTCCAGGTACTCTTTGGCAAAGATCAGTTGTTCCTTTTTATGTCTTTTCCTCAGCAGTGGTGTCTTCCTTGGCCTTCGCCTATAAAGCCCTGTTTGGTTTAGTGTGCGGCGTATGGTACTTGTTGAAACCATGACCCCAGACTATTCCCGGTTGGCCTTCAGGTCTTCGGATGTTTGACGTAGTGTTTATCATTCGCACCAACCTTCGAAGACTTCTCTCATCAATTTTTCTCTTCCCCCCATGTCCAGGGAGGTTCTTGACAGTTCCATACTTGGCAAACTTCTTAATAACATTACGCACTGTTGAAACAGGGATACCAAGGTCTTTGGAGATGGCCTTATACCCTTTGGAGGTCTTATGTATGCTAATAATAGCCCTTCTGATGTCCTCAGATAGCTCCTTTGTCTTCACCATTGTGACAAAGAAACAGGGAATAACAGGTGGCTTTTTAAAACACGTAAGTCATCATTCATTGGCTAATTCATGTCACATGGGCACAGACAGTTTATCACAGGTGATTCTCATTTGTGATTTACCACAGGTGAGTCATAAATTGTTGTTTATCATTTGCTCTTTTGTATCAAACACAAGTTCTCTATAGAAAAAGTTGTTTCACTTGATTCATTTTTTTCAGGAGATATTCCACATTATGTACTTAAACTTCATGGGTGCCAATAATAGTGAGCAGGACTGTATGCATTTTAGATTTGGTTGCCTTGTTCACTCTATGTTGTGTGTTCATTCTGCTACAAGAGCTCAGTTTCTCTACAGGGATGGTGGCATTTTTATGTTGCAATAACTGCCTTACTGACTGTGTGAATACCACCAAGCTTGATTTAATGTGACCTGTATAAAAAAATATCACACTGTATCATTTGGCATCAACTCCACTTGGCTTGAACACTGCCTGCCATAATTCAAATTCATATTATTTATCAAATAGTCAGCTCTGTTCATGAAATAAACACAACTGCTGGTTGATGGCGGCACAGTGTTCAAATTAGAGCATCCAGCTCCTAATTACGGTCTGTTAGTCACTGGCTGAATCCCAGATTCTTTCCTGTCATTTGGTTGTTTTGAGAGGGGTTTAGCACTTTATCAGACAGCTTAATATGACAGCTAGGGCTACGCTCCTGTCGTTGTAATTACCTCTCCATGCCTGCAAACATTTGTCTTAGTGGCTCATATTTTACAACTTCAATCTTAGAGGTCTTTGTTCTGAAGATGCGGTGTGTTGCACCATTGGGATCCCTAATATGGATTTAAATTGACTGAAGATTGTGAGACAAAATTTAAAATACAATTAAGAAAGAGTTGGGGAAAGGTCGGTCAAAAACACCTGTATACCCCACCTCTGCTCTGCCTTTTCATCTCAACTTCAAACCTAATCACGCACACAGCAGAAAGTCACTGTGTCACAGCCTCTCTTTAAATAGCTATTTTCAAATTAGTATGCTGGGCGGTCATCCAATAAAACATCAGGATATATCTGAATTTTTAAAAGCCAGCCACATTTGACTGGCACTGCCTGCGCTGGGTCTACTTCAATAATAAGTTGCCTCTGTTTACCCTAAATGTTATTTTAAGGTGAGCTTTGCCTTGCTCAAAAGGTGGGATCATCAATTTGCTGCAGAATCTGAATAGGAATCTGCAATGAAAGCATTTTGCACTCCAGGTATAGGCTTATCTGAGCCCTGGGAAAAATCCATTAAGTCCCGCAAGCACATACTTGAGCACACACACACATACGCACAAAGCCGATAAGGTAATGTCATTGTCATCTGGGCATCTGATTAAGTAGATTAAAAACACATTTTAGTGGCTCGTTGTGGCTGTGCTGGCTTTGCATGGGGGGTAAATGGCACCCTCTGCTTTGTCCTCATTACTCTCTGGAGGTAGCCGCCATTTTCCACCCTTAGTTGTGGTTGAAAAGACTATAGTATGTTGTAAACACCAGCAAAACAAAACCAATTACCTAGGAAGATCCGTAACTCCATCACAGGCATCCAGACATATTATCACCTGTTGCAAAGCATGTTCCACAAATAATTTTATTTCTTCTGTGCTACTGCTCGTTTGGTCCAAGAAACAAACAAAGCAGCCACCTGGATGTGAGGTCCATTTTGCAAGGTTTCAACAGATAGATAGACTAAGAGCCCTGGGCATTGAATCAATAGAGGGCTGAGCTACCAGACAGCTTGTTCAATTCCATTTCCTCAGAAAAGCCCCTTTCCTATTATAGGAATTTCCTCTATTTTCTCCCTTCCTCCACTGTGGGAGAGATTGTGGAAAAGGTTGGAAGGAAAGCACTTGAAATAAGTTCAGACATCCTATCTAAAGGTTCATGCAGGAGGCGGCTGGTTGGTGCAGCCACCCGGAGAGGCAGGCTGAGTGAATTGTTTGATGTTAAAAGACTGTTCAGTTTGAAGCTATTAGACTAATTTCAGATGACAGTCTTCTCCCCCAGTTACCCTAAGGTTGTAATCTGAGACATCTGAGTTATTATTATTGTACATATTATGTCAGTTTTGTCAGGTTGTCAGCCACGGTTCAGTGTGCAGAAAAAAAGCTAATAAACTATGTCAGTAACAAAGCAAGACACATTCTTAAAGGAGCAGTTCACCCCAAAATCAAACATACATATTTTTTTCCTCTTACCTGTAGTGCTATTTCGAGTCTAGTAGTTTTGGTGTGAGTTGCTGAGTTGCTGAAATATCATCTGTAGAGATGTCTGCCTTCTCTTGAATGTAATGGAACTGCATGGTACTCAACTTGTGGTGCTCAAAGCGCCAAAAAACTACATTTGAAAAACTCAATAGCAATGTCTGTACAGAAATCATGACCTGCTTACTCAAGATAATCCATAGACCTTTCTGTAAGTAGTTTGTTAGTTGTAGGAACTATTTTCTTTCTACCGAACTATATCAGGCTGTTCTCATGCGCTGTTTATATGTTTTCCTACAAAAGTAATGCACCAAAATTCACACATTCCGTAATCACGAGCTAGTAATTTGTGTATAACCTACAAATTTGGGAAGGTTGCGATCACGTGACCGATGTGCTGACAGTGTTCAGAACCGTGTGAACTTCAAATTAACTTTGAGTCATTTTAAGGTACATCCTCACCATGTTTCTTTTTCTAAACCTAACCACAGTAACTTTTCTTGTCTAAACCTAACCTTTATAACTTTACGTTAAGTACATAACTTTATGTTAAGTACATACCATCATTTGTGGGGCACTAATTCGTAGGATATCCCACAAACCGTTGTATGCGGATAAATTGTATAAGGATAGGCAATGATATGCCAACAGTATCACCATGCAGAAGGAAACGTGCATCCACTGCTAGCTCTCCTAGCACCATTGAGCTAGCTGACAATACAGCTTATCAAAGAGGATGTCATTAATGTTTACATCTCACGCTGTCACAAGCATGAGCCTCTCATCCTTGAGTAGATGCACACTTCCTTCTGCATGGTGATACTATTGGTGGGTGTAGTTTGATAGACAGAAAATAGTTCCTACATGAAACTGCTCACAACAAGATCTGTGGATTATCTTGAGTAACCACGTCATGATTTCTGGAAAGAGACATTGCTGTTGAGCATCACAAGCTGAGTGCCATCTAGTCCCATTATACTGGAGACAAGGTAGATCTTCACTGCCGATATCTCTAACTTGGCTCAGCAACTCACACACAGTCTACACTGATAACGAGCACTACAGGTAAGAGAAATAAAAATGTGCATTTTTTGATTTGGGGTGAACTGTCCCTTTAAAGAAAACACTGTAGGTAATCAGGGATGCTGCTGGAGTCTGTGTGTGTCTGGGCAGGCAGCAGCCTTCCAGACAATGGGAATCCCATCTGAAGAGGACATTATGCCCAAAGGCTATTAAAACAGGCAGACGATCTGTTGGGGAATCTCTTTGGCTCGCCACAGCGGATGACTACACCTCATTGTTATATGCTAGCCTTCTATTCCCTCCTGTATCTCTCTGCATCTCGAGCATTTTTTCTTTTCATTCTCATGTTTTTACATACGAACACCTCCCCTGCCCATCTCTCCTTTCCATTTTTCTCTGTGTATGTGCCTGTGGGGAGCACAAAAACTGGCATATCAAGGTGCCTATCGACCCATGTGGTATTATTTGTACCCTCAGAGCTGAAAAATATTAAACCTCTCTCTGGTTTTACCTAGAATATAAATCCAGATGCAGATGAAAAATGTATGAGAAGGCAGAAGTTTGATCCTTGCAACAAGTTTGTCCATGTGTCCCTCCTGTTAAAGTGCCACAGAAGTCCACTCTGCTTACTCAGTGCTTTCGTCATGTTATTTATTACAAGGTGTACTGTGAATAAAACATCAATATGACACAGTCTGCCTCAAGCTAGTATTTAACTTGACATAAGCTCAGTCTGTGTAAAGCCGTCTGACTCGAGACAGGGTTTGTTGTGCGATTTTGCATTCATTTAGGGCTGTGAGGGCTTCCTCTGTTTACCATACCACACAGCGTCAATGCACCTGCACTCGCTTTACAGAGGACATCTAGTGTGAATCCATTTCCAAACCCATAATAATCCATTTTAAAGGAGGGACAGTGACTGGATTGTTCAATCATGGAGTCCAATAGAACCCAGTCTCAGAGTACAGCAGAGTCATCAGGGTGTAATCACAGTATAGCTGTATGAGATATTTGAAGCAAATCACAGATGACACACTGGGTCATTCATGGCAGTTAAAGTGGAAATGGGCAAATGGCTTACATAGAATTGTAAGCTAAGCTAATATGAGCTAATGTAGGGAAGTTATAAGTTTTGTATCTATTGACAAGACACTACATTTCTCTGTAAAGGCCAAAATATATATTAAGGGGTAACTATGTTTCAGAATTCCTACATTATTCCTATGCTCTAAAACAGTCCCAAAATATTAGTAAACATGAACAATTGTCTCCCAAATCCAAAAGCTAGAGTGCTAAAACTCAAATCTGTAATGCCATTGAGTATTAAGTCTGAAGCTGCTTCATAGACAATGGATTGAGAAAGATGTTTCAGATGACACTGAAAGCCCTCAGGGGAATGTGCTTAGTATATAGATACATTTTCTGTATAGAACTTTGAGCACTACAGTAGAATAGACCGAATTACAGTGTTCGTTAACAATAACTTCTGGGTAGAGAACCTTGCGTCATCTGCATAAAATCAAACAGCAAACACTGCCTCATTTGGTTAGTTTTTAAGCCATTAAAAAAAGTCAGTATCAGTTTAACTGTACCCTACATTTAGGATATTTTCATCGCTTTACATTGCAATCAGGTAGCCCTTTCTGACAGGGACAGAAGCCTTTATCTGAACGCTACCAGACTCCATTCTCAAAAACAGTCATTTTAGAAGACAGAATTTGCTTGACTACCGCTGCCTAGATCAGTTAGTGTTTACGGTAAAGCAGTGAAAATATCCCAAATGTAGTTTACATTTAAATTGATACTGATTTTTTATGTGACTAAGATATGTTTTTATTGCAGCCCCAGTCCACACCAGTATATTGCTTAGCTTCCATACCGGTAGATTTGCTTTATCAAAGTTACTAGCAAAGCACAGCAGAAGCTTCAGATGGTTTAGCCCACCATGTGTAATTATATATCTTTAAATGTTACAATTACGGCTGAAAATAACGACAGAAATATGCCAGTTTGCTAATTTTACATATCTCGACAATTCAAAACAATTGTTAGCGTAGCTTGGTCTATAAAGTTTATTTGGGTATAAGAAAGAAAACAAACATTATTTGGGTCCACAAAATCAGGCTCACATTCATTGTCAATAGAGCAGCCCAGAATTTATAGTCAATGACATCACAAATATGAGATGTATTTGGAATTCTTAATTTAGGTGGTTCCCCTTAAAGAACTGTACTTAAAAGGTGTTCATTTGTGTAGTCTTGAGGAACATTAACACAATATTGCTAATCACTAAATTGAACTTTAGCCTCCGGTGAGACCTGGGTTCAAGATGAGTGATCGCTGAGTTGGATTATGGGAAATGTAGGATCAAGAGTGTGGGACTAAAAGTCATGATTTGTCGGCCTCTGCTGTTTCCATTTCTTGCAAGCCCTTGTACTTCTGCAAACTATTTATGTGTGATATTGCATCATGTAGAGCCCCTCTGACTGTGAATGTATCTCAGCATGTTCAGCATGAGTGCGACTTCATCCTGATGATTCTGATTCACTTTTTTTTTTTTTTTTTACGTTCATTAGGAAAGAAAATCTATATTTGTCAAAGTCACGTCTGTCTGACTAAAAGTGACCAGACACTGGACGAGGACTCAAAGCTTCCAGCGAATTCTGCACATTCACCAAGTTGATGTTGCACTAAATAGCTTAGTCTGTTTTGGGTTTTTGCTGTCTGGTGTTACCCATCTGCTAAACACAAATCATCCAGCTTTGCAGAAACAAAATCAGAAGCACCATGATATTGTTTGATTTTAGTCAGTTAGCTTTGCCAAAAAGTTTGGCAGAGACAACAAAATACGGCTTAAAGGCACAAGACTTCAAAGGCGACAAACTGAGACACAGCCTCAATATGGGTCCAAGTTCCTTTGGCCGTCTCTGGCCAGGAAGTTTGTTGGGAAACTCCACACTGTCATCTGGTGTCCAGTGAAGTTTCTGTTCTCTTTTCAGAGTTCTCCTTTTGGCAGTGTCATCAACTTAGATAAACACACATAACAGAGCCAAGTCACCTCATCTACCTCTGAGGTGAGACACTTACAGAGAAGAGCAGGTGATTTAAAGGACTGGGTTGCACATGTATATTGATGTGTGTGTGAGTGCCACAAAAGGTTACAGGGACGCAGCCAGGCGGACGTATTTGGAGTTGCCTGGCAACCCCATAGCCACAAAGAGGGGGAAGTGTGGTGCTTGTTATGACGTTTTATGTAACCACAGGGATGAGTTTCAAGTCAAAGTCTGAAAAAATCCATTCCCACTTGTTCTCTTTATAATATCTGGGAAAACAAAATTGAAAGAACAAATGTGTTAAAGAGGGCTGGATTAACTCTTGTAGATTTTGCTTTATATAAACTCCACAAATGGTTTCCCATTTCAACATATCCCCCATCCTTGGTGATGTTTTCTTTTCTGTAGGTCAGAACCAACTGTGCGCTGCAGAGTGGCATGCAGAGAAGCCATGAGAACCTCCGGTGAACCTGCGGTGAGGCTTGGTGGGGGGATTCTTCTCTCCCCTGCTGCCTGCCTGGGGAGCCTGGAGCTTGGGATAAACACAGCCCATGGGTACCCTGAGCTAGATTTGCCAGCTGTGTGGAAGATTATAACACCAGGGTAGAGAGGGAAGAAAAGAGGGGGGGTATAAAAAGGACAGAGAGAGCAGGGAATCTGGAGGAAAAGACGAAACAACAGAGAAGTGGGCAGCAGCTGGAGATGATTACGATTCTCAGGTTGAATCTCTCACCATGCTCCAATTCCCTTGTTCGCTTGTTGGCTTGATCACTCATTCACTCACACACCTTAACCGCTGCAAATGGACAGCCATGGTGCACTGAGATCCATATAGCTCTTTCCAACAAACCAAATAACATATTTATAGAGCAGGGAGTGAGGCAACTATACAAACAGCTTTGATAGTGTGTGTGTGTTGCAGTTTGGATCTGTTTGTTTTGCCTAAAAAATTTTACCGACAACATAAAAGTTTTGTGTCATCCCTGCAGAGTCAGAGAACAAACATGAAAAAAAAAAATGCTAGTGCGCACACAATCACCAGTTAGAAATCATCCAACATAAGGAAGGGATCCCTATCAACCTCTCCTTTGAGTATAGGCTGAATATAGCTTAAGAATGCAATATAGCCACAAGACAGAGTTTAATTGGGTGTATTTGTGTGTTTCAATGCTTAACTCTGATTGTTTAAACTAGTTCACACACACTCTCTTGCCAAAAGGCAATGACTGTACCACAGGAAAACTTAAACCATTCAGATTCCCCATCCATTTCAATTCACATAGGTTTTCTAGGATGTATAGATCTATGATTAAGGTCATCTGACTCCACCCAGGTGCACAGACTTATTTGATGGGATGTCTATAAGCCAATCACAGTGTTTCACATCATCTAAAGTGGACTGCAATAGAGCTCCGCCCCCTTTTTTAACAACTGGGCTGAACATGAGGCAAGAAGGAAGCAATGTACAGCGAACTATTCTAACTGATTTTCTAATTAAACGATCAACTTATAATGCATTTTATTGATTTTATAAAAAGACTATTAATTTCAGGAGGTTTTGAACATACTGGTTTCTAGAGATACTTCTGAGTTGTGATGACGAATACAATGCAAAATACATATGCAGTGTGTTTTAAAGCATCACTTTATTTATTGATGTGAGTTAACTATTCATGAAAAATGAATAATCTTTAGTTTTTTGTTTAAAAAATATTAAATTGATTCAAATTACTATATATTGTCAAAGCGTTTATTCATAGTGACAAACCCACCGAGAATTATCACCCGACTTCCCTCAGGTTCAGAACATTTTAGCTTCTTTAAGGCTAAAACTTATTGTTTTGGTTTTGCATCCAGCAACTTTAATATATTGGTTGAGTCTCATTTGTGTTTATTAACCTCGTTTCCAACCATTTTAAGTGAAAAAGCTTTGAGCCTCAGTCACACCCAGACTCAGATGAGGACTCTGTTGTGCACCAAAATCTGCTACAAGCAGATGTATCAGAATAGTAAATATAGTTAACATCTTTTGGTTGCTGTTTGTTAGCTTGTTAGCTTGTAACTGGCAGTAGCTAATGTTTGTGGCTGTGAAACATACAATATCTGCCTTGATGCTACACTGTGTTCACATCGGTCTGGTTTATATATACATATATATTTAAAAAACGCACTCGACCATGTTCGCTGTCAAATGCTAACCCTTCTCTGTCTGCTCTGCACTAGAGGTTGCAGGTATCTTTGCAGGCATTTACATATAAGACAGCAACTGGCTCCCAAATTTGTGACGTGCCTAATCTAGTTTGCTGAAGGTACATCTGAATCTCAGATTTTAGGAAAGTGCATAGACATCACCCCTTTAAATGTGAAAACACCTCACTAGTGAACAGATACAACAGAGTAGTCAAGGTCAGATATTTTAGGGGAAATAAACAAAGGAAAAACACATTTTAAGTGGAATCGATCTTCAACATTTCTGCACCTACAGCATAGCATGTGTGCTCATGAAGCATCATGAATTTTAGATTTGCTTAATCAGCCAGAGCAGTATATACACAGAAACTGATGAATGAATACATTTTACTGTATGCCCTGGTGGATGATATGAAAACAGCAGGACATTATAAATGTGCATGTGGAGAAACATACAAAAGAAACTAGACTTTATATGTATTATAAATGTCACTCTGCATGCGTTCATTCTGTATTCAGTCAGTATGTTCATCCAGGCATCTTGATGGCATACTAATATCCCACATTGACACAGCCCTTGCCGTGCTCTCTGTCTGAGCTCTAACATTATTGCCAGGGGCCCTAAACAAAGATAAGTAAATCAGAGCTTCCTGGCAACTCACCCTTGAGCTCTGAGGATTGGGTGAACAGATAAATAAAGAGTATGAGAAGGTTGGGAGAAATGAAAGGAGCTGGGATCGAATAATTTTTGGAAGGTGAAGGAGCGATGCTGTGAATACACAAATGAGTGATAGTCTAAGAAGAAACAAATGTGGAAGCAGTCATGGCAGGAAGCATGGGGGGTCAAGTGAGCAAGGCAGGGGGGAGATACGGATAAGGATAGAGACAGAGAAATATAGTAATGGCTGTGGGCAGTATTTAAATGAGTCTGTGTGGCGGTCCAGTGCACAGATTGACTGTGAATTATTACCACTGTGTGCTCACTGGAGCTGCTTGCCTGCTAGGCCAATGGGCACTCAGTAATTCAGAGAGACAGAAACAGTGAAAGGAGGGCAGGGAATTAGAAACCTTGAAAGATGTTAAATTACATATTAACTGTTTTCTTATGAATTACTTTGTAACTTGTTACCCTCATGGTGGACAGTCTCCAGTCAGTTCAAGTTAAGTAAAGCTTCACATGGTGTTTCAGTGGGTCTTACAGGTTGCAGTGTTTGCCAACCCAGCCAACACTTTAAAGAAAACAATAAAACACTAATGATCGCACAGAATTCTTGAGTGAGAAAATTCAAAGGGTCGACCTCCTCCGACAACCTCACCTGGCTAGAGATATTGTATGAGCTATAAATGAGAAAAAAAAAAAACTGTTGTGAAGCTAAATATTAAATTTAAGCATTTTTACAAATTAAAACAAACTGTATGATGAAAATATCTAAATATATGATTATCCAACATTCTTATCTTCATATTTATCATCTATGCTGGTTACATTTTTTTTTTTTGTTGCTGTATATTGTATGGATCGCACCTTATTTAGACCTTCCTGTTAGCTAGTTTTTATATTTTGAACCTTACCGTTAGCTAGTTTTTATATTTTGAACCTTACTGTAAGCTAATTTTCATATTTTAAACCTTACCGTCAGCTAGTTTTTATATTTTGAACCTTACTGCTAGTTTCTACATTTGAACCTTACTGTTGGCTAGTTTTTATATTTTGAAACTTACTGTCAGCTAGTTTTCATATTTTCAACATTACCATTAACAAGTTTTTATATTTTGAACATTACTGTTAGCAAGTTTTTATATTTTGAACCTGACTGGTAGCTAGTTTTTAAATTTTGAGCCGTACTGTTAGCTACTTTTTATACTGTTATTTTTATTTTTGATATTTTTAACCTTACTTACCCAGTCTGTGTGTATTTGTACTCGCTCAGTGAGGGCTGAAACATGTTTTTAACCAACAAAGTGCAAACATTTTTGGAATGTCATGACATTTTGGCCAATCCTCACCGCTTCAAAGGCCTGTTTGAGGGTTGGTTTTAAGGTTTAGGTTACTATTAGGTTTAGGTTAGGGTTAGGCTAAGGGTTGGCGAATGCATTATGTCAGTGAGAGTCCTCGCAGAGATATAAGTACATTAATGTGTGTGTGTGTGTGTGTGTGTGTGTGTGTGTGTGTGTGTGTGTGTGTGTGTGTAAAAGGAGCTTAGATCTCTAGCAGAGCAGACCAGTAAGGCCGTGGGCAAAAGCAGGGAAGCAGGGTACTGGGCCCCTGAGTCCCAAAACCATCACCAATACTGCTGCCCTCAGCAAAAAAAACATACACACAAAGGCACACACATACAGTACACTTTGTGTCTGTACCCAAATAGCATGCATCTCAGTGTGCCTGTGTTTCTGTAGTGTTTGTGTTTGCTTGTTACTGCCTGAAAAGTGTGACTTTATGAATTATGTTTATATGCGTGCGCATGTTTTTTAAGAATCATGCCCTGTTCACAGGCGACTGTAATATAACCATTATGCCACCCTGCTATCCTAATGAAAAAGAAACATTGTTTTTCTTACTGCATCAAACAACCTACCTCTTGGGAATGCATAAGCATTTTACATTGCAGTGTTGCTTGTGTTGTTTTATGCACTGCTCAGATTGACTACTGTCAAAATACATACTTATATATATATATATATATTACAGTCATAGGCAGCTTATGAGACAATGGGCCCCAGGGCACAGATATGCAAAAGGCCCCAACCCCCCTCCTACACTGGAGTAACAAACACAGACTTTGTGGTGAATTTGCCTCTTTTAGTTGTTGTTGTGTGTATCTTTGTAGTCCTTATGCATTTTATCTGTCTGTGGTCTTTTTGTGTCTCTTTCGGTCAGTACACATTAATTTAAGCGACATTTTGGAGAGAAAGGCCAGACGGGGGGCCTTGACACTCTGGGCCCTTAGGCCTGTGCCCAGTACGCTCGTACAGTAATCCATTTATATATACAGTGGATTGAAATGACTCTGTACAAGCAGATATATGATATGTAATGGATTCAGCTCAGTTGTTCATTATGTTTTCTGATTTTATCTCCACAGCTTCTTCAATTCTATCTCCTTAAATTCAACCTTCCTTTTTTATCAGCATGATAACTGCACTTCCATATTTTCTGTAGCTATGTGCAAGTAACTGCACTATAGCTGCACTTACAAAGAGCACTCAATAGTATATGTTTATTGTTTGAAATGCATCTCAATTTCAAGTCAGTGCCACAGCAGAGTAGAAAAAAAGTCGTCCAAAGAGCAGACGGCTTGTGTTCCTGTTTTGTTTGGTGTGCAGGCTCTCACTTGTGTTTAGGCTGAATAATAGAAGCTCTTATTTTGGTTGGGAGGTAAACAGCTGGCTGAGGAAGCTTTGCCTTTTCCCCCCTGGACACTTTGTTAGCTGTCTGGCTGCTATCAGCTAAAGGAAACTCCATAAAACAGTCAGCATGGCTTCCTTACAAAAAAAAAAGTTATGAGTGCATGTGTCTGTGTCTTCATGCCCAATCTGTGTCTGCCTTTATCTACAGTATGCTTAAATCTATACTGTTGCCTCTCTGTCTCGCCTCTCACACTGTCTGCCCCCCCCCGTGAGTCTGTTTTCCTTCCTCCACTTATTGATTCTGATTTCGGCACTAACACAATGTTCAAGAGAGTGTTACTTCCCGCTGAGGCAGCTGGGTATTTGTTTGTGTGTGTGTGTTTTACCTTATATGTGTGTGGACCCCCCTCTGACCCTGCAGCAAGAGGCAAGATATCACTTCTTGTAGCTTGTTGACACTATCCTACACCAGTCTCTTTGAGCTGTCTTCACGTGCGAGTGGTTCACGTGGCAGGGAAATCTGCCTTTTTAAGCTATTAATAAAATTTAATATATTCTGTCGTACTGTGTATATCTGTACACCAACTACATATTTAATAACAAATGGCTGCATTTTGGCATTGGCATTAAGATTTGACTGGAGTTATTGATATCGAAATGTTAACATTTTGTTTCCACTGGTAAAAAACGTCTTTGGCAGAAAAATGACAACCATGGATCCAGTCCACCCCCCAACCTGCCTTATGTATAATAAAGGCCTAACTCCCTCCAGAGAATTGCCGGTGAATTCATAATTTTCCAGCTTTCTCCTCCTCCAAGGTGCTTTTACCACAAATCAACCCCGGTAATGTATGCAGCCAGCACAGAGATCAAAGATACATAGATCATATTTTGGTGTGTGCATTCGTACATGTATGTGAGCTGCTAACAGGCATGCATGCGTATCTTCAAAAGCACCGTGACAAGGCCCCGAGGCAAGAGGGCAAGGAATACGGGGTTTGATGTCAGATGCCTCTACAGTGTGTGCCGCCTTCATGCAGTTGTATTATGCCGCTCCAGCATGAAGGTGAATCACCGAATGTGATACCTCAAAGCCTTCCAGTTTGTGACCACTGACCTTAAGTAAATACAATTCTGCATAGCATGTTGCAAGTCTTGTTAACACACTGCTAAGGGCCCCAGAGCTGTAAATAGGAATACATCACATGCAGGGCCCATGTGTATTTAAAGAGATAGTTTGACATTTAGGGAATTAAGATTTCTTGCAGAGAGTTAGATGAGAGGTTCAATACCACTGCTACATTTTTACAGTGAATATGAAGCTACAGCCAGCAGCTGGTTAGCTCAGATTAGCATTAAGACTGGAAACAGCTAGTGTGGCTCTGTTCAGAGGAAAGGAAAACTGGCCAGCACGCCCTCTAAAACTCATCACATAACACATTACATCTCCTTTATTTAATCTGTACAAAAACTTTATCTTTAAATTAAATTAAATTAAATTTGTGTCATTGATGCTACAGAGCTGACCAGATTTGCTGTCCATTATGAACATTGTTGTCTACCATCTTGCATTGTGGGATATTTATGCTGGCAAACTGTCCAGTGTTTGCATACTATAATATTTCACTTCTTTCTGAGGTTTCAGACATACTTAAAGGTTCTGTATGTGAGCCCCATTTCCACCAAGGAGTACAGTACTGTTCAGTTCAGTGCAGTTCAGTGTGCATTTTTTGTTTGCACTTTGAAAAGTTGTGGATAGTAATAATCGAACCATTCCGTACCGGTCCCCAATTTTGATCACCTCTCTGTTTACATAAGTGGCACACAGATCTGGTACTAAAAGGTGGAGCTGTGAACACTGCAGTCCGTTGACTGGTCAATAACAGACGGTCACTCTTGCTCAGGGCTGAGTTGTGGCTGGTTTAGTAACCACTGTTCATGCTGTGGCAAGTTTTACATTAGTAAAGTACAACAATAAAAATAAAGGATGTTTTGCTGCCTCCCACAGCAGCTGTAGTCTAAGAAAAGAAAAACTCAATTCACTGGGCCGACTGCGGCAACTTTTAAGGTGGAACATTGACTTGTAATGTTAATCACTGTATGAATTGATGACGTGAATCCATTTGCCCACCTGAATTTTCAACATGGCAACTTTGACCATTACTTTAGTTGTTTGGTTTTTTTTGTCTGTCTTGGATGACATACACTTTTAGTAATGAGTGGATCTTCAAACATTTATAAATATATATATTAATTGTTATGTGAACTGTGTACATTCTTGATTCTGTACTTAGAGGAAAAAAAAAGCATCGTGGAGCGTTGTTCCTGAGGCTCCAGCTGCTTGCTTGCCTGAGAAGGACTGCATGCCTGCTATTTTTAAGTGTTTCACAGAGAGATACTCTCACTGCAGCCTGTTTTATTTTGTTCTGAAAATGTTGGCGTGCAACCTCGTTCTGTGGACGATAAACAAGGTGCAGACTTCCATCTATGAGGAAATACAGTGAATGAAAACAACTCCACCCATATTTAAGGGTACTGTTTACGGTGGAAACACTAAACGATCCTAGGGTGTTGGTGCCATGTCTGAGGCGTTACTTTTGTTTCCAAAGATACAATATCGAAAGTGTTTGTTGGAAATGGGACTATGCAGAGCATAAGTATAGCAGCAAACCACTATTTGCTATGTAAAAATATAGTGGAGTAACAGCTTCCTGAGCAGAGGCACTGTTAGCTTTGTCAGTACTGTTGCCATGATTTAGCTCTGTTTATGGCATTATCACCGTTAGCTGCTAGCACCTGGCTTAGCTACCTCCATGTTTAGAAGAGTGTCCAGAGGATGATCCACTAACTGTGTAGAAAGATTTTTAAGTATTTACACAAACGTGTGTTACCAGAAAATATTGATGAGTGCAAATTCTCGCTCTCACTTGTTCCTTCCTGTTTCATCACTGTTAGCAGTTTAAAATACCAAAGACATATTAAGGTGCGCTGTATCATTTCCTCACACAGCACTGCGCTGCACTCATTTTATCGATTTGGTCTTCCTTTTAGAGTGCTACATGTCATGTTCAGTTGATAATAGACCGGGCTGAGCATTCAGTGAAAAATTGCTGCAATCATGGCAGGGTGCTGTTCAGAAATAGAGCAGACTGATGTAAGAAAGCGAGCCAAAGGGCTTTTAAAGGTTATGTCATCGCTTGTGACAGTTGGAGGAGAAAAGAATATCCGCCGGGATTCGGCTCTGTCTGTCAGGCCAGAGATGAGGAAGGGAGATAGAGAGACGTATAAAGAAAGAGAGGCATATGTGTTTGAGGGAAATAAGAAAGTCTAATAAAGGCAATGATAGCTATAATAAAAAAATTGTTTGCTTTTTATCTCCTGGATTAAAGGTTGGACTGTCATTCACAGTTTGAATGAGTAAAGCTGTGTCATTTTCTTTGAGTGTAGAAGGGTTTCAGTTTCCCTCCAGGGGGCTAAAAAGTGTTTTTTTTATATGAACAACACCAAAGCGCAGAAATAAATTGAAGCCCTGCTCACCTAACAAAATGGCATGTTGGACACAATCTATTTACTTCCCTAAGGGATGTACTATAGTGAGAACCGAGGGATGACAGGTCTGTGTGGATTAAACACACACTACCTGAGGTGATAAATCATAATCATGGGAACACACTTGCTGTTTGCTTCCCACTGTATATTTCTCCAGGTGCCAGTCCGCCAGTCTGTCTCTCTATCACTCACCTTACCTCTCATACATCAGTTCATCCACTGAGAAATGGTCATCTCCCCTGCCATATCCTCGCCCAGTAGCCGCAGCTTCATCTCAAATATTAATCGTAAAGGACAGCGGTGCATGCTCTGGTTGCAGGACATGCCTGACAGTCAAGGTTTAAGGACAGCAAATCAAACCATGAGGGCCTGCCACAGAAGCACAGGCAGGCCTGGTATCCAGCTGCCCTGACATTTGGAAGAGAAGAGGCTTTTTGATGTGGGAGGCAGAACGGAGCTGTGTTTTTTTCTGTCTCTCTGTTGCTACAAATCTGTCCAGAGCTGTCTCTCTCTCTCCGCCTCTCACTGTACGTCTGTCTTTGTCTCTGTCAGTTTCATAATTTCACTCCTTTATCTCTTTTTTCCTTTTTACTCTTCTGCCTACCCCTATCCTGTGTTTCTATCTTTTATGTTTCTGCATGCTTGAAATAGGCCCCTGCGTGTGAGTGCTGGTTGAGGATATCTCCGCGTTGCACTCCTGTCTGCAGTGAGTGGAGCGGCAATTCACAGACCCCCCTCACCTCACTGTCAGAGGGTTATCAGAGTAAAGCCTGGTGTGTCTCCCACTGAGCCAGGAGGCACAGATCTTCCCTCCACCAGCTTTCATCTGTGCCTAATGCAACGGCACTGAAAGCACGCAGGTATTATTTATTTGCCTCTCTGTCACATTAATTTTCAGCCCCCTTTCTCTTACCTGTAACCCCAATTTCTAACCATCAATTTAACCCATCTTTGTGTCCCTTCAAGAATGTACACAGTGTTGCACAAGAACACACATGCGCAGCAAATCCTCTAGCGTTAATGTATGTTGATTTTTCAGTGACAATCATTTGGTATTGACAAGTGTTGATTGGAGTGTTGTTTGTTCACTGATAGCGCCGATACAGCTCCGAGCTGAGTGTTCAAAATTATCTAAAAAGCGTTCCCCTGACTCTGATGGTGCAGATGTTCACATGCACTGACGTAATGCTGAAATTACATCTATATTTAAATGTACTCAGAGTGAAACACACACTGCTTTTGTCAGCAGTGCCAGACCTAACATGTAAGTGACCCCGGAAAGCTTCAGCTGCCCCACCCCACCCACCAAGAAAATATTAATACTATCATTATTATTATGACAAAAGCTAATGAGACAAACGAAAAACCAGTGATAAGAGAATACAGTATGTGCACCCTGGATGGCTTTTGCTTTGTCATTGTCACTTGCTCAAATGCTCTCCACATACACTCAACTACATCATTGAAAATACACTGAAACACAGGCTTTATGTTGGTGTACTGTTTACAACTGTGCAGCACAAAGACCTGTAAATGATATATGTATACGACATGTAAGACAGTGTGCCTTATAGAGTCTCCAAAGGCAGTAAATCTAGCCTGTTTCATATCCTGCTGTGATTTGTAATTCTGTTGACTTATCTGCCCAGATCAGTCTTTCCTGCTTCTGGTTTCGCTGACAGGCAAAAGCCACTCTATAGTGTGCATGTGTATGCTCAAGCAAACGCATGCACACCCACACATATACACATAAGAATAGCTATAGCAATAGTCCCTTTTTGTGCAGTGTGTTTCTGAACAGTTTGAAAGATAGATGCAAGTAAAAACAAAACAGCTTCTACTAGTCACTGCAGATCTGGAAAGATGTACTTGATTTTATTTCTTCAGGAGCTGATTTAGAGGCCTTCCCACTAGCACATGAGCTCATCATAATAACAATGAATAAGATAATCTTATAATGTCGGAAATCCCAGATCCTGATCGCCACCGAGATTTAATTAACCGATCCGCTGACCTTGGGTTATCGCTTCATCTAATTTGAGTTAAATAAAATCAAGAACAGCAATGCAAGTTAATTAAGAAAAAAAGTAGGTAATTTAGCCAGCTGACACCCCAAAAAAATTAAACGTAAGGGAAATGATGGAGGGGTGTATATGTGGAGAGCATTACAGTGAGAGAAAATGAAAAGGCAAAAAACAAGAAGATGAGATTTGCAATTTTGCACATACTGTTTTATTATTATTATAGTTCAGCCCAGTGTCACTCCAAAGTTGTCAAAATCCGGTGCTTGGGCAGTGACTTGCGGCGTCAGAAACCAACTAAAAAGGCATCCTTTAACATCAGCATGATACGTGGCCGGTTGCCATTATAGCTTAACAGCACCTGGCGGCGTCAGGGGGAAATGTGGCGGGACAACCTTTTGTAGCCTAAACCTTACTACGTGTTTTTGTTGCCTAAGCCCAACCATGTTTGTTGTTGAAGGAAAAAAAAAAGTCAATTCGCAGTGTTATACCAATGTAGTACATTGATTGTATGTACAATAAATGTAACTGTATGTATGTAACTGTATGTAAATGGTGAAATTTCCTGTGAAAACGGAAGTGTTCCTTGAAAGAAGACAATGATGTAACAGACAGAGCTTGACTCTGCGTCCCAGAACGTCAACAACCAATGCACCCAGGGTACCTTGCACATTGTATGTGGACGTGAAAACCAATGGTGATGAGGTTGGAGTGAGAATGTGTTTGATTGCATTAATTTGTCACTAGCACTTGTTCTTGTTAGTAATAAATACGCTAAATCCTACTACTACTACTAATAATAATGTCTGGGGGTGGCTTGCCTAGGGTGCTGAATGTCCTAGGTCCAGCACTGATAGAGCCCTGATTTCCAGTCACGTGAATTTGAATAACATAAATGCCATGCAGACTCTCCCACATAAACACAGTCTCACTCAGCCTGTCACTGACTGCTTTACATATTCACACGGATCGCATACTGTATGGCATAATGATCTGTATAATATAATCAGAGCAATATGGAAATTCATATTTTCATTATATATTTCTAGATATCAGCTCATTCTCTTTGCAGCCATGTTTTTACCAGAGATAACCTAACTGCTGACTTTCAGCTAATTCTAAGCATTAGCGATTACAGTGTGTAATTCCAGCCCCTCAGGTTGATGGCACTGCATGTTGTCACAGGTGTCACAGGCTACAGTTAAACATGTCAGCATGTTTTTACGCTATTAGTCTATGTAAACATGCAACCGTGGTAATCACACCCCTCGTGACATTTTTATGCACCGAGGGCCTGATGTATCGGAAAAGCAGAAATTATCAGCTCACCCGCTAGTCAGTGAATCTTATACACCACCTCTTTATGCGGATTACAGGATGTAGGTGGGGCGGTTACACTCATCGCAGCACAGACTGCTCCTCACACCAACACCCACAGACCAACAGGCGGACAGAACAGCTAAACAGCAACCAGAAAAGAGCAAACAGCACTTAGCTGAGGGCTGGTAGGGCCATTGCCAGTCTGTGGTTTTACAGATATGAGTAAGACAGATGACTAAGCATAGAAACAAAAGATTGCATGTTTGTGCATGTTATTTAATTTGATGATGACTTTTTCCTTTGAACAACAGTCAAAACAAGTGGATCAAATCACGAAACTGATAGCTGAATTATTCTTCTCTTCATAGTTTCCTTTTGTTTGATTTTTTTGCCAGTAGAGTTTTGTGTTTTTGGGCTTCTTCCAGTTATCTAGTACTACTTCTACTTCTGTTTTTCTAATAATTCACTTTTAGCACAAAAAAAATGTTGTCACTTCCTTTATAGCTAATTTTTCATGGGAAAGTCTGTTGCTTTTGCTGAAACAGCAAATGGTGACGTTTTTATGAACTATGACTTAATTCAAGAAGTGGCTGACAAAAGCAAATTCTCATTTCCATCCAGCTGAAATGACAACCGCCTCTGGCTGATTTTTTTTTTTATCAGTTGTATTTAGGTAGCTAATTAAGCTAATGTTAGCTCTATCTGTTGGTTGAAAACATTTCAGTGTTTCAAGCTGACCTATTCTAACTCCAAAACCTTTTTAAATGATCTTAAATAAGTTTTTATATTGCTAAAAGCAAAGAAAATGGCACTGTAGAAGTAGTTTCACCTAGTATTCTAAGTATTCTAGGGAAAAATATAGACCGAATTACAATTTTTGTTTACATAACCTTGTGTCATGTACATAAAATGAAATGGCGCTGAAAAAATGCTGCCTCAGTTGGTTAGTTGTAGCCACCTAAAAAAAGGCCTGCCTACCAAGGTAAATATCAGTATAAATTTTTGCTATTTTTAGAATATTTTCACTGTTTTACCAAGCTGTCAGATAGCCATTTCTAATAGGGAACTGAAGCCGTTATCTCACAGCCATCTGACTCCACTGACAAAACCAGTCATTTTAATTTGCTTAACACAGGAGTTGCTGATCTAACACTTACTTGATTGGTTAGTGTGTGACGAAAAGCAGTGAACTATTCCAAATATATCCTCCACTTACACTGACATTATTTTTTAGGTGGGTCTTTTTGTGTGGCTAAAATATGTTTTGCTGCAACTCCCGTCCACAGAAGTGCATTGCTTACCTTCCTTACCAGTGAATGCTAGCGACACATTACATAAAAAGCACACAGCAGTACCATTTTCAGTGTATGCCCTCAGCAACCTAACCCTGAAAGGGGATCTGTATTGTCTGTATTGGGGTGTCATTTTGGCAATTTTTAAAGAAAACATGCTTTCCAAACCAGCAGGCTTAGAAGGCATGTTTTCTCAGGTAAAATAAATGGAAAATACAAGCATTTAAATCGGTATGTCCCTCTCTTAAGCCAAAATAAATTTAAAAAAACATAAGTCCCTTCCCAGAAAAAAAATCAATACATTAATTAGTTTAATTAATTATTTATTTAATTGATTAGAAATTATAATTATAATTACAATTTAATTCCAATCCCCCTCTTTGCACCACCCCATCCCCTTTATAAATAACAAACAGTCCTTAATGATTATTTTCAGATGGCAGTGCATAGCTGTCTGTTGTAGCAAAGCATTTTTTCTATTTTTTATCAGTATATTTGGTTGGGCATTTTGAGCATATCTGAATATTCAAAACTATAGTAAACACTGCAGCACACGTGTTCTTATTGTCATGCTCGTCTGACCTAGCAACAGTAACTAAGGGATACAGGACTTAAGATCAGGACAATTGGATATTTTACATACAGTTATTTTTATCTCTCTATGTATTTTATTCTTATCTTTAAGTGTTAAAGCATTATTTTTTAAATCATAAAATATGACTCGTCAAGACATATTTTTCTGTGTTCTGTGTTTGTGTGCTGTCAGCTGTTGAGATGAAACATGTATGTGGGTCGGTGGGTAGGTGTGGGGAGGGGACACATTGCCAAGGATTGCTTTCAACTTGCTAACAGATACAGCCATTTATGACAGCCATCTGTCCAGCATGTATGTGTGTGTGTGTGTGTGTGTGTGTGTGTGTGTGTGTGTGTGTGTGTGTGTGTGTGTGTGTGTGAGTGTGTGTGTGTGTGTGTACACTTCCAGGCACAATTATGTTTTTGCTGGTGGGTGTCGGGGTCCAGGTGGCTGTATAGTGTAATATTGCGCCCACAGTGAGCAACAGCACGGGGGGACGTGGGAGCCCTGCAGACCATGTTAGTCATAAAAACACATTCGTAGATGTCCAATATGAAGCCCACAGTTATCATAAACCAAAAACTGTAATCTGAGAACAATGTGGCTTTTTAGGGTTGCAACTCATCTTGGTAATATGAGACAAAAGGAAGTGGTTTAGCTGAACGTGTCCAGTAAAGTTCAAAATTCTCTTATGGTAAACACTTCTCAGAATCATACAGTGCAGCAGAAGTGTGAAAATAAAAGTGGCAAATGACCATATGATATATTTTGTTGGCAGCAGAAGAGCTTGTCTGTTCAGATGCTTGCTGGAGGAAGAGCTGATGAAAAAGACCACTTCACAGGCTAAAGGAGATAACAAATGAAGTTTGGTATAAGGACTGAGCTGCTCCTTTTAACTCCGCTTGTTGATATCTTGAAACAAGATCAGGGTTTAGCTCCCATGAACATCAAAGATCTTTGGGAACATGATGAAAACTGAAACCCTTTGTGGCTGAAGAAACAAGGATTTCTTTTCAAAAAAGTGAAAAGCAGCTGGAAACGAGCATTAGCCGAACATTAAAACTAACCGCATCTTGCCCGACTGCAGTGACTCATAAGCTTGTTGATAGTAAACGTTTTGGGTGCATCAGAGAAGCAGTTAAACTTCAGTTGTAGATAAGAGAGAACACAGGGGGAAACACTGTACTTTTCAGTCTTTTGATTCCCACGGTGAACACCTGCAGGTGACAGGATCCATCCCTGTGCTGCAAATCATGTTTTATAGCTTCTGAGTGCAGTTTTACATATCAAACCAATGAAACATCATCCAATGGTGCATTCCGTGTTGATGCTAAGGAGAGAGACGGAGGAGGTCTATTTTTACATCCAGTCAAAACAAGGTTTGATGTGAAGGCCCAGCGGAGAGAAGGAAAAAAAGTTAAGCTGATGTGCTGCTCTCATCCAGAGTCTCAAGGATGTGCAGATGCTGCTCTTTCGTTCACATAGCTCAGATCGAGACTGTCAAGGACAATGCTCGGATATCAGCTGATACATAACCTTTTACAGGTTTTAAATGACTTTAAGCAGCAGTGTATGGCTTGAAGGATGGCAATGTGGGCTGGTCACTGCACTACTTTAGTCCAGACTGAGATATCTCAACAACTATTTGATGACTTCCACTTGTAGAGACCTGGTCTTCAGAAGATAAATCCTGCTGACTTTGGTGATTTCCTGACTTCTCCTCTAGCATCACCATGAGGCTAACATTTGTGACATTAAGTCAAGTATCTTGACAACTACTGGTTGGATTGCCTTGAAAGTTGGTACACACATTCATATTGCCCTCAGGATTGTTTGTTATGACTTATGTCGTGCCTTAGCATTTCATCTAGTGCAATTATCAGGTCAAACTAATTCACAAGTGTTAGCATGCCAACACACTAAATTAAACATACCTGCTAAGTATAAGTGTGTTACCATTGTTACAAGTCATGTTTTAATTAAATTGCCAAGTGAATTTTAAGTGTTAGATTGAATGTCTAATTCACTAATCTACTGGTTGGAGCAAATAGGCTCTGCAAAGCGTACTGTCCTCACAAGTTTGTGGTATGGGTTGTGCTTATGGTGTGGCTTTAATCTGCCACTAAACAGAGTATAACAAGTAGAGGTCGGCCATCTAACCCATCTACGAGAGGAAAACAGACAGAGGTCTGCAGGTTTCAGTTGGGCAGGTTTAAACTGTGGTTTCATGTCAGCTAATTTTAGCCATGTTTCATGCTGTCTGGAGATGAAGACAAAAAATGCGAAAAGACCGAAACACTGTGTAAGAAGAAAGGTTGGGGTGGTGGATAGGTCAAGTAAAAAACAAATAAGTCCGCACCAAGTAGCTCCCATTTAAAAGGATTTTAATGCAGAATAACGTTTCGAGCCACAAGGCTCCATCTCAGACTCAGAAGAGCTGTGCGGCTCGCTACCTGGTGTGCGGACTTATTTGATTTTTACTTTGCCAGATGTTTCTTTGGTCCAGCACCCACTCCATTGGATGTTGGGATGTGTGTGTCGTTTGTACTGTTTTTGTGGTGGATGGGTCAAACAACACAGGACTTTCCCCAGGAGACTTGTGCTTGAAACGAAATGATCTTTCAGTTATTTTCAGGTACATGGTCACCATGTTTCTTTCCCTAAACCTATCCAGTGTAACCTTACTTGGCTAAACCTGGCCAACCTAACCTACGTAACGTAATGAACCGTTAAGTTATACAAAGTCATACATACCATTGTATGGTGAAACACTGATCACGATTTGTCACATCAACTTTTTAAACAAAGGCAAAAACTTCCTCAAACCTTATTTACACACTTGCAGAAGTTTGATTGATTTTTCCATTTGCATATAACATTTCTACTGTAATTCTTAATAATGCACGTTAGCATTTTGATGTTAGCATTTAGCTCAAAGCCACTTGTTTCCTTGTCTTCAGTTGAAGGTTTAAGGTTGGGATTTGTTTTTTGTCCTCATTCAATTTGTTTGTTTTTTTTTTTACATCTGTATCTGCATCGACACGTTTCCTTTTTTTATTTGAAATTTATCTCACTCTTTCACAATGCTTGTGTTGTTTGTAGGCTTCTGCATATATGGCCTATATATATAATATGTCCATGCACATGTGTATGGATTTACATGTTTGTGTGAATATTAATGGGATTTAATGGGTGAAGAACGTGTTATACAGAGAGAGCAAATGACTAATCCCTTTCACGGCTACATTTAACATGCCAATGCTGTGAATGTGCTGTCTAGGAAAAGGAAAGTAATTAAGGGCACCATTTATATAGGAAGAGGCTTCATCAGAGGTATTGTCTTGTGCAATTCATCCATCATATTGTACAATGTACAGGGAGGTGTGTTTTCTTGTAAGGCACAGCCTATTTTCCTGGCTATATTTAGAGGCCTGTTTCTACTGGAAGTGAGGATATTGCCCGCTGCGCGTGAGCTGAGGGAGGCATATGTTTCCCCCTCCATCTGACCCACACTTCCTGGTGTGAATTAAATCAAAGCTGAGAAGTGCTGAGAACAGGTGATAGGCAGTGGTCTCTTGAGATAAGCCAGTGTCATTTTTGCTCCAACCGACCAGCAGAGTAAATCAGCCTTGTGTAGTCACACTTTATGACAAATACACCGCTTGTAGTTGTAGTGGTTTGATGCCCAAAGGGGGGAAAATGAGAGGACATGAGAAAAGAAACGAGAGTTGTCCTTCAATGAAACCTGAAAGCTCTACTATGGCTTTAAAACGCATCACTGACCATGTCGGCTTGCATCTCCCTTGTTACATACAACTTGTTAAGCAATGGAATCATGACTGATGCTAAAGCAAATAACAAAGCTCTTCTCTTCTCTTCTCTTCTCTTCTCTTCTCTTCTCTTCTCTTCTCTTCTCTTCTCTTCTCTCTAGCAATTTTGATTGATGCATCACAGATGTTGCGTTTATATGTGGCCAAGGGCCAAAGATGAAAAGAGACTGGTGGTTGAGTGGAGGAAATGCTGAGCAATCTTCCGAGCCCATCTGGGCGAGTGGAACTGTCTGTCGAAATGACCGACTCCATCTTCCCTCCATCATCTTCAGCCGTACACCCAACTATGACGCCCTGCGGGGAACATATGGGACCCCCTGATGAAACTCGGAGCAAGCATGAAGAAGTGTATGGACACTGGGGATGGATAAGTGATAAGAGGAAAGGGAAGAGGAGATGAAGAGATGAAGAGGAGGAGAAATCGAGTCCTTAACAGACTGCTGGGTGACTCAACCTGTCCTCAGTCCGCCATGATAATCCTTTCACAGCGTGGTCAGTGAAGAGATACGCCACCTCTGATCCCTCTCTTTCCATTTTTTTCCCATCTTCAGCCCCTTGGCTGCTACTTCATCATTCTCTGTCAGCCTGAGGCTTACAGTGTCACATGCTTTCACATGTCAGACATAGAAAGAATGGTAAATGTATTGCTACACTGTTTTACCCATACTAGCAGTTTGGTATAAGGGATGACAATGTTGATTGGTTGATCTGTTTGTCAGGTTGGTTAAGTCTAACTTATCTCAGGAACATTTGGATGAATTGCCATCAAATTCTGCACACACATTCATGGTGTCTTCCCAGCAATGCTGTTGGGTGGGGATGGCATTACCAGAAATGATCCCTGAATAAGTAGCACTGCTAGCTAGCTCCCACTAGACGCGGCTGGTGCACAGTGCAGTTAATTGAAGAGTAGCAAAGTAACCTGTAGACTGACATGCATAAACGGTTCATCACTGACATCCCTAATCAACAGCATGGGAACAATTTTAGTGTATTGTATAGGCACTGATAAAACAGCCTATAATCGCTGTTTTTTTAAAAATATTTTTTAAATGAATTATCTCTCTAGAAGCTGGGATTGTAAGGTAAAAATAGTATTATTTTGATGAGAGTCTAAATATATTATCTGAATTGGAAGAAAATCAGTAGGAAATACATAGTCCCGTTTTGTATGCCAGTCACTGGGACAAATGTCTGACAATAAAACACCACCCTGTTTCATTTAGGTCACATTAAGCTGAAGGCAGTCAACAGCTCTGTCTGTCTTATCTGTCCCATTCCTGTTTACTTGTGTTCCGTGCCATATCTCTTTTACCTCTATCACAACCAAAATGGCAGCCTGAAGTTTACGCAGTGACTCACTGATGTAGATCACAGTCTAGTTTCCACTTTTTAAAAGAGCACACTGGCTCCAATCTCCTGTCCTCACAGGAATGAATCCATTGGGTTTCTGTCTTACTTTGCTCCCTGGCTTATGATTTATTCATATGTGGAGTAGAACATTCCAACAATCCCCCACACCCCACCCCACCCTACACCCACAACCCCCTACATCTCCAATCAGAAATATCGAAGGAGGAATGGGGATGAGGCAGTGCAACATGGAAACATACTGTAAAATTAATTCAGCTCTACCACTCTGCTTTTTTATCTAAATGTAGTATTCCATGACATTTACTTCACATAATGTGTCGTTGTATACAATGAGAGGAACAGGGTGGATAAGAAAAGGGGATGACATGTGACCCATGTTGCCCTAAGCACATGGTATGTCCTCAAACCTGCCAAGCCAGCACTGAGCCTGGGGTTGCTTGCTTTTTCCTGGCACATCCATTCATAATTCACCATGTAAACTACAAAGGTGGATGGGTAAGTGGACATGCGAAGAAGTAATGAGACAGAGAGAAAAGAGAGGCACATTTGACACTTCAAAGCATTTTAATGCCCCATTTACAGCATGGGAAATGAACATGCATTAGAATGGGTTTTTACAAAAAAAAATCCTTTGTACCCAAACACAACACCAGCTACACCTAGGCAGATGATGAGAGTTAGTGGGGAATAAAAGAAAAGGGTGGAGTGTATGGGTGCTATGGATTTATTAGATGGTGAGGACAGCCGGCTCATAAAAAATGTGCGACACTGGGTGTGCATGCACTCACCCACGTTCAACACAGCCATGCTCGTGCACATGCACACACTGAGAGCTGTGTGTTGAACTCTTTCATTTTGGCTTTGGAACTCCCTCCAGTTTTCTGCTTGGTCTCATGTATTTTTCATGCACCAGTTGTCCCAGTAGAAGGCCTGTGTGTCCAGGACGGGACTCTTACAAGGTCATGTTCTACACTAATACCCTGAAATGAGGGGTAACATCTAATATGAATATGTGCTTACATGTCTCTTCGTGGGGGGAATATCAGAGCGTCTTCAGAAAACAGCAAGCTCATTCTTTCTTTCTTTCTTTTTCTTTCTTTCATCTCACAGAGAGGCCCAATAGAAGAATACTGCTGTAAAGATGCTGATAATGGCATTGACGTCACCGGCTTGTACTACAAGTCCCAGAATGCATTGCTCTCGTATCTCGCTGCGCTGGCTATACTGCTGCATTCAAGTACTCCTCGGGACTTCTAACATAAATCTCAGTTGCTGCTTTCATACTCAGTTGGCTGTGATATAAAACAATAAAATCACAGAGTGGCCATCTCCGCAAATCCTCTGTATGCTGTGGCAGAATGAAAGGGTCAAATAATGTAAGTGTTCATCAATTTACAACTTGTTTTACAAGGAATATTTTGACCTGTGTGTTTTGGGGCATTTGGCTGTACCTGCAGTGGTGGTCCTGTCCTCTGTCGCTAAGCTAGGCTACATGCCCTTCTCAGTTCAGTTGGAAA
The DNA here is from genome assembly GCA_019142605.1 of Cephalopholis sonnerati. Taxonomy (NCBI): domain Eukaryota; kingdom Metazoa; phylum Chordata; class Actinopteri; order Perciformes; family Serranidae; genus Cephalopholis; species Cephalopholis sonnerati. The sequence continues at coordinate 24,428,174 of JAGQAX010000022.1, read as the reverse complement.
TAAAATGTAGAATTTGTGTACCATAATAACATGCAAGGACTAACTTTTCTGCCAGCCTTTCATCAAAATAAGAAGGTAAACTCCTTCTGTGACGCTGAAATATACTGAGAAAGAAAAATAGCCCAGTTGTGACGCATTTTTTAACATATAGCTTACAAGCTAGCCCCTCTATTTTTTTCAAAAAGAGGCTAATGCTAGTGGTGTTAGCCTTTTTTGCTACTAGCTTGTTAGCCTTAAATTACTGTTAGGTGCTGACTGCAATTCACTGAGTCATACTAGTAATGGCTTATTTCTTGTCTCAGATGTTTTTTATTGTAAAGCAACCTTATTTTATTAAGTTAACACAAAGCTATGTCACATAATGCCTGTCAATGTGTTATTGCTTGACCCATGCAGTGATTAAGCTAGCTTAAATGTATGCCGTTAGCGGCGCCAATCATAATTAAGAAAAGCTAATTAAACAAAAATATCACTAATAGAAATAATTACATGGCATGTTATTATTATCATTTTAAAATTTTAATTACAGTTAAAAAGGCACGTCATATTTGATATTTGGATACAGATTAAAGTAGTAATACAACTGAACAAACCACAAGACAGAAATAGCCTAATAATGTTGAAAGACAAACAAAAATGATTAAAAAAAAAGAACAAAATACAAGTGGTCATTCAGAAGATAAGGTACACAGATATGTATTTTATATAGAAAAGGATGCAGGTAATATTGGGCTGTTTGTTTGAGCTAAATTTGCGAATAAAATACTTCCCAAACTGCTTTCTCGTCCACCAGCAGGACACCAGCCCTTGTATTTACATAATTTAAAATCATATTTTGATCATTATACATCAACCAATTTTGAAAAAAGTTGTAAGATTAGCATATAAACCTCAGCAAGGTGTAAATGCTTTTGTAATGGAACAGCTGAGAACTGACAGTTACGGGTTAAATTAAGTATCTAAGTAGGTCGATTTAAACTTCACATACTGGTGCAGCTTTTATACTTTCAGCACTGTAATGGCAGGAAGTTGGGAAATAACAGATTATCTAATTTTGCGGGGCTCTCCAAGTGCGCTGACCTCGCAGTCCTCACATTTCCGACAGCACCTAAAGGCAGCACGTCTCCGTACCACTACCACTACGAGCAGCAGCAGCAGCAGCAGCAGCGCTTTCTCCCTCTGTAACCTAAACAATGACTCCTACTACAGACCGGAGGAAAGCACACCAATAGAATGCGTTACACAGCACCAAAACCCTGCATTTCGCTGCTATTCCGACCACTCACTTAAATGCGCCGACCGTAAACATGTGGATACCTACGGAACATGAAAAATACGGCGTCGGTAAGTTTATTGCCTTTATGTTTTTCCAACTGCATGTCCTCTGCGCTCACTCACATTCAGCTGTAGGGCATGTGTGATTGTGTGGATGGGTTTCTAGAGGTGAACATCTCCGGATGGTGAGCGAATTGTGATATGAGTGATGTGTTTTTTCACTGGACGGCAGCATCAGCTCTGTTTCAAACAGCCCGTGATGAGAGCTTGGGTTTCATCTGACTGCCACATTGCAAAGCATAGGGTTGTCTCTCTGACCCCCCGTGGTTTGCTAAATGAGCAGCCACATTTTGATTTCTGTTTTCCCACTCGTGATTCCCCCCTTGCATTGTCAGGTTATAAACTAGTGGGTTATAATGACTCAGAGGCTTTGTATTTTGCTCTTGTTATGCTGTGTCTGTTTGAATGGGCAAAATCAGCTGCTTACCAGTCAGTCGGTGTGTGTCTGTGTATTTTGCGCAACCTCTGCCAATTCTTCGAAAGAAATACAAATGTGAGAGGAAAACACAAAGAAGAGGCATTTTAATTATTTTAGTGTATTTGTTGATTTAGATTTCTGTTGATCTTGAGAGGTCTTGGAAATGTGAGTCTCCCTCAGTGCATTGTTCCAGGCTGTCGGAGGCTCTGGATCAAACACTGAAGTGAGACAAACAAGCGACAACAACGCAACCCAAGCCAAATGTAGGGGGGAGAATAAAAAATCCCACACAGACTTTGTCCTGTTGGTGTGGTTGGAATTTCGTCTTTACCCGCAAAAAAATGGGCTCATTGAGATGCGGGCGCTGAGAGGCGGCTTAAATGTCTCATAATTCTATTCCCCAGAGATATTGGTCTGCTCTGTGTGTGATGCTCTGGTCCCTACATGATCCCACAGCCTCCGTGAAAACCAGCCAATAATCATTTTGTAATCTTTGCAAGGATGCCAGGAAAAAAGTGGCCAGCAAAAACCCTCTTAAAATCACTGATATGATAAGAGATTACACACATTCTCCTTAGTCTTTCTTCCTTGGCTGTATCTGGTTGCATAATAAGGCTTGCTCCAAGGCTCTTGTAAATGTTGCTTACTGTCCAAAAAATGTGCCACCTTGCCTCCCTGACCTGAAATCAGTGAAGCACAGTGAACCACAAACTAGCCTTTGGCCTTTCTCTGTCACAGTCTCTGGTCTGGTCACTTGATTGCTAAATTTTCCCCTGGTATAGACTTGTTTCCGTTCCCTGTCGATGTCCATGTAAGTGCTAAAGACCTGACCTTAGTCAGTGTGCAGTTATATTATACTTAATCCCTCTGCGTACATATTTTGATAGCGCAAAATAGATTTATTCCACTTAGCCCATTAAACCCATCCCCTCCTGTCAAAGTTCACTTGGCTGGATAAAAGGAAGACATTTATTTTGAAGGCTAAATACTTGCCATTGTTTCCAAACTGCAAGAGCGGGTCTGCTAATTGGATTAAGTCTCTTTATCCCTTTTTTCTCAATAACAGCAATAACACTAATTTAATTGGCTGTGATTTATTTTTTAAGACATGTTTTGGCAACGGTGCACTTCTTTGTGGCCTGGTCCTTTTTTAGGAAGGAACTAGGGTGTTTTCCTGTTATGAAATTCAGGTTACATGATACACAAACACTCACACACAAAGAAGTATTTGGAGGCACAGATTAGTTTCCGTTATGGTAAGAGCAACTTCAATGTGTCAGCTTCATCAGGTTAAGTGTTTTTTTCTGTTGGAAGTTTAGAAAGGTAGATGACATGCTTCTGGTCTTTGGTTTTGTTTGTACTGTACATTCTCTATCAGTGTCTGGAGAGGAATTCATTCATTCTGTTTAAGTGGATCAATGGAGACTGTACAGAGGCTATTGAGTGTTTCTAGGGGTATAATAAGCATTGGTCTGTGCTACAAAACAACTAGTCCAAATAACGTGTTGCTTGACCGTGTCTTAAAGCAGAAATGTTCATTGCTGTTTCAAACTGCCACACTTGAAGTTGGGGTAAGAAGCCATGACAGAGATAGCTGAGACTTTGCATTCATTTAAATTTAGTTTAAATATAGGAATAACTGTGCATATGTTCAGAGAGTCTCTCCTGTCTCCTGTCTAACCCTAATCCTAAGCACAAAAAGGGACTGAAATAGGTCTACCTCCACACAGCTGGTCAACCACTGCGTAAAGTGCATGGATGTCATAATGGCGCTTTAGGAAAGCTACAGACATTGTCAAAGGCAGCCCCTCTTTCAGTTCCTATGTTGAAAGATGTGAGGGAAGTAGGGCTATAGTCGACCAGACAAAATCTTGGCCAACTGAAATTCCACCTACTCTTCAGCCAAAGCGTTTTTTCCTGAGGCCAGCATATTTTTTTTTAATTCTTTGCAATGGGAGGAATGAGTATTTACACTTTGCTACAAACGGCAGAAGCGTGACAAGGTGCTGAGTGTCTATTCTGAGCTGGGCGCTGCATGTTAAGCTTATTTTTCTGATCGTCGAGAGTTAAAAAAAGGTTTGACTTTGGGTAGAACACTCGTCACTGTCACTTTTTATCCAGTTGTCCAATCACATTGGAGGATGGCTGGGACACATGCTGCGTTCAAATGGAATTCATGAGCTGGTGTTGACAACACGGAAAGTCATACATGAAGTCTCGAACTCAGAGCTCTCATAAAATTCCCCCTTACGAAATCCTGACTACCACAAAGGCATTTGTATGGACTCTTCTGGTGAACACGCTTAACACAAGCCCATTTGAATGCAGCAAAATACCACAAAGACCAACTGTCATCAACAGCAACAGAGGGGAAATTAACACACCTATACCTGTGGGTCCGTCTTCTGTCTTTACATGATACAGCCTTACTTTTATCCAGAGCAAGGGCAGAGCACATACTCTATCTTCTGCTAACATTTTCAGCTTCGGATGTTTGGTATGATAGCAACCAGATGCAACCATAGCATCTAAAAAAAATGCCACGCCTCCAAAGCCCTCAGGCACTTCCAGCTATGTGTTTTCAGAAAGTAACACCAGTGATTGTCCGACATGTTCAAATGTGGTCGTAGCTTATTGACCAACCAGTCGACAAACTGTTCAGAAGGGGTCAACTTTAGAGGTAAGGGGGTTTCCAAAGCTGTTCTACCTCCCGATGAGCACTTCCTATGAAGCCTACTGGCGTCTTAAATCTCAACACAAAAAATTTCAAGTAGCCCCTCATAAATATAATTAAGTATTTGTCAGGTAATCCCATCAAATACAAGGGTTGACATTTTTATTGTACCATTGCTGAAATGTATGTGGCTCAGCATGGTTATTGCAGTGTTATTACACCTGACGAGGTAAAATATTCCATTAGCAGGTCTCAAAGTTCACTTATTTTGCAGAGGGAAAGGATAACCAAATGTTTATCCTTGTGGCAAAATAACCTCGCACCAGTAATGACCATTGATCCCCAGATTGAATCTCACCCTAAATTATTCATGCCAGGAGGAACAGCTGTTGCCTTTCCACAGGTCTCCAAATCTTATCACAGAACACTCCCAGAAATGGTACTGAGCTAAATCACACCTCAGTAGAATTAACATCATTGATCCACATCTGCTTTTACTTTTATGCCCAGCCCTTTTGGGCCTTTCATGAATATCCATGCTGGAGAATTGCTGTGATATCTAAATATTGGTACAAGTTAGTCCCTACCTCAGCCATTTTAAATGTGATTTCCTCCAGGTGCTTTCAGCGAACATTTTATCCCCTTTTGACAGGGGGGCTGGCTAACTAAAAGGGCTTGGAAATCCTTGGATCCTTGCAGGAACATTTGATCTCGAGCCAAATCGAGATGAGATCAGAACGGTCTCGCTGTGTAATTGGAAGGTTGCAGCGTTTGATGTCGATTCGCCTTACTAGCAAAGCGGGGCCCAGAGAGGACGGGGGCCACTGCCATTGATGAAATATGAATGGACTCTCGGCGAGTTGATGTTAAGGCGCCCATTAGCCCACCAGCGGGGTGATTACTGGATTTTAACCTGAAGCAAGAAGGTTAGAAGATTGATGACATGATGTTAATATCTGATTCCTAAATGGACTTGGGATATGGAGACATTAGATCGAGCCAAAATGGAGAGTCTGTTACATCAAAGTCATGTTTTTGAACAAAAAGATGGGTTAGGTTGCTTGTAAAAACGATGTCATCAGGTAACAGAGGATAAAACGAGGCATAACATGAGAAGTTGATGATCTGACATTACTGGATGACAGACGTACTCAAGAATATCTTTCCAATCTGTCACAAATGTCACTGAAGACAAACACACTCTGACTCGATCACTGATTACAAAACATACTCGAGGCTGCATTGTGTCATGTCTAGAGTAAACGTACAGTCAATGCTGCAGACAGACAGAGAGTGAGGCCTTTCTCCTCATTAAGGCCCTCTGATACAACCAATCAAGCATGTCATTGCTCATCATAATTTAGACACATAATTAAACCGTTTTAATGAGCTGGTTTGCATCCATGTGCGTGCACGTTGAGTTCTTAAAGCTTGATTTAGTGTACAACTCATTATTTGGGTGTCGTGCAAAAAGCAACCAGCAGCATCAGATACAGAATAGAAGAGCGGCCTGGCTGCGATGGAGGGCCAGTGTCGAGGCCAAGGGTTTCACTGGTTACTCCCATGGGGGGATGTCGCTGTGGTGGATGGGGGGTGGGTGGTTGAGGGTGCTGGCGCGTGTCAGGGGTGGACTCATTGTCGGGGCGTCCGCCCTGCCCTGTTACCCCCAAATTCACCCTCCCTCCCATACCCCCCACTCCACAGGGGATTAGCAGGTTGTTTTGGAGGAGGGCCCCGAGGCCCATTCCACCATTATACCCATGATTCCCTAATGCAGCAAGCCCCAGGGCGATGTATGTGAGAGGGTGGGGGGAGGAGGCGTGGTGAGGTGAAGCCTACCAGCTTGTAATTGCTTCCTCGCCCGCTGCCTCATCTCCATCTGCAGAGATAGCACCCCTTTCTCCTCCTTGTGTGTGCACACACATACTCGCCCAATGCAATCATTTAACATGGAGGGAGACTGGAGGAGGATCCCCTGTGAATTGAACAGATGCAGAAAATTTAAAAAAAAAGAAAGCAAGCAAGGGAATTAACCACCCAGCTCACTACGATACACAAGCTGTTTCCTGGCGTGTGCATCATGTAAGGGTTAAATAAATCTAAATGGACATGTGACATATGACAGGGCTCAGTGAGCGTTTTATTCATTGCTGATTCACCCTGACAATAATAGCCATTGTAGCACAAACACGGCCTGAGACGTGAGGACAGAGTTGGAGGAATGCCACCGCTGGTTCGTTTGTGTTATTCAATTAAATCATGCTCTATTTATTACGAAGCCCTCAATTAGGAAAGAAAACACCCAAACGGCACAAACATTGTCTGTTTGTTTAGATCCAGCACCGCAAGACACAAGAAAAAGACATAATTTAGTCATCTAAGATGTGTTTTATGGAAATGGAAATATTATACCTCTTTTTACCTCCTTCCAGCTTTTCATCACACTGGGGATACCCTTGTGAATCCCATTGGAGTTGGTGACACAAACAAACCAATATGCTGTAATCGTCTGTCCACATTCACAATACTGTTGAAACAGGCAGCTTGGAGGGGGAGCGTTCCTGCATTTCCACTCCAGTGGAAGGCTAGCGTGATCACTGAAGGGAGCCGATGCTTCTGCTCGGAGATGGCCGAGTGATTTCCAGTTTACCAGAATGCATATGGCTGTTATAACGGCCATTATTTCACACAGGCTTGACGTGAATTATTGGTTTCAAATGCTCGTCTGTCTGGCGATGGCTAATGTCTTTGTGGCTCACTTGTGCACTGGTTTTAGATCAGAAAATGAAATGATTGCAAAGTGAGTTTTTTGGTAATGAGATTTTCTTTCCTTTCAAGATGAAATTTGTGTTTTTCTTAATCAAGTCTTTCAATCTGTTTGGCTAGCTTTAATGTTATGAAATACACTGTGCCTGTAGCAGGCCTGTTTTGGTGTGGTTGTGGTTCCCCTTTCCTCGATATCAATCTGTGATCCCTGTGTGAGGGAGGTTAATGGGATATATCCTATTAGGAATTCAGCAGCTTAACTGATCAGTAGCGCTCCTGTAGTGGCAGAGAGTGTGTGTGCATACGCGTGTGTGTTTCTGTCATCTGTGTGGGCCGGGGGAAAAATGACTGACATGCTATTTTCATAAACGAAGGGCGTCTGCCGGTGACAATCACTGTGATTGGCGGGTGAGAAGAGCTGTTTATGCGTCAAGAGACACTTGTTTTTTTGTGCTCATTTACAGCGGAAAAAAGATTGCCTGCACTGGTCCAGCATCGGTTATCTGTGCGCTGTGGCTGTAATCCAGGCTTGCATGTATCGACCATAAAGGAAGTGTAAATTGATTTGTGTGAGCGTTTATGTGGGTGACCCTTTGCATCATATTACCTCAAGGCTACCATTTTCCCATAAAGCTCACTTCAAGAGTAACTACCTCTTCTCGCCCTTAAGTTCCTAAAACCAGTGTGCTTAATTTATTATTAACATACTAATAAAAAGGGTAGTTCTGGTCTGTTCAGGATAAATCTTATATCTTTAATGTATTATTGATGGATAATAAAGTGTCAAGGCTTGCTTAAAGGACATCTGCATAATTTAAGAACATTAAGAGCTAATGGTCGTGGTTGTCTCTGTCTTCAATTACCCTGTTAATTCTTGAATATAGGATTGGCCCCTAACATGCTCATTCACACAGTCACAGTGGGGGATGTGTAACCAGTGGAGACTCATACAGATCGCTTTGGTGCAGTTCTTTGTTTTGCTCTGCAGTGTAATCTATTTCTCTGTGGGATGATTGACCCTCATCAGGCCAAATCTGCATTGAGGCAGTTTTTCCTCAGAGGATAATTTCTCTTAATTCTACCCTTTGTGGTTTCATAATGACACTGAGGACATGTCCTGTATGTGCCCACACAGAGAAATGATCTGTTCTTTTTTTGTTTTTTGATGATTGGCAAACAACAAACTGGTTGCTTGCCAATATCTAATAAGTGGGGGCTGAACGCTGCTGACCTGACTGACTGTATTCGTCTCAGTCTTATGCTAATTATCTGTATCAGCATATAGCAGCTGATCACATATATAGGTGCTCTCATTAAATATGTATGTGTGATATTTTCCAATGGTCTTATACGCACCTATACAGGATTATTGAGGCTGATACTGATATCAGCATTTGAGAGTTTAAAACCGATATGTAATCTGATCAAAATTTTTTAACCAACACAGTGTTCAGTGAGAATTAGGTATCGAAATCAGGTTCCATTTTCACTTGAAAACTGGTCCAAATTGTCCTATCCATTGGAATTGTGTGCCTCCGAGCTTGTAAGTTCCTTTTATCAATGCCAGCATGTTTGTTAGACAGTTGTGCAATGCAAAACGATGATGTCAAACTCATGTGTCTAGCTGCTGGAAATTTGCAACAAGAGGAAATCATGGCAGAGAGGAAGAAAGGGTCCAAAGCGTGGCTTCATTTCACAAAGTTGACAACTGTGCTGTATTTGACACTCTCACAAATGCCGCCTGTTACTGAGGGTAAATATCCTATGTTACAGCAACATTCACGCCACGTAGGAGGGCTTAACAGACTTTTCTTTGACTAAGAAAACTTGAATGAAAACGAATGCTGTAATGATATTCTCTCCTTTCATCCATTTTTGATGATGACAGACAGATTGTTGCTACAGGTAACTCTCAGGCTACAACCAGCTCAATACGCCCATCAGCTCCCCCTTCTATGCAGAAAATTGATCAGCAATCAATAAGAGAAACGATAAAGAATCAGACCAATAAGCAAAGTCGAAAATGGCTTGGGTATCATAAAAATCTTCTCAAATCCCATCCCTATGAGAATCCTATAAATTTGTGTTTTAAATAATTGTGACCAACATGTACTGAGCAGAACATTATATAATTGAAAACTACGCCTGTCAGTGCTCCCAGGTAAAGGTCATGGGATCATGCCAATACATCTAACAGTTGTCTAAATATGCCACTAGCATAGCTAAAAAGAACATTTAAAAAAAGCCCATATTCTTAAAATCAAACTGTCAAAAATAAGTAGTGGTTGGTACCAAAACTTGTCACTAACTTATTAGCAAAACATCATATTGGCATTTTCAAAATATACCTATTTGTGAAGGTTTAACTTCTAACAATCAAGCACGAGCATAAGGGGCTGGGTATCATTTAAAAAATGACAATACCAGTACCAATACCAGTACCTTTAGAGTGATACCGATACCAATAGAGTACTTAATTTGATACCTTTTTATTCTACTTCATTTGATACCCATCATATTTATGAAAGCACTCCATTGCATATAATGCCACCACTATTTGCTTGGTGGCATACTGGCACAGTGAGCTACCAACTCCATCAAGTACACCATGCTGGACTGGGTTAGTGGGTCAATCATACATTGCATTAAATTGAAGAAAAACTATACAAATTGTCAGTTTTGCTAGATGTGGGTACAAAAATGATCTAATGCAGGTATTTGGTACTTGGTTATTTCGGTCAATACCTTAAAGGTTTTGAGTACGGGTACCCAGCCCTACCTAGCATCTTCTAAAAGCTGTCATGCTCCATCCACACTACAAGGCATAAACAGTCACTTAAAACCTTGTATCCACTTTGCAGAGTGTTTTCTAAACCATCAGATTTAAGTTGTATAAATCTCCAGCTTAGTGTGGGTGTAATGCCACTATGAAAGCACTAAAGATGCATTTGTGGACATGACCTAAATTCCCCTAAGTGCCAAGATACTTATAACAAAATTGTCCTTCAAAATTTGTGGCTCAACTCTGGTCAGTTCCTCTGAAAAGCATCACAGTCCAGTCCAGGTCAATGAGGACACTGTTAGGAGTTTATCAGTAGGAGGACGGTTGGGAGGACTGTTACTGAGAGTGACAGAGACAGAGGATAAGGGTGAAAGGTCTTCAGACAGAAAGCTTGTAGACGCCATTGCTCGACCTTGACTGGCTGTTCAGTCACAATACTGTCCACACTGTGCTTGCCACCTCATCTGTTCCCCCTTTCCTCTGCCTTTGTCTTGTAGTGCCTTAATTAAATGGAAATGCTTTTGTGATTCTGTTGAATTGATCTGGTTTATTTTGCTTCCTGTTTCCCCTCTTTGTATCATTGTCTCTCTCTTTCTGCTCCACTCTCCTGCTCATTCCTGCAGAGTGAACTGTTTCCAGAGACAGCAGGTCACACTATGATGACCCTTATCTCACTTTCTGCCTCTTTTTTTCTCATCTATCGCACACTCGTTCCTTTTCCATCTGTTTTTTTATATCCCCTTCTTTCAGTGGCACACTTCCCTCTATCTGTGCTGCAGTCTGTTCCACCTTTATCTCTCTTCCACATGTGTCTCTTTCTCTTTTTTCCCTTCTTCCCTCTTCTGAATCCACACTCACCTGTCCTAGATATCCCCAGATGCTGTGTGTGTTTGCCTTTGTGCATTCAGGATTGTGTATTCAAGGATACATGCATATTTGTGGCTGATGTTGCATACGTGTGCTAATATGCTTGTGTGCACCTCTGTATGTTGTATTTCTGGGCGTGTGTGTTTGCAGCAGCCTCAGTGGCCTGGAAGTCTGAAGATGATAAAGCACTACAGACGCCCCACAGGCTTTGGAGTAGCGCTGTAGCTACAGCAGATGTTATACATCTTTTTGTTGTGCTACATACCCTGCTTGCCATCAAATCCTAGTGAACGTGTTTCCTTTTGATGGAAGCATATCATTTTGAAATGAGATTTGAAAACATTGAAAGCTGTCGTTTTGAAGTGGTCGCCAGTGAAAAATGTATGACAGAGTTGTCGTTTTAGATTAAGGCGATGCTGCAGTGGACAAAATATAAGCATTTTAGACCCAGGATGCTCCCTGTTTTGAAGACATCAAAAAAGGACGCTCAGGAGCACCTAGAAATATCAATGGACTGCTCCCTAAGCCCAGTCCCAGAAAGTGATTATCCCATAGCCATAGATTTCAGGGGGACACACAGGGAACACATCCCCCTTAGTATTTAGAATGTGCTTTCCCCTCCAACACCCATTTATTTTGATGCAATTTAAGACATTTAAGACACTCAAAATTTCCTAGAGGAGGACCCCAAATCCCCAGTTTCATATGTGCCCCCTCTTCAGTGTTGCAAAGAAACCTACACCCTTGAATTATCCAGTCATACCTTAGTAACTGTCGAGGGTTTGGATGGTGTTTTCTTTTTTATCGCCTTTCCAAATCCAAAAAACCAAGAGCAAAAGTGTAAGGAATTGATGTTTTTTTCTTATGTAAGCTGTTGCCATGACTGGCTAATGTGGTGCTTTTTCCAAGGCCAAGGCCAAGACTTCATCACGATCATTAGCTAATGGTACATGATCTAATGGACTGAAAGAGTTATGTTAGCTACATTAGCTGGTGTGTCCTGGGGAAGTTCAAACTCCAGCAACCCTAGCCAAATTTGTCACCAGAAATAGGGTTACGTTTGCCAAATTCATCAGTTCTCCCTCATCCCCAAAGCCTTTTCTTTTGTAAAAGTGAAGTCTTATTTGTATGTTATTCATAAAGCTTACTTTTAATATGTCTAAGTGAGTTAAGCATCGAAACAGGGAGATGCTAGAGCAATATGAAGCCCCTTTCCCACTGCACAAAAGCCCACTAACACCCACAAACATCTGGCTTTTGTATTTAAAGGACAGAGTTACAATCAGAATTCACTCTTGGGGACAAATGATTCTGCAGTAGTCACATGTATTTATCGACTCCAGCTTTGATCAGCAGTGATGGAAATATGACGTACCAGTTTTAGCCCCTTTGCCAGCACAATGGGGTGACAGGCCACTGCATAATACTGTCCGTCTCCCTCCAAGCAGCGTTTGAACATCCTTTAAAATGTAGTCGGCTCCTAGTTTGAGAGAAACTGAATAAGTAAGAGATATTATAAAGCAGTAACCGGTATAACTTTTTCACTGGCCTCAATGCTGCTTTGTACTGTTTATTAACCAGTTTCCTGCCCATTGGTGACATTAACCGTGACACAGCAGAAAAAAAAGTCAAATGTCTATCCCCTTTTTTTAGCGTCTTTTCAAGCGTTAAAAAACCCTGCATACATGCTCTAATTTTGGTGGAGAAACGGTACAATAGTCAGCTCAACAGCTGACATTTTCCTTACTAGAGCTAGCCTCAGTCTTTTAGCACAATCATGCACTGTAAATAGAAACCAATAGTATGTTTAAAACCACGTTTCACTGTTTCTGTTTTAAAAATCAGTCAGCCTTAGACAGTATTATTCAAACACCTAATGCAGGTAGTGTTAATTGCTGTTGCTAGCTAGCTACAGCAGATGAAGCTGTCATTTCAGTCAACACAATAATGCTCACTGGCCAGAAATTGAAGCCTGCTTTAGTTTACCTCTTTGTGAAATCAGAGACCCAATATTTAAAGAGTAGCAGAAAATTTGGAGTGGCAAACCTGCCAGTGTTTTCACTGTAGATTGCATTATGTTCTCTATGCAAACAGTAAGCCTGACAGGTGTAGCGATCATACCTAAGGTACAGTCAATTGATAGATGTAAAAAAACATCCTACTTTACAGTTTTTCCAGATCTGTCTGTCATAAGTCCTTTGCTTTGAGTTGTATGTAGCAGGCAGACAGATGGTATGTTCACGTTTCTCTGGGTTTGGTTTGTGTCCCATTGTGTCTGTTCTGTTTTTGACCTTGGTACCTGTTTCATCAGTGTTTTCTTAATGGAGGAGGCAGCTGTTTGCGTGCTGGCTGCAGCACAGAAATGACACAAGAATGACTCTTCATCCTTGTCATTGATGCCTTTCTGCTGATTACTTCTGTCTCTAAAAAAAGCACTGGTGTGAATTTGGTTGTCTTTTCTTGTCTCTTCATTTATCTTCCTTTTTTATCCTAATTATATTCTGTGCACCCATATTTGAATCTGAATTTGAGCAGATTTTTAGTGATGATCAGTTTAGAATTGACCATGAAGATCTCTGCGGCAAACTGAAATGCTTGCACACATGCACCATAGGTATGTCGTATTAGTGTTACATTGTGGTGTATATTGACTGTGGGCTCAGGAGCTGTGGCTGTGACATTGATCGGTTTAGATCCCTCCCTCTCTCCTCTGAGATTGAACTGTTTTCCCGTCTCCATCACTCTCTCTGTCTCTGTAAAGTTCACATTGGGAGGATCAGCTGCTGCCTGGCTGATTTCTGGGCAGCGGCCTCTCCGACCTTGGCTGCTATTAGCTGTCTTATTACCCGCACAATGTGTGTGTTTGTGTGTACACCTCTAGTGCGGTTGAATTGGTGTATGTACGGACGTTACATCTGATCTTTGCCCCCTTTGTGGTGCGTGCATGTGTGTGCGAGCGATCTGTTTCCTTCCCTCGCTGTGCCGTCGAGATGATGGCCCGGCTCTCCTCTGCACGTCAACCTGCTGCATGCGAGGTCCTGGCTCGCCGCCCGTCCTCCTCACCTCGCCTCTGTCAGCTCCCCTCACTTCCTCTCTCCGCCCGCGCACAGAAAAGCCAGTTTAATGTCAGGTTGACTTTCAAAAGGCCTTTTCATTGCAGCCCACTGCCGCTCGCTTTCGCTACAGATTCTTTTTTTTCAGCCAATTTGAGACTGAAGTGTTAAGGCCGATTGCAATTGATTTTTGGCGCGCAAGACTGCTTGGCTGATTGAAATAGCTTCATTCTATCCAAGGAGAAGGTATAGGATGTATAGTATTCTACATTTAGGGGTTTCTTCATTTAGATTTATGGGGCGAAAGAGCAGAGGACTTAAAACTTTGAAATGAGATTAACTCCAATCTGGGTGACAAAGCTCCAGAATATGATTACTTTGAAACTGACTGCTCTGCTCAGCTGAACGATTCTTATGAATTCCTAAATTAATTGTGTGGGTGTTGTAGAGTGTTATTGCCTCAGAGAGTCTGTTTAATTCATCAGGTTGACTAAATCTCCAACTGCGACCCAGTTCACTTCTTACGTCTCCTCTTTTCAAACCAGCTCCTCTTCGGGGACTGTTCCCATTTGGAATGTTTATCCAGTTAAGAGGAAAGCCTTCAAACCACGCAGAGACAGAAACAGATTTCTTAGTTAAATACTTGTCTTGAATTAATAAGCCCCCTAAACATCTGAGGCGCTGCATTATTTGAAGTTTTGTTTGTCTGAGGAGAGAAGACCAAGTGTCTTCCTGCTCACTGCCTCTTATCGTTGATTGAATGGGGCCTTTTCAGCCTTTATAGCAACACCAAAGGTTGGCATCGCAGTGGATTGTAGGGTTGATTGGCTTGTTTGTGCTCCTTTTTCTGGAGGGTGCACTGAGGATTTCTTCTGTTGATTCAGTAGGCTGGGTTTTACTTCTCCTGACATGTTAGACAGAACTGAAGACATTTTATGTAGTTAAAGGAATAGTTTGAAATTTGGGGTAGTATGCATATACGCTGTCTTGCCAACAGTTAGATGAGAAGATTGATACCACTCTCATGGCTGTATGCTAAATGTGTAGCAAGAGCCAACATTAGCTTAGCATAAAGACTGAACGCAATGGAAACACCTAGCATGGCCTCTTCCAGCACCTCAAAAGCTCACAAATCAATATGTTTTACCTTGTTTTTTTAATCTCATAGATTGTATGAACCATGATACCATACATTGGTATGTGGACTCCTGTTTTGAAGCCTCAAGTTTGGCATTTTGGCCATCGCCATCTTGGTTTTTTAGACCCAGCGATGACCATATTTGGATGTGAGGGTGGAGCTAACCCTAACATTAGCTGCTAGCTGAGTTAACACTGTGCATTTATGGGTATGGTTAACTGTGATAATGCTAGTGCTAATGTTAGCTAGTGAAAAATAGGCTTAAAACCATAACCATTAAACAAAATGTACTTCACAGAAAAACTGAATATCTGACTCCTTAGAGGATCTTTAGTACAACAAAACACTTAACAAGACTTTTTCGCCAACCAAAGCTATGGCTACACTTATACTCTGTAAACTGGTGTTACATCACGGTTACGTACCAGCATTGTTGCCATGGTAGTGACTTGTCACTTTAAGTCTTAACATTTAAACAGGTGAGATATAGAATAAGTAACCCCCTGTATAGTTGTCATGAATGGGAAATTAGCTGTAGAGAACAAAACCTGCATCCCTTCTCTAAATTCTGAGTTTTTTTGTGGATTCTTAGATGCAGCTAGCAGAACTTTTCATGAGTTCTTTTTTTTTCAGCAGTAGTTTCTGGGATTTATATACAAGTTTCACCTTCTCTGCGCCTGCTGTTTTGTTCCTCCACCTGTGCCCAGAGTACACTCTGTGCTCCGAGAGTGTGGTGCAGTGAATTACCCAATGGTATATATATTCCAACAGTGCTCCTAATGAATAGTCCAGTTCCAAAAATAGAAAATCAATATGTAGCGGCAGATGTTGTTATCATGGCAGGCCGTCACAAATAAATAAATTGTTGGAAAACCCTGCAATCTTTTATCAGCTCTCAGCAAGAAAGTGAATAAGATTGTCTCACGAAATATTAAGTGAGAACCCCAAAGCCCATGTTATTCAAAGATATGTACTCATGTTGCATCAGCTCTCAGACAGCATGACAACACAGCACTAAACCAGGCACCAAGGTTACTCCAGGCACTGATACCAGTTTCTTTTCCTACTGCCAGGCGTTACCAAAAAAGACAACATCCAGCCACAGTGGGACTGGCTTGAAGTGGCCCTGTTTGCCACAAGCCTAACCTCTCTCCAAGCATCCACCTGGTGTCTTTATTTTCCCCCTTCCACCACTCGCAGCCTCAGGGGAGGGAGACTGAAGAACTAAAAGCAGAAAGTGGCGCTGCTAAAAGCGGTTGAAATGGATCCCCTTTGTGTGGGGGCGAGAGGGGAAATGCGAAGGAAAACCCCCCGCTGTGGAAGTCTTTGTGCGGGGAGTAAAAGCACTCGGTCTGGGCGATGGCGGCGGATGGACACCTCAGGCAGTTGGTTCAGTTTAGCAGAGGAGATGACAGGAGAGAAGAGTTATTGTTTGTGTATGTATGCTGGCTACGTACACAACATTTAGGCATAAAACGTGATCCGATAGCAGCTTCCCTCCCAGGGGATGGTTCTCATACCTTCAGAGGCCCCTGGCTATTCTTGCTAACAAGCAATTTGTGTTGAGAGCTGGCCTCAGATAAAATATACAGACACTGGCATGGAAATAGTACAGAAGCTTTGATGGGAGTGAAAAAGTGCCCAGTTTTACTGGTATTTATTTAAAATTCTTTCTGACAGCAGATGGTTTTGCTGGTGAAGTGATAACATACATTGCGATTGTGGTGGTTTCTATTTCATACTCAAGGGCATCTGAATTTTAAAAATAGCATCACAGACCCAACTGGAAGTATTTTCTGGGATAATCTTTTCTGTTAATGGATCAATAACGGAAATCTCTTTTTGGATCATGTTTCCCCCTTACCTATTTATCTACTGCCTAATGACCTGTCAGTGGTTCCATTTTGACCTTGATGGTCATTACAAAGCCCAGTATCATATTTCCGTCTTTGAGAACTTTGAGCTTTTTGAAGATGCTTTCATGTTGTTACAATAGTTAAACTTGAAAGAGCCGTGAGATGGATAGCTTAACCACAGTGATTTATGTCTGTTGTCTCGAATACCGTCCTCTTGGCTTTGTTTACGCAGCACCTCTAGAGCTCGCTGATACGCAGCTACAGCAGTGAAACGAGGCGTATTTGTTTTCCATCACCCTCAAAAATAAACTTAATTGGAGTAGTGAAAAGCAAAACACATTCTTCACAGCCAGCATGCATGTGAGCGACTCGCATGCCACAGCAGATGCCCAAGCTGAGGCAGAACCGTGCATTGTCTTCCTTCCTGTGTCTCTCCGTTCACTCAGACCAGCCCGGGCCTTCTGCTGTGCCGTGCTGACATAATGAGTATGGGGATGCTAAAAATACTGATGCACAAATGGAGCATGCTGCACTGCACACGTTTATGACATATGTTTTAGCACGACCGCTGATGCTGCTGTTGTTTCCCCGAAGCAGAAGATAAAGAACTTCTTGGTTAGTGATTCTGATGAAAGTGCAGTTGTTTGCTTTTTGAATCACCTTTTTATCAGAGGACAACAACCTGGACAACACACATTCATGATTTCTTTTTATTCAAAATTAAGCTCAGATCCAGCTCTTCACATCACAACATCTCTAGGCACAGAGATACACCCAGTTTGACATTTTGTAACACTGTGCGTCTGCATTTCCTCCGGCTTGTATTGAGTTCAAAGGTTAGTGTGGTAATGGTAGTGATTGAATGTGCGCTTGGAACCAGGCCATTGATTTGTAGGGGAATGTTTCCAGGCATCATCAGTGGTGATGCGTCACCCGTAAGCTCCCCCCGGACCCTCATCTGGACTACAGCCATAATCCTCTTTACACAGGCTGTCCTAATGCACTAGTAACCTTACCATCACCACCACCTAGGAATACAGACTGGGTGACAGTGGCTGGCTGTGACTGTGCTTGTTTGGCAAATAGCTGTGAGAGTGGACACACTTGTAGACATGGAGGCAAACAAGTGTGCATATTCTAGGAATTGATAAGGCCAGTCTTCTGTTACTCCACCTAAATACAGATGATAACATCAGTAATGTTTTTTTGAATGTAAGAACAGATTCAGCATCCTGTCACTATATAAATCCACCTTCCTTTGCAAGGATTTGCATCCCTTAACCACACATAACCCTAATCTTTTACCATATCTAAATGAAACTTAAATACAAGATTGGGGTGGGCAGAGCTGATATTAAATGCTAAAGAGATATTGATGTTTTCCTTTAACATGTGTGAAGAGCTTTGTCTGATGCATTATGTAGTTCACTGTCTCGGACATCATTTACAGCATTTGTGTGTAATCTTGCATGCAATACAATTAGGGCTGCAACTCGTGATTATTTTCATCATTAATTACTCTCCTTATTATCTCCATTAATTACCTGCGCCTAGGAAGTGATGTTTTTTCAGTTCATTTTGTTGATTTGTTTGTTTGTCAGCAGATGTAGCATGGGCCAAGAAATAACCCATTCAGTTTTAGAGTGGATCTGAATCATGGGGGCAGATAGACAAATTAATTTAAACTTTCATTAACACTGCAAGATCAGGCATGATCTTGGCGAAATAAGTGCTGTTCATCTTAAAATCTAAGTTCATAAGTGACAAAACAGCCTATAGTACAAATACGATGACTTCATATTACAATCCACATTTACAGGGGCGCTTACACGTGAAGTTGCTTCATACTGAAAGCAGCCATTTTGGAGCACTTGTTCTAAATCATTTTGGAATATATCCAGACATTGATGGTGGTTTCACTTGCGGATTTGCATTTTTAAAATATTTTTTGGTTTATGAAATGTCAAAAAATAGTGTCCATCACGTGTTCCTAACCAAGATGATGTGTTCATGTGGCTTGTTTTGTCCAACCAATAGTCCAAAAACCAAAGATATTCAGTTTATAATGATGTAGAAACAGGAAAGTAAATCCTCATAATTGGGATGCTGGAACTGAGGAATGTTTGGCAGTTTTGGGGAAAAAAAAAAAAGATTCAGTTATTTTCATAAAAGTTGTTAATTAGTTTTCTGTCAATCTGCTTTATGTTTATTAGTTTCAGCTAGAGATGGGAATTGATAGTTGGTGATAGCCAATGCCGTTATTGATTCTGCTTATTGTTCCGATTATAAATTGATTTCCTTATTGATTTGTGATAAATTTTTTGTGTGGAATAAAAGAAGGCCCACACAGGTTTTCTTGTTAAAAAAATATGCTAAGATTGCCTACATGGCATTAATGTTATTAAAACATCGAATATTTACCCTCTGTAATGGACAAAGAGTGTCAAATACTGTACATGACGTTCCTGGAATTTTTCAGTACACTGCTGCTGTTTCCGTGTTTACTTGAAATGATCATTTTATAGACGTCACAAGCAGCACTGTTGTTGTCTTTTTTCGTGAAATTAAGCCACACTTTGGACCGTTTCCTTCTTTCTGCCAGGACTTCTTCTTGTTGCAAGTTCCCAGCAGCGTAGATGCATGAGTTTGATGTCATTATTTTGCAGTGCACAACTGTTAAAAGGCATATGATTTTGATGGATAGGACACCGATTCTCGATTCTCATCCGTAGTTTCAGCTCTACACACGTTTAGAATATTTACCCATTACATTACACATTCTTCAGAATTCGGACAAGTCATGTCCAATCAAAGAAAAAGAAAAAAAAAAAACAACAGAAAATTGTAACATCAACACACCAATTTTGCTTCTGCAGTTAAACCTAAGTTTTAAAGGATTTATGTGTATGAAATAAATATGATTTATAAAATATTTTGATCTGCTTTTGTTTTTTTAAACTTTAAACTTGCCCTTTGCCAGTAAACGCCCTTGTCCCAGACAACAGTTTACAACTTCAAACAATTTAAAGATGTATTAAAAGCCTTCAAAACAAACAGTACGTTCTGATAACATCAGTGTAAAAATGTACTGCTATAATCATTTTAGTTGTAAAATACGTTCTTTCATGAAAATGTTGGCCCTTTAGAGATGTGCCACAGATTTCTACAAAAACATCATTTAATCAGGATAAAAGGAGTAAGCGAGATCCTAAGGACTCCTGTCTTACTTCCTGTTTTCCAATAAGTGGGAATGCTGCTCAAGTACTTGTAAGCTTTATATTTTTTGATCCATTTATTAAATAATATTACTATCTGGTGTGTCTCAACCATAACATGTCAACTTCATAGCCCTTCTAAATCAAAACCTAACAAGAATTATGGTTTAAAAATTTGTATTTTGATTAGCATAAACGCTTAGAAAAATAAAATGGCTACTCACTATGACTGCAGTGAAATTTATAAATATATAACTTTACATTTACTCTGTCAGATCTTACCCTTATCATCCATTATGTACTGTATGCTGTTCAGGAAAAATTAAATCACTGAGAGGTTGACTGGGCTGACTGGGAGAGGTATATATCTGCATCAGAAAAATAATGTTAGAAATATTGTGACATTGAGTCATACTTAGTGATCAAATGAACGTGTAAATGAATGACTGTGCTTTAAAATCACTGTAATCTCACTTACCTTGGCACTATCAATGGCACTTTAATTGTCACTTTATGTTAATGGGATGGCTTTAAATTACTAGTTATATGACGGAGATCTAAAGCTCTAAGTGTGCGGGCCTTTAAAGCTGATATTGACTGATCATGATAGTTTTACTGTACATGCATTTAATGTCCCAATCATGATCTGCCAGGCTTTACCGAGTACCACACAAGAATGAGGAGAATGTGAAGGGAGGGAGAACTGGAAAGGCAGAAAGAGGTGGATATGGATGAGATGGAGGAGGAGATACAGCGAGGCGGAGAGAATCCGACAGACAGAGAATGTGATGGTTGATGGGCTGTCAATTGATGGTCCACATGGAGTTCCTCCTCGGAGCTGAGCTGCCAAGGCTGGCAGAGCACCGTCCCAGTGTGTCTCTATCTGCCCGTTTGTGTTTCAGGAGCTCTCTCTGTAGCTCATTAGAATCTTTATACTTTTTTCCCCCCAGGGAGCGCCAGGCGTTGAACGGGCACACAAATGAGGCTACCTTTCTACTTTGTATAATGGTGTTCACCCGCAACTGTGGGAGGAGAAAAACAAAGATGAAATTAATCACTCCAGCCTCGTCCCTCCCACTTCTCTCATCCCTCATCCCCCTTCAAGTCCACAGCTCCTGCAGACTTTTTAACTAGTTTTATTTAATTACAGACAGCGTTAGGGTGCACACAACTGCCGTTGACCTAAATCAGGAAACTGGGGCGTTTTTTTCTCTGGCCCCCTCCAACTTCTTACTCCACTCCATTGATTTTGTCTGTGTGGACCCGAGCACGAGCAAATTAGCTGAGCAGGGCCATCAGTTTGACACTCGCTCTCAGTGTCTCTCTCTCAGCCTGTCTCGATGCTGCATCTGAAATAGCCTAGTTTAGCCTAGCCACAGCTCCCTCTCCTCCCAATTTGATCTGGAGGATGTGTAGCGGAGTTGGGAATCTTATCCATTTGGGGTGCCTGACAGGATGAGAGGCGTTATAAAACAAACTGGAGGGTAGTCTCTTTGTTCATACTGATGTTGTCGCAGTAATGGACGAGATTAAGGCAAAGTGTGAAGCAGCTCCTCGAGCTAAAGAAAATTCAAAGCAGACGCCGGGGATTTTCTTGTGTGACAGCTGAGTATTGGTTAATTATTTTTATGGTTGGAGATGGCTCGAGTGGCTACTCTCTCTCTCCCTCTGTGTCTCCTGCTCAGTGTAGCTCTTGGCTGTGTGATTTCCTACGTGGTTTGCTTTGACAAACACAGCTCCGCTCCGCAGTCCCTTTTGCCCGAGTTTGATTCCTGGAAGAAAGCGTTCCAAACCACGGTGGTTCTCTCTCGTTTTCTCCTTTTTCCCCCCTCTCCATCTCTCTGAGCCCAAAGTTCTCCGACCCCTGGAATAATCCTCTCTGATCCACCAATGGCATGCAGTGCACAGGAAAATAGCCCTGGCGACAGCTGAACCCCTTAGCCCTGCAGGAATGTTTGACCACGTGCACACACACACACAGGCCATACATTCACAGTGCAGCACAGTGCAGGGCAGAACAGAGCGCTTCATTCTAAAGATGGCTGTGTTGGAATCAGTTGCAACCAGCCATCCGCCCTTGTTTACATTAGCGATTTTGCTCTCGTTTATGTTGACTCTGGATGAACATGAAAGCAAATTTGGGGAACGAGTCACCTCTTGGATTTTAACATGAGGCCTACATTTCCTGACAGCAAGCGCCATGCGAGACGTGAAAGGAAGGAAACCCATTTCCCACAGAAAGCCATTAGACACTCTAACACAAATGATCTCCCTGATATCATTTTCATACCCCAAGTTTGTAGGCGAGAGAACAATTGTGTGAGTTTTTTTCATGTGTTTTCTGATCTGCGTAATTACTTGCCTATATTTCGGTTTGTGTGCATGTGTGTGTGTCATCCATTATTGATCTGTCTAAGTTATAGCAGATGTCAGAAGGACTGGCATTTTAACAAGCCGCGGAATCCAACCCTCATTTTTCAGTTTTCAGTGTGTGAGGCTCTCTTTATAGGAAAGAATGAGAATCAGTGCCAATGTAGACATGGACACACACTCACACACGCACACATTCATTCTCCATATCTTGTGGTTCATGGAAAGCGGAATGCATATCACATGAAAACATTTTATTTTTATTCTGAGGCTTGGGCTAGATGACAGATCCCGTACTTGTCATATTTCTTGGTTCAGTCGCTCCTCTTCGCTGTCGCTGTCTTGTCATTGTTACTGCTGCTCTATTGTAGTCTACATGGCCTCCTCTGCTCTTTCTCTACACTACTGAGCTAAGAAGGACTTGTGGCAGAGCTTAAAAACTTTTGCTGTTGCTTAGGTTTGCCTGATACCCAGTGGTACACCCTGTACTTGGAAAAGCCACTGTTGAATGCTCCTTTGTTTAAAGGCCCTTAGGATGTTAAACTGTATTGGTAACAGATTTGCATTTGAAATCAGACTGTAAACTATGGACTTGTTGGCAACAAAATAGTTCAGAAACACCCTCATATTTCCCTCATGTGAGATAATTTGTAATATATGCAAGAACCACAGCCATGCACAAGCATCTCTCTTAGGTATTAACCAGAATTGGCTGTATTTTGCACTGTGGTTTGCACTGTGCAAGTTCATTGGTTTCATGTTTAGTAATTTAATTTCTTCCCCAGTTGCTCTTCCTCTTCTTTACTCTCTCTTACATCTCTCTAGCAATTTATTGATTGGAAAACAGTGCAGTGTTCAGTTAATTTATTCATAAGGTTTTGGTGGCAGTATTTAATTAAGCATCTGCACTGTCTTATATCTATTGTAATTTTCTCTATGCCGATAACTTGGGATTTAGGTTGGCTTATTAGATAGTTCACATTGTGATATGGTGTATTTTTAAAGCTAGATTTCTAAGGAAGTATTAAATGGCAAAATGTACACACATAACCACACAGATGGACTGTTGAGTTGGGCAGGGTAGCAAACTCTGTACTTTTAAGGGCAGTGACCGAATAACATCAGTACTGCTGTGTACCGATTCACATTAAATCCATGAGAGCACATATGGGTAAGAACTTTGGGTTACACCATGTTCACACTGGAAGCAGAAGTGCCACTATATGTCAGTTGTGTTGCAGCTGCTCATCAGCAGTCACCTGGCTGTTCGCACCAGAAACACATTTCTCTGCACTGTTTAGCGGGGGATTCTGCTTCTTTGCTCTTTTCTTATCACATGTAGAGCTCTGTCTGTCTGCTTGTGTCTGTGTCTGTGTACGTGGCTTCAAATATGTAGAAGCACAGGTTGCATATTTTATCATTTATTATAGACCAGACAGCGAAACTATCATTGCAGATCGCAAGCTGGCTGCTTAGCTTGGAGCCTAATGGCCCAACTGGTTACCATGGGCACCATAAGGAAGCGGGCAGCACTCCATCGAGAATCTGCTCGCCTACTGGTGCTTTTGCGTCCAGTGTGAATCCGGCGATAGACAAGAGGCGGAAGTGCTGCAAAGCACCCTGAAGCCTGGAAGCCAGCCGGGGTCGCTCAGTTAGCTTCCCAGTGAGCAAAAAATATCGCTGTAGAGGCAATCTGCCATGATGGTTTAACTTCAAAAGCAAAAGCACCCTGAAGCTGGGAAGCAGGCTATGGAGCGCTGGGGCAGCTCTGTCTGCCACTCCATTGGCTGCTCTGCTGGTCACTTTGCAGGCTGCTCTGTAGGTCACTCCATTGGCCACTCCATTGGCTGCTTCATCAGCCACTCCATCAGCTGCTCCATTAGCTTCCGAGCGAGCCAGAACTATCGCTGCAGCACTGATCTACTGCGATTGTTTCAGTAAATTACCAAAAAAAGGCACCATTGGGTACTGGTACTGACCTCTAGGTACAGGCACTGGTACCTGTAAGTCGTTCAAATGTGAACAGTACCCAACCCTACTGTTGAATGTTCAATCTGTCCAGCAAACATCTTGCTACTCCGCACACACCCAGTTAATGGTTGCTGTCTAGCCTATCTCTCTATCATTAAACAAATCATCCATCCATCCATCACATATCCCTCCAGTCTAATGTCTGTTTGATTTGCTGAACATGTTATGCTTCACAGGTTTCCCTTTACGATGTTAGCATAGCTGTCCTTTTCCCATGTCAAAGGAAGCTGACATAAAGCTGCGGATTGGTCCCTATTGTGAAGCAGTGGCTAGGCTGCTGGCTGGCTAGCTTAGGTGATAATAAGGTATGCTCCAGTGGCTTGTATTTGTGTAGCACCTGCCATCTGTGTGTCCTTGAGCGGGGCCACTATGAATGTGCAACGAGTGCATGTGTGTGTGTGTGTTTTAGAGTTACTTCACGCTACCACTTCCTGTGAAGTGTTTTCAATTGCCCTGGCTGTGCTCGGAGGCTATCACCGTCTGTCACTGTGTGTTTGTGTGTGTGTGTGTGTGTGTGTGTGTGCCTTTTAACAAGCACGGCATACTCACATGTACACTTCTTGTCTGTCTGACTGCACATGTTTCGGTCAGAGCTTCTTCCCCTGCCCCGACCTCACGCAGTGAATCTGAGCACACATCTAACATCCCAACCTGCACCCAGTGGCCCTTCAGCTCAGCGCAGACGACCCAAACTGTGGTCTTTTCATTCACTCTCGTGCTTTTTATACGCTCCCCCAGTGACTCGAATCACTCACTGATGCTTCACTGCGCTCCCCTCTCTTATACAGTCTCTCTGTCTCTACTTGTCACTGAGCTCTTTGTTTCATCTTCTCAGGAGGAGAGCAGAATGAAGGCTACTAGGCCAGGACGTGAAGTGAACATATAGAGTAATGACTGCACAGTATTTGGGATACTCGTCCAGTGGGATTTTCTCTCCCTCATCTGTTTATGAGGTTTCTTTTATCCTCCATGTTTTGTGTTTTATCTTGTTTGCAACAAACTAGGCTAAATAAGACTCTCGGTGGTTGGCAACAGGATTGCCAACTTTGAGCAGACATGGAAACAAGTAAATATAATTGCTTCAATTGTCTTCAACTCTATAATTAGCCTTAGCCCTATCATCAACATAGCAATTTTTCCCTCCTCCCCACTTTCTTTGTCTTTGTCTCTTTTTTCTATGCAGTCTAGTTAGTGCATCTTCTGGGAAGCTTAGCATTTAGCGGTAGCAGCATGGGGTCATTTTTCCACGACTAGCTGATATCGTGCTTCAAAGGGACATGTTCAGTCAGCCTCATCGCTAATGGAAGACTAAATGAAAATGGCTTACGAGGTTGAAGTCAATATTAACCCCACGGTTCACTGCTGACATTTATCTTCTTGCCCTGGCTCTCCTCCTTGAACATCTTTGCTCCCAGCTTTTTTCCTCTTGTTAAATGTTGCTGTCCTCCCCATCCTCCAAAGTTACATTTGACCCCTTTTCACTTTCTTTCTTCTATCACTTTTGTGTCCCTTCATTTTCATTAGTTCTTGGAACCAATGCTGATCGACCCAGCTCCCAGGCTAACCTTTCCCCTCCTTCCCTTCTCTCTGTATGTATGTGTGTGTGTGGCACTTGCAGCGTTGCTAAACAGATGAAGCAAAAGCCTGCCTGCCCATAGGGACAATGTTAACACCGTCTCTTGTTTAGGCTTGTTTAGATACTGCTGGCATGTATGCACACAAGTACACTTTAACACACAGACAGATACACACACACGGGTGCATTAAGATGCCACATAGATACCAAGGTATGTGTGTATTTATAGCAAGAGACCAGGCTGTGGTTTTTCACAGAAATGGAGCTGAAAAGTCTCTCTTTTCATTTCCTCTCTGCCCCCCTCAACATAGCCCTTTACTCTAGAGAGCTAGAGAGTGTCACTGCCCTTTTATTACTACGCATGCATGATAGAATTACCCTTTAAGTACAGTTATGTGTTTATCCTCACTCATTTAGTGCCAGGAAACGTGGATGGATCTCATTCTGCTGTGAGGAATGCTGAACAATAGTTTTAATTTTAGCTCAGAGGAGGTGTTTGTGTGCGCTATTGAGTTGCTGAAAGTTCATTCGTTGTCTGTGGGCTTTTGTGTCATGGCTCGCACTCCACAATTGAGAGTGCGGCGGTGATGTTGTGGCGGCGTGTTGCCTTAACAACAAATCAGCGTTGAAAACACCTCACATCTGTGTGTAATAAAATGGGTAAGTTGTTCCCAGGCTACCGTTGTGCAACAATCCAGCGGGTTTAACTAAGAAGAAAGCCTCCATATGGTTGTTCATGGCTCAGTGCAGATTCAGAGATGCCGGGCTACCCCCCGCTCACTGCGCTAACATCATGCATGATGTGGGTGTGCTTGTGTGTGTGTGTCTCGGTTCTCTGCAGACCTATGAGTGCAATCTCATGCATGTATGCATGCTGAGATACTGTATGTGAGCAGTACAACATGCTTTTCATCAGATCGGGGTGGGGAAATATTTCTTTAATGAGGTGATAAGCACCAGCTGTCCAGTATGATACGGCAGAATCGACTGGTATGATACCAGCACATTAACAGAGTAGCACACGCTGAGTGTACAAATGAGAACCATCCTTCAAGCACCAAGCTACACAGCTCCTGCATTGTCCTCGGGCTTGAAAAACCCCACTTCAAAGTTCAAGGTCCAACTTTTTAATTCAAGAAAGCATTAAAATTACAGTTCTCCTGCACTTCACAATGAACTCAGATTGAAGATATGTACATAAAGATTTCTTTTTAAATACACGACACTTTGAATGAACTTTAGAGTATAAATATACACAAGATACAAAAATAGAACCTAAAATTATAATAATAAGAAAGACTATTCTTTATTTCCTGGGGGATGAATAAATGCTGCTGCACTAGACTTTCTGATAGTCATTCGAAAATATAACAACATCTTATCATGTACTTGATTAAGAAGCAAGAGCATCTCAGGATGGGTACTCAGATCAAATTTTATTCCATAAGCTGATTATCTAGCAACAAGGTGTCTATCAGAGAGAATGGTAGCATCGTATATATTGCTTCCGGGGCGTACGGATATATAAAATTATCCGAAGGTCCACTGGTGCATAAATTCTGCATCTAGAGGATGATGTCTTACATAATCCCACGGAACTTCTTGGATAACTGATCACAGACTGACTTAGTGTGGATTCAGACCAAAAACAGGCCTGTGTTAAAACAAAGCAGGGGGCTGTGTTGGTGGAGGCGTATTGTTCAAGGCACCAGTAAGACAATGAAATGCAATCCAGTAAGTCCAGTCAGAATAATAGATTAATCTGTTAGATTTTAAAGCGATAGTTTACTCTAAAATCAAAAATACATATTTTTCCTCTCACTTGTAGTTCTGTTTATCAGTCTACATTGTTTTGGTGTGAGTTGCAGAGTGTTGGAGTTATTGGCCGTAGCAATGTCTGCCTTCTCTTGAATGTAATGGCTCTAGATGGCACTCAGCTTTTAGTGCTCAAAGCACCAAAAAAGTACATTTAAAAAAACTTAACAACAGTGCCTTTTTATAGAAATAATGACCCAGTTCCTCAAGATAATCCACAGACCTTGTTGTTAACAATTTCAGGTAGGATCTATTTTCCTTCTACCAAACTACACCCTTCAAGTGTATCACAGCGCAGAAGGAAGTGTTCTACTGCTAACTCACCTAGCACCACAGCTAGCAAATGTTATAGCTCAGCAGAGAATGATGCCATTAATGTTTACATGTCACATAGTCACGAGCATGAACGTCTCATTCATGAGTAGACTTCCTCGACAGAAAATAGTTCCTACATGAAACAGCTTCCAACAAGGTCGAGTAACTGGGTGACAATTTCTGGAAAGAGACATTGCTGTTGAGTTTGTTAAATGTATTTTTTGGTGCTTTGAGGACCACAAGCTGAGTGTCACCTAGCTCCATTATATTCAAGAGAAGGCAGACATCTCTACAGTTGAGATCTCCAACACTTGGCAGCTCACGCCAAAACAGTCTAGATTGATACTTAGCACAACAGGTAAGAGGAAATATAAGTATTTTTGATTTTTGGGTGAACTGTCCCTTTAAATGAACCCAAAAGGATGAGCACCATTCCTCCAAAAACTGTTCCTTCATTTGGTGTTTTATTGATGGCGGTAGAGAGCGCTGACTCACCTGGTGGTCCCAGATCTCCCATAGTACTCAGTCAGGTTGGGATCTGATGACTATAAAGTCCATAGGGTGTTTTCACATCACTTTCATCATCATCATCAAACTATTCACTCACCCCTCGCGGCCTGTATGTGAGCATCTGCATTTGTCATGTTTCTCCACTAATTTATTCAAGTTTTTCCTTTTAATTTGTCATCTGTGTGTTTGTTTTGGCACTTACACAAGGCTTGGCTTTGAGAAACCTGCTGTTGCCCTGACAATGTTTCTCCGTCTCTCATGTAACTGTTCTTTGCTGTTATCTAACAGGTGGGAGCTTTGCTATTTTCTCATCTGTTCCCCTGCTTTAATGTCATTCTTTGCCAGAGCTATACTGAAGTCCAAGCCTTTTATCCAGCAACAAATTAGCTCCCGGTACATTTGTAACAGTTTTTTCGCACATTCTGTACCTGAAGCTGTCATCGCAGTAAAAAAGCCTTGGAGCTGATGAGTGCATCTGGTTTTCAAGATTAAAAAAAAAGTGAGAAATTATGTAGGTTTCATCGTGTACACGGTGTCCACAGACACATAAAAATTGTACAATAAAGGCTTCAATCAGTAACTTTCCACATGTTAAAATTATGTGAAATGTAAAGTGTGTGGTGCATTATCAAGCAGACAGGTGGAACCCGAGTTTGTAGAACAACCAACCACAGTTGTAGCTGTGTAGCAACAGTAAGAGGGATTGGGTGTAGCAAAATTCAGCTGTAAATCTTGAAATTCTACCGCTTAATTCACTGCTCCATACACAAGTATTACCAGATATTTTCTCCATGTCATGCAGCCCTCTCTTCTTCTCTTTCTTCCCCGTGATTGATTTGACTGTTGTGTGTGCTCAGCTCCCTGCTCTCGTCCACACCTCTCTCCGCTGGCCCCTCCATCAGCGTGAACATGTTTTAGAGCCGACAGAGAGCATCTCTCTTCCCCTCAAGCTGCCATACAGTACAGGGGCAAACAAAGTGAAGTGAGATACACAGAAGCTGACAGCTACTTATCTCTCCTGCCTCTGTTTGATTCACTCTCCCTCACTCTTTCTTCTATTCCTCCCTCTCATCCTGTCTTTTCTATTGTCTCTATGCACCGCATTGTTTGTCAGCCTCACTGTCTGCCTTTACCCAGACTCACTCCTCTTGCTCCCGAGTCAGCACAAATCCCACTTGTGTCTGTACATCTATAGGCTTGAGGCTGTGGCTGTAGGCTACACTGCACTGTCTTTCCCATTCTAAGTCTCCTGACAGACACGTAACACAAATAAAAATCTAAACTAAGCCGTTGTTGCGCTTTTAGCTGCTTATAAAATCCAATTGATTTCACCTCACCTTGGAGCAGCGTTTTCCCTTTCTTTTCTTTTTTATAAAGGCCACACCTTCAGTGTTTGAACCAGAGCTGCGAGATAAAACCACAGATGCTGTTTTTGGTGGATTTTGTTTCATCACTTTTTCATCATCGTTTCATCATCCTCAGTGTGGACCTGACTGCTGTTTGGGTTGCTATAGCCTGGAGCTAAAACCAGTGTGTGTTAGTTTTTAGTGGTGGGTGAGGGTCTTTTGCTGATGTCAAGTCAGAGAGATATGATGTCAGACTTTGTTTAATAGTGCTACAGACAGCGAAACATACAACCTGCCACATACGTCATAAACCTATGGATTGAGAATGTATGTGTGTGTTTGAATGCACTCACAAAGGTCACTTGCTCAGTCACAGGTACGCACGTGTTCTGTTTAGGCAGCAGTACTCACGTGTTCACTCTGTTGATTTCCTGTCAGCTCAGGGCGTGCGAGTGTGTTTACATGTGCCACTGCAGCACAAGTGCATAATTTGTTGTAATTTGATTCAAGAGAGCTTGAAGTGCACGTAGAGGTCAGTTACACCTCCTCTTCCCTGAAAGAGAGCAGTTGAGGGAAGGATAGGAAGTGAGTCAGAATGAGAAACAGATTGATGCGGTAGGTTTCACTTGACACTCCCACTTTTAACCGTTACACCTGAAGGAAGAAAAGCAGATGTTTGCCTGTTTGTCTTTTCTTCTTTTTTGCTCAATCTGTCAGTGGGAGACGCAGCCTACTCTCCACTTATCTATCTCTGTCCCTCTGATTCCATCACTCTCTCCTGTCTCCCAAAATCTTTTTTTCTTGTATCATCTTGTATCATCAGCCAAAACCCACACCCTTCATTTTCCCTCCTCTCCCTCTCTGTATTTTAGCCTTTCTTCCTCCACTCTCCATCTCTCTCTCTGCAGGGTGGGAGGATGTGTAGGCACCAGTGTCGGTGTGACTTCAGCTTCTGCCGAAAATCAACACTCTATAAAGCCGCAGCTCCCAGCATTTGCATCTGGAGTGTTAGGCATATGAGAGAAAGAGTGAGAATAGATGATTTTGTGAGTGTGGTGTCATGCGGTTTGTCTAAAAAAGCCTCAATAACTGCAGTATAATGGATAGGATTATTCTGGCCGATCACAACTCATATTTTTGTAGATTTGGCCACCATTTTATGTTAACATTGTACGTTTGCAGGCTGCTGTTTTCAGTGATAAAGCTCTGATAAACCCACTGTATGCTATCTGCTAGGACCTCGCAGCAGACAGACAACCTTAGCAAATAGCTGGTGAACATAGTGAAGCATTTAGCAGCTATACAGCTAGATATTTAACTCAGGAGTTGGTGGAGAACAAAACAGAGCTACAAGGAGAGTAAATATTGGGCTCACATTGCCTTGTCGACAGAAACATGACTCCAAGCGTATGCTAATGCAGCTCTGTATCTGCTAGATATGTAAATAAGCTACTCTTTGATGAACACATTAGCCATATGTGGGACCATATAGACATTTAAGATTATTTTGAGGCTTTTTATGCCTTTCTTAGACAGGACAACTACAGATAGAAAGGAAAGGGACGACATGCAGTAAAGGGCCGTCAGTCGGAATAAATCCAGGCCACTGCTAAGGAATCAGCTTTTAGAGTGCAAGCTCCACTAGGTGAGCTACCAGGCACCCTGCAAATATCAGTATTTTCAATTAAAACATGCAGCTCCTCTAAAGGGATCCCCCTGCCAATTTGACTCACCAGGATCACCCCATGACTCCTCGTGGTGGCGCTTATCAAGCTAATGAGGGTAAAGTGAAAGGAAATCAACTAACCTGTGGTAAAGAAGAAACCCACAATGACAAAAATCAGAAATCAGAGTCACCATCATCTTTTAAGCCCAAAGTTTGGGCCCTCTTTTGGTTTTAGATGGGACAAACAAAATCAGTCAAGACTATGCAATATGCAAGAACTCTGTTGTGAAATGAAAGTACATAGGCAACACAACAAACATGCAGAGCCACCTTATTTGCCACAATTCTGATCTCATCTGGGGGAAAACTGCTAACGCTACCATAACTTTAAATCAACCGACAGTGTATGTGTGTTTAAGAGGCCCTAAGCTTAGACTCTGTGCACATATTTGTTTCATCTCAGTCGTCAGATCTGTGTAACTGAACCCACAATGCAGTGAATAAATATATCATTTCTGATTCTTGCTTTTTTGGGGGGGATTTTGTTTCAGTTACACAGACATCATGATGTATCAGAGAGGGTTCATGTCTTGCAACTAGGGCTGCCCCCTGAAAGTTGGAGATTCAATTCATCAGTGGGAGACCCCTCAGTCGACTGAGACTCCTTAAGGTCAAGCAGTCCTTTTGTCTTTACTTTTTTGTCACTTAGTGTGTAATGCACTTCTGGGGATGTACTGGTCCCCAGATTTAGCTGCAGAATGAGCACTCCTCACTTTCAAGCTGCTCTCTAATACAGGAAGCTGTGGACACGGAGGCAGCTGCCCGGAGGAAGAGAGGCTTTGCCCCGTCTGGCTCTGAATTATGTTATCTTCTTCCTTCTGCTTAGAAGTGGTGAATTTATAGCTCACAGCCACTTAGTACAAAACAGTCTCTGGCTTTTGTTTGATATCCAGTGTCTGCAAAAAATGTTGTTGCACATTTCTGATCAGTCGTTACAGATACAGATTGTTACGATCAGTCGGTACAAGCTTACTTACGCACTTATTATGTTTGATACCATTGCTCTTGTGGGCAATGTATTGTGATAGTATTGTATCATGAGTTGCTCTGTGGTTCCTACCCTACTATCAACTGTAAAAGATGAGTTGATGTTGTGTTTAGAATTAGTTGTATGTCCCCCAGGTGGCCTAAAAGTCAATTACTGAAGCTGTGAAGACGCAACAAACTCGATGAAGATGATGAATTTTCTTTTACTTGTTTGCTGCTCTTCTGGAGTTTATTTCTTTACAGACAATAAAACACTGGAGTTGAGTGATAGTGGCACCTCAGCAGGCTTCCTCCTGTCCTCCAGGGAGAGCTGGCATCAGATCGCTCCGCAATGAAATCCGAGCTGGTTGGTTTTTGGCAAGAATGCCGTTCAACCCAGTCACATGAAGTGTCCCTTATGTTATCATGCACCTCATTGGCGGTGACTAGATATCCCGAGGTATAAAAGAAGTGAAGTACAGGAATGTGATATGGGATTAGAGGGGAGGATTGAGATAAAGATGACACAAGTCTTTTTTAGTTGCTTAAGAAATTGTAATAGTCACTGCTCGATACAGAGGAGCGGGAAAATGACAAATTTATGCAGGTGAGATAAAACCTCCCGAGAGGATTATAATAATCATCTCATCTCAACTTTGGCATCAGTGGGCTATCTAATGCATCCACTTAGCTAGCTTTAAAAACCACACACACACACACACACACACACACACACACACACACACAGTCAGATTAATGTCTGGGAATGAGGTGAGGTTTAGTGCGCTGACCTATATTTCTATTTAATCTGAGTCATTTATGATTTCTCCTGCTCAGGCCAGTAGGACAGACTGAATGTTGTTTTCTGTTTTCATGCTCTTTGTGACCGGGGCAAAAGCTGGCGTTACCTTAGCCGGTAATCATGCTAATGTAAAAGCTTATAAAATAAAGTGTGTTGTTTCTTTTTTCAATTTAAATGTGTTCTGCGCTTCATTTAGAGAATGTAAATTGACAAACTGAGTGTGTTTAAAGAAGTATTTCACTCATGGAAGGATGGTCTCCTTATAAAACTTGGCTGTCCATGCAATAGAAAGAAGCAAATACTTTTGAAATAGGTGCTAGATGATCAGAGTAAACAGAGAAATTGGGCAGGCTAAAAAGCAAAGCTCGAGACTAACAGCCTAAAACTTAAGTAACTGAGCACGTACAAGATAATGCAATGACTGTTTGACAAGTGGGCACTGTGGTCTTACCGTTGGACAATAGAAAATGTGTTTGGGATGAACAGAACTCTTCCCCAGGATAACGGTGGGACAAAAGGGTACAGTGAACTCACTATCAATCTGGACACACTGTATCATTTTCAAATTGGTGCATCCCTTAGAAAAAAGGACCATGGCATTTGCTTTTGAACAAAGGTAGAAAACCTACAACTATCAGAATGCACTGTCCCACACCAGACCAATAAACACTCACGTCTACTTTGACACAGGAAACAATATGGCCGTTGGACGGAGCAGTTGATTTAGAATTACAATTTAACAGCTAGCTGAAATATGTTGTTGAAAACATGTTAGGTAATACATAGACAACACAGCAACAGATTCGTCTTACTCTGTTTAACAATACAGGAAACAGTACGGTGCCCACTTCCTGTTTGCAGATTCTCATATTAGAGCCAAACAGTGCACTAAAATATGTTTATGGATACATTTTAGGCATGAAATAGGCAATGTAGTAGAATTATGGTTTATATTTGATCAGCAGTTTTACTAGTTTTACTGTGCGATCAGACTTTGGTCCGAGTTTGAGGGAAAGAGATAGGAGTGGCTCTCTCTTGATCCGCTTCTATACTGTTTGTGTTTGTGATGGCAGGCATACGAAAATGCGGAGTTACAATCTGTAGTTCAATGTAAAGCCCTAGAGCCGTCAAAAATTTGAGCAGGGAGATCTGGGTGCTGTTAAGATGGAGGGAAGTTCACCACAGTTCATTTACACATTATACCCACATTGTTATGACACGAAGCTGGTTGAACACCAGCAAAGTATCCCTTAAGTAAGTGTCTGACTGTGTCACCTGCACAGTCTTGTATTTATTTTTGAGCTCTTTCATGCATCAAATACTGTTGGTATAAAATTTCACAAACTGAAGCAATGCTGAAATGATACTGAGCCCTGAGCTCCAATTTTTGTCATACAGCCATTTCAGAAAAGTAATAACATTCCTCACACAACTCTGCTTTGAGAGCTTCTGCACCAGCAGCGTGATTTGAGCGAAGGGTTATTGTTGCTAGTGAGCGGTTTTGTGATGGCAGTTAGGTTGCTATCTCCACACACACAAAGGGAGCGAAAGGAACCTGGCGGCCGGCAATGGAGAAGGCGAAATGAAAGCCGTTCCTCCTGGGTGATTCCGTCAGCCTGGCTTTTGTCCGCGCTGCCTATCAGACCTCTACGTCTGCACACGTGTGTTTTTGTCTGTCTCTGCGTGCACCAACTGCCAAGTTGAGTTCTGTTCAAGGCCTTCTCAGCGCCGTGACTTTCAGCCGTCTGCCTACTCTCTTCCCCCGCTGCCGACCCCCGTTGATTCCCCTGCTTTAAAATGCATGATGCTGCTTTCCCGGCATTCCAAGCTCAACCGGAGAAATCACCTTTTTTTTTTTTTTTTTTGCAGATGCACGCGAGTGCACACGCGCACTGACTTAATCTGTCTGCCGCTCACACTAAAGCTGTCAGATACCTCTCCTACTCTGTCACACTCGTGAATTTGTGTGTGTTTGTGCTTGCAAGCGTGCCTCATATGCATAAACATGTCTTTTTGGTTTTCTTAGTGCACACGATCCCTGAGCAAGTCCTTGTGTGTTGTTAACCACATTCACAGACACACTGCCTTGAATCCATGAGGCGGTGGGACACTTACAGTGTTTTGACGTGACGTGGAGGCATTTTAGCCCCGTTTACCTCACCACATAGAAAGATAAATGCCTGAAGCCTTTGGTTAGGAACACAGTGTGCATGAAGTTGGCTAAGACAAAACATAGCTGAGCTGGTTTTGGTCTGAGGAGGAATGTTTTAGTCACATTTTTGGAATAAAGGGCACTTTTGGTTTGGCGAATGCAGTTCTGACAGTGTTATGCTTTTGGATGGTGGACGTGCAGAATATGCAGCATGAGGAAGCAAAGAGGTTTATTGGTGTAGTAAACTTTCAGTTCTGTGTGTTAGGTGCTTTTTGAAATGTTCACCTTGTAAATGTACAAGAAACAGGATGAGGACAAGAATTGCTTCCCCATTCTGGATATCACTGTTCTTCCCTTCTTCGAAATACACTCATTAACCTTTTTCTTTTCTCTCACAAACATGTGTGTGTGTGTTTCATAATGCTCACACGTGTAATTCCCACGCACAAATTAGATATTCATGATCCTTACTTTTGGCAGCAATGGAGGCCAGTGGAGCACCACCAGTTGCTGCGTTGTCAAATTAGCATATTAATGATATAAATGCTGTATAATTAACATGTGGGAGGGGATTACGCACGTGAATCATTGTCAGATCAGTCGGGGAGAAGAAAGGGTCAGGCTAATGAGGTTAAAAAGCATATTAACTAGTGCTTTGAATAAAATTTGCCATGTGATGTAGTGCAGAAAAGCTGGTAAAAGCCGAGGGCTGTGAGACAGAAATCGGTGGCTTCTTCACGCATCTTTTATGTTTTTTACTTTTATGGTGAAATCTCTGTAAAATTGAGTCTAGCAGCAACATAATATCAAGCTTTGATCACTGGCAGTATACCTGCCTCATTCAGTCGTCGCTTTTTTTTAGTGAAGGAGGAGCTGTGGTCTTTTTACTCTGGGCCTGTGGCAGTGTTTGTTCTTCTAAGGGGCTTAGACGGAGGGAAGAGCAAACCAAATGTAACGTGGTTTGACAGGCCTTGACTCCAAATGGCAGCCTAAAACACATGCAAGTCTAATCCGAGCCAGTAGGCTTTCTAGGGATCTGGACTTGCTCAGCAGTATGCACTAGCAAACACACAGAAAGTCCTAATGGATTAAAGCGAGGTGAAAGCGCATTAAAGGGATCGAAGTTTAACCTCTGACTTCTGGAGCCCATGTGGACACAGCCGCTGTCAGTTAATGAATAGATAATTGGCATTCAGTGCAACTTTGTGTGGTCAAATATGTGAATTAGGTGTGCAGAAAATGATGACTTTAATTATTGATGAACCCGTCAATCGTTTTTTAATAATTGATTATCAAATTCTGTCAACTCAAGGTCCCAAAAAGCCCAAGGTGACATTTTCAGAAGCTTTGTTCTGTCTCACAAACGGACCAAAAGTCAAACATTTTTAATTTAATGGCTCACCAAAGTGATTACAGTTCATCCTGAGAGGGGAAGTATGTGTACCAAATTTCATGGCAATCCATCCAGTAGTTGAGACAGTAGAAGACATGTTGACACACCATCCTGAGACCCAAAGGAATACAAGGTGACCTCTACAGTCTCATAATAGACTAAAACAAAGTGTTGGCTATAATAAGCAAATACATTTTTTTTGTGATGATGGCTTTTAAATGATTTTTTTACTTGTATATAGTTGTGAACAAAATCTGTGGGTTAGTATGGGATAAGTTCTTGAGAAAGAATGATTTAAATAGGGTGCAATTTTGCATTTCCTGTGATAGTGAAGACATGTCCTGCCCTACTCTGCCTCTGATTGGCTTACCTTGACATTCTCACCCTAACTCTAACCAATCCCACTTCTCTTGCCAAAACTCAACCAACTCAAACAACAAAGGCAACAAATACTAGCCAGTCAGAGGAAGAGTAGGGCGGGTCATGCCTTTACAACATATATATTTAGTATCAGCCCTGTGCTGCTTAATTAGCGCCGGTGCTATATAAGAAGCTCCCCATAGGCAGCTAACTTGCTGTCTCTACTTAAAGCAGCCATAGTCATGGAGGAGCAAGGACCATAAACTGAATACCTCTAGATAAGCATGCTCCAACTAATCAGCCATTAATTGTTATCGGCTGAGATTTATTCTATATCAGGGGTCTACTACGTTTTTCAAACCAAGGAACCCTTAGCTGAAAGAGAGATGGAGCAGGGACCCTCTACATAAATTGTATAAAACTAAGTTGCACTTGAGATTATTACCTTAAGATTTTTTGGTTCTCTCTTGTTTGCATTTGCTTGTAGCTGCAGCAACTGTAGCATGGCTAGATGTGTTACCCTCACCCTCTGCACTTTTGCCAGTGGTTTCTGATGAGGATGGTATGTTAGTCTCTTGTTTGAAAAGTTACAAAATTATCCATCGTGGCTCATGTTAATATCCGTACACTTGGAATAATAATACAGCTTCAAAGCCAATGTGTTTCAATAGTATGTAAATGTTTGCTTACTAGCTCACCTCACTGTGCTGTGCCACAATTTGTGAATCCAAGGATAGGGAAGGAATGGCCCACCTGACATTCTTACTCTCACCCTAACTAATCTCACTCCACTTGCCTAAACCTAACCAATCCAACCAATGAAGGCAACGAGTACTAGCCAATCATATTGAGTGTAGGGCGGATCATACTCTCACTATCCTAGGATTTGCAAATTTGCTTGCTGCACAGTGATTTACCTCTGTTAGTGTCATGTTGGATTCATCGTAATGTGTATTTTGAGATATATCTTAATTGTTGTAAAAAAAAAAAAAAAATCCTTTAAACTTAAATACCAAGCAATAATTTGGTTGACCCTCTACAGTAAGTCAAAGGACTCCCTAGGGGTTGTGGACCCCTGTTGAAGGCCCAGGATCTAAATAGTTTGAAGGCCGATCAGATGATGCAAAACACACGAGACAATTTCTCCATGCACCGCTAAAATATCTTCATTGGTCTGGCGGTTCTGACAAACTGTAGCTCAAACTGAACATTCACTGTCACATTCGTTGTTTACTGCTAACCTGATGTTCAGCTTACCTGCCTGTCACACACACCCCTCACATACACCTGCACTGAGTGCTTCTGTGGAGGCTGCGATACACTCTGCTTTTTTTAGACAGTGTTTACAGTTAGCTTTGTTTTGTCTTATATTGTGCCCACACGAGGAACATGGCATCTTTATGTATAGCTGCTCCTTCTCGTCAGCATTTCTTCAGGATTGAGTCGTTTTTTTTCTCTGTGACTGGAAATGCAAGGTTGATTAGGGGAGACCAGGGGAATTGCAACGGTTTTGGTTCAGATGTCATCACTGAAAAACCTCTTGAACTATTTAATAAATGTTTTTTTATGAAGGTAACTTGAAACAATAGATGTCAAATTGTACATCTCCTCCTACCTGCAGGAGTGATTCTAACAGCATATGGGGTATGGGATGCATTTCATTAAACATAATTTGTCATTTACATCAGTCAAATATGTGTCTGATGCCCCTCTCATGTCAGCAGACACGCTAAATATCTTCCAGTAGTGCAAAATAAAACTCGCACACTTCTGCAGCGCTGCTGGAAAACATCCAAGAGGAACCACTGTGACACCGCTCTTATCAGTGAATATAATGTTGACCTTTTCACCTTGTTCCAAGTTTCATTATGTTCTCTCAGTATCTCTGTCTTTATGACCTTCACATGAGCTGAGAATCCCAAAGTGACATTCTCAAGTGTTGTTTGTGTTGAAGGGTGCTGCCATGTTAGCCCCCGTGAAGACCCACTGACACACTGCATCAGTGTTAAACCACCAGCTCTCCACCAGAGACCCTCTGAATTTAATTTTAGCTTCTGTATTTGCTCTCTGTTCCTCTGTTGGTGCATTTGTCAGTTTGGATTCCCCCGTCTCTCTTGTTTTCTCTTGAGAAGATTGACAATATACATAGTTTTTCCCTGTTTCTGTCTGTTCTCTGTTGTGTCTGTGTTTGTTTATCCATGTGTACATGGCTCTTCCAGACTGCCATCTTTGTGTAATGTCTAGTTTGGGGACGATAGACTGGTCAAGAATAGCCGCGTCCTTGCCCTGACCCAGTGGGCCAGTGTCACATAGAATCAGGCTGAGTGTTTGGGTGTGTCAGAAAGGATCAGTTTGCCTTTTGGTGGCTGAAATGCTGCTCATTGGAGGCCATCTGGAACCTGGGTATAACAGGCTCAATAGACAGGCAATGTTTGAGAGTGTTTATTTCATATCTGAGCATCAGCTGGTCTGCTTTTCTTCAATTTATGCAATTTAATATCAATGCACCAGTGGAATCCACTTAGATGTGCTGTATTTGTGTGTGTGCAGTGTGTATGCATCAGTCCATTTATAGGATTTCCCCCCTGCTATGCCTGTTTTTGAGCTCTGCAGCAGCCGTGTGGTCGAACAGCAATGAATGGCATCTTTCTTTCCATTTGTATTCACTGTTCCCTTTTCGCAGTATAATAGTACAGAACCCGCAATTGCCCGCAAGTGGGACGACACAACAACAAATCAATTCCCTCAAGTGTAAGCACCTTTGCTGTCTCTGCAGTGCATCATTTGGCGGTTAGCCAGCCCAGACAGTTGACAGACAAACAGTCTGAGGCAGACGGATGACAGGCAGTTAGAGACAGACGGACGGACAGCAGCTGGCTTGTGGATCGACAGGCAGGAAGCTTTTATTTCACAAGAGAGGGAAAAAAAAGGCGACTTGAAACTGAATAATTTAGTCGACTGCAGCTGGGAAAGTCACTTGGATAATTCATGCATTGGGCACACTTTGTGAGTGTGAGTGTGTTTGCTGTGATTTCCTCTGTGTGTGCATGTGTGCGTGTGAGTGATTGGGCTTTGAATGAATTACAAAAAAGTAGGCAAGTTTCGGGTTTCTCTGCGTGTGTGCGCGCAACAGTCGGTCTTTGAATGAATTACAAAGTCAGATGTGCGCTTGTGACAAATCCCCTGTAAAGATAGTGTTTCTGCAGTGCGGGGGATAACAAGGAATTGGTGAAGCTTCAGCATAAAATGCAGGACACAGACTTACACACACACACACACACACACACACACACACACACACACACACACGCACACACACACACACACACACAGAGTTACAGACAGCAAAGTGTCTAGCTGCTGTTTGATTTCATCAGCAGACTTGATCTCAGTGTCAACATGAGAGAGTGGGTGGATGGGTAATTCAGCTGAATCCTCTCTTGGGTAGTGGGGTAGTGGGCTACTCTGCCATCAAAATAAACATTAACATAAAAACTTAAACACCTCTGGCAGTCAACCTCTGATTTGCTGCTGATATTTCTTTTTGAGTGCAGCTTGGTTTATTAGCGAAGTTCATCTTGTTTTGTTTTTGCCAATTTTTAATAAAGAAGTACCCACATTTTTAGATCATATGGCAACTTTTTAACCAGTTTTTTTATTTTCAAAATAAATACTGATGAATTCTTGAATTTTTAAAACATTAAAAAAACAAAAATAATTCCACACTATCCATTAGCAAG
Organism: Cephalopholis sonnerati; assembly: GCA_019142605.1. Taxonomy (NCBI): domain Eukaryota; kingdom Metazoa; phylum Chordata; class Actinopteri; order Perciformes; family Serranidae; genus Cephalopholis; species Cephalopholis sonnerati. The sequence continues at coordinate 24,386,968 of JAGQAX010000022.1, read as the reverse complement.
CCATCTCAAATAAGTTTTTGTGACTTTCTGGATTTAGTGACGGTAAATGAGTGTGCCTGTTATGCAGGTCAACAGCCCTTGAAACATTACCTGTGTGTTCACAGTGTTTGTACTCTAGTTCTCTAGGTGCAACTCACTGTCTTTAAATTGGGCTGGATTAAATGCAGTTCCTCTCCAGCGGGCGGAATTCGCTCAGAACTGTTTGGACGGTGCGTTCAGGTACACTGGACGAGCCCCAGAAGGCAGAAGAAATGAAATTCTCTCTAAACACTTTAGCTGTAGCGGGATCCCTCTCAGTTCTGCATGGCAGGGACTCTTGTTAGACGTTTCCACTCCAAATCCCAGTAAAGCTGTCTTTTTCCTCTGCGTGTGTGTGTCCATGTGTAAATGCATGTCTGTGTGTGCTTGCATACATCGCTGTTTGAATAGGACGCTTGTGTGAATTTGCTGTTTGTGAAGAGTGTGTGTAGACGTCTCTACAGTTTGTGTGTGTGGTTGGATCTGTCAGCGTTTGTATCTCTGTATCTGTCTGAACATCTGTGTGCAGTGGTTGACGTGTGTGTATATACAGGTTTAAGGGTGTGGGTAAATTTATTTGTGTATGTAGGCCTATGAGTGTGTGTGTGTGTGTGTGTGTGTATGTGTGTCAGGCTGCAGCGAGCGAGTCAGCAGGATACAGCTCTGTTGTAAAGAGCTGGTTGAAGAGCTGTCAACTAACGCTCACTGCTGATGGCTATTACACTCTGACAGCACAAAGTACCATTTACTGCTAATGGACCATCAGCGTCTCTGTGTTCTGACTTATTTTATGTTAGATTTCACACTTTATTTCAATATTTTGCTTCAAAAAATGTACAAACTAAAAGCTCAACAGAATGTGTTCATTATATCATCTCAGAACAGTTTCCAAACACATTTGATTAAGAATTCTCTGTGTCTTCATAGTGTTTCCAACTCTCTGTGCTTGCTTTGCTTGATGTTAAACTTCCTACTCTCTCTTCTTCCATACTTCTCCTTAAACGGATACTCAGCGATTGCAGTAGTGCATTTTTCTTAAAGTTGGGGGACTCACAAAAAGCAGATTACGAAAAAATCTTGTTTTCTCGTCCCTTTGTGTGGGTCAAGCCTCAATAACCCTTGATCACTTCCTCAAAATGCAACTCTATTATTTCCTATTGTCAGATCCACCAGACCTGTTGAATAGCCACATCCTGCAACCTCATTTGCACAGTTTGTAACAAGAGGCTTTCTGTAAAAAGTGATGAGACTTGAATCTGCCCACTCTTTCAGTTTGAGTTGACTGATTCATCTGGTGGTGTGACATGAAACAGTTTCTCTGTAAAAATTAAAAACGATTCAGATGATCCAATAAGCTGAGCAGGGGGACTAATTATCAGCCAATCAGCACCAATGCTGTTGCTGTGGCTAACGCTGTTGTCTAGCGTTGTCAAGCAGTGCGTCAGAACCAATGAGGAGTATTAATAATAGTAGTGACCTCTATGGATAGACAAGATAAATGCTGCTATCAGGGCTGTTCGAAATCTACACGTCTTCTCAGTATCGCCCAACATTATAGTTTGTTTTACCTCACTCCGTTTCAGTTTTAAAACGTTGTATGTTAGTCTCTAGTGATTATTTAGAGAATATTAATGCCAAACTTAGATTGGATATGGAGTGTAATGAGGTAATAGTTGTGTCTGATATCAGGTAAATCACCAGAGGTTATTTTTGTCAGACTCTAAAAAGATGCTCCTCTAGCAAGGTGCTTGTTGTTGCCACTGACAGGCTCAGATTGTTATTGTAAGTGCCTGATATCATTATGGAAAGAACCCCACAGAGAAGCAAAACGTTTTTCTTTACCTTTCGATTGATCCAGTCTGTTTGTTGTGACCGAGTCTTGCTCAGAGAGAAGTCTTGTTTTGAAGTCTTGAGAGTTGAGCTCTTGCAGATAGATAATAACAAACTGGATCAAGCAAAAGGTAAAGACAAATGTTTTATCTCTCTGTTGGGTCCTTTCCATAATGTTGACAGACACCTAAACTAACAATCAGAGCCTGTCAGTGGCAAAAATAAGCACTTTTAGTTTGGGCTGGGTATCTTTTAAAAAATAATAATATCAATACCTTTAAAATGATACCAGTAGATAACTTCATTTGATACGTTTTTACCCCCCTACAACATTCAGTACCCAATGTGTGAATGGAGGCGTTCAGTTGCGTAAAACTTGAACACGTACGGTTCATGCACACCTTAAAAAGCATGTAGACAGGTGAATAGGAGGAAACTGTCTATAGATGAAGGAATGAGAATCCCTACACACTGTCCTGTTAACAGGTGAAGTTCACCTGTTGAAGATCTGATAACCAAAACAATGTTTGCTTGATAAAGTTTATTGCCAGTTACAGGGCAGTGTGCAGGAATTCTCTTTCCTTCAACATTCAGTTGTGTAAAATGCCACCAGACGGCACAGACATGTAGTATAGCCAAACATTTTGGTTGCGTTTCAGCACGCTGAACTGCCAACTCTGTCAGATATACTGCACTTGACTTCACCAAACCACAGACTGTTTGGGTTGTAGCTGCTGTGGTAGTGGGCCAATTATCAAACTTATTAAATTGAAGAACACTTGTGGTGATTGGCTGCGAGCAAAACCATACACACAGTAGATACGCATAGATCTGGGTACAAAAAAGATCAAATGCAGGTTTAGTTTGACTGGAGAAAGTTATAAAGTACTGATACCCAGCCCTACTTTAAGGGGACAGACATTGACTGTGCACTATTGCCTCAAAGATTTACATTGCAGGCAGTTTCACAGCTGCTGGCTGCAGCACTTTTCCTCATTTCCTGACCAGTTTCAAAAATTGTTGCTCTCAGTAGTCATTTCGGCACAAAAACATGGAAAAAATAGAGTCCAGGCTGAAAAATACAGAAGCTTCTCTTAAAGTCCATCCCTACATCTGCTCTCCATCTGCTCTGGTTTGATTTGGAAAATAAAAAACATGTAAAACTCGAGAGTTCTGTCTGAATATTTGACCCCTGGAGGATAACACAATTCCTTTGCCCTTGTACATCCACTCTCAAAGCTTTCATCATATAAACAGTATCAGTAAGGGGCCGTGTCAGATCAGTAGAACTTGGTAGAGATGTTATTTTACCACCTGTACGTGTCTCTGCGGTCGTCCACTGGCTAGTCTCTCAGTAGGGAAAGAAATCACTACAGTAAACAGTCCAAGGTGAATCAAAACACAGGCTGCTCCTTCTATCTGTGCATCATGCAAAATGATTTATGACCCCTGAGTGTTGAGGACTGAGTGGGTGGTGTGTTGCATTACTGCAAATGTGCCCATGTTCAGGTTGCTGTAACCGTCCTTACAGACCTTCCGAAAGTCAATGCTTTCATCCTTTCTCTTTATGCTTGTGTTGTTTGAAAGGTTTGGTCTTTAAATGGTAGTTTTTGAGACACAGAATGTATTTATGTAAGTTTGTGTTGCGTATTACTATTTTGAGTTTGTGCAGAAATACAGAGATGTTTTATTATTTATATAAGCTTTGATTTTATTTCACCTACACAGATTATTGATTGTACCTCCTCTCTCTTTGTGATATTTTTTAGCCTTTAGTTTCGTATGGCTTTGCTCATGTCTTAGAACCTTTTTCCAACTCTGCATAACTAAGCTCAAATGTTAAAATAACTCATGTGGGTGTTTGTGTCTCTTTTTCCTTCAGTGCTGGCCAGTTTCCGAGGGACTGTCCAGCATGGCCTCCCGCTGGAAATTGGAGACACGGTGCAGATCCTGGAGAAATGTGAAGGTAAGGTACACATGGTTCACAATTAGTATGTGTAAATGACTTCCAAATTAGCTGAAACAGAATAGTACATGACAGGAAAACAATTGCTTTTGCTTGAGTAGTGAAGCGAACACATGCACTGGAACACTTCCTCTTTTCAGTTAACATATACAACACATAAATCCACTTGAAAGCTATTTCTCTTGGATCTACCTTAGTAAATCTGTCACAAATAATTGGTAAAGGCATGCACACACTCTGACATTGATGCACAGATTTATACATGCAATACAATCATAAACAGGTCCACAGACACATTACTGCAGGGATTTGCACAACCAAACACATGCAAGGATGCATAGACGTGTTTGTTGATCAAGTAAGAAAGTTAACCTGCCGAATATCAAACTTGTCATGTCTTTTTGAGGGAAATCAATGTGCAGCAGTGTGTGCACGAAATGAGCAGCATCGTGCCTGTGATGACTGCCTGTGGAAATTCATGTTTGCTACTGTTTCCTGCACCACAGACTGGCTGCTTTTCCCGCCTTCCTGCCCACGCTGAGTCTGTTTTTCTCCTCTTCTTGCTCTCTCTTCAATGCTGTCACTTTTGCAGTCTGTAATATGATTTTTGTCTCCTTTTTTTGCCCTGTATTCTCTCTCTCCATCTCTGTTTTAATTACCAGAATGATATGAAATCATCTAACCACAGCCAAGCCACACTCTTATGCACACCTTAACACAAATAAACAGCCACGCACAAATGCATACACACCCCCCTCTTCCGGAGCTCTTGACACACTCACTTCCTGTTGGGAGACACGCTCGCGCTGAGAGAGTCAGCCAGTCAGCCAGTCGAGCAGTCAGTCGTGCAGCCAGTCAACCAGCCAGCCAAGGGGTTGTGATATTGCGGTAAAAGGCCCAGAGGAAGTAGACAATAGCACAGCCAGCGGAATGCTTGGCCCAAAAGGGAGGAACAAAATCAAAATCCTGCCAGCAGCGAGGAGGCTGAGAGACGGGCTGCTGACAGCAGAGGAGACAGACTAATGGGTCTGCCTCATGTTGATACTGTTGACACTTCAAAACACAGGAGCTTATCTTGTGGAAGTGTCTTTGCTGACATGTGGCTCCTGTCTGTGAAGGCACCGCCTCAGTAATTGATTTTTGACTCGGCACGTCAGTGGTTCTTTTTTGAACTTTTGTTAAGTTCCTGACAGCAGTGAATACATTTGCAGTGTACAGTTTGTAGCTGAAATGATGTGAAACAGTGGCTCCAAACCTGTTTTATCTAATGTACACCCACAGCTCTGTCAGATGAGCTTTGGTACCCCGTCAAAAACACCACCTAATGTTTCATGTTCCACATCTCAAATGATTTTAAAGTGGACATTAGTTAGCCTGACATAAAAGTGGATATTGTTACAGTAATGTTTAGGGCTGTACTGAATATCATTTTCTTTAATATTCAAAGCTTCTATTGAAGTTTTTGAATGAAGCTTTAAATGTCTATTGTCATATTTAAAAACCCCTTAAACAAAATCCTCAGTTTGAGTGAAGTGATTCATTGGATGAAATGACTAAGTCTTTTTTTTTTAGATTTTAAATCAACTTTATTCAATCAAAAATATAATTTATGGTGTTTTTAGAATGTTGTTAGACTGCCCTGTTAATACAGGTGCATGCCTCCCTTACCATTTTTCCACCAACATGGAACTGGGTCCATTTTGGTTCCCACGCCTAATTTTGAACCGTTCACAGCATTTTGACCAAAATAAATTGGTTGTTGTTTCTCAGCTGGAACCAAAAAATAGCAGGTTTTCCTTGAGCTGAGTTGCAAACTATCAGTGAACGTGTGATATTAACCAGGTTGGAAAGAGAGGATGAAGAAGGCAACAATGGAGACGTCAAGTGAGAAAAAGAGCATAGTGGTCTCATTATTAGTTGGTCATTAGTTGGTCCATGCTTGTTTTTTGAGTAAAAACAAATGTCTGTAATAACAGAACAAAGGTTAGCAATTAATCCGCAATATAGCTACTACTGTTTACTTCTGTTGTGCATCATGCAGCACACTCCACTGATGACACATTCTTGATTACAATGTTTCTACTCAAGCCTGGCTGGTTCACTTGATAGCACCAAAGTCTAAAAAACCCTGAACGGAACCAGTTCAAGAACCAGAGCTAATTTGGTGGAGAAAGGGTACCTGTGTGTGCAGCAGGTGGGAGAGCAAACATTATTTTGATTGCAGTGAAAATGTTGCTTTTGAAAGGCTATACAGCAACAAACACTAATTAAAGCAGAATATTTTATCACATAAAAAAGAATATTGAGAGTTTTGGGAATGACTACATTTTTCTTTATTCAATAAATTTTGACCTTTTGACTTTACAACGCTCTGAAGTTATTAGAAATGTTAGTATCACACCATTCAGACACAATCCTTCGCAGCCACCACTTGAATCTACTGCTGCAAATAGTGGAATACTAATAATGTTAGTGTAGCCTAAACTTTATCTGCAGCTGGGCAGATATATCAAATTTAACAGGATGAAAAAACATTAAAAAATATAATAAAATAAAAATATATATAAATAAAATAAAGCTGTACAGCATTCAAATGTCAATTTAGTATTTGAATGTCAATTTTATAAATGAAGCTTTGAACTGTTCGGTATAGCCCTTGTAATTTTTTTTTTCATACATTTGAACTATCATTGTTTGGCTCGCTTTTAATTTGTGCCACTACAGAAGTGGCACAAGATGTTTATTTATTGCCATTTGTTGACTATTTCAACTTCTTTGCTCGCTTGTTAACGAGTTTTTTTCACATTCTCTATCATAACACGAGGTGTTGAGGTGTTACAACTGGTTCAGGTTAGTGGGAGGTGTGCACTGTGTAGTGATTTGTAGCACGCAGCTTACTTGTTACTATGACAATTCAATTACTAAATATCAGCATTATATTTTCCTTCTGTACATACCTCCTGGCAAATGCAGAAATACCCCTGATAGCAATCACTAATTGAAACCATTGATCAGTTATCATATTCTATCTTAACAGATGTGTTGCTTTCATATAACTTTACAGAAAGCTGTCCCAGTACTTGACCTCGACTACTGAAAAAATGACTCATCTAGGAAACACTGAGCATGTGTTCCACAGTGCACACCAGACAAATTACTCAATGCTATTCTGACCATGCATGCCTGAAACAAACCAGGGAGAAAATACTACCTAAGTCACAGATGCTCTGGTGAAACCCAACAGCGATTAGAATAATCTAATACATTTACATTTGAGCTATTTAGCTAATGCTCTTATCTGGAGGGACTTACAATGACTGCAACAGTGGAATGAGCTTAAATCGTCAGTTTGGAAAAGAGCATCAGCTCAAAGCCTCCGATATAAATGTATTAGATTGTTTCTATCAGGGTTGGGATTTGCAAAAAAGCATCAAGCACATTCTGCTTTGGCTTGAGCCCAGATTGGAGTGTGTAATGGTGTGAGAAGAAGAGCACAAGCGTATGCAAGCCGCAGCTTTTTCACCTCTTCCTCTGCCTCTGTTTTCTTTCACACCTGCTGGTCAAGTCATAGTGAGGTTTACGGGGTTTCTTTTTAAGTGCTGCTTTGTTTAGCGTGTTTCCTCCCTCCGCTCTGCTGTGCATTAGCCTGTGGTCACTGCAAACACAGGTTGTTAAACAGAAAAACAAGTAACTTTGTACTGCAATGCTCCTGAGTGCTTCTGTGACATATGAAAAAATCTAAACTGGCACGATGACATTTTTATTGGCAGCGGAAAGTTATTCAGTTGGCAGTGAGATACCCAGTCAGCAATCCATTTATGTCTCAGTCCACTTTTCACATGACACTGAATTGGAATAAAAATAAATGTCTGTTGGGCTTGTTATGAAATTTTTCTGTGCATACAGCTGTCAGAAGGATTGGATCACTGTCGTTAAATCACAGACACAACCTCTCTCTGTCTGTCTCTCTCACATGGACACATGCATCTCCTTCCCTATCCTCCGATTATTAAATTTATATTATTCCATATATCTCTTACTCCTCTCCTCCCTGCAGTTTGGGCCAGATATAAAGATTTCAAGGTGCTTTATTCATAGTGACATGCTGGAAATTAAAATGGTGCTTTGTCTCTGCAGGCTGGTACCGAGGATTCATCCTGAAGAATCCAAATGTCAAGGTGAGACAATTTTTTTGGAGTGTGTGTGTATATTTTTCTTTCTTTAGGTTGCTTAATAGTCATTTGTGCCCTCACTTAGCCCACTCTGGTTTTTATTGAACGCTATGTCAAGAGCGGGGATGTCATATTTAAGTGTCCCCCAGGCTTATCATTGTTAGCTGTGGCTAGCTGTGTTATCAGCTGCTATTTCATTCAGCCAGTCCTGTTTAGCTGTGTTGGTGTGTGCAGGTGGTACTCTCACTCTGCGCCCTTACTCTCCGTTTAGTTTTGTTGCACCTGTTAGAGTGGGACCACTTTAAGGGCCCTATCTTACGCCGAATACAAAGGGACACACAATGCAGCACAACTGTCATTGCTAGTTTCAGATCAATGCAGTTGTCATGTTATGTAAGCAGCAAATGTATTTGCACCCATCTGTGCATCATGTAGGTCTTAAAATGAATGTGGTCAGGTGCATTGTGGGCCCATTTCTAACTTGAGGCAGCACGAAGATATTGCGCCATTATGTACCTAAATAGGCAGGTTTTGCAGCGCACCTACAGTCTGCTTGTTACACACACAGGGACACATGGAAGGGTTGCAGGTGGGTGAAAGAATACTTTGTCGATGAGGAAAGTATGAATAACATTTTCTAAAATGTGAACATTTGAGCAGAGCTGTCGACATACTTGCTCTGCATAAATATGCAAAGGAGCAGTATAACCTCATTTATTATTTCAGAAGTTTGAAGTTCAGTTGTAATTCCTCTGTTAAGTTTGTAAATTCATTTCTTAGTTCTGCTGCTTAAAGGTCCCACAATATTTGCTGTTGTGACATTACTGCTCTTACTCCATTATGCTCAGCATAAAACTGCTCTCTTCTCCAATTTGCCAAGTCCACCATGTAAATAGTAGGGGCACCTGGCTTTTAAAGGGAATGGGAGATGAAACTCTGATAGGTTAAATTCATTTTTATGCCTAAATCACACCTATGATCAATTAAGGAGCTAAATAAAACCTCTTTGCCCTTTGCGCCTTACTTTGTGCCCAGATTATGCACCATTTAACTAGCAAAAGTGGAGTTTGACATGCCCTTAATGCACTTGCACCATGCACTTAAGACCATGTGCTACAAACTGTTTAAACAGAGCCCTGAAATCTTTTTCATGACAGATATCATGACATATCTTGACATAACATGACATAACAGGAAATGGAATAATGGCTGCGTTCCTTACAAGTAGGTTTGTCAGCTTTACCAGCCTGCATGGCCCACTGGCCTGGCTTATTACGACAGTTAGGACAAGAATGTTAGTTTTATTAATCACACTTGCTTTTTAACAGTTATGACAGTTCAAAATAACTGCAATGAAAAATGTCTATCAGTAAAAAACATACAAAAAGTCAAGTTGATGACAGCTCTTGCAACATTAGGCCAACACAATTTGACAATAAGTCTTTATCTGCTTGATAACAAAAACCCTGTCCTTGCCAAAGACCAACCGATACCCCTTTTTGACAGTCACGGGCTGGCATGGCTTGGTTTGATTTGGTCCATCAGCTCAGCGCAGCAGGGGTTTACGTCTCTATTACAACAGGGAAACCTGCTTAAAGCTGTGTGTCTTAAACTGATGATGGCTTGTCTTGAATGATGATGTTAAAAAGCAGCAGGCTGATCCACAGTTTAGTCCCCTAGTGCTTTTGCTGCAGTATTTTTTCATCACACAGCACGGCAGGTAAAAGAAGTTTACCTGTTGGAGGTGAGCCTTTTGCAGAGATGCAGTAAGAGCCAGTTGTCAGCAGCTCTTCAGCAACATCTCACTGTTGCTGTTTCTGCTTTTACTGTCCTTCTTATGGTATTAACAGATTTGTTTTTATTGATGAAAAGTCACTAACAAAGCTCTGTTAGTTCAGTGATAAATGCATTTAATTCCCTATAGATTCTTCATCATAAAAGTCCCCCCTAATTTTTTTATGTAAAAACTTTTATTGTGAAGCATCAAAATAAGGAAAAATGTGGGTTTTTATTAGCAGTAACTTAACACAACTCGTAGGACTGAAAGCGAAAACGAAAAAGTAAAATAAAGCAAATATCTCAAGTACAAACAGGGACACGAGACAAACTAAACTCCAAACCATAGAGATTCAGTGACAAGCAACAAAAGCACTGAGACACACTCAGAGACTTTTAAAAACACCTTTCTCTTACCCGGAAATTGGCAGCAGTCAGTGAGACATCACTGATACCTGCTTGGACGCAGTCAAGTCATCTACTACAAAGATGGTCCATCTCTGGCACAGTTCGGGGCAGCTGGGCATGTTCATACTGACGAAGAAAACACAAATTGGTGTGGCATGGTATGGCTCTGTGTGGCCAAAGTGACAATGGAAAAGGCCCACAGTTAAACCAAACTGAATCATTACTGTTAATTGAGCCACATCTCATGCACGAAACATAAGGCACAAAAGACTGGTATTAAAACAAACAGTCTGGGTAACAGGTGTGGTCTTAAAAAGCTCTTATGCAGGAGAATATGTAATAATAAAAATCAAGTTAAGAGTAAACTGTTAGATGTGTGTTTAGATGCTCTGTGGGTGCGACTGTGTTGCATTTATTCTCAGATACTTAAACATAAGTTCGGCTTTGATCTCCCCAAGTCAATGGGGAGCAACTTGCAGTTTATTAGCGTCAAACAGGGAGTGCACACACACAAACACACTTTTCATCTTTTTTTGTCTCCTAAATCCCAGTGCTCCTTGCTTTTATCTCTTTGTCTGCTCCCCTCTCCCCCTGCTCCCCTGCTTTTAACCCACAAACACACTTAGCGCTGTATTGATTATGGGCTTAATAGCCACATATTAGAATGACTGGCTGAGCATTTGAAGGACTTCTCATTAACCTGTTTATCTTCTGTCCAAAGGGGATCTTCCCATCCAGCTACATCCACTTGAAGAACGCCCACGTCAAGAACAAAGGGTAAGTAATGCAGTGTTTTTTTTCTTCTCTTATTCCTGCGTCTTGTCAGGGAGGCTTGAACTCTATTTGTGTGTGTTTGTAGGCAATTTGAGACGGTCATCCCCGTTGAAGACTCTGTCATCACAGAGATGACATCGACGTTGCGTGACTGGGGTGCCATGTGGAAACAACTCTATGTGGTAAGACTAACACACACACAGTTTGCATTAATTTAAATATCTCTACTGCCAAAGAGAAGCTGCCTTTTTAGGTTTCTCATGAAGGGAATTTATTTGGCCCACGGTAATTCAAAAGCCGCAAACAGTCAAAGCTTTTTCATACACATTCATTAGTTGGAATGATTGTGTTTGTGGCCTATTAAGCTATCTGGGGTGCTGATTAAATTGAGCTGATGAATACTCGCAGATCAAAGTGCATAAATTTGCGGCGAAAAGCAGCAGGACACTGAAGCTAATTTGCACAAATCCATTTTAAGTCCTTCTGTCTGCTTCTCTCTGTGGGTCGCCCTGTTCCTCTCGATGTCGATTTGGCTCTCTAATGTGTGTTCTGTCACTTCGTTTTTACTTATGTTTTTGGAAGCCTCGATGCAACTGTATATTTTTGTCTTCTTATCTATGTCTTTCCCTCATTCTGTGTTTCCTTTTTGTCAATTTCCTCTTCAATCACTGCCTTGGACCGGCTCACTGTGCTCCTCCACGAATGTTTTCCTTCTCCGTCCCTCCTCACTGTTTCCTATTTCCACAGAAGAATGAGGGGGATTTGTTCCACCGACTTTGGCACGTGATGAATGAAATCCTGGACCTGAGGAGGCAGGTGCTGGTGGGCCACCTCACCCATGACCGCATGAGGGACGTCAAGCAGCACATCACAGCGAGATTGGACTGGGGCAATGAGTAAGTTTATTGTTCCATCTCAAAAGACCATATCTGTGTTTGTTTTGCTTGTTTTAGGTCATTAATCATTCATCAGTTAAACTTTGCTACTAGTTTTTAGATTGATTTTCTGCCCTCTGCTCAGCCATTGTATTCCATTCACTTTAAAGTGATGTATGAAAATCAAATACCAGTTACTAGAGGCTTGTTTGAGAGCAGTAATCCATCACAGGGAACATTGAGTCATTTTTTGTTGTAAAAGTTATGTTTTTATATTGCATGGTAATGTAGTTGTGAACCAGAACCACTTTAAGTCTGGCTTTTTGGTGTAGGCAATAAAAAAGTCTGACATCAGGGATTTGAAATGCTGTTGTTGAAGTGCAGTTTTTATTGCAAAGGCACTACCAAACTCACATCATCCTTTTTCCATCATTTATATTGACTTTTTGTTTGTCTTCCATTAGCCCGTATCGACTGCAGGAGCTTTTTAAGAAACTCAGGAATCATTTTAGCACCAAACTTTACTTGTGTTCAGTCTGGAGAAGCTAAAACTTTACGTCTGATGCAGTTTTTTTCTAAACGCATGAAAGTCCCTGTCTGTGGGTAGTACTTTGGGATAATCCAGAAACTATTGAGTTTTAAGTAGTGAACATGGCTCACTGGTTGAAAAAATGGCTGCTAAAACTAGAGGTGGGGAACTTCAGGGACATGAATTGATTGTTGCTTATTCAAGACTTGCTTGGCTGACACTGATAAAACACTCAACTTTGACTTGATATTCACGACTTAACGCTTGACTTAGTCTTGAGACAGTTGACTCGAAAGGACTTGATAAGTTACTTCGTGTTTTTGGAACATCCGTGGTTGATTTCTGGTTTAATGTGCGCAAACCTGGCAACCTGTTAAGTCGTAGCAGACCAGTAGAGGCCATGCACAGGTGAACTATCATGGCAGAAGTTAATCCAAAAATAATAAAATTTGGATCCCTGTATTATGTAATCAATGAGTAGTAGTTGAAGAAAACAGTGGTATGCAAGAGCTGCAATTCAAAAACAAGTGACACGACCACCACCACACCCAGCTTCATTGTCACTACAAAACCCATAAAGAAAGGCACAGGATTGGGTCTTCTAGCAAACTTATGGGCTTATTGGTTAATCAAACATTAGCTAGGTAACATAAGCAACCTTCAACAATCTCCGTTAATGCTGAAAATAAAACCCAACTTTTCATGACCACTGTCGGTACAACTGATTTAAATGTGGAAACTGAGATAGTTTGTCGAAATTTCAAAGACTCGACTCTTGCCTGGTTTACAGCAGGGAATTGTCTTGACCTGCTTAATTTTTCCACTGTAACTTGAGACTTGAAGCTCAAGACTTGAGACTTGTTTGTAACTTTTACATGTATGACTTACTCCCACCTCTGGCTAAAACATACAGTTACCCTCACAGGGATCATTTAACCCTCAATTATGGTGTTTAAACACAGTGTAATAATAAAAGTTATTTTCAAAAATGACAACAGTGCATACAGTCATCTTCATTGGGAATTTAATAATTCTAAAATGACTACAAGCATCTTTTTTCTGGATTGTGTCCTGTAAGATAGGAAAAAAAAAACCAGGCCAATTTCAGCTGATGAAATTGGCTGACTGATATATATTTATGTAGATGGGCTTTATTGTGTACAGCTTCATTTCGCACAGCGATTTCTTACAACTAGTATCATCAACAGGTAATTTTTTTTGATAAAGTCACAAAGTAAAGCAAAAGTGTTCTCTTTTCCCTGAATTTAAAACCTCTCCTCTCACTGTGTAAAACGACGAACCATTTTCATGTAAGGTAACATGAGGCCAGCATGGCTTTGGCTCTAAAAGCCAGCAGCCTGAAAGCAGAACACTGGATATTATAATGACATTGCCATAGCAACTGTATTTAATGTGGATTGGTCCCGTCATATTCATATCTGATCTGCTTGGTAAGGTCAGTATCATGACAACACAGGTCTAGCATATCAGATCGCTGCATTGCTAGTTCCTGTGGCCCCATACTACCTCTATACGTAGTTGTATGCCGTGATTTCAACAACTGACTCTGAAATCTCGAGTGTCTGAGTATCTTTGAATGCACCACTGATGAATCATTCCCACCCTGCATCTGCATAGCCATATTATGACCCTGTATCTTTGACAAAATTCTAATGAATAAAATGAATCATACTTTATGTGAGTTAAAAGTCCTCGAAAGTATTTTTTATTTTTATGGAAGCTTCCAGGAAGGCGGAAAATTAATTAAAAAACTCAGACATAAGTTGGAAAATGGTTATCAGTAACATAAAGTATATTTGTAGTTATTGAGAAGCAGCCAAGTGTGGTCTAATAACGAGTTAGTTAATCTAGATTTAGTCCATCTCAACAAACACTTGAAGCAAACACAACATTGGAAAATGAATCTTACATTGCTTCACGCGTTTTAGGAAAAAACAGGAAATTGTAATAATACGGAATATTTGATTCAGTTACTTGTTTATTCTCTCCTCCAAGCTGGAGCTTTCTGCAACTCGTCTTTCCTTCTCCCTCAAACTCTCTCTCTGACTCTTTCTTCTCTCCTTGCTCCTCTGTCTTTTGTTGTCACCTACCATCCCTGCAGGCACACTCCTTACTCAATCAAGACTCTCCCCCCCTCACACAGACAGCACTCCCTCCATCCTCCCCCTCTCTTTCTTCTCTCTTTCCTCTCCATGCCATAGGGGGTGAAATAAAAAATCTCCCAACTTCTGTCATTCTCTCTTTATATCTGTCCTTACCCTTCACTCTCCTTCATTCCCCTGCTGTGGGCCGTCCTCAAACACACACACACACACACACACACACCTCCTTAGTGAGATGGGTGGACGGTCCCTTGCTGTGGGCTGTTGTATGGTTGACCAGGCCTGTCTCTTTTATTGCTGACAAGGAGACACACTCTAGCGTGCCGATTTGGTCCACTGAAAGGGCCGGCCTGGAGGAGGATAAGAAGAAAAGGAGGGAGAAAGTGAGAGGTAGAGCTGTTCGTGGAACCCGTGAAGGAACTGAGAGGACGGACAGAGAGAAAGAGATAGAGGGGAGAAGTTGGAGGAAGAGGGATAAAGAGGACACTAGGCATAGCAGGAGGCTAAAGGCAGAGGACATTTTCCTTTCAAGTGTTCCTTAGAGAAGAGGACGATCTGTCAAGTTTATTTAAATGACTGACACGGATGATCTGACAGCGCTGGTGTGTGTATGCTTCTGTGCACTTGTGGGTCTATATGTTGTGTGCTTGTTCACTTTGCTGTTGATGCTTACTTCAGTCAACCTTGATTGCTTTGCCTGTCGCAGATGAGAATAATGTAATATGTGTATGATCTGTGTGTAATGTTTGTCCTCACTGTGTGTTTACTATATGAATCTTTGTGTTACAGACAACTGGGCTTGGACTTGGTCCCCAGGCGGGAGTTCAGCATGGTGGACCCCGATGAAATCAGCGTCACAGAGCTTTACAGACTGGTGAGTGGTCTTGTTACCCTCCATGCAATGTATAACTGCTTTGTTATCAAACCAACACCTCATTAAGGGAGCAGGGTAGTGAAGTGCAGACGATGAGAAGAGCGTGTGCTCTTTGGAGGTGTCCTTGTTTAAGATGCTAAACCCAGCTGTACTGTATATCTGACAGCGTTATTAACAGACTTGGTCTATGGCATCAAATGTTACTGCAAACCCGTGTGTGTATGTTTGATTTTTCTTATTGAGTTTATTTATAATCATTGCCTGGAAACAATGCATTGTCACTACTGCAGTGCTGCTGGCATTTATGTTGAAAACATTATTAAGATGGGTACTAGTGCATGCTATCGTGCATGTATTGTCTTGAAACAAATAGAGACCTGACACTGGACAACATCAGCATACATATTACCCAGCAATCATCATTGCATATGTGACAATAGTGTCAAAGAAAGTACGAAATTAATCATTTAAGTGAATAGTTGTTATAGTGCATTTATAGATTTTATAGCTTATATAGAAAAATCTCTTTAATAATCTTTTTAATAATTTATCTTTGAACACAGGTATATTTCCAAGGTAGCAATCTGAATCACTTGCAAGGGCCCACTCTGTCTATGGGCCCCTCCACCACAGGGGCCCCAGTGCAGTCGCACTGCCTGCACTGTCTATATTTACACCCTGGAATAGGCAGATATAGCATAGAGGCTTCACCCTTCAGCAAATCCCAGCTCAAGGTTTAGTGGGTGTGGATAATAGATGGGTAGATGTACCATGTATATAGTTGATGTAGTGTGTTACCATTTTGTTTGTCCAGAGTTCCTGTAGAGTCCTAAAAAGTCTTTAAAAGCATTTAATTGATCTAAAAATAAAGGCTTAATTGGCATTATAATGTCCTAAATCAATCCTCCAAAAGTCTTTAAATTGGTAAGCATGGAGGAAGCAATTTAGGGATCATTTATGGATCGTTGCATTGTAAAATCTCAAAATCATGCAGATCAGGATAATGGAACCAGCAACACTTGGTCAAACCCGGCACAATTAGGATCGAGACAGTGGAATCACATATGCAGAGTGAGAAACAGAAAAAAGTTAAGAAAACACAGCAATATTTTACAGTTGTGCTCAACCCTCATCTTCATCACGAGGCAATAAAGTCACGTTTTATGTTGCTATAAATATTTGGGCAAAACTGTCCCAAAATTGTCAGTTCATGTTTTTTTTCTTTAGTTTTGTTTATCATAAAATTTGACTCAAATTTAAATCCAAGTGGCATTAAAAAAAAGTCTTAAAAAGTCTTAAATCTAACTTGCCTTAAGCTTCAGGAACCCTGTTATCATTCACAGACTTACAACTGTGACTTGCTTTAAGCTACCCACTTTACACAACACATCCTTCAACTGAACGCATCAGACAGCTGACGGATGTTTTACCAGTTTGTTCATTCACTTGTTTGTCTGATCCAGCTAACCTTTAATATGATATGAAAAGCTGCCTTTAAAGGTTTGTTCCTCAAAGCTGACAGGTGGCAGAGTTAGTGGTGTGAAGGTTCATTCAGTAGTTGTTCTGGAGCTTTTCACTGTATCGCACGATTTCCTCAGCAGATTGAGTTTTCTAGTTGTAAAGAAATTATCACTTAAATTGAGCACTTTAAAGACTTCTCATTAGCACTGCACAAATGAGGAGAATAAGCACTAACATTGTTGAATATTGCGATAATAATATTCCTCGGGATAAATAAATAGATATTAAAGTGTACTTAGTTTGTGACTCAGACATGCAGAGTACCTGTGCTTCTGCCACAGCATGTGCCTTGGTCTAAACCTTAAAAGCCGCCCACAGCATTGATTTGTTTGGCTTCATGACAATTAACAGCGATTTCTGGGTTGAAATACAAAAAGGACTAATAAGCACAGAGGGGGGACTAATGATTTACTAATCAGCGCCATGACCAGGACTAATGCTGTTTTCAAGCTGTTGTCAAGCGCTGTCAAGCGGTGTGCCAGAACCAATGACGAGTAATAACAACAATAGCTGGGCTGCAGACTGGATAGACACCACTATCGAGGCTGTTTTAAATCGACATGTCTTCTCAATAGCGCCTGACATTGTAGTTTGTTTTAATTTGCTCTGTGCCACTCTTAAAGGTCCAGTGTGTAAGATTTAGTGGCATCCTGCTGTGAAGTTGTAGAACTGAAACTTCCTCTGTGTGCCAAGCGTGTGGTAGACCTACGGTGGCTGATGCGAAAATATGAAAACACATGGCGCTATCTAGAGCCAGTGTTTGGTGGACTCCATGCAGTTGATGATGTATATTTTATTTTTATTATTTTGATTTTTAATGTCTTAAGTAGTAGTGTAAGACTCTGTAGCATAATGCACATTTTATTTTTATTTTATTTATTATTTTATTTTTATTTTAATGCACATTTCATTTCCATTTTATTTTATGTTATTTAATTGCTTTATATTTACACACTTTTATTTCATATATATTTTAATATTCTTACTTTAAGGTAACAAAAACACAATGATTTTTATTTTTAGATGTTCACAAACTAATGAAAACATAGTTATGAATATCACATACCACTTACCATGGTATATTGTCATATACCATTGCCAATAGATGGCCCTAAATTCATGCACTGGATCTCTAAAACCCCAGCAAAACATGTATGTTTGCATGGACACGCATTAATGTGGACTTAAAATGACAATAGACTAAGTATATGTTGGTCTCTAGTGATTGGTTAGGGAAAATAAAATCCCCTTCCCCCAGGGAAATTGCAGAGAGTGGACACAAGGACAGATTGAAGACAGAAAAGGAGTGTTAGGAGTTGACAAGTCTGTCTGTTATTAGGCAACCACATTGTCTCTCCTGTTTCCAAAATATTGCCAGACGGCTGCTATTTTTTTTAGACACTAGTTCCTGTTTGGCATTCACACTTTCGTCTGCTCTCCTTATGTGGCACCTTCCTCCTTATAACATGCAGAGTAGTAATAGAGTAATAGAGTAGTAGTCAAGTAAACCTCACTCAGGTGCATATTTTGACCAATCAGACGATGCCTAACAGCAATGATGAAAAAAAATAAAACATTCTTCTCATCCATGTTGGTTTAAAAGTTGCAATTGAAAGTGACCTTGGAAACAGCAGCTGGCAAAACAATCTCACCACTGTGCTGGAGCTTTTAATCATGTCCCACAATCAGCATCTGCTTTTCTTAATACTTTTAGGACTTCACATTGGCTTTAAAGTTTAGACAGAAAGATTGAAAAGAATATTTGTGATACCAGTGTCCAGTAGTGCTCAAAAGGCACCACAAGCTTTGGCGATTTCGTGTTTTGTTTTTTCTGTTTTTACCCCATTTTAGCTACTTTTCACTGTATTAATACAACAAACTCAGTTTCAGTGTTAGCCGCTCAATGGGCTGCTGGCATCAAGTGCTGCATGTGGACAAATAAAGTGTCTTCCATCTGTCTCCATATCTCTCTCCTGCTCATTCTCTCCTCTCCTTCCTTTCCCTCCTGTTTGCTCCCTGCTTCCCCTTCCCATTTTCTCCAAGCCCCAACCGCTGTTACCGTGGCAACCACTTCTCTGCCCTGATACAGTGCGGGGAGAATTGTATCACACACTCACACACACACCCACACACCCACACACCAACACACACACACACCACATACACAGTGTGACGGCTTTCCCTTCGCAGGGGTAATTGAAGCTCTTAATCCATCTGTTTCTTTTTTTGTTAGTCAAAACAAAAGCAGGCATAGCAGGATGAAAGCTTAATGCACCTCTATTAACTGGCGTACAAAATGAGCAAATGACTGCAATTCTCCTATACTGAGACAAGATAAAGGGGCTGGCATTCACCGCCGCCGTTCACATACAAACACACACACACTTGTGAGCACCAAGACACAAAACATGATCACATCGACCCCAAATTACATCAGTGTTTTTCAGTGAGATCTTTGTTTATGAGAGCAGCGTCTTTGTTTCTGTCTGGTGCTGTGCCGCTGTGGTGTGGTTTAATTAAATTGAGATGGGGATTACCTGGTGTGCGTGTGCGTGTGTGCGTGCGTGTGGTGAAATGGCAGCGGGTGTTACTGTGGGAAAATGTAGCTTCACTGCTGCATTGTGTCAAGAAATTATGTGATATCTGCCCAGAGAGAAATAAAGAGGATAATGAGAAGGGTAAAAGAAAGACATTCAGCATATTGAACAAGAGCGATTTCATAAAGGGCATATGATAGACTATATGTAATGGGTTTTATTCTAAAATGAAATATTTAATTTATATATTTAACTATATCTCATGAAGTCTGTCAGTGATATTACAGCCCAGAATGACTGTAGTTACGGAAACTTTTCCAAAAGACCTGCTCTAAGACTTGCAGCCATTTAAAAACAATTTTTAAATAAATTCTGGCAATATTTAAAGCTGCAGTGATGAATATTTTTATATTACCAGTCAATCAAATTGCAATGTGTGTTGTAAAAGAGATGACTTGTAGTGTTGAACTCACTGTGTATTTTCACCCAAGCAGATCCCCTCAGCTCTATGTAGCGTTTTAGCATCTTTTAGCATATGTTTTGTTTTTTATTGTCCGCAACTTTACTACTTGGTTTCACGCTCATCGGTGTCATCCACCTTGTTTTCAGCAAATAAGCTATGTTTGTGTAAACCCACTGTATGCCAGCTGACCAACGTTCAATGGCACACAAGTTAGCAGCTAGCTGTCAAGTGAACAAAGCAGAGGTGCGGGAAGAACTTTGATTCTTAGATGCATGGTGATTCTGTCTGGAAAGACTATGTCTCAATAAAGAAAAGTAAATCATCGAACATTTAAAACTCAGTTCTTGACATTGTGATTGCCTGTAACAATTTTCTACCGTGATGTATGGTTTTTACAGCTGAGCCAACTGGATGGCAAAATGCAAAAGATGTAAACATGTGCGTCATCCTTACATCCTATCTTACTACTAATGTAATAATTAAACATAATAGAGGTCATTTAATCCGGCTATTTTAAATATAGATCATTGCAAATGTGCTATTTTTTAATAGTAGCAAACAGCCACACAGTGAGAAAAAGTAAATCATATATAGAAATAAAAATGTTTTGATGCATCAAGACGCATTTATAATTCTTGTATAATTGCATCATAGCCCACTAAATCTCACCACTGGATCATATTAGTATGTTAAGCAAAGACAGAGCCAGATACTTCCCTCAGAGGTTGGAGGAAAAAGACCAGATATTTAATGAGGATGAATATTTGACTTACATTTGTCAGGTGGACAAAAACAAGACTGAATAAATGCTAATGTTGCTCCGTGTCTGCTGGATGCATAAATAGGCAATAGTTAGTTTTTCCATTTGAATTCAGTCTCAAAGGAAGTTTAGGTCAGTGGAAACCACTTATAGTTACCATGGTTACAGTGATCGCTAAGCTTTGGCCAGAATTATTCCTTTATGAACACTGTTTAAATAATTATCTTACAATAATCAAAAGTTCTTCAGGTGTTCATTTTGGGTCTTTTCTTACCTGACAATATATTTGGATAAACAATTTATTCAGTTTCTAGTATTATGCAGTAATTCTGCTTTTTTTGCTTTGCTCCCATGATACTTCGCCTCGTGGAAACCTTTGTGCTCTCAGCTGGCTGTCTGAGGCCGGTGCTTCATTGAAAAAAGATCCTAATTATTTCAACTCAAAAAAGTCAGTATCCGGGCTGCCTTAGAACTTTAAGTTAAGAAGACAGGTTGAGGTAATGTTGTAATTATTCAATGTGTCATCGCAAATTCAGTGAACTTAAACATTAAAGGCAGCTTGGGCACTAACTTTTTTTTTTACTTACAAACAAATAGTTTCTTTTAACAGTGTGTGTACACATTGAAATCATGACAGAAAAAAGGAAAGTCTTTTTCTCACAATGAAAAATACAGTCTCCTAGAAGCATATGTCAAACTGCCAAAAACGAGCCAAGGAGATGCTGCAGTGAAACTTCTTGTTCCTCACCTCAAACAACAAGAAGCAGTGTGACTGAGAGAATGTGCACCAGCGTTTCCCACAGCATTAGATTCTATGTGTGCCAGTGGCCGGGGGGAGAGGGTTAGCAAACTTTCTGTTGCTACCTCACAGGTGACACCCAACACTCTGTAGTAGGTTGCGTGGTTTTAATGGGAACGCAGGTGGTTTCATATAAAGTAGGTTGGAGAAATAATAGACAGTGGTTGTTGTGTTAAACTGAAAGAAAGTTATCAATTTGACCCAGACATACATGATCACTACAAACAGTTTCCACTGCACTTCCTGTCAGGCTGCGTAGCACTGTTAAAAAGTTATATTGCCAAAATAGTTGGCTGTAGGTATCAGAATTGGTTCAGTATTGGTTATTATTCTAAGGGTCAGTTGAAAAGCTTAGTCAAAACAATACATAGCTCGGGGGGAAGTGCTCAGAGGACGTCATATTCCAGTGATACTATGTCCTACCAATTGGAGGAAGTATGTGTGAGGAGACTGAGTCCTGTTTGTCGACTTGACTTCTCAATACAGACACCCTTAATAATTTTAATGTTCGAAAACCTCAATCAAATTCTAATTGGCTCCTTCAGTCTCATGCTAAGTCTGCTCAGTCATAACGGCTCCAAACTTCCTGTTTTTCCCCGAAGTGTGAGTCTGGGTACAGAGCATTAGCAGAGCAGACCAGAGTTTAGATCCCAGAGCGGTGAATTCATTAACAATGTCAGATCCGACAGCAGTGATGGATAGCCCGGGCCTGGCCCTGGACGTGCACTAGCAAAATTTCCTCTGTGACTTCAGTTATCACTGAAGTGATAGCGCTTAAAGGCTACACTCACATCTTTCGCTTCCTGCTTGTGTCACACAGGTCTCCCTCCCACAAGCTTAAAAGAGGGAGGAAAAGAGGCTTAAATACTGATGCAGAAGTGAGTGATGAAAGGCAGCTTGGATGGAGGGATGAAGGAAGACTAGAACTTTCTCCATGGCCTCTGTTTGACCCCCTCTGCTCCTCGTAGTTCGACAGTCACTCCACTTGGTGCTGCTTCATGCTGTTTAGGAAAAGATTATCGAGTGAACAATAATGAGACGGTTGGGAAAACACACACATGGTCCTGCTCCCTCTGTTCAGCTGTATCTCTGTGGTCCTCTCCTTGTTTCCCTCAGCATTTTATGTTGCCAGCGGGGCTGCCAGGCTGTCATGTCTATCCTTTGTGTCTAGTCATGCTGAAGCTGTCCTATAACCACACACTGCTCCGGTCGGGCAGCTTAAATGACACACTGAAAATAACCTCATAATAAAACCCCACAGCATAAATTAGACCTTCCCAGTCATTCTGCGTCAAAAACCAGAGGCTCTGCCCTGTTGTGTAGAGACTAAGTGATCTGGTAAAAAACACTGTGTTGTTGTCAGATTATTCTCTGTCGTGTTTTCTTCTGGGATCTCAGACAGGGCAGAGCAGTCAGGACGAAACAAAACATATTCATCATTTTGACAGACACTGCACTTGTAAAATGATTTGTGGTGTAATTTTCAAGCATGTTTAAGACTTAGAGGAGCATGTTAGTGGTTTTTTCATGTTTATATTTATAGTACAGCCAACTGTTTTCTAAAGCATATCATAAATTTTAGATTGATTTCTTACCCCCGAGGCAGTCAGTGTTTATCTCACATTTCACTATGGCATAAAAATTTCAGCTTTCGGAGACTCAGGGCCCTGACACATGCCACGTCTTTTGCCGCCTGCAAAACACAAGGTTGTACTCTTGTGCCAACTTTAAAGGGTGCGGAGAGAGGTTGCGCCTGATGTTGCTAAGCGACCATAACCAGCACGTACCATAGCTGACTTTTCCAGAAAGTTCGGAGGTGATCTTTAAGGCGTTGTTTTTTAAGTTGGCTTGGTAGCCTTGTGCTAAAATGATCAACTTCTCTTTAGGATTTAATAAAGACTGATATTTACAGAAGAGGGGTAAACAGACTGCATTTATAGTCGATGCTAGCACACAAGATGCCCCCTGCTCATCAGATAAACATTCATATGCACTCACAAGCATTTGGGAATTGACTACCTTCCCCAAGGACACTGTTGTGGCAGAAGTGAACAAATAAAGAGTGAAACGATCATGTTTGTCTTTTGTGTTATTTAATAACGTGATAAAACAGAATAATAAGAGTTATAACAGAGTCAGTCTATTTCAACTGAAAGGTCAGAGCTATAACACCTGGAGTATCCTCTGTAGGTCTGACAAAAAATCCCAGATTCAGTCACATAATATAATTAAAACTTAAAAGTGCACAGCAAAAGGGAGGCAAAGGGAGGCCTCCGGTTAACTGATAACTGTCATGAGAACAGCAAATAAAAACTCCCCAAGGACACAGTTTACTTCAGGTACAGTGAAGCCTTATACACATGAGGAAGCAGACTACTACATGTCTATATATGGTAATGATTAGTTTTGTCCCCACGGACACTTTGACATGTAGACTGCAGGGGCCGGGGATTGAATCACAAGCGACTGCTCTATACAGCCACCCCAGAAAAAGGAAAGAAAAGCTTGGTTTTTCCTTGTCACGTAACGTGGTGCACACTGCTGCATTCCAAAACTTTAACTTTATGTCAGGGCGCAGCCGGCATACCCTGAAAAATAGGCAACAGCGTTGCTCTTGCTTTTTAGCGCACCTTCCCCTTGTCTTTATTGACAGCAATGGACTTGACTGTGCCAAAAACGCGCCCTACGTAAAGAAAATGCCACTGCAATGTGGCTCATTCGTGGCCACAATACTTACAAAAATCTGCTGAAGACTGATGGTAAAGATACCTCATAGAAGCAGGAAACTTAGTGGAAGCTCACTGTCGAATCTTAGATGTTTTTTAAAGGGATCCTTCAACATTTTAGGGAATGTACTCAGATGAGATACTTGATACGACCACATGTGTATCATATGTATGATGTGAAGCTGGAGCCAGCAGCTAGTTAGCTTATGTTAGCATAAATACTGGAAATGCATTGGAACAGCTAGCCTAACCAGGCACCCAATGTTGGTTCCGGTCAAGTCTGGAACATAACATCGTAAAATGTTGAATTGTTTTGACACTTTGAATTTTGTATGGATTAAACGTACGAGACATAAAATGTTAATCATTAAGCTTTAGAGTTGTTACTTTTTGACGGAGCCAGGCTAGCTGTTACCTGTTTACAGTCTTTATGCTAAGCTAAGCTGGAGAGGTGAGATGGAAATCCATCTTCTCATGTAACTCCTGACCACAAAGTGTTAACCTTTTCCTTTTAAATGCGCCAATAAGAGGGTTCCTTCATGGTTGTTTTTGCAGAACCACCCAACAATGTGTGTAACTAAAGCTTCACAGGACAGAAGAATCCTGCTTTTTTTTTTTCTTAACATTGGAGGTAGCAATTTCTTGATACTCAGTGATGCTTCTCTGTGATGTTACTTTACTGCACTTTTCCCTTGCATTATCTTTATCCGTCCGTCCCCCCCATCTCTTTACATCCTACTACAGAAGTGAATGCGGAGCACAGTTTGGCAGTGACTCTACTGGCCATCTGGTGCTCCGCGTGTGTATGTGTGTGTGCGTGCGTGTGTTTGTCCTTGTATTTTTGGATGTTGACAGCAGATTAGGATGAACCTCTCATAAACAGAACCGCAATGTGTGTGTTGATCTGGATGGTATTTTCAACGCTGCGCCATGCTGTGTGAGGCTTTATTGATCGTTTCGATATAGATTGACTTAATATAGCATGTCGTATCACACACCGTAGATGCACTACCAGGCGTTGAGATGTGACTTTGAGCTGCATTGTTTAGCTGTCGCCTTGCTTGCATTTAGTGTATTCAGTGTGAATTTCTGTGCGTCGGTTACTGTTTCTCTAAGATTAAACAACCAGTTGAAAGGAATGCAAATCACAACACCAATTTCTCTTTGTGTCAAGAAAATAATTAACCTACTTTAAGATAAATGCTCAGCGTAAACAAATAAGGTAGAGTACATGTTATGGTGCTTTTATTCTTGATGTTAAATGGACTATGATGCATTTCTGTGAAAGCCCTTGATTTGTTAAGTACAGAAATAAATCTGCAAGTACTTGTGTGTAAAGTGTTTACGTGCTCATCTGTATATACAGGAATATGTGCCTCCTGTGCCCCATTTGTTTCATTGCAACAAAGAAACCATCAGACAAAACAGCTCAAACTCTCACATCATAGCCTCTGGTGCTGCTGACAGTCTGCGATATTGCACACTTTATTAACCCAATCTATATCAACAAAATCTATCTTAGCCGTAGTCTTCAAATATATATGCAAATCTGCAGCCGAACTCCTCCCAGCTGTGAGGTGTCTCTGAGGGAATATTATTTCTGTTTGACTGGGAAACTCAACACTAAATACAGCAGCTCATGAATGTGATTGGACAGTATTAACAGTGATGTAACCACATGTTGTTTTTTGCTGTTATTAACTGTATCTGATAAGCTTTGATCCTGGGATTTAGAGCTTATGGATTTTACTTTTTTTTCTTTACAAATCCGTCCCTTCAATCCTATATCAGACGAGTACAATGTGTATTTTTTATCGAAACATTTAATTAATTTAATTTTTGCAGGCCTGTATAGTTATAGGTTAAAGCTGGTGTTAGGCAGGAAGCTGGAAAAATACACCTTCCTTTGGCAGCTCTCCTCTCTCTGTCCTAAGCCCCTCCCACCAGACAACTACAGGCATATGATTGCACTCTATACAGTAACTCAGTGTTCCCATACACTGATTTATTCAATCTTATTTCATTATACAGTTGGGGAAATTCCCTCAGGCCGTCCTTGCCCATCTTTTGCGCTCTCTGTTTATTAGACCACAAATGAGACAAGAATTAGCTAGCTGTTAATTGTCCTTCCGCCTTACCCCCTGCCGCTGTGGACTGCTTTGCTGGGGGGGAAGTGGGCAGTAGCTCAGAGATGTACTGAATTCAGTTAGTGCAAACCCCCCACTGTCAGCTGTGTATAACCCGTGTAACTGCAGCAACAGAAAGTTTACCGATCTGGCCACGATTCCAGACGGTACGTTCCTGCACAATTTGGGTTGCTGTGGCAGCTGACTGGGGGTCTGTAGCTGGAGCCACTGCTTGCTCTATTCCCCACGAGTTAGTTTGTAGTGGCAGAGAGTTAGGCAGAGTACATACTGTGATTCGAGGCTGTAGCTAACGTGAGCTACTTAAACATGAACATAAAGCCTCAGCTCTAAGCCTTTAGCTCCTGTTAGCAGAAAGCTAAACTATTGGCAACATGTGTTTTATTGCATTATTGTCAGACTCTCTTTGACACTTTTGATAAGTCCATCTGCCTCTTTTGGGTTGCTTTGCAGTGTAGTGCCAAAGCTGGAAAAGCAACTCTCTTTGCAGGATTCTTTGCCGCTAAATCAAGCTTTAACCAAAGGGACATACACGTGCATCTGCATTCGTAGAACAACCAGTAGGAACACCCTCTCTCTGAAATGACCTGTGATCGGCCATAGTCTCCTGCCATGGGCTAGATTTTCTAAAGCCTGAAAACAGACCCAAGAGGAGGTGCAGAAGTCCCCTCAGTCCACTTGAATTTAAATATTCTCAAAGTTAATTATGGGATTACTGCCCAATGATGCCAAGATAAAACTGCCCACCCCAGCTCTAAGTCTAATATATAAGGATTTCACTGCTCGGAATATCATTAGGGATTGATTTGTGCCAATACTGATCACCTCTCCTCTCCTCTGCAGATGGAACATCGGCATCGCAAGAAGGAGACCCCTGCGCCTGCAAGCACCCATCACTTGTTTGTGCATGTGAAGAGCCTGATGAGTGCCAATCTAGGGGAGGAGCTAGAAGTCTTCTTCCACATTTATGATGGACGGGAGAACCGGCCACTCAGGTAGATCCCCCATAATTTGACGACATAGTGATGTAAAATGCATCACTTTTGTAAACCTGTAACAATATTTACTTCATTATTATACCTGGATTATAAATGTTAATCATTGTGACATGTAGTGAGGTTCAACTGTGAGTTCTGTGGCTCTATACTTAAAGGTTTTTTGACAAAGTGCCAGGATTCAAAAGGTTAAAATAGTCCTATGTTTGCTCATGTGTTTTGGATGCACAGCGCATAGCAATGTCTGTGAGGTAGATTGGTGATTGCAGGGGGACACTTCAAATGGCTCCACCTCCTGATGTCAAGAAGACTGCTTTAATTATATTCATGAAGACTGATTAAATGAAGCAGGTTGTTAAAGTGCACTCGAACACATAAAAGTGGGCAAGGCCGGGCTCTTTTGTCATATAAAAAGTGTCCATGCCATCCACATAAAAGAGCCCATCACCGTGGGAGTCCTCACACGTCACTTGCATGCACGAAAGCACACCAACACACACCCACATACTGCTGACGGGGCGTCGGCCAAATACAAGACTGTGTTTAAACTCCCTGGTTTCATAGTTCAAAGCGAAGAGATTCCATTTCATGTCACAAACAAGTGCATTCGTCAGGCAAGGAAAAGGAGTGGGTTGAAAAATGAGCACGGCCAATGCTGTAACTTCTTTTGATAAGTCATGCTTGTGTTTGACGTGTACTCTCTGCCCCACAGGGTCACATCAGAGGAACAAGGGTGGCATTGATGGGACTTTTATTATTTTGTTTCGGCATACAGTAGCTCCACTTCAGTTTCTATTGAAACCCAGTACATTATTCATCACATTACTGGCAGAAAATCAAACTTTTGTCTGACTTGGTTGACCTAAGTTTCTTCAAACCTTGCATGAAGAGTCTGTGGTTTTCCTCTATAATATGAATAATAGCACACAGGAAAAGAGTTTCTATTTTTATGAGAAGTTTGCAAGGCCTTTGTGGTTTTCATGATGTGGTTTGTCTGAGAGAAAGATGAGTTTCTGAACAAATGAGATCTGCATGTGAACACACAAGCACACGCACATAATGTTTCAGTAGATCAGAAGCACTTCTAATTAATAAGGTACATTTAAATGTTCTCTCTGGCCTCCTTTTAGCTCACAAAATTACATTCTTAATGTACGGTTAAAGGTTTGGCAATAATTACAGTACATTTTTGTGACTATTCCCAGCCCACACTTTGCCTGGAAGTGAGTATTTAGCGTTCAGTGATATTAGGGATTCATCAATTCATTGGCTGAACATTGCTATTGACCAATATTTGCTTTGTTGATTGCCATCGGCCTGTCTGCAAATAAGATGACATTTTGTGCCAGCTAAAAAGCAGGGCTCGATGACATAACATTGTCCCATCATCTTGGGGACAAAAGAAAACATGTCTAGGATGAACAAAGATCTTCCCCTGAACATGTTTTTTTTTTTATGATTAACACTTTATTGGAATTTTCAGATGATGCACATGACAAGCATATATGTGGCAGAGGATGGCTAGATATCCAGCAACAATAACATTACACTTGTATTGAAAGTGTAGAGATATCCACCATGCATAGTGTCAAACCATCCAGAGCAGGATGAACAGATGAAAACAATCGAACTAAAATAGACTAACAGAATAAATTAAATAAACTAACAGAAGAAAAAAAAAAAACAACAACAAACAAACAAAAAACAAAACAAAACATGGGACAATATCATTCTATAGCATGTTGCACACTCAGCGATACCAGACACAGTGTTAATAATGATGGAAAAATATACAGGCCACTCCCCTGCTATAGGAAAAGAAAAGGAAATACAGAGAAGGGAACGAGTTCCCCTGAACATGTTTGAGATCAAAAGACATGGTAAACTCACTATCAATGCAGCAAACAACAAATTGTTTCCCTGTGAACAACATATTCACGTTGAAATGAGCAGGAGGAGAACTAGCTAACATTAGCTGTTAGCTGTTAGCAGCTGGTGGTTGAAACTAACAGCTAACGGAGGTTGCGCTGAGTTACATTATGATGCATTCAAGCTTTACTCAGTAAAACTGATTATTTGGCAAAGGTAAATTGTAACATTTTCATGAGGTGTTCAAATGCAATTTTGTAGAATTAATTTTTTTTGCGAGAAACTTGAATAAATAGTTATTTGAAGGAAAATTTTGTTGGTTTCACAGCAATATAAAACTCATACTAGAGAGAGAATTATGAAATGTTATATATAGTAAAATGACTTATTATTTAAAAAAGTTATTTTATTTAAAAAAGGTTTTTCATGTGAAAGAGTTATATTAAAGGTTGTTTCAGGATTGAATTTGTGAGGGTAAATAGATAACAACAAAACGGTTTTTGGCCCAGAATTTTACAATCGGTGTATCCCAAGTTTGATTTTTTTTTTTTTTTTTTAAGAAAAGTGCAAGGTCTTTTTGGTTTTTATGATCTGGCTTATCTTATGAACAAGATCTGCATGTGTACACACAAGCACACATACAAAAGCTCATTTAAAAAACAAAGTATATTTTAATGTCCTTTTAGCTCATACATCCTAGTTCTTGATGTATGGTAAAAGGTTTGGCAATAATAAAGGTACATTTTTGCGACTATTTCCAGCCCACACTTTCTCTTGAAGTGGGTAATTAGCGTCCAGTGATACCATATTAAGTTCCACTTGAAGCATGCATGCATTTGAAGTGGATTCTCTGGAACAGAATGAAGTCTGCTTTAGTTATTAGGCTCAAACATCTGTCACAAATTTTGTATACTGTGAAGATATCAAACAGCAGCTTCAGAAAGTCAACATACAACAGAAATCTTATATTCTTTTAATCAAACTGAATACAAATAATGGTAAATTATATAATAAGAAACAGATACAAAGCTCTTTTCCCTTACACTTTATCATGTTTCCAAAATCAGCTAATTAGAATTTTTCTATCAGTTTCGGGGGATAAATGCAGTCAGAGGCCTTAACCATTGCGCCTTAGTGGTGCTGTCTTCGAGGAAAATCTCGCAATGGCAGCTCGCCAACGTTGTCTCTCACTGTCTGGTCGCACACATAAACAGAGACACACACATTTGCGCAAGATGCCTGGCATGGAGCCACTTCCACACTTCCCTCAGTGCTGGTGCTTTTTCTGTGTGTGTGTGTGTGTGTGTGTGTGCGTCAGAGACCAGATGGGGGTCCGACCCGTTGTCTCAGTACCATGCCAACACCAGCAGCCCCTGTGCGCCATGGCAGCTTCTTTGTGTACAATACAGGCTTCTTGTCTGGAGACACACTGTGGCATACTGTGCCACGCTCACACATGATCCTGTTGCTCTTTCTGCCTTGTAAATTTTGGTGCTCTTCCAGATCAAACACACGCCCTTCATACTGCAGTTCTCTGTTC
Source organism: Cephalopholis sonnerati (assembly GCA_019142605.1). Classification (NCBI taxonomy): domain Eukaryota; kingdom Metazoa; phylum Chordata; class Actinopteri; order Perciformes; family Serranidae; genus Cephalopholis; species Cephalopholis sonnerati. The sequence goes on along the minus strand of JAGQAX010000022.1, from coordinate 24,356,269 downwards.
CCTCAATCCTTACTCGCACTGCCCTCCTCCTCCTAATCGTGACCTCCACTTAACTCTAACAAGGTCACCCATGGATGACTGGACGTGGGTGTTTTTTGTGTGAAGTGCAGAGACCCAGTGTCACTGTCTTGTCAGGTCATTTTCTCGCCTTTCCATGTGGCCTCTGGGGGTAGATTTTGGTTTTTCGGCCAAGGGGGGAGGCAACAGTGCCAGTTAATTTAGCCAGTATTTTACACGCCAGTCGCCCACTATCCCATCCCCCCTCCACCCCCTTGTCGGGCGAGCGCACAGCTCCTAATGCAATCATCGATATCAGGAGAGGGAATAGCAAGCGCAGTGTGGGCCCAGAGGGGAGGGAAATCGGCCATTCATGTTATGTTAATGTGAGCGGTGATAGAGGGAGATAAGGTCCCGCTGGGGGACACTGGTCCTCTTAGCTTGGGTGATCAACACGCTGCAGCTGTGAGCGAGAAGAGTCGGTGGCAGGGGAGGGTGAGAGACTCGCGCATGTGTGTCTGTGTTTGCAGGAGTGGCTGTTAATTGGCAGTTGGGGTTTCAACAATACAGCACTAATTAGGTTTCGGGAAAAACGTGTGCAAGTCTCATGTCTAATGCATAGGAATCCGTCTCCATATGGCTGGATAAATGGCCTGGAAAGTTACAGAGAGCAGCTAATGAGGAACAACCGCATCTAAATCCAGTTGGCTCTCAACTGGTTCATTCCAATACAGACCATAAAAGGGAAACTTTACTGAAGGAATACATACATGAAAAATCATAAGCATTTGTATAATTAATTATCAGGAGCTTAATTAATTCAAACATGGGTGCCCACTGCCCTACATACACAAAACACTGAATTACAGCGCAAGAAGCAGCCTCTTATTTACATCATGAAGAGACAACTTTTAAGCTCTTGTAATAAGAGCTTTTAATAGCTCAGACTATTATAAAACATCCTAATCCATTGTAGCCGTATGCAGCATGAAGTCAAGTTATATAGGATCTGTTGGGGTAAATTCTGCTCTTGTGTGAATGGGTCTACTGTAGCTCGCGCCTGCTAACCGTGGCAGAGACTTGGCTCATTGTCAGGCGCTGGTGCATTACAAGGTTTTCTCTCTGCTTATCGGTGGACTGTGAAAGTCACCTAACTGGATTAGCCTTCAGCTCGCCAGCCAGGATGAGACGGGCCCAGCAGGATGCCTGCGCTGCCTCTCTTTGAGCGTGTGTGCGAGATAGAGGGAGAGAGGACGGAGTACAAAGAGAATGAAAAGGCGATCTGTGTCCGTCCTTTCTGTTTTTGCCCGACATGCACTTAATTTCCCCCCCTCCTCCTGCACGAAGGCGGGGTGCCAGGGCATTTGAGGCCAGAGTTGTTATTTCAAGTTGGGTCATTCGGCTCTGTGAAGCTGTTGAATTTCATATTCTAATACAGTATGTAGAAACTGTCCAGAGTATGATTCAGTGTTACTTTAGACTAGAAGCCAGACAATTTACTTTTCCAATTGTCTCAATATGGCTGCTTACTGTGTTATTTTTAGCCACACTAGCTTCATAGCTCGAGGGATGGCAAGGTTGTCTCTCTGAAGCTCTGAATATGTGGTCATTCAACCATTTTGGTCCAGACTGGTATATCTCATTAACAAGGCCTATTAGATTACCGTCAAATTTTGTATGGAAATCCATGGTCCCTAGAGGATGAATCCTATTGACCTTGGTCATTCCTTGACTTTTCCTGAAGTGCCACCAGAGCGTTGACTTTTGTAGTCTTGAGTGAAATGTCTCAACAACTTTTAGATGGATTGTCATGACATTTGGTATCAAAGGTTCACTGAGAAATAGCATAAGAAATACCATCAGCCCACCTAAAATAATGTGTCAGTTAGGTAGCAGTAACATTAGCCTTAAATAATAGTTTTAAAAAAGAATACCTTGCAAAACAGCTTAGCTGTTACTTACAGTTTTCAGGTGATTTACTAAGGTTGTAGGTTTGTGATATACCAGTTTCCTTTGGCATATCTAGCACTCGACTTTTTTGGGGATCACCTTTGCTTGTTGACTTTTTTGACATCTTGTTAGTGTATCTGCAAGCCTGCCACATGTGGTCAAATTATTCCAGGTTCTGCTTGTCATTTACAATAAAAGAAAGTTATAGTCACAAAACTATCACTGAACTCTTTAGGTCCAATACTTGGTTTATGACTTTGGTTTTGGTTTAATACTTTCCTCAGCTGTGCTCTCTATTTGTTACTAATTAGCAAATGTTGGCATGCTAGCATGCTTCACTAAAATGGTCAGCATGCTAAACATTAGCATGTCTGCTTTTCATTGTGAGCGTATGTAGCATGCTGACATTAGCATTTAGCTAAAAGCACCACTGTGCATTCTGCTGCTTTCCATTTACCCGAGTTGACTGCATTCCTGTACCATAAGTTCGAGAACCAAGATTTTGTCAGCAATACCAGGTCTAGCCAGGTTAGCCATTTTTCAGCAATAACAGTTGATTAAAATACAGTACCAACATGTCTACCAATAGAGGTTGAAAACCTGCTGTGTGTACAACTGTTTTAATGAGACACAAATGAGAGAGAAGTGTTAAAAAACAGTGTATTAGCACAGCTTTCACCACAAGCGATGCGCAGAGCAGCCATATTGGATTTTGAGGTTGTGTCAGATGAGGTTCCTCTGACTTTCCAAGTTGAAAGTATGATTTCAAGGGGCATTCTGGTTGAAATTTCTGACTGGGAGCCTAGAAATGTCGACTTTCCATCACAAATGAAACCTATAATGGCAGCCTCACAGAGCTGCTAGCATGGCTGTAGACTCGTAGGATTTAGTCTGCTTTTTTTGTGTTCTCTTCCTGTCTGTCTGTTTTTCTGTCATGTTTCTGCTTTTCTGTATTTCATTTCTTTCTCAACACTTTGCTTGAGTGTCATTTCCAGGGTTGTTAGCATGGCTGTCGACTTGTTTTCATGCACCAGCATTAGCATAGCTATTATGCCTAGATAACTTTAGACCAAATGACTCACTAAGCTCCTTGTAATGACAAAGTTACATATATGACTCATACAATTGCTATCTGATTTATGTATACTTTAAATGACATATATAGTACATTATCTTTGACATTTACCAGCACCGAGCAGGTTAATTTTCTTATTTTCTCGCTGTATTCACCTCCTTAATAATAGTCTCAGAGTTGCCCTGTCACAACCAGCAGATTTATGACACCCAGCTTGGCAGTTAGAAGTCTGAGGTTGTACATTTTTTGTTGTTACCCATCAAAATTTTGCTGACAGTCCTAGTATCTGGGCTGGAGCATGTCCGAGAGAATCCACAATATGCAACAAAGCTCTGAACATTTTAGTCAGCGATTGAGGAGCCAAGTATGGATGTACTTGTTGTCTGATATGTTACAGACATCCTGTGTTGGGCATTTGGTTCAGTAATTCAAGCTTTGTGTATCTTTTTGTCTCCCTCTATCCCTCTGTTTCTGTTCCTCCTCTGCCTGTCTGCCTCATATTCTGCTTCAGACAGCGTTAGTTTGAAGCTTTAACTTTGAAGCGTTCTCTCTAGTGCCCACCATTCAGAGCTTGACATCTCTGACATTTTTTTCCAATCTTTATTCTGTTCCGAGTTAGCAGTGGCTTGGATGCAGTTGTTTATGATGACATCCAGCCATCACTCCTGACCCCATTCATCTCAATGTGTGTTCTCTCCCTCTGTCTCTGCTCTTGTACAGTGAAAGGTTCTTTGTCAAGCTGAATAAGAGCGGGTTGCCCAAGTCACCGGAGAAGACAGAAAGACAATGCACGCTGTTTGTGGTGAGTAGTGAACATGACTTTGCATTTACAGAGATTGATTGGGGGCAATTTAAAGTTATGTACAGTAAAGCTGAAGTCACGCTCTATTGCCCTGAAAACTAAAAGCTCTGTGCTCTGTAGCTTGTTTACAGTGATTGAATGTGATGCTAAAGTATGTTTTCTTGTTTTTGTTTTTTTCAGGATTTGGGAAGCAGTGATCTACGAAAAGATGTCTACATCGTTGTGCACATCATAAGAATAGGTGGGAGTTACACAACGCTGCTTCTTTATTCTACTGAGCTCTACATGTCTTTTAAATCTCATGGGCTTTCATAGCAGTACTGTTTTGACTGTGGATGTGTCTTTGTGTGTGTGTGTGTGTGTGTGTGTGGGTGTGCAGGGAGAATGGGAGCAGGGGAGAAGAAGAATCTGTGTAGCATACAGTACAGGCGGCCGTTTGGCTGTGCTGTTGTCAGCATCGCCGATCTCCTCACTGCCGACTCCAAGGATGACCACCTGCTCAAGGTTTATGCGTAAGTCACTGTCAACAACCAGCATGTCATTACAAAGTCCTTTCTTCCAAACCATGCTATACTTCACTCCAAAGGCCCAGTGTTTAGGATTTTGGGGCATCTATTTGCAGAAATGAAATATAATATTAGCTACTGTTTTTATTAGTGTGTAATCACCTCAAAATATGAATTGTTGCATTTTTGTTACCTTAGAAGAGCGTATAAGGACATAAGGAGCGGGTCCTCTTCCATGTAGTCATCCATGTTGTTCTACTGTAGCCAAGAATGGACAAAACAAACTCTGACTCTTGACAGGACAGTTCACATTTATGCATTTTAGTGGCGGCCACTTTAGTTCTCTTACACGCTCACTTCACGAAGTTTCAGTTTTGCAACCTCACTGTTAGATGCCCACTGTTAAATGTTGTGGATGGTACCAATGGAAGCTTCAGTATTGTCCCCATTTTTGGTCCCTAAAAGGTGGAGCTGTCACTGCAGTCCATTGATTTTTCAATAGCGGACGGTCACCTTGCTCAGGGCTGAGCTGTGGCTGGTTTTAAGGCTCATGTAACCACTGTTCATACCGTGCAGAGTTTTATTAGCAGACTGCAACAATAAAATGAAATTTGTTTTGCTGCCTCTTGCAGCAACTGTTGTCAGAGAAAAAAATAACTTCATTCACTGGACTGACTTCCGGCAACTTTTAAGGTAGAACGGTAACTTGTGATGTTACTCGATGCATGAGTTGATGACGTGAATCAATCAGCACACCTAAAATTTCACTGTGACAACTTTGACCATCACTTTAGTTTTTATATGACATACACTTTTAGTGATGAGTGGATCTTCAAGCATTTATATATATTAATTTCAATACTGGGTTATGTGAACTGCATATATTTTAATCCTCACTCTGAGGAAAAAAAAAAAAGCGCTGTGGAGCGTTGTTCCTGTGTGCTCTAGCAACGCTAAGCCCTTGAACTTTCCTGAAAAGGACTAAATACACAAGCCTGCAATTTTTAAATACCCCATGGAGAGAGACTCTCACTGCAGCCTGCTCTATTTTGTTCTGAAAATGTCGGCATGCCTCATTCTGTGGACGATAAACGAGGTGCAGATTTCCATCTGTGTCACCTACAATGAGGAAATACAGTGAGTGCTGGATGGTTTGCGGTGGAAACGCTAGGGTCTAGGTACCATGTCTGAAGGGTTACTTTTGGTTCCAAAGGTACCATACCGAAAGTGTGTAGTGGAAACGGGGCTTAAATCCTGCACAATAGACCTTACAGGAACAGCTCTAAATTTTGGAAAGTGTGCTCCATTTCCCTCTCTTGCTAAAAATGAAAACAGGTAAAACAATTTCCCAGCCTAAAGCCCTCTAAAGTTCACTAATTAACATGTTGTACCTTGTTAATTCATACCAGAACCAAAGGGTGAAAACAACTTCCTTTTTAAGCTAAGCTAATTGTGTCCTGCCTCTTGCTTCATATTTTACAGTCACATATGAAAGTGGTGTAGATCTACTCATTTCACTGTCAGCAAGATTTTTTCAAATGTCAAGCTATTCCTGAAAGAGTCAGTAATTTTTAAAGTTATGTTTATACTCTAAACACCAACCAAATATCTTGCGAAACAGATATTTGTCTTAAAAAACACAGAGCTAGAATTGTCTTGTATGAAGCTACAAAGGAATTTGACTCATCTAACTTAACAATACATCAATGTTAAAAGAGGAAGTTGCAACATAAGTGCAACTTTTCCTGTTGTACATCAAAAGCCTGTTTTTTTTCCACCAACAGTGGCAGTGAAAGGACTCTGTGGTCCAACCTAGTCTACACGATGCCCTGAGGGATAGGAAAGGCTACCATTGACACAGTAGTTTGACCTAAATTATAGCAGGATCAGACTGACTGGCCAAATACATTTAGCTCAGAAGAAAATACAACCACTTTCTTTATACCTGCTGTACTACCACAGAGGTTTTAGTCGGATTAGCATTAAAGTCCTGAACTGAATGTTTTTAGAATTAGGTCTAGACAAGACGTCATTGTAAATACTGTAAGAATTTGTTTACTTGACCTGCCCTAGTTTAAAGTTAAAACAGTGTGTAGTCACATTCAAACCCATAATGTTTTACTCGCACCTGTGATTCATATAACATCAAACGTGTGGTTCATTTTACATTACATGTTATCAAGAGTAGAGGAGTGTAAAGAATAGAGTGCAACAGAACAGCAGCCATCAGCCTCTGCTGCAGTGACTTTTAACATTCTTTTAGTCATTTGTCCTTGTGAGTTCCCCTACTTTATTGAAGTGAAATACTAAATTGCTGGAGCGTCCCCTTAAGTAGAAAATCTAATCTTAAAAAAATCTTTTCTGTCTCAGGTGTAACACTGAGAGTGAGTGGTACCAGATCCATGAAAATATCATCAAAAAGGCGAATTCCAGGTACAACCTGTCGGGCTCCAACACAGGTAAGAATCACTTGTTTTATTAATTTTTCAGACTCACATTTACATGTCTTGGTTTAAGGCAATGACAACCTTAGTACCTTCAATGTCGGATGTACATATTAAACATGGTCAAAGTTTCAAATAATGAGGTAAATGTTAGTAAAAGTAATGCCTATGAGCAAGGCTCAGGCTCAGGCTCTTGACTTTTCTGAGTATCTATTTTGAGACAAGCTGCCATCAGCTTGTGGCAGATTTCATCTGTTTCAGGCATGCAACTGCAAGGGTTTACATTGCGTACACTGTTACATGTAGCTACATGCTAATGTCAGAGAGACAACTTGATTGCCAATGTTGGATCATATACCAGCAACAACATGTCCAATTGTTTTTAAAAGCTCTTTTTGGTGATTTATGATGGTGGAAAGTGCCGCTATACTCTATTACTGTTATTCCCAGCTGCAGGTACACAGCTACATGTAGCTGCCTGCTAACATCAGGGAAACATAGAATCTTGGTTGCTGATGTTTTTAATTTCTCCCTGATTTTGGATCATATTCCTCCTGGAATATGTTCGGTTGTGAGGATTTTGGTTTTTGAAGCTTTTATTGCTGATTTTTGACAGTAGAAAGTGCCGCTATGCACCGTTAACAGTCTTTCCCTCAGCTGCAAGTGCATTGCTACATGTAGCTGCATGCTAACACTAAGGGAAACATATAATCTTGGTTGCAGATGTTGTTAATTTTCGCTGATTTTGGATCATATTCCTGCTGAAATATGTTCGGTTGTGAAGATTTTGATTTTTAAAGCTGTTATTGGTGATTTTTCATGGTAGAAAATGCAACGAAACACTGAGATACGGAAGACCTGGAAACGCTGTCCAATCAAAGCATAAAGAGACAGGCGCTCAAACAGAGCAATTCAGACAGAAACATTACATTTTAGTGTGGAAACATGTTCTATTAGATTAAAAAAATACAAGTATTAACCTGAAAATGAGCATAATAGGTCCCCTTTAAACAAGGAGATTTAGTAATGCTACAAGTTGGCTTCTTTAGTTGTGTGGGATTTTGGTTTTAAGCAACTGCATTGGTTCTTTTTTTGTTTTGTGTCATGTTTCTTATGATCAGGAAACAACTTTCAGAGCCTGATGATAATACAGCTTATTTTTTCCCCAAAGCTTTCAGTGTGCTGCGATGAAAATCTCAGTTGCATCATCAGTCTCTTACCGTGCAATAGTCAGTTTCTGGTCAGTCTGAGCAGCGTTTATGTGGGAGTGAAGTTCCTCTTTAGGGGAGCTGATCAGTCTTCACATGGTCGTGTCTGCAGGAAGCCCGCTTTTGCAAATGCATTCAGAAGATTTTTATAAATAGCTGCCTTCGCACCATACTGAACAACAGCATCAGCAGTTTCCCATAGCAACAGGTTGGCGGAGAATCGGAACATTCAGTTCTTCAAAAGTCCAAGAAATGCCATGTGACATATGAAGAGGTTTGTTACGCAATGGGATTCATACTTCAGTTCAGACTCTGAAAGATGCAGCTGTGAGAGGAATCCTATAAGCCCACATCTTTGTGTACACGCAGTTACAGGCTAAGATGAACTTCTGATTACAACTTCAAACTATAATCTAAAGTGACGGAAGCTCAAATGGGGGTACAAAGTGTGACGTGAGAAGACATAATCACGAATTAAACAGTGTTGGCTAGCTTGCAGCTGTTTGCATAAAGGAGCAAATGTACAACCAACAGTCGGCAATCAACAACAGCTCATCAGAAGTTTGTCTTAAAGATGATTTACATAATGTTTTTATAAAATATAGCTGCAGGCTGTTATTTTCAAAATGAAAATACTCATTTTGCCTGTTGTCTGCTTACATCTCCATCATGTATTCTTAGAGGAACACCACAGCCTGCTTCATAGAGGGTGAAGGGATTATAAGGAACGTCAAGAATTTGTGAGACTGATCTACTGACTCAGCTCCTCTCTTCACCCCCCCCCCCATCAAAAGACCAATAATTACTTGAGGAGAAGTCATACAACTGCGGGACTTGAAATGATCATGGACAATCTTGCGTGAAGGAGCACAGTAATTAAACTGAATGACACAAAGCCATTTAACGCAGTCCGCGTTATCCACGCAGCATCTTTACACTATGTCAGTTCATAACAAAACTGCAGCATCCAGCTAAAGTTCTATATGACGGTGCTGCTCTTGAATAGATGGAGATGTAAGGGGCTTTGCATAGCTGCGCTGATAAGTGCAACAAAAGTCTAAATTAATTTACGATAAAGCGAAGGAATGACACTAAAATGGGAATATTACACAACCACTTAACTGTTTCCTTATCTCATATTGAACTCCAACACAGTCTCAGGCAAGTTCTTCATCAGCTTTATTTGCTACTTAAATGGTTGAGTGGCTGTATTATCACAGCGCCGCACATGTTATCAGATTCAATTACTGATAAAGCACAGATAACGTGCCGCATTGTTGATGTTAAACTTCCTTCTGCAGATGACACTGCAGACGTGCGGCTGACTCAGTTAGTGTTTCACGCCTGATGGATGACAGTGACATTTTCAAGCTATTAGATGAGAATTCTTGTAAATTAAAAACAATTCCACTCATTACAAAAATAACAGTACTGGCAGAAGACAGCATGTTGCCTCAGCTTCTCAAAATGTTTCCAACATACAAGTGTTTGCTTCAGGCCTTTATTTATGCTCACTAGCACACACTGTGGCTCACACATCAGTAACACATGTAAGTGAATTATTTTAAAGAGTTACTCCCATCTTGGCTGCAGTGTGCAGTTCATCACAAACACTTGGATGTTAGCTATTGAGTAGCTGTCAGCGAAAGACATTAATCCAGTTGAACAGCTGAATAACATCAGTGCTTTCTCTTTCAAAGTGCATTAGAGGAGAGCTGTGCGTATTTTGCCACAATGCTCTGGCATGCATAATTCACACGAGTTTGTTCAAAAATTAAATTTCCACCACTTAACTGAATTTGACATTGATCGTGCCGTAATAACTTAAATTTCTCAGATAATCATTCCTGAGCATTTGGTTTCATTTATGTACAATGAGCACTATTCATCTGTGTGGGTGGAATTAATTCATTATCATTTTATTAGCTTTGACAGTTTGCACTGTTGCTCTTATTGCCTCTTTTTGACTTCTTTTATCTTTTTAATAACAAGTCTCACATGCCTGCTCTTGCTCTAATAGCACCTGATGACAGCAGCGACACAACCTGCTATCATGTCCACATTTATAAAGATGCATACCCAGCAACAAGTTTAACGTTAACCCAAACAAACCACAGGAAACATTTTCAGTCCAAAATCTGATTGCCTTTTTTTCGGTTCCTTTCTTGGCACTGATTAAAGGGGAACTATGCCTATTTTTAAAATTCATACATGTCATTCCTATGGTCCTAATACACGCCAAAAATATAAATAAACATGAACAACACCCTTCCAAATCCAAAAACTAGAGTGCTAAAACTTAAATTTGCTGTGTCATCAGGTATAAAGTCTGGAAGCTGCTCCACAGACAATGGATTGAGAAAGATGTTACAGGCCAGGAGCCAGGTCCAGCCCTCATGATGTTTTGTACTACCTTTTTTCATTATTATTTCCTGTTAGCCTGTACCTTGGGCCTTTACAAGTTGATAACAACCATCTCCAACTCAGGGCCATTAGGTCTCGGGGGGCCCAAAACCCCTTTTTTGGGACATGTTTCTGGCGAAATGATGTGAATGCAAGTATTAGGGCTCTACGATGGCATTAATAGTCATACAAGTATGAAGTTTGGCAAGGAGTACCCTGACACAATGGGGAAAGAGGCAAAATAAGATTCTGGGGCCGTAAATACCGAACCTTTATATCTGTTCATCAACATTACATGGAATTACATGGATGTTTTTTCCATGAACAAAGAACCCTTCATGCCCTTAAATTGCCTAAATGTAACTTAAACCTTGGCCTCATTTCAGGATCTATGAATATCCAAGGTGGCACGATGGTGCAGTGGTTGGTATTGGCATTGTCACCTCACAGCAAGAGGGTTCCTGGTTCGAACCTTGGGGAGGGGGAGCCCTTCTGTGCAGTTTGCATGTTCTCCCCATGTCAGCATTGGTTTTCTCGGGGTACTCCAGCTTCCTCCCACAATCCAAAGACATGCAGGTTAATTGGTGACTCTAAACGGGCCGTAGGTGTGAATGTGAGCGTGAATGGCTGTCTGTCTCTATGTGTCAACCCTGTGGTAGTCTGGTGACCTGTCCAAGGTGAACCTACAGTGTCCCCGCAACCTCTGACAGGATAAACCGTTATGGAAAATGATTAAATGTATATCCAAGTCAGACTCTGTCTCCACCCACCCTTCAGCTGGTGGTGCTAACGTTAGATTAATATTATTCCAGACTGTGAAAGCAAGCAAGTGAAAGTGAAACCTAGCTTGCATCCTCAGATATCCTTTATTTCGTGCTACTGTTTTCCTGCAAGTTGACGGGAATGGTTCCTTAGGTATGTGATATAATGAAACCCTGGCTGTCTGAATCCATATCCTTCTTTGTGAGACTGTCATCAGTACGTAGTAGTTTTAAGGCGGAAGTTCTCACCCATTGTGTTGACGGCTTGGTCCGCTCCATAGCATATAAAAAACACCATATGGATGTGTTAACAAGGTTCAGAAGTTTCATTGGATGGGGTCTTTAAATCCCTGTACCTTAGCTGTGCTCACTCTACATTCAGAGCAGCTACACACAACATCACTTGCAGCACAGTTTTACTGGCTACATCCTCATCTGAAAAGTCAATTCCTCCCAAAGGGCGATTATTCTTCTGCAGAGCAACATTACAGCATAGATAACACTTGATTCCCTCGCCTAGCCTCGACACCAAATGTGCAAACTGGAGAAAATATTTCATCTTCAGCAAACAGGTCAGTGTCTCCTCTCCACTTTGTCCCCATGAAAACGTCCATGCAGGAGTTATGGAACACCATGCATAATTTAAGGACTGCAATTTATTACACTTAGTGTCAGGAGGGCAATTAAAACAAGTGCGCAGCGGAGTGAGATAATGTAATGTGTATTTGTGTGTATATAGGCGTACATGTTTATATATGTGTGCAGTGTCTTTGTATGAGTGTGTGTGTCTGAAGTTGTCTCGCAGTGTAGCTCAGCTTTTAAAGGGTCTGGCTGTGTGCCAGAAGTCTCTTATTAGCAGCCAATTAGCCGGAGGGAGATGAATGCACTGCCCTTAAAATATAAAAAAACACTGGGCTGTTTGGGTAATAAAGAGGCAGGGAGACAGTCTATGTGGAGAGACAGTTATTTTGTTCACATGTAGCCTAATGACTGCCTCATTTTTCTTTACCTGTGTGTTTCAGGGTCGTGGGGCTTTACGGGGTAATCGAATTCAAAAGACGAGAGAGGGAGCTGATGCGAGGAGATAGTGATTTTGTTTACACGTAGCCCAGTAATCCATGAAAGGGATTTCATAAGAATCTGGCTCTGCATGAGTCAGGTCAGGTAGATAATTCAGCTCCCACCTCCGTGCAAGCGTAGGCAGTGACAGAAGAGGCTGCGACAACTCCACTGTTTTGTTTTTGAGTTTTTATTTTCCTATTTTTTTTTAGTTTGTGAAGAGGCAGGCCGGGTGGGCTGAGGGCAGCAAAGGTTGAGGGTGTTTTTGTCAGCGTCAGCTACATCTAGCAGGCAGAATAGTAATGAAGCTGGTTTGCCTAATTGTAGCCCTGCAGTAGCTTTTAGAGCCTGTCCGTGTGTGTCTTTGTTTATGTGTGTATAAATGCCAGCGGCTTGATCACATTAAGGGGCAGGCAGATTAGACTTGGGTAGAAATAAAGTCTCCTCTGTACCTAATGGGAATCTCCTTTCATTTCCCACCAGGCCTTTGTGCCAGGCTGCACACTCTGTTGATGGACTGTGTGTGTTATTTTTAAATTACTTAAGATCAGAGGACTGTTCTGTCTGTAGTGTCTCTGTCACCCCTCACGCCCATGTGTGTGTGTGTGTTCTTTGAGTTTGTCTCAGAGATGTCATCCTTGCGTCCTAGCATGGAGCTGTGTGCTGTGCTACAAAGCCAAAATGCAGTTTTTACATATTTGGTCAAAATTCAGTACGTTATTATGACATTTTGACATTTGTTTCACCGTAGAAAAATCAGTATACCTTAAAAATGTGTAATTTATGAAAACAGGATCTAAACTTTGCTATAAATACAAAATGATGTCTAAAACCAGTCAAGTGAAAGCTAGCTACTAGCCATGGCTAGCCTTAGCTACACCTTAAACTTTATTTAGCCTACTTTTTAAATGATGTCCTAGCTGGTATCTGTAATTAAAAGAATATCCACTTTAACATATGAACTAACTTTATAGTTCTGTTTGTTATTTCCCATAACTAAATGAGGCAGCAGCTAAATCTAAAGCTAAGCTAAATTTATGAAAATAAAAAGCAGTACACAGGGGGAAAAAAGAAAGGAAAGATATATGGGGCAATTTGCTAATTTAAAGTGGGATATCACATATGGTACATACAATTATCATGTAAGATCTGTCTGGTTTGCTAAATAAACACATCGTTTCCTCTTCCCAGTTCTTTTTAAAGTCATATGGAATAGGTCTAGAAGACGTAAATGTTTAACAGTATAAACAAAAGGCTAGCAGTGGGGCAGTTTTTGTGGAGACAGTATTTTGTCATGGCCTTTTTACTTGCTGCCAGCAAGATCTTTAGTAGATAGATATCATCTTTACTTAGTCTGTAAGGGATATGTCCAAGATAAAGGGACGTTAACGTAATAATCCTAAAACCCAAAGTTTTAGCCTTCCAGAAAGTCAAAATAGAAGGACAAGACCAAAAAATATGGGCATGGTCAACCATGATTTCTCCACATTCCCTCCAGCAGCATAGCTTGGTGCCAGTTTGTCTAGACTGGTGTTTGGGCATGATGAAAAAGCAAATCAGGTTTTTCGAGCAGTACGTCCAGGAGTTAGTGGAGGTTGCCTGTGTTTCCCAGGCATTCACATTCATATAAATATTGAAAGTGGACAGACAGATGTTACAGATATGTTAAATTTATTTTGAACTATGGGATATAAATCAAAAATAGGTTTATTTTCCTTACCAAAAAAAATTAAGCATTTTTTTCTGTAGATACAGCAATTTACCCTCAGAGTCTGCTATTGTATTTTTATACCTCTTGATACCACAGTTAGATTGCTCGCCTGCCTGTCTGTCCATAAGAGCATACGTCCGTCTGCCTGTCCCATTCTTGTGAACGCGATATCTAATCTCTATCTGGTTTGAGTAAATTTCTTTAAAGCTGGCTCAAACATCCACAAGGATTCAACAATGAACTGACTAGAATCTGGTGGTCAGTGTGACCTCACAAAACATCTCAAGAACATGTGCGCTAATTATGACAAGATTTCACAGAAATGTTTAATAGGACAAAATAATGAAGTGATGACAGATTTTTTCCAAAAGGTTAAAGGTCAACTTTACTGTGACATCATAATGTTCTGAAAAAAATACTTTTCTGACCATTACTTAACGCCATTACTCAGCAACAGAACGGGAGACATTTGGTTAGATACTGAATTGGTGACACTTATCTTGGGTGACCACTTAAAAATTGTGCTGATTCTATAGATCTTCTGTGTTGTCAGGTTGAAGATGTATGTTAAGCATCCATGTTTAAGAATATGTAGCTTCTTTGTAGCAACATCCATCTTCAAAGCATTGTCAACTGTTACAGCTACATATGAGTCTGGACAGACATGGATGCAACTCGACTGATTTGCAGAAGCATACAATCGTGAGGTGGTAATTCTAGTTTAGGAATTATGCAAGTTCTGGCAATTGTTCTTATAAATGAAAAATAATCAGCCTAAAAGTTTTTTTAACACTGCAATGGCTGTATTCCAGTGTCCACTGTTGTTTCAGCTCACTGTATTTGGCTCTCCCCCCAATTATTGAGGATTTCTATTCTTATGTGTGTTTTTACTTTCTGTACAGCAATTGCCCTCCAGGGACAAAATAAAGTTGAAATTGAAGTTGAAGTTGAAAATTAAGGCATTACAACATTTTTATCTGATACACAATCTGGTGGCACATCTGAAAACTTTAAACCCTCAACTTCACAGTCTTTCCCTGCTCTGTGCCTTTAGTGAAGTGAATTTTGGCATACTGCTTACAAGTTTGCAAACAAGCCACGTTGCCTTGTTGACCTCCAGTGACTGAAACCTCTCGCAGCTAATGAACCTGTTTCACTGCTCCCTCACAACTTTCCTTAAAACGTCCCCAACAATACTAATCATTATCATCTTGTCTCCTACACACTCCTTTACTGTTAAGCTGTTTGTGTGTCTGCCTCTCCTCGTCATGAGCATGGACTGGGACACACACGTGGACATCAAGGAGATGTGTTTTGAGCTCTAAATAAAAGTCAGTGCTTTAATTTGGCTGCGCTGACATTTGGAGTTATTGCATAAGGATATTGATTTGAGACGACAGCCTTCATGTAGGATTTCCTCCTAATAAAAAAGAGCTGGGGATGACTCACAGGCTGTTTGCATTTTTTGGTTTATGTATGTGGGGGTGTGTGCTTCCTTCCATACACACAAGCATTGCCGTTGGCAGGCATAACTGTAGTTGTCTGGTTCGCAAGTCTATGTGGCTGTAATAAAGCTGAAAATATGCTCTTGTGAATACTTTTTTTCTGAGCTCACCAATACAAGGTTGTTTATTGTGTAGGGAATAGGTTTATGATATATTTTGAGCATTTTATTGCATGGCTATGGTAAGGGCTAAGGAAGGGCAAATCAAGTCTGTAATATAAAAATAGGATATTTCAGCTTTTGAATTTTGTTGTTATTTCTCTGTTAGGTCTGGCAGTGGCTCTCCAGCTCCTCCACGGGGACATAGAGCAGCTGAGACGAGAGTACATGGTCCTCTTCACTCGGGGTGTGTCCATCACCAGGAAACTGGGCTTCTCCGATATCATCATGCCAGGTAGGATGCCACAAACAAGCTCACTTACACAAGTTATACGGTGCTAAACTGATTTTCAGCTATTACCTTCCTTCAATACAATCTTCCCCATTCTTGTGGGTTTGTGATCATCATGGACGTCACATGTCCTTCCTTCCTATTGCTCAACACGGACAACTTCTCTTTCCGTCAGATGCTGAGTTAGCATTTTATTACTGCACGTTGCTAATTTAAGAAGCTAGCTCTCTAGCCAGCTTTACTGCATTCTCTTCACGTTTTGAATATCAGATAATGCCCATACGGAGTTACTTTTATCAAAGTACTTCCTGAAAACCAGAATATCTTGAGATTGGATGTCTTTCTGCACCAATAACAAACTTGTCCAACCAATGCCAACCGACCAGGCTATTCGAAATTATCCCAATAATTCTGTCCCTCAAATAATTTTTTTCCCCTAACTGATGCTCCATTTTTTTTACTGTTAACATTCGTCCTTTAATGCCCCTGCCCCAAGATCCTAATCCAACAGGAAATGCATCAAATTAAGAAGAATATCAGCGGCTTTGCCAATGAATTCATCTTCTGACCACTTCAGTATTAATGCATTCAACGTATTGCTGACGTTTTTGTCCTTTGATTCTCTGTTGAAGTTCTTTTTTTTTTCCTTGATGGCTTTTTCTGATTAGACAAACTACCCAGTTTCTGTCCTTCCATTTATTATTTAAATCTCATAAAATCTCTATCACAAAACTATTATGCATATAGATTACAAGCAAATTCACACAGTCACATTCATACTAGTGTCCAATTCACCAACCCAGTGTATCTTTGGACTTTGAGAAGAAGGTCCATGTGCAAGAAAAACTGACCTGCACAGAACATGTCAGCTCCTTCCCTATAAAGCGCTGTTGCTGCTATTAGAGACATAAAACATGTAATTTCCTATACATCGGGCAGGTATACCAAGAAAACTTATGCCAGCCTCATATCAAACAGCTTTTCAAGTCACTGTCACAGACACATTTCAAATTTCAGAATGAAGTCATGAGAGTTTTACTTCTGTTGATGCATGCTCCCAGGATCTTGTTCACTTAGTGTAAGGTGGTCAAAAAACTCAGTCCAAGATGTATAAGTTAGGCTCTTTCTCTTCTTGAAGTTCTGACAATATCAAAAATGTAAAGTGTTAAGATAATATAAGTAAGTAAGTATATAAGTAAGATAATCTGAAGTTCAGTTATGTTGATTTTCAACAACCAATAGCTGCGCTCTCTCTAGCAACAAAATGGAAGCCAACTGGGTAGAGCAGGCTGGTCCAAAACTGGTCCAGAAGGATGGATGGATTTTTTGATGCCGAATTGACAAGAGTACTGTTGAGATTTGACGCCTTTTATCTTGTGTTTCTAGAGTTATGTGTTTACGTGGACACATAAGGAATTGTTAAAATGTCATATTTCTTGAAGGGAGTTTGGCATGACATTTTCCACCAGGAGCAGAATGGGATAAAATCTCAAAAGGAATCTAGTTGTTGTCTTCCAAACAGTGACCCTGCAAGATCCCCAGACTTTGCAACATCTTATAGTGTGTGACTAAAAACTCACACTGTCTTTAGATGTGAGAGGGTGTCAGACTTTTAAAAGTATTTTGTATGGTAGGAATTACCAGGCAGCAGGTGTGAAGACACATAAACTGGGTATTCAGTAAGAGCAATAAAACATTCATTTCTA
This sequence comes from Cephalopholis sonnerati, assembly GCA_019142605.1. Classification (NCBI taxonomy): domain Eukaryota; kingdom Metazoa; phylum Chordata; class Actinopteri; order Perciformes; family Serranidae; genus Cephalopholis; species Cephalopholis sonnerati. The sequence continues at coordinate 24,338,752 of JAGQAX010000022.1, read as the reverse complement.
TAAGAATGTTAATTCATGAAATAATTTTGTTGCTGGCACCTTTTGAGGCAATAAATTTAATCATGCATTTCCTAGTGTTTGTTTTGTATACACTACTGCCTTATAACATCTCCTGTAGTTGCCTTGGTAACACTTGACATCCCAACCTATTGCGTGACTACTTGAATTCCACCTAAGGGTGCCCTCAGAAAAATGAAATATTCAAGTTGTTTCAGGTAGATAGGCATCGCTTAGATAGCTTCTTCTCTAAATGACACAGACCCCTGCAGAGAGACCCTCAGGCTTAGCTGTATGGGGTCTTGTTGCCGTGGTAACAAATGTACAACCACTTGAATGTAAGATGAAACAAGGGACCAAAGATGTACATGTTTGTTTACATGTACTGTGGAGGGGAAAAAGCATAGAAGGGAAAGTTGTGTTTGAATTAGCTGTCTGACTCTTTGTGTGTTCATTCATTTATGGGAGCTGGACATCAGGGGAGTTTTTTTTTTCTCCACAGAAGAGCTGTTCTTTTAAATAGGTGAGGTATGCTGTCTGGTCACACAGATAAAGAGGAACCACAGACTACGGGTCCCCCAGCGCCTCACTAACACAGATTTATGTTCACTGTCTCTTTCTTTGTCTTTGTCTGACTACAAACCCTTAACGCTGAGTGCTCTCACCCTTTCTGCCTGTGTAAGTCTGCCCTTGGGCTAAGGAAACTGTCTCTCCCTCTTTTTTTCTGTCTCTCTTTTCTGGATTTGTGTCTCGCTCCTCATTTTCTCTTCTAAGCCGCTCAAGCCCCACCCTCTTCACTTCCCTTTTTCCTATTGTACATTAAGAAACTGCCCCTGTGTGTGTGTGTGTGCCTTCCTGCACTCTTTGTGTGTCAATGTGTGTGCAAAGCAAGCGTACAGTATATAAAATGCCCCATGTTGCTATGGTTACTGTTGTCAAGAGAAGAAAATCAATGTTGACCCTAGAGATAGAGATATGATGAGCACACACACACACAAATACACACACACACACACACACACGCTTGCAGAGGTTATATAGGGAACCTATTTTACAATGTGTCTGACCACAGCTTGGCTGCAGAGGAAACAGGCCTATCCTCTTTCTTACCCAGAGCACTGTGCACCACTCTGACTTCCCCCCACATAAGGAAACAAGTGTGTGCCTGGCTCAGTCATTGTTCATGCAGCTGCAATCGTAACAAAAAGATGTAGAATATTACTTCCTGGGATTATTTTCCTGAACTGGATTGCACCACTGCTTGCCCTTAAGAAAAGGTTTCTGGGTCAGGTTTTTGTTTTTATGAATCCCAGACACTGAGTTTGTTGTTTACACACTTGTGTTTACAGAGGTGTTATGAAATATACATGCAGGAAGGGACTGTATTTTATTCATTTTTATTTTACCTAGTTGAGGCTCGAACTCGAAGCCTTGTGGATATAGTATGAACTCTGACAACTGCGATCTCAAGTACATGCTTCTCTTCCTTGTGTACGTTATGTTGCCTTCTCATACTGCACACATATGGACCAGACGTGGACTTACACCTGCATGTAAGGACGAAAAGAAGTGTGTTAAAGGGGAATTTCACCAATTTTATTTTTAAAGACTTTTTTGCAGGTCTTGGGTAGTACTAATGCATGTGTGAAAAAAAGTTGTACAAAGCCTTAAATGGATCCAAAAGGAGTTGCCTGAAATCTGATTAACTGCCGCAAGTGACGCTTGGGTCAGTGTCAGTTGGGGCTAAAGGAAGTGAAAATAAAAAATTTCTAGTGGTGTGGAGTCATTAAGAAGAAGTGAGCTCACCGGACCTCTGAAGCTTGCTCCTCATCTCTGCTTGAGGCTAGCAGCTACTAGAGTGCAGCTCATATCACTTTTTTTTTTCTAAACCTAACCCAAGGCCGAGAGAATAGTAACTGAAGTCGACCTGAACCCAACACACGTTCTGTTTTTTATGTGTATACCCAAATCGAGCCTGATGCAGTTAATGTAGGCTACTGAAGCACTGAGTTTGTTTCTGTCATGCTGCTGTTGTTAAGATGGATACAGCTTGCCATTTAAAGAGTCTCACACACATTAAGCAATGTCATTGGCATTCATAAACAACTGACTTTTAGCCTTACCATTACGGTATGTCAAGTCTTTGTCTCCACAAACTCTTCTTGAACTGCAACTAAAGTTAACTGACCTACATCATCCAACCATCATGGTTTATTCTGAGTTATTGTGGAGGAAGGTGGTGGCATCCACCGTGGATAGGTTCAGTACTGTTCAATGGTTCTTGCAAGTTCCATTCGTTGCCGCTGCTTCTAGCTGGAAAGGCCAGAATGCCCTGAGCAAATACATCAAGCTTTGGGTAACATTAGGTGATGACAAATACTGTTTCACATCCACCACATGGAGCTAGCTAACGTTAACTTAACATTTACCACCTGAATTAGCGTGTGTTGTGTTCAAATGGTGTCACATAAATAACAAACCCTTAGCACTGAACAAGAAATAGCCCAACACAGGCAGTGGGTCAGTTGTTTTTAGGATGAACCTGACCTGAACCCTAACACGATTTGTAAATATTTGTCTGAACCTAGTCCTGTCGGGTCCTGTCGGGTCCTGTCGGGTCCTGTTAGGTCCCATCTGGTCCTGTCAGGACCCGTTGGATCTCGGGGATCTAAACTCTAGTAGCTTCATTAGCTGTTACTAACATAACACACTCAAGTCTCTGACTGAACTGTTGATGGTTGAGTTGCATTGTGAGTAATGCAGGTGCCAGCGTTTGTGAAAGGAAGAAGAATGCATGGAGTAGAGAAGATGATATATATTTGGCTCTACTGCATTGATTTTGTTTGACAATGTTATAGTAGTGCAATGCTAAATAGGTTGAGGACGATGGCTTCTTGTTACTCCGCTGTAATCAAAGAATATGGATTTTAGCAACCCAGATTACTCACAGCGGATTTTAAATCTTGTATTCTCTGGTGGTGGAAGGTCATAGCTCAGGCTTAGATTTCACATCAGCAGGAAATGTATCATTAAAGGCCACTAATCTAAACGCTGTCCACCCCTGTCATGAAGCATTGCACTAAAAATTGTCGTCAAGCTGCTGAGAGATCATTAATAATGCTTGCGCGTATGCATAATCAATGCTTTGTTGCCTCTTTTGCCTTCCTGTTCCTGCAGGAGAGATGAGGAATGACCTTTACATCACACTGGAGAAAGGCGAGTTTGAGAAGGGTGGGAAAAGTGTTGCCAGGAACGTGGAGATCACCGTCTATGTGCTGGATATCGATGGACAGATCCTCAAGGTAAAAACACGTTATTCAGAAACTGCATATCACAGCTGTTACATGTCTATTTTGCAACAACCATAACTCGTACGGAAAATGTATCATTTCTAACATCTAACCACTGTGTTTAAGGAGACTAAGTGCCTTATTTAAGTCCTTAGTTAACTCTGTTTTTTTCCTTAATAGCCAGTGTCTTATTTTGGAGCAAAACTCTTCATTTAAATATCGCTGACCCAGATGAGAGCTAAGTGTCTCTCCAGTGTGTTGCCCATTTCTGGTGCAGTGCTGTGACAGTCTGCTCCTGTGGTTTCCTGCGCTGCCTCGGCCTTGAACAGAAAATAGACTCAAATATAACCCTGCTGCCACTGCCTCTGCCACCGCATGGCATGCAACCCTCTGACACACATAAATACACACATGTAAACCATGTCATTCTCACTTTATTGGCATTTGTGGTGTGGGGATGGTTTTCAATACACTCTTATCTTTTCACGTCTGACTCATTATTTCATTGTGTTGTTCAAATCTGCCCCTTACCTCATCCTTAAGCGAGGCCTCTCATTTCCTCTCTTCACTTCCTGTGTTTTTCTTTTCATTCTTCCCCTCCGCCTCTGTCATTATTCGCTCTCTTTTTTCTGTCTTCCAGAGTCACGTGGCTGCCGGCTCTGGTGAGCCAGGTGGGGATGAGTACCACTCCTTGGTGCTGTACCACAACAACAGCCCGCGCTGGGCGGAGCAGATCAAGCTGCCCATCCCGGTCGACATGTTTCGCGGGTCGCACGTCCGGTTTGAGTTTCGACACTGCTCCAGTAAGTGGGAACAGTATTGTGGGTAACCTTTATTTATCAAGGAAAGGTTAAGTGAGCACATTTTTCCAGGCTTTCACGCATTTTCAAACACTGGCTGTTGCCTGAGGTGCTGCTTTCTTTTCGGTCCATTATCCAGGAAGGTAAAGAGGCATTGTTGTGGAGGGAGACGAGCACGATAAGCATTCACTTTCCCGTTCGCTTGGATGTGCCAACCCTCCGGCTCTGAGCCCAGAGGCTGCTGCTGCCACCCCCAAATAGACGATGTCCAAGTGCATAAGTGTGCACTTGTTTAAGCATTTTCATAACGAGACTAGTTTGTCCAACTTCTCACCTCCTAATGAGACAAAACTTTAATTATGACCAAAATATTGCTCTCCCCCTCTCTCCCCCTCTTTCTGGGCTGCAGGGAGAGGGCAGAGTCTCTTCTCTCATAACAAGCTGATATTATTATGCCGTTTGCAGCCAAGCTGGGAGGCTGTGTGGCTGTGTGCAGTAGATATAGTAGCCTTATTACTACTGGCAGTGCTAGCATTTTGCTACCCAAGGGCTGCCCATTAAGAGCCCAATTTAAGCCTGTGGTGACACCAAACTGAGGAGACCATATTAGACATACTATTAGGGGCTCCCAAATTCTTGGGCAACCTGCCTGTAGAAATATGATTAGCAGACACTCTCATTTTCAATTAAGGCCGAACAGAAAGCTCAGTTTCATGAATATGCTTTTAAATTTCATCTTGTTTCTGCGCTCATTATGCAGCAGCGGTAATTGTTAATTTGTTTGTGGGGAGTCCGGTGTTGCTCCTAAATGGTGCTAAAGGGGACTGTAAAGACCTGTCAGCGTCAGCAGCGCAGTACTTTGGTTTATTACAGCTGATTGTTTGTTAATAGCTTTTGTTATATTCAAAACAATGGAAACATGTATGCTAATGATATACTATTTTTGTAGAGTTTTGTCTCTCACTAGACAGTTAAAAAATTCAAAGTGTCTAATTGTTTACAATTTAAAACCTTGAATTCCTCACAAGCCCTCAAACCATTAAATTGTATTATATAATAGCATGTCATGTTTTTTGGAGAGTGGTTTCCAGATATAACATACATCAATCTGTACCTGTTCTGCCAAGCTCAGCTAAGCCCGAGTTTCACACAGTACCACTTAATCTCTCCTAATCTCCTAGCGCCCAAGGCTATGAGGGTTTACAGATTAGGAAAACCTGTCCAAAAAGAACCACACACAACAAAAAGCAAAAGTTTACAGTCTTGGGTCTTAGAAGCAATAACTTCCCTGTCGCAAAAAACTCAATCACAGCAAAGCAAGACAGAAATAAAATGGCCATGGTGCAGAACCATTTTGTAAGTTTAATACAGTACAACTTGTGCTTCTCCAGGGAGATTGAACACACACACACACACACACACACACACACACACACAAAAAGCGGCCTGGTAGAGGGTGCTTAAATGGTAAAAGGAAAAGGGAATAATAGAAACCTTCCTAGCACTACACTTCTCACTTCCCGCTGCGCACACATTAGCACTTTATTGCTAAAGCAGCAGATAAATCAGATTACATGTGTTCATAATGCAAATTATGCCCAGAGCTTTCAGAAAGCTTCTTAAAAACACAGCAGCCTGCATTAATCAGGCCCTCCAAGAGTAACTTAACAGCATCTAAAAATCTTGTTTTTGCTTTTTGCCTTCGGTTTATGCTGTGTGTACTGTAAGTGTACTGAGGGTGTTTTCAGTACACTCAAAACTAAGGGTCAATCTGAGTTACTCCGCAATTCTCTGGTTTATCAGTGAAGTTAAGGAACTACACTCTACTTGCAGTGATAAATGGAGTGACGGGTTTCTCATGAAGGAGTCAAAGGCGGGTGAAATACAGATCTGTAGGTCCACGTTATATATGACTGGTGTATGACATGTCTGTATCGTCACTGGGCTGCATTCTCTTATAAACTATGATAAACTGGTCACATCTACCTCTTCCTCTTCTTGCAATTCTCGTACTCATTCAACTAAATGAAGGAACATTACCAGCAGAAACACTGTTTTTTTTTGTATCCTTAGTTTACAGGATTGTGATGTTTACTACAACGTCAGTAACATCTGCTGCTTCACGTTCGACATCCAGCACCTCTTGCTCACTGGAGCAGCTCTAGTTTGTGTTCATCTTTGCCATACATAGCACGACAGCGGCCTTCAATGTTAAGAGGCTATTACATGTAAAATGTAACCAGTCAGTGCTGTAGGCGGGACCTTGAGCAAGGCTAAAGAGAGGTGACCACAGACAAAGAGGCAGCTGCATTAGAACCAAAGATTCCAATAATTAGAAAAATGCTGAAAATTGCAGCTGATAATTTACCAGTCAGTCCCTACTTTACACATATAGTTGTGTGTGGTTACAGCTGGTGTTGATGTCAGTACCACCTAAACTGAGACCATGTCATGAGCAACACCAGAGTGTAGTAAGACTGAGACAAGACCAAGACCAGACAAGTGTAAGGTCCCACACTGCATGATACACCTAACATAAAAAGTGGAACATGCAAACCACTGCCACTCCTCAAATTGATTTGAATTACCATATTATCATAAAAAACTGACAGAATACAAATGAAGATTCCTCTTTATTTGCTGCTATTATTGCCATATATGTAAGAAATATCTTAATAAAATAACCAAAAGGCATTTTTCCTTTGTTTTGAAGCTGAAAACTGAACCATTTTTATTCCACACTTCTTTTTGCTCAGGCAATTTAATGATAGTCCCACAGTAGTGGTTTTGACCAGTCTTGAAATACAATCCCAAATCCTCTTTGTCTGAAACTGAGACACGACCAAATTAAAATCCATCTGAGACGAGACTGAGACCTTCAAAAAGTGCTCTTGAGTACTACAACAGTAGTTACAGTTGCAGCATATTCTGACCACACCCAACAGTGAAGCTGCAGGGTGTGATCAAAGGTTAAAGGTACCTCTAGAGCAGTGGTTCCCAACTGCTCCAGCCACGGGGTCCAAATTTCTCGTTAGTCATTGCTAGTCAAGAACCACACAGTTTAATTCCTTCAGCATCATACTTGTGTTTGGCCATGTCGACAAGCTAGTTTGCTTTCTCTGACAAATAGTTGTTTGTTAGTCACTCACTCTACAGCAGGAAATGGCACTTCAAAATAAAAGCTCTGTGCTGGAATTTCACTGTACTTCAAAATAAAGTGTTTTTTACAAACTTGACACATTTGCGAGTCACATGTGGTCCATTTGGAATGGACCCGCGACCCGCTTTTGGACCGTGACCCACCAGTTGGGAACCACTGCTGTAGAGTTTTCCTGTAAAGACTTGTACAGTGTGTGCCTGTAGTGATGCACCATAGAGGCCTAACATATTTCCTTCCTTTTAGAACATTTGCAAAGTTAACCTTTTTAAAACCACAATTGTTTGCCTCCATGTTTGCTGGGTGGCAGTCTTCCTCTCTGCCTTTTGCTGGTTTACATTTCTTGGCACTCTTCCACTGTCAGTCAGGGGAATAATGTAAAACTATCGAGTGTGTAGCAACTGCACGCTTGTTTGCGTACACAGTCAACAATGCTTTTCAGCTTGGTGTTAGGTTTACATTTTAAATAGAATAAATGCACTAAAGGCAAAGCATCAGATCAACTTTTTTTAATTTATTCATTTTTATTGCATAATCTGAAAAGAACCAGTTTCATAACAATAGTGTTTGTTTTGTTTATTTCCATGCAGTCTGTGCTGGTGTATTCTGGACTCAATGCCATGTCCATGTGTTGTTGTTTGACAGCTAAAGACAAGGGAGAGAAGAAACTGTTTGGCTACTCCTTTGTTCCTCTGATGCAGGAGGATGGCAGGACTCTGCCAGATGGCACCCATGAGCTCATTATCCATAAGGTAAAAAAACCTTCATACCCTCACCACAAAGATTGTTACTGAAGGACATGAATCGACTGTGTGCTTTGCAGGATGTTTGTTTTCAGCACGCATTGTTCTGCAGATATATTAAGCTTGATGTGTTATTCCATCCAAAATTGTGTCTTATTTTGAATCAAAAAGGTGTAATAATTTCACTCTTAATCACTTTTTATAGACAGATTTTTTCTTGCAGTGTTATCATCTCACCAACAAAGGAGGGCTGTGCTTTGCATGATAATTCAAGCTACTTGGCCTTCATCAGTGGGCACTCTGAGTCCTTGCACCAAACATTTGACATGGTATTTAACAGGAAAAGAGCAAATTCAAAACAAAAGATTTCAGTGGACCGAAGGAAAACACAGTTCATGGTCATTCTAAATTGAAGAGAGATTTTCTTAAGTGAACCCACTCACTGTTTTGCATCACTCAGGTGTTGCCAGGGCCACTTCGGATGGGATTACATGCTGTATATCATTATGTGAATCATGTGCTCTAAATGGCAAAATGTGTCCACTCTGTTATCACACTGTTTGGTGCCACGGGCTGACAAACAGCTCACATCGCTCCGTTACACACCGACCGGCCCATGAGTCATGCCCGCTTACGTAACATTTTCAAGCTGTGCGGTTGAAATGAACCGCAAGCGAGTGTAACTGTATGCCTGCTTGCTTGTGCATACACACATCTATATCTGTATTTAGCATGACCTTTATGTCCGTTTTCTGCATTTTTATAGACCCTAAGAGACTCATCTTTTCACACATTTTGGTTTTTGAAAGATCAAAAGACTAAAGCAAATAAAATGGCCAGCCTCCCCCAGTTAAGAGCTTCTGCGAGACCGTCTTGGGTGTAATTCAGAATAATTGCAGACTACATGGTTTTACTCAGCTGCAGGCGAAGGGTGTGTGCATAAACCTCAGGCTCTGCGGAGGACAGAAAGCATGGAGTGCATTCATACATTTTATTGGCAGTGAGGCAGAACAGTGACCAAACGTCTGATTATTTATTTTGCTGTTAGCTAAACTATTTTCTACAGCCTAAAAAACAGAAAGTCCCTCTTTCATTGTCTTCTTTCAGTGGCCAGATTTAGTCCTGCTAAACTCCCGTAACCTGAGCCTGCCAGTTTTAGAGGACAGCTCTGGTAGCCCTGTGTGTTCCCACCGTTGAGAGGGGGAAAAAGGCCCATTCTAATGCCAGATGGAAGTTGCTGAAAAGCTCAATGAAACTGGCATGGCCTAGTTTCTCCTCAGACCCAAAATAGACACAGAAGAATCAGTCCAAACTGTGTGGTAGCTTTGGAGCTCAAACGGCCTCAGCTGTAGGCATTAAGGCAGCGCATTAAATCCCAAAAATAACAAGTTGTCTGTCATTGATTATGTGCAATAGCTGAAATGTCTCAATCACGATTGATATACAGTCTACAACAACAATAATAATAATAATAATAATATAAAACCAATTATGTTTATCGCCCACATATAAACCAATGAAATGTTTCATTACTTTAGCCTTTTGATAACATCACATCCTTCTGCTCCTCTCCTATTAATATCCTCTGCCAGTTTACAAAATGTGTGCTTTTTTTCTTTACTTCCTTCCCTCGTTCCCAGTGTGAGGAGAACACCAGCTTGGCAGACTGTTCGCGCTACCTGAAGCTGCCATTCTCCAAAGCCAACCTCCCGTCCAACAACCAGACTCTGAAAGGCACCAAGGAGTCTTTCTGGATCACCAGCTTCCTCTGCTCCACCAAGCTCACACAAAACGGTAAACTCGACTCAGTGATTGACATTTTGGCTACCCGCCCAGTGAGGTGTTTTGGCTTCTATGCTTGAACTCTTGTCACATTTTAAATTGCAGTTAGCTCAGTACACTAGCTGGTTCCGTGCGTCTGCACAGCTTTGTGGGTGAAGTCGGGCATACACTGTGTGATTTGAGCCCGTTTTAAAATGTTGTGTGATTCCAACACTATATGTGCTTACGCTGTACGGCCTGATCATCAAGCCACACCCTGTGTGCTCACAACGTATGTGTAAAACAATAATAATAATGGTAATAATAAGAGACTTTATTGATATTGCATCTCTCATACAAGAAATGCAGCACAAAGTGCTTTACAATAAGGGAAGTGTAAGCTCAGTGAACAGATAGGTAGTGTGTTCCATAGCTTTGGGGTGTAATTGACAAAGGTTGCATCCCAGTCTTCTCCCTGGCTGTTGCTGGAAACCTCTAATAAACTAGCAGCAGATGATCGCAGTGTTCTTGGAGGCAACAAGGGAGTTAGCAGTGTAGCTCGGTCCTAGCCCACAAGGACTTTGTATACAAGGAGGAGGACCTTAAAATCAATTCTAAATGTAGCAGGAAGCCAGCGCAGAGCAGCCAAGACTGTCCTGATGTGCTCTGTCCTCTTGGTTCTGGTTAATTGCTGAGCTGCAGAGTTTTAAATGAGAATAGACAATAAAAAATAGACAATAAAATGACCCATCAATCCCTGCCGACCCTTCTGGCAACTGATTATTGTCATACTTGCATTCATGTCGTCAAGCTCTGTTAAGTGGCTGTCCATTATTCACTAATTCTACAGCAGGAAACGGCCCTTCAAAATAAAAGCTTTGTGCCGGAAATTCACTGTCATTCAAATAAAGTGTGTTTTATACAAACTTGACACAATTACGTGTCTCTTGTGGCTCATTCAGAATGGACCTGCGACCCACTTTTGGACCGTGACCCGCCATTTGAGAACTACAGGGCTTCACTATGTGATCCATTGAGGCACTGAGGTTAGGGACTTGACATGTGGCTCTGTTTAAACTGTACGAGTGCTTGAGGACGGTTCGACCAAAATTTCTGACATGTCAGAAATTCATCCTAACGTCCACCAGCTGCAGCAGTTGATTCGACCACAATCAGTCCTTGGTACCGTGAACACTGTGAGGCAAACAATGTCCATCGAAGCAGAAATTTGGTCCCACTCCAAATCAAATTATGCAACTCAAACATCAGGTCAGAAATGGGCTCAAATTGTACTGTGTATACCAAGCTTAAGGTATACAACTATCATCGCCAAATAGAGATCAGCACTTCACAAAAGGCTAAAAATAATGGTGAAAAGCTGTTTGTGTAAGAAAAAACAGACAAAGTGACAACTTCTGTGCAGGTGAGAAAGTGACATTTCCATCCAAAGCATTCAAAAGTGTGAAGAAAACCTGTGAATGTGCAGTGTGGTGGGAAAAACTTCGAGTTTGCAGCACTCACTAATGAACCTATAAATCCTTGCTTTCAGAAATCTGCTTGCAGAGTGGGAACTGTAGTCTTATTTCAGCAGGACTAGCTCGTCGCTGATATTTTGCCCTCATTTATTCTGTTGTGAGCAGTGGCCAACAATATTCATAAATCGAAACAGAAGGGTTGCCACAAAGGAGACTTTTGTTTTTCTCCATTAAGAATGAGTGGTGTGTTCCAAACTTTACCAGGCGTAGTCACTGTTGTACCAGACAGCAGTATTTTCAGACTGCAAAAAAAAAAACTGTGAATGATAAATCATTTTTTACCTCATTAAGTGGATGTTAGAATATATAAACAGAAAGGCTACAGGCACAATTCACTTGCAACAGGCTGTTAATTTCCTGAATACATTTGATTTTGTCGCTGAATTGATTATAGAAGTATTGCAGAGTGTTTTGATGACAAAATTAGCTCGACAGATTGGTGAAAAACAAATGCAGTCACGCACGCACTCAAAACACGTGCACACACACACAAATTCAAAGTTGCAAAAAAGACACGCTTCAGGTTGAACCGAATCCGAAGAGACAGCTAAAAGACTTTCTTCTCCAGGCTCATGTTTTATTCATGCATATGTCTGGGGACCCTGGCTCAGGAAAATGACTTTTTATCTCCTTTATCCCGCCGCACTTGAAAATGTCATCATTTGTTTGGATTCTGTGGAGTTTTTGGGCTATAATTGAAGGGTGCGGTGATGCTTTGTGATCTGAGGTGCACGTTGCTCTCATAATCCTGCGCTTCTTCACAAACAAACACGAGATATGTCTTGATCTTTTGTGCTTGTCACTGCTGTTTTTCTGTATCTCCTTCATTTGCTATCTTATCTCCTTCTTTTTGTCTTTCCTCCAGGAGATATGCTGGACCTGTTGAAGTGGCGAGCCCACCCCGAAAGGATAAACGACAGCCTCTCTAAGCTGAAAGAGATCGATGGCTCCGAGATTGTCAAAGTAGGCCCACAATGAGATTTCTCAGCGCTGAATTGCTCTTGCTACCCTGGCATTTGTAGTATTGATTGTTTTTGATTTGATTTCAGTCCACGTGTTTTGTTTTTTTTTCAAAGTTCAAGTCCAGAGGATGAGGATGTTCAAAAACTGAAAAGTTAATTTGATGCTGCAGCTCGGCGCGTACAAACTCCCTTTTGTTCTGCTCCCTGTTTCAGTTTCTCCAGGACACCCTGGACACTCTCTTTGGTATTCTGGATGAAAGCTCTCAGAGATATGGCCTCAAGGTGTTTGATTCACTGGTAAGTGGTGGTATTTTGCTGTTGCTGGTATTTCCTGTTGCCTCTTTTCCCTCATATGTCAAGCAGAATCTCACACTGTTTGAATCAAACACAGAAACACAAACTTACTGACAGAGAAAGATCGTGTGATGTAACGCCACAGAGCTCGCTGAACCAATCTCACCCCGGTCACGCTGCACTGCGCTGATAGAGCGAGGCTTGTGATCGATCTGGCTCTCTCTCTCTCCGACTCTTTCTTTCTCCGTGTGTCTCTCTCTCTACATCAGTCTCACGCTGACACATGAACACACTCTCTCCTCTCAGCGTGGTGTTATCAGTGATGAAAAGGTCCAGCGAGCCGGTGCAGTCATCAAGTTTCCGTTTTGCGGTTTTGAGATCAATCCAACAAGTCTGACATGTGGACTTATCTTCTGTGGTTGGACAAATTCAGGGCATCTCACAACAATCTGCGCATGAGCGAAACGTGGAGTATTCCAGCTTGTAAAGGGCTCTTTGCATGGGTGGAATATGTTCTAAATAAAAAAATATAAGCTTCAAGTGTCCTTCAAAACAGTCCAAGACATACTGTAGGGTTTGTGTGAAATTCAGTGCCTTTATTTTACATGGCAATATGTAATAAAAGTGGCCAACGCGTTTTGACTGGCATCGGTCTTCTTTAGGGTTGAGAGGGTAATTTGTGCAGCCCTTGCCAAATTGGTCTTAGCTTAGTTATATTTTTAGATATCTATTCAACTTTATATATTCATATATATAGATATATGTGGATGTTCTTTTTTCAAAGGTCCAGTGTATATGATTTAGGGGGATATATTGGCAGAAATGGATATAATGAAATAAGTATGTTTTGATTGAGCTGTTTATATCTACATGTAGAGCGGGTCCTTGTCCACCAAGTCCGCCATGTTGCACTGTCATGCTCCTACAGAAGCCCAGAAGGAACAAACTAAACACTGACTTTAGATACAACCATTTAGGTTTGTGTCGATCACTGTAGTTTGCAGACTCTCCGCAACAAGCTGAACAGCATCAGAAAAACACATTTTTAGAGAAGAACAGACTCCTGAGGATATTGTGGTTCCTGGCAAAAAAACGTCTGAGAGAGATAAAAAAGAGAAAAAAGGCGAGCACGCATTAGCAGGTGCCAAGCAACACTGATTTGTAATGTTAACTGCTTTACTCAGTGTTTTTACTGGTTTTAATCATCTGGTCAGTTTGTTTTAGAGATGAAGAAACCTCTGTGGATAATTTGGCTCCAGCTAAAAACTTCCTGAACAATGAACACTGAGGGAATTCGAACTGGAAGTTCACACATGGGAGAAGTTTCATTTTGTTGTAATCTGCAGTCCTCACTAATAGATGGGTCTAAACCCTACACACTGCCCCTTTGAGTCTTACATGTTTTTTATATTTGATATATTTTTTTTTTCTGTTGGACATATTGTACGTGTACATTTTGCACATTTTTTTTCTTTTACATACTTCTTATTTTCTGTTTTCTTATGTCTATATGTCTATACATAGTATGCACAGAGAAATTATAAGTAGTACGGCAACTGTGATATCCTCCAATTCCCTTGTGAGGACCAATAAAGCATTTCTGAATTGTGATTTAGTTGTGCTAACAAAACAGCATTCACTTCCTGTTATGTTCTTTGTTAGCTTTAAGAATTCTTCACCTGCAAAATAACAAATTTCTCACCCTGTCCCACCATGAATTCGTGAAGAAAAAGTTTTCTTGAAAGCCTCCACTGTGAATGGAGAATCCAAAAAAGGCAAAGATTCTTGATAAATTAGAGTCATTGTGTTTAACAACAGCAAAACTATATCAAAACATCACTTCACAAACTCGCACAGAACTGGTGCAGTATAATCCAAGTCTCATTTATCCAGTTGTACTCTCAGTACTTCCCAATTCAATGTTTCCCTTTAAAGAATGCTGAAAAACCTGCAGTCTTAAGTTTGAATATTTGCTGCATCGTATAGCTCAACAACAAATTGATACAGAAAAAGTACAATGATCAGCCACAACTTTAAAACCACTGGCAGATGAAGTGAATAATATTAACCATCCTATTACAATGTAATGTTCTGCTGGCAAACCTTTGGTTTTGGCATTCATGTGGTTGCCACCTGACACACTCCACCCACCCAGCCGCCGCTGCAGACCAAGTACACAATGGCATAAGCACTCCCTGAGGGCAGTGGGCTCCCAGCAGGACAATGCACCATGCCACACTGCAAACACACACTGCTCAGGAATGACCCAAGGAACGTGACAAAGACCTCGAAGTGTCCACCTGGCATCCAAATTCCGCAGATCCCAATCTAAATGAGCATCTGTGGCACATGCCGTTACTCCACCTCACAACCTACAAGACTCAATGGATCTGCCGCCAATGCCCTGGTGCCACACACTGCAGGACACTCGCAGAGATCCTGTGTCCATGCCTCGACAGGTCAGAGGCAAGTCCTATCCAGGGAGGCCCCGCCTTGGATAAGGGGTACATCTGGGGTACCGGCACATCACAAGAATCCTTGAGCAGATTGGGACCTGTGAAATTTGGAAGTCAGGACGAGACCTTGAGCTTTTTGTCACACTCCACAGGCCATTTCTAAACAGTTTTTGTGGTGTGGCATGCTGCTATTTTCTGCAAGGGGGCCACTGCCATTGGGGAGTGCTGTGGCCATGAGGGGGGGTACTTGGTCTGCAGCGGTGTTTGGGTGGGTGGAACATGTTAGGTGGTATCCACATGAATGCCAGGACCAAAGGTTTCCCAACAGAACATCGCACTGTAACAAGATGATCAATGTACTTCACTTCACCTGTCAGTGGATTTAATGTTTTGGCTAATTGGTATATGTACAGTGTGAAATTATAAAATGTCTTCTTTGTTTATTTACAGGTCCATATTATCAACCTCCTCCAGGACAGCAAATTCCAGCACTTCAAACCAGTCATGGACACCTACATTGAGAGCCACTTTGCTGGAGCTTTGTCCTACAGGTACGTGATACAAGCGCACAACAACAAAGCCTCACCCGTATATTATATTCTAATGACATACTGTATCACATGGGCAGGCAGGTCGACCTGCGTCAGCGCTGAAAGGCAGCTCTGCTCAGCTCTGTGTTTTGATTCAGTCGACAGAAGTGTGAATGAAATGCGTATGGTGCCCCCTGGCTGATGAAATATGAAATTGTGCTTGGTTTTGCTTCTCTACCTCCTCATTTCTTTCCCTATCTGTCACATGCATACACACACATATAAATACGCACACATACTCACAACCTGCTGTTCTCACCGGCTGTCTTCTTCACACTCTCTGTACCTGTTAAGATATCGTGCTGGCGCTGTCTTCTTCTCTTTTTTCAGTCGTTGCATGCACCCACACAGAACGCTGCTGCCACATCCATCTGCTTTAAACTCTCTTACCTGCGTGATATTGTTTCATTAGAAATGTCACACCTTAATTAATTGACACAGAAGTTATCTTAAGTTATTAACAGGGAACCAAGATGTCATCCAGTCCTGATTAGGATTAGACAATCATCTCATTCAGTAATCAGTGTCTGTCTTCTTTGTCATCAGCTCACTGTTGCACAAAGAGATGCCTCTCTTGAAGTATCTGCCTTCACTGGAGTTTTTTCTGAAGTCTCCACTAATTTAAAAACTGAAACAAACAACAGATTTTTATGTATTTTTGTCTGTCATCTCAAAATTATTACTCTCAGCTGGAACATTTGAATCTGCTTTACTTATAAAAAAACTGGCAAACAAGTGGAATTTTCTCTGAAATTGATTAAACAAGTGTTTCATTTCAAAACACTGCATTGCCTCATCTTAAATCCAGTGAGAGAAGCTATGTGCGACGTAGCTAGGGGTGAGTAGTGATACTGTGTGTGTGTGTGTGTGTGTGTGTCTTCTCCAGGGACCTGATCAAAGTGCTGAAGTGGTACGTGGACCGCATCGTTGACGCAGAACATCAGGATCACATACAGCAGGTGCTCAAGGTGAGGTGCCTTCTCCTACACACACACATGCACACACAGGACACACGCAAAGGGGATGTTTTCACAAGACACAAAATCATGGATATATACACACACATACACAATCACAACATCAACACAGATGCATCCAGAAATACAAACAAACAAACCTGCTCCCTCTCACTGCCACTCCTCCTAATTTGCCCCCCGCCCCTCCATCAGCAGTGAATACATCGCGCCACCATTCATTATTCCCCTCCTCAATCTATTACGCTGCATGCAATTTTAATCAGCAGAAATGCAGTGCCTCTGGTTGTTGGGAATCCACATCACATTATTCTAATGACTCATGCAGATGCGGCGTGAGAGAAGCACATTGCGGCTCCTGTACTGTGGTTTTCCATTCACGTATCATTCACGCAACACGTTCTTCACCAGAAGTAAATGTTACTCTGTCATGCAGTAAATAATAAATGAGACACACCGCAGATGTGTTTGCAAGGTTTTCTTGTACAGACTGAGTGATTTATAGCATGTCTTTTGTAGGTTTTTTTAGAGCACGTCCTTTTGACAGGTTAAAAGGGAAACACAACCTGAATAAAGAGTTCTAATATGTTGTTTACATGGCTGAGGAAAGTTCAATCAGTATTTGTGAACATGAGCTACTCTCTCTCAAAGCCAGAAACCAGAGATATATTTCAATCAGGAGAGGCAGAAGAGTGAAGTAAATGTAATATTTGATACGGAATATGAGTGTGCAGATTAACAGATGATGTGTGCTGATTAAGATTCAACAGAAGTCTTTGGTGCTCGGACACCAGAGGGAGATATTTTGTGATCGAGGGACATCTGAGCAGCAGCAAGATAAATTCCCCCATGGAGTCCAGACACTGGTGGTGGTGGTGGTGGCTGATGACTCTGAGGATGATGAATCCGTAAAGACTAGGTGGTGATGGGGAGGTGGAGGGCGTGCACAACTGCAGCAAGAAAGAACTACAGCAGAGAAATAACCATATTTGAAATAAGGAGCATTAAGATGATAGGCTGACAGAGAAGGGGTGTCACTGTGCTATTGGCTGATTGTGAATCAGCTGATGGCTCAATTGAGTTACCCAGACAAGGACACCAAGACATAGTAAGTAAGTAAGGAGTAAATGGCAGGGTGAGAGAGAAACTTACAAAAGTATTGTCTTCCTGACTCAACTTTCACTAGAGTCTCATGTTTTAAAATCGTGATGTCATCAAGTGTAACGTCTGGAGCTACTCCAGCTATAATAGCTGTTTTACACAGACATCACACTATAGGGCCACATTGCATTTTTACACAGGACCAAACAAGTGTGTAATTTTAGGCAGCATGCTGGCACTGCGGAAGCAAAATAGGCGTGATGGATGTGAGGTACCACAACAGTGTCGGACTCTAGTGTGACATATAATGTATGTCTGTACAATAACAATGGCATTACTATGGCAGTAACAACCATTAACCACCACTGTTTTATGGTGGCTGATCTTGTCCTCTGCTCGGAGGGTAAGGAGCTCCTGGACGTCATTGTTTTCCCAATTTGCAGACATTTTCAGCTGCTGCGCTTCTTCCTTAAGTTAGCCGCTATGTGCTAAGAGCTGCTTTATATATCTCCAAGTGTGGGTCGCACGCATAACACATTAGCTGTCCCATTTACACAGAAGTCATTTCGGCGCTGTTGAGTTTTCCGTCATTTCACACCACTTTTTGCTTTCTTATAAATTCAGTCATAAGAGCGAAGCTTTGGATGTAATACGCTAGAAGCAAAATCGAATGTCACATAATGCTTTCACCACTTTAACTGGAAGGGAAGTCTGACTTGCTGTGTTTTCGTGATTTTTTTAAAATCGCAGAAGAGATGATAAACACCAATTTTTCTTTTTGTCCTCCAGGCCAGCGAGTACATCTTCAAGTACATTATCCAGTCTCGCCGGCTCTTCTCATTGGCCACAGGAGGCCAGAACGAGGAGGAGTTCCGAGTCTGCATCCACGAGCTCTTCATGTCCATCCGCTTCTTCCTCTCGCAGGAAAACAAAAGCACCAGCCCTGTCGCACAAACACAGGTATGTATGTCTGTGTGACATGCATATACATGTCTCAAACGATCTTATCAGTGTGCATCTCTGTGTGCACAGATGTGAACGTGTGAATCTGCGCCTGTCGGTACTTGTGCACCACATTATGTTTTCTGTCTAAGGGAGTCCTGTTAATGCAGCTGTGATAGGTGAGAAATTGTCTATAATTGAATTTCATGCTGCCAGAGGGGCTGGAGTCGGAATAGGCATTTCTGTGGCAGCTTTTCCATTTCCGCTGGGAGGTCTGCACAGCAGGGCAGCCGCCTTCACTGATTTCGAACAAGCAAACCAAAACAAACAAGCTAAAGACGCCGAAGATAATCCTAATTACACACCAGAAACAGATGCCTGTGTGGTTTTTCTGTGTGTGTATTTGTGCACACTTGTAGGGAAATACCCACATTTTTTGCATCTACTGAACCTGTGTGTGGATCTTTGATCTGCTTTCATCTTTTCTTTTTCTACTGCCTTCTCCATGTTCTCCCCCTCTTCCTCATCATCTCTTGTTTGGCTCTTTTGTATTCTCATTTGCCTCTTTTTTTCCAATCACTTCTCTTTAGTCCATTAGAGTCGTGTACTCCTTTAATCGATTAAATCCCAGGTCGCGCTCAGTACTCAAGTCAGACAAAACCTTCGCATAAATGTTTTTGTGCTCATTCCCCTAAGTACATTAATAATCCCCTCTCTTTATTGCTTTGTTTGCCTCACCCATGTGCCCTCATCCTGAACATATTTTTTGTTCTAGCGTTGGAGGAAAATTTAATCTTTTCCATTACCTCATCAGAGTTTTTTACCGTAGCTCATTTGAAACAATTGTAACAGTCTACTCAAGAGACTGACAGTCTTGTTTTAAACCCCTCAGTCACTTTAGTAATTATTTCACCTCTCTTTAAGGCCAAAAAAACAAGTGCAACATTGGCTTTTCCACTTGTGCCCTCTCCATGATGTCTGAAAAGCTCCACTTCAGCCCTCCACTGACTCCTGATCTCAAATAATCTGTATTCTCAACACAACTGTAGCTGTGGGAAGATGCAGGGCAGGCTAATGTTAATCCAAGTTGATCTGCGACATGTGGGCACACACACATGCTGGCTCGACACACACAAACACATACAGCGCTCATAAACGGCAAAGCCATGTAGCTGTAATTTACCACCTGTAACCAGTTTTCATCACAGGATGATGTAAAATCTGATGTTTTAAGCACCTACAAACAAAGAGAGATGCTGTTGCAAGAACAGTAGAGACCATTTCTTGCTAAAATTTTCCCTTCTAGAAATAACTGTCAATAAGAGTTTTTGCACAGATGGAGTTTACCGTGGGGAACTATTGTGTTAGGGAACAAGTGGTTTGTCTAAACAATTAACACAGGATTTCTCTAGCTTTTCTGGCACGTGAGCTGATTATTACCAAGCGGCAGCCTCTGGGGCTGAAAGAAGTGAAGCCAAGACGAAAGTCCCAAAAACTGCATTTCCATTTGAGGCAGGCTTCAAGAGCACGTCAGTCCCCATAGACCTTCATGCTAAACTTTACAGCAGAAATAAACAAGTTTACAGCCTGGTACAAAATAACTGTTCAGGTTTACTCCTTAATGACAACTATACAGGGGTTGAACTCTAACATATCTCTCCCGTTACAATGTTATTAAGGCAATCTTTTTAAAGGACCCCATCACTGAAAGAGACAGAGCAGAAACCCCCTGCCTCATATATTGTATAAAACTGAGTCACTGGTGGTTTCTGAGATGGACGGTATGTCAGAGTCTTTTGCTTGAAAAGATACAAAATGATCCATTGTAGCTTACAAAAATGTCTGTACACTTGGAAAAATAATATAGCTAATGGGCCAATAAGTAGTTGCTTTTATTGCTAAGTGCCGCACAGGGGTGTGGCGTTAGCTAGCTCACCTGATTGTACAATGGTTCATGGGTAACAGTTAGCCTTAAATTAAATTAAATTAAATTAATTGAATTGAATTGAATTAAATTAATGTTAGGTACTGTAAATTATTATTTTTACTTTCAATGAACATGCTGATTTATCTTAGCTAGGAATGTTTTGGTTTAATGCTATGTTTATTTTGAGATATATGCTAATTACAAAAAAAAGAAAGAAAAAAAACTTCAATTGGATTGTCAAGCAAGAATTTGGCGCAACTCTGACGACCCTCTAGGGGTCCCAGACCCCTAATAACCCCAGATTCAGAGTTTAGGTGCAGCCATAGCTGTCCTTATTTCATTTTCAGTTCATGAAAGTAAGTTGGAACATCTTGTTCAAGGTTTGGTTGTCAAATATTCAGTTTTTCTCTTAAATTCATTTTGTTTTGATGGTTTTAAGCCTGCTTTTTGCGAGTATAAGTGAGCATTTGCACTTTTACAGTTAACCAATGCTATAAATGCACTGTGCTAATCAGACTAGCAGTTAGCAATAGGGTGAGCTCCACTCTTATATCCACAGCTTCAAAAATCCAGATTCGATGGCCAAAAACCAGAAGCTTCAAAACAGGGGTCCGCAAATAAATGGGTGATGTCATGGTGGCCACATGCATGACAGTCTACGATTATTCTGTTCCACATGTGTTGTGGACATAGCAGTTGAAAAGATTACAAAGAAAATTATGTAATTAGAAGATAATTACTGTATTTATGTTAATGAAAAGCAAAAATACGAGTTATGGATATCAGTCTTCTATGACTCTTGCCTGAGCGTAGACCCGTAGACCCATTATCTCCAAAGGGCTTGTAAAAAGTTGCAGTGTTTTGGAGCTCCTTTTTCTCAATCTGAGCTGCTCTTTTGTCAAAAGTAAACACCTGTGACATTGAAACACAATGTTGCTGATAAATACCATCTGTCCTCTGCCAGGCTTTCCTGGAGAAATGACGGTAAAAGGGAAAAACAATGAGACAGTGACTCACCTCTCTAGACTTTTAGTAATCTTCATTTTTCAATTGTGCAGCGAGAATCTGACAGAACTTGACAGAAAGAAAAAGCATCAGACTGAGAGCTACAAACAAGCGACCGACAGCAATCCCACTGGAGTAGGCCTCAAATTGAATCCACATAATCCCTGACTGCCAAACAAATCCACTCTAGGCTAATGATTCATAGCACAATAGTCGACATTTACCTTTGTTTTCCCAGCACAACAGGACAATAGCGCTCTGTAAACACAGATGTATGTGAATACAAAGAGGATTGTGTGATGGTTTCCTTTTCTTTTTTACAACTTAACAGAATCTTGTGTAACAAACTCTTTGATCCAAAGCCCTGAGGTTCTGAACACAATTTGCTGTTGCCAGTTTTCCCCATTGAGCTTCACAGAACTTCCACATCCTTGTGAGAGTGGAAGCCCGTTATTAGATAACATATACAGGTGTTGAAATTACAAAACAAACACTTTATAAAACATGCATATGCAGTTTGAATGCTTGTGGCTGTGGCAGATTGATTACAGTCTTTGAGAAAAAAACACATTTTTGACAGTGCAGTTCATCCTCCAAATGATTGAACATTGCCCCGTTCTGTCTAGGCGGTGTTCCTGCGGACCTTTCCAGCTGTTTACGGCGAGCTGTTGAAGATCTTCACTGTGCGAGAGGTGGCCAACTTCGTCAGGGAGACGCTGGGCAGCCTGCCCACCGCCGCACACGCTGACTGCCTGGAGGCTGTCAAACTGCAGTGCATCGCCAAGACGGTGGAAAGCCAGCTTTACATTAACCCAGGTAAAGACTTGTTCACACAAACAGATGCACAGTTTGATATGAATACATAATTAAAGCTTGTAAACACACTGAAAACCCAACGCGGACAAATTTGTGAGCAAATAACACAAACAGAAAAAAAGCCATGTGTACAGATTATGAACAGAGGAAAAATAAACAGCACAGAGGGAAACAAACAGATTTGAACAACCAGATTTATCCTCAAAAAGCAGATAATAATCAGTCATACTTTGTACTGTGTGTTTGTCTTGCATCGCGCACAAACAGGCTATTAGTCCATATTACACTGATGGGTTGTGCACTCCTGCAGTGTAGTCATTTGAAAACACACCTCGGCTAATTGTTACCCTGCAGAGTACCTAAGGGTTCACACTGAAGCAAATTACTGTCAATTTCTAGCATGTTCCCAAAGGCTACACAGAGCAAGAACAACATCTCTCATGCAATTCACATTAATGTTACACACAGAATTACATTTATATACATTTAATTAGATTTAAGAAACATTTTGCTCTTGTGAAAGCAAAACGATAACTAAGTACAGCCACAAAAGGTGAGTGTGTTTTCCTTTTGTGTTCATGTCCTTATAAATCATTATGTCTTTGATGTGTGACAAATGTGTGTGTGTGTGTTTGTGTGTGTGTGTTGCAGAGTCACGGTGTATCCTGTTGCCTGTGGTGCTCCGTGTCCTCCAGGCACACATGCAGGAGCAGAGAGACCTGGTCATGTGTGCTCGCATCCTCACCAGCATGTTGTCCCTCATCAAGAAGGAGGAGAATGGCACTGCGGTGAGTGTTACAGTGGTAATTGGCTGCCATTATACAAGCCCACCTCATTCTCTAAGGGGACCTATTATGCTCCTTTTCAGGTTCAGACCTGTATTTTGGGTTTCTATTAGAGCATTTTAACACGGTTTACTGGTCAAAAACACTTCATTTTCCTTATACTGTATGAACAACTTAATTCACTCTCGGTCTTAACACTACGTTATAGAGCCTGTCTCTTTAAGCCCCCCTCCCTAAAACTCCCAGTCTGTTCTGGTTGATCACTGATTCTGGGGCTTCTGCATCTCTCAGTCTCTGCAATGTCATTGCAGCTGTGGGAATGACTCTAACAGAGTTTAGGAGAACTGTGAAAAATCACCAACAAAAGCTTCTAAAACTAAAATCTTCACACTGGACATGTTTCAGCAGGAATATGATCCAAAAATGAGGAGAAATTAACAACCTCAGCAACCAAGTTTACATGTTCCCTGACATAAGCATGTAGCTACATGTAGCAGTGTTCTTGTGACTGGGGAATGACTATGAATAGCAGCACTTTCTGCCATGAAAAATCCCCAATGGAGCTCCTAAACCAAATCCTCTTAATTAAGCATGTTTGAGCTGGAATATAATTCAAAATAGGTGGGAAATTAACAACAATAGAAACCAGGTTTACATGTTTCCTTGATGTTAGCATGTAGCCACATGTAGCAGTATTTGTCATGTAAGCACTTACAGTGAAGCGCCTAGAGCAGATGATAATATAAAGATATCCTTGAACTGATGTCAGTTTGTAGCGAAAGTAGAAAAAAAAACATTGGAAATAGAGTATTCAGAACGCTCTGAAGCGTTACGTCTTTGCTCACAAAGATTACTTTAATGTGTTTACCTCATTATTTGAAACTTTGGCTACATTTAACACGAACATCCGATGTTGTCACAATATCCTCCTGAGACCCTGCGTCCTCATATTAGGACATCACATTTTGGGTTTCCTTGACTTTATACTTCATTCTGTTTATCTTAGACATGCTGTCTTCATTCTTGGACACTTCTTGTGCCATCCAGTGGTAAAAAGAGCACAATACACTAAGCCATGTAAAAACAAGATGGCAGCCATCTCTGCCAAGTCAGTTCCAACACAAAAGTGGACAAGGTCTAAACTTGATCACATTTTATGGTTGAAACGTGTTTGTTTATGATTAATAAGGTTTGATATGGCAACACATTTGACTAATTTTAGCAACAATAACAAGATAAGACACTGTTAATTAGGAAGTATTTGTTTGGACTTAATTGTTGTCTCATTTGAGGACATTGGGACTTAATTATCATTGACAATCTTTAGTTTTTTATACTTATCGAGTCCTACTGACCCCAAATAGTTAGGAGAAATATAAAATGCATACCAAACAAAAGTTTGGGTCTCAGGAGGATATAGATATATAGAACAGAAGAGATTGACACCATTCTCATGTTTGTATGGTGACTTTAAAGCTACTCCAAAGAGCCAGTTAGCTCTGTTTGGCACAAAGACTGGAAACGGAAATATGGCTATCTCTCTGACAAAGTCTCAAATCCCCTCGAGGAATGCCCATTGTTTTGACAGCCCAGAATTCCAAAGCCCTGTGAGTCTGAAAAATGTCCCAGTGGACCTAAAGCTCATTTTTCCGACTTGGTTATGTTTAGTAAAAGATTATGTTGTGGTGTACACTCACGTTTGGTGGCACACACACACAGCGAAGGGTAGGTATAAACACCTGGGATCAGTGGCTCAAACGCTGTTGGTAAACTCAAACTAACTGCAGGGAGTGGGTATTTTTGAAGAATTGGGACTATGTAGTATTGGGCATTTGCATTTGGGATAGCGGGCTGTTGGAGAAATGGGCTGTTTATCCACTGGGATATTTTTCGGACTAATGGGGCTTTGGAATTTTGGGCCGTTGGAAGAATGGCATGGCACCAAATCCTCCTATCTCTGGGCTATGCTAAGCTAACCAGCTGCTTCATATTTAGCATGAGACTGGCATGCATCAATCTTCCTATCTGACTCTCAGCAAGAAAACAATCAAACGTATATTCTGAAATGCTGAACTTTTCTTTTAAGCCATCTTGTGTGCTCACTGCAGAAATTCAACATCAACAAATAAGCATATTGTAGCATAAAAAAGATTGATTTGGCCACCATTTATCAGGTAATAGATAAGTGGCATTTACATTTTATTAAGGATGAAGTATCTTCATACCTATATGTTATCCCATACAGTTAAAGTGAATTTAATTTGCCACTCTACAAGACTGTACAAGGGAATCACCATCCATAATAAGTGGAAAATAACTTTAAAGGAAGTCAAAGCTAAAGGAATTAGTCTTACAGCAATTTCCTTGCCAATGCATTGCAATAGCAGATTGCTTTGTTGTGTATATGGTCAATTAGTCTTTGTAACAAGGACATTGGCAGCCGTGCAGTTCAGTAATGAGACCCATCAATTTAGCAATGGGCATTGTTAGAGTGGCAGTCACTTAGAGCTGCGTGTGTGTGTGTGTGTTTGTGTAGCAGCTCGGGTTGCCTGACTTGCACTGTTCGCTGCCAGAGGGGCAGCTAGTGGTAGCACGCACACACATGCACACACAAACACACACACACAGAGTGGCACCACATCTAAAGGGAAGTGACAGCCAATGTGCCAGTCTGAAGCTCCTTCTCATTATCGCTCTGTCCAAAACCTGTCTGTCTTGTCAGGGGGAGAGACTAGAGGGAGACACACACACACACACACACACACACACACACACACACACACTAGTTTATCCTCCACTCTCTTAGAGTTGCTTTTAATCTTAAACTGTCTCTCTCTCCTTTGTGTTCCATCGTCTTTTATTCTTTTCCATTCTCCTCTTTCTCTGTGAATTTAGAGTTTCAAAATGTTGCTGTTAGCCTTGAAACTTCTTATTAGTCCCCAAACTTACTGGTTCAAGGCTCATTAAAACTGCGATGAAAGTAGGATTACAGGGTAAGGAGTGCAGACTTTGGCTCAGAGGCAGAATGACGTCAGCTGTCGATCACGGTTCAAGGTTGTGCCAACAGATAAACTCAAGTCGAATTCAAATTAGTCAAGATAAGTTAAAGAACATTTATGTAACTCTGAGAGAGAAGTGTCATTGTTCAAATTTCAAGGATGACACATTTTAGACATTTTAGACTCACATTTTGACTTTCTTGTCTTGTATTTTTTAATAAAGTGAAAGTATAGTGTCCCTGCTGCCTGTCGTTCATGTCATGTCCTTTGTGCAGGAGCCGGTGGTCTCTGAAGAGGTGGAGCTAATTGTAGAAAGCCTGCTGGGAGTTTTGCTGAGAACCATCCTGGAAATTAGCAACCGGCCGCAGCCTGCTGGACCTACCATGAGACTGCAGTTCCAGGATGTCACTGTACGTGTGTTATATTGCGTGTCAATCTGTCTGTGTGTGTGTGTGTGTGTGTGTGTGTATGAGAGCTTACCTCTGTAAATTGTTTTGGGACTTAACAAAATGTGCAGGAGTAATTATGGATTTAAAATTAAGTTGCTGCAGTGGTGACTAATTCCACTAACATTATTAACATTAATGGCAATAATTAAGATTTATAATACAACACAGCACAGAGAGGTGAATGGTGAAGTGGATAATAATGAGATCATCATCACTGGGTGATGATGGAGACTCAGGGAGGAGTTGTTCCACTTGTAGTCGCTCTGCTAATGTTACTGCAATTGTTACTGGTTGCTAATAGAGGTTAATAAAGGGCATTCTGCAAATATGATATAACAAAGTGCTTCCTTTCCTGTTTCCTACAGCAAAGGATATAAAGGATAGGGATGGGCATTTAAAGTAATTTCCTTTTCAAATACTCGCATTAAATTCTAGTAAAAATCGAACACAAGAAAAGAAATGCAAAACATCCAAAAATGCAAAACAAGTGGAATTTAAAACATATTTTTGAACAACTAGGCTTTAATTAGTCTGTTAAACCATACATTTACATAACACAAGTTCACTTTTTTATAGTGTTTTCTTTTTTTTAACAATATTTAAATGAAGGAAATTTGTGCAGGTTAGAGCTTTAGCTTCTGTACTGTGAATATGCAAGTAGTGTACAGACACAAGACTACCCAAATGTTTGGATTGCTTAGAAGTGGGTGGGCTTAGAGTTTAGTACGATACGGAGCTAGGGATTTTGATAGGGCTGCCCCCAGCTAAGAATTTTCCTAGTCATTCAGGGCCATTACTCGACTGGTGGCCCGCATGTTTATGATATTAATTTCATTTTTAAATTATGTATTTTGAGCAAGGCACCACAATGGTTTGAGTTGAAGGTGTGCGAAAGAATAGTGTCAGTAACATTGTTAACACTATGCTACATTACAGAGAAATACAAAACCGTACTAATGAACCTTCATTAATATAGGCCTATATTTTATCTACAAGTGCACGTCACACACTGAGCGAGCTGCCTGTTAATGACGCTGTCAGCAAAGCAGTGTTAACATATCACCTTGGGTTCATCCTTCACCTACTGAGTTTGCTGTACCTGATCTTGTTGCTTTGCCACCACTGCAAAAGGTTGTGGTGGGATGATATGCACGGCTCATTGAAAAACTGCTTTAACTTTATAACTTAAACTTTAATTATTTTATTAATTTTGGGCACTTCTGAAAATAATCATGGTTATACCACAACATTTAAACTGATGACCATGTAATCTCTTCTCCCTCTTTCTCTCTGTTGTGTTTTATCCTGTCAGGGGGAGTTTGTGGCGTGTTTGTTGGCCCTTCTGCGACAGATGAGTGACAGACACTACCAGCAGCTGCTGCAGGCATTCAGCAGCAAAGACAACCTGAGGGTAGGACCACCACATCCATCTCTCTCATTTCCCATCTGTCTGTCTGAGGCAGTGCTTCTCTTTCTCTCTACACCCTTCCCTGAGACCACATCAATCTTTCTTTTTCCATATATTTACCCCTTTCAAGCCTTTCTTTGCCATCACTTGTCCATTGTGTGAATTGGCATGTAAATATTGGGTAGAGAGTGAGAGAAGAATTTCCATATATATGTTGTTTTTTGGATTTGACATTCTAATCTTTGTTTGTCAGAACAACATTTGTTTTTCTCCCTGCCCTCTTTGAGTCATCACTCTAGCTCTCCGCCTCTCTGTCTTTTTCTCTTTTTCTCTCAGCCACTTTCTAAAAGTTTTCAGAAAGTTTCCACTTTCCCAAGAGTGACTCACTGCACTTGCAGACATTTCTGAAATATATAAAACACGTGCATAAATGTTTATTTACTGTACGTGTTGGCACTGCAGACGAAGAACAAAGAAGAGCAGAGAGACGATAACACAGAATAAGAGAGACGCAGAAAGTTAATGGGGTCACAAGTTCATCCCAGTGATAAATGTCAATTTGCTGAACGTCAGAAAAAGTAAAGACCAGTAATATGCTCTTGTCTGATTGAGAGCACTCGTTCGAGAGGGCCAATTTTCACGCCTTATTTCAGGTACTTTTATCTCAAGTATCCAACGTAAGTGTCTGGAAGAGGCTGAGCAATCACAGGACTTGGATAAAACAAATTGAGATTTGACTGTTACATTAAAATTGATTTAAGCTAAGAGACACTGAATGTCATTGTTTCAGCACCATGGAGAGAGACACACATTGACTGCATCCTATACTACACATTAACCCTTAGATTTAAGTGGCACTGTCCATGGTAAGTCTCACAATGGGATTCTTCACCACAAGCATGTACATTGCAGGTGTGCAACAAAACACCTGTCAGGGTAATGGCAAACAAAAAAAATGTTTTGAAATACCACACAAGTGTGGAACTGATTTGAGTTTCCAACATGATAACATGTCTGCTGTGTTTGTTTGTTTGTTTGTGTGTTTCAGGATTTTCTCCTTCAGATCTTCACAGTCTTCAGGATCCTAATCCGACCAGAAATGTTTCCCAAAGACTGGACCGTCATGCGGTTGGTCACAAACAAGTAAGGCAGACCCTACAAAACCATATGTGCACACATAAACACAACTGTCATCTGCTCAAAGTGTATTTAGAGCCCTCTCCTCCTCCATGTTCCACCTCTCTGCAGTCTATTTTCAAAGGTCAACTGCCATTAGTAATTCAATGTGTTGTCTCTTATTACATGATTAAAGATTTTAGCAGCATGGTGGAGGTACAAAGACAAGTAAAGTCTTTAACAAAACTGTCAGCATCCAAAAAATTGGTTAAGATTTTATCAGCTGTTTTTTAATTAGTGCTTTCAGTTAATGAGATTGAATGCACAGTGTTACTTTGGAGGACACCATCCAAAGCAGTGCATAGATGATGTGATACATAAGTGTCATTGACATACGTGTTTCCACTTAGTAATGAAGGCCTGTGTGTTTCTAGTGGAAATGGATCAGTGTGGATGATAACGCAGATTTGTATCTTACACATTTAAGGGAAGACGCTACAGGTGTATACGGTTAAACTCAGCCTCAACCTCAGCTGATTACTTACATTAAAACAGTTTTTTTGTCTCACAAGTCTTCTGAAATACATTCATTCATTCATTTTCTGTAACCGCTTATCCTCTTGGAGGTCGCGGGAAGCTAGAGCCTATCCCAGCTGACACTGAGCAAGAGGCAGGTTCACCCTGGACAGGCCACCAGACTATCCCAGGGCTGACACAAGAGACAGACAACCATTCACTCACATTCACACCCACGGTCAGTTTTAGAGTCATTAATTAATTTAGCCTGCATGTCTTTGGACTGTGGGAGGAAGCCGGAGTACCTGGAAACCCACGCTGACATGGGGAGAACATGCAAACTCCGTAGAGAAGGGCCTCCCCACCCTGGGTTTGAACCAGGAACCCTCTTGCTGATTCATTCTAACTTGAAATATGTGCAAATTTGCAGAAATTTCCAGAACAGAAATCTATATATTGGATAAAGCCATGTTTAAAGTGTTTAAGTGTCTTGTTTTATTTTGTTGACACATTAAAGTCAAGTTTTTACAGAGGGAATTTTGGATATCTGTTTTTATCACTCCATAAATCAGTAAATACTGTCAACAGCCATTAAATAAACATCCATTTTCAGCATGTTTTTAGCAATAAAATGTTCCATAAATCAGTTCATGAATGATTTATGAACAACCCCTCTGAAAAAAAAAAGTCAGGATATAAAGAGGAATAAATTTGGAAAGTTTGGTGCTGCTGAAGTGGAGATTTCTGTCTCAGAGTGAAAAGTTTAATTTTGAGAAAACGGCCTATAAAGATATGATTTATAAGATCCTGTACATTTATAGACAACAGATAAGACACTGTGGTAAACATTTCAACTAACAGATGTCACTATGAAACTTTCCAAGTTGATTACTTATGTAAAGACAGTTATTTTTTACATTGTAAGTTTTCAGAAATTCAATCAAAATGTGTATTTTGGACATTTTCTTTCCACTTGTCTGACAGAAGACTTGTTATGGAAGTAGAATAGCCTCAAATCTCAGAATTGACCAGTTTTCCCTTTGGTTTTTATATTTGCCCCATCATCATGGAATGTAATTGAAATGTTGCACTCCACCTCTGCACAATCACTCTATAAACAGGCCGTTTAAATGGCATGTAAATATTCACAGTGATGCATTGTCCTCCGAGGTAACACAGTAACCCTCTCCACCTCTTCTTCTTTCTCTTTCAGTGTCATCATCACAACTGTCCTCTACCTTTCTGACGCTCTGAGGAAGAACTTCCTCAATGACAAGTTTGACTACAAGGTGAGGGCGTCTCTAAACGTCTCTTTGACCCTGTCTACTCTCACTTTTAAAATCAGTTTGGTGATATGAACACAAGTGGACAGCTGAGAAACGTTGGCGTTCACACCTGTGGCTGTCGTGCATCTTCAGCTGACCACTTGTGTTCAGATTTTTTACTGCCTACGTCACTTGGGCTAGAAAACCTAAATCCATAGATATCAGTTGCAAATTGTCAATTTTTATGCCTCCACGCAAATTTGGCGCAGACGTCCACACACAGACTCACAAATAAACTGATTAAAATTGCGTAGTCAAAGGTCAGAGGTCAAGTTTAACTCAGAAATGTATGTTCTGATTATGACAAAATTTAATATAAATGTCTAACAGGATAAAATAGTAAAGTGATGACATTTTATATCCGAAAGGTCAAAGGTCAACGTCACTGTGACATCATAATGTTCTGCATAAAACATTTTTTTGGCCATTATTCAATTTCATATCTCAGGAACAGAAGGGGAGTCAGACACTGAATTGATGACACTAATTTTGGATATCCACCTTGAAACTGTGCTGACTGTATAGATCTTCTGTGCTGCCAGGTTGTGCGTGAAGCATCCATGTTTTCACAGAGATAGATGTAAACTGTAACTGCAACATCATGAGTTTGCAGAAGCATACATCCGCAAGGCAATAACTCTAGTTTCGTCCTGAAAACTGAAGTTGGAGGAGGAAGTTCCTGCACAACATTGACGTGATGCTTTTTTCCTGCTGTCATTTTCAGGTGTGGGACTCGTACTTCTATCTGTCTGTAATATTTATCAACCAGCCCTGCCTTCAGCTGGAGTCCTTCTCTCCCTCCAAGAGGAAGAAGATACTGGAAAAGTAAGTTTGTTTGCGAATGCGCGTGCACACACTCTTTGCTGCATGTGTTAGGGGGGCCTGTAATGAGACAAGCGCTTTCTCAACAAGCCTTCCCATTCTGCTCCGGCTCTCTGTCAAAATGCAATAAAGTCACACACACACTAAGTATACTGCAGGCCACACACAATCTAACGAGGATTTAACATGCTGTTCTTTATGGCTTCTCTCAGCAAGCACATATTTCTAACCATTATATTTTATCATGCAGGTATGGAGACATGAGGGTGATGATGGGATGTGAAATCTTCAGCATGTGGCAGAATTTAGGTAAGATGATAAAACATTAATCTAATGAACATTATGGTTCACATGGACTGCTTTATTCCCACATGTACTCCTAAAACTCATGAGAAAATGTTTAGAGGAGACTCACAGACATATTTCATTTGTTCTGAGTAGTGCTGCAAATCATTAGGTACCATGAAGGCAGCTGTCTGTCTTCATCTCTTACAGGCCTGTAACAAAATGTAAAATATCTCCATATTTATTCTCCTTTGATGCAAAAATAGCATTCTTGACGTCAGAGAAAGTAAAAACAAATTTGTGTTATTTCTTTCTTCTTCTTCTGATGGGAACTTCTTCAGTAATGTTGTGTTTTTATAGTAATTTCTAGTGTTTTTATGTGCATTCAAATGTGTTTTTGCACAATATGAAATACATTTTGAAGTCAATTTATTTTGTTTTATTTGATTTTAATATGGACGAAAGTCTCCCCGCTGACAATAATAAATTTGAGGGAAAACAGGCGCTGTGATTATTATTAAAATACTGCATCAATTTGTTTAGAGTGCAGTGCACTTACACCAAATTATCAGAGCTGCCTGTGAAAGTTTTGAAGAAAGAAGACAGCTTTCCAGAGTTGGCCAAATTGCCTCTGAAATAAACAACGCGCTGTGCTCAGGGATAAAGTGAGAGCCTAACCTCTGTGTTGACCTCTGTCTCGCCTCCAGGGGAACACAAGTTGAACTTCATCCCAGCCATGATTGGTCCATTCCTGGAGGTGACACTGGTACCTCAGCCTGATCTGAGGAATGTCATGATCCCTATCTTCCATGACATGATGGACTGGGAGCAGAGACGCAGTGGCAATTTCAAGCAGGTACGTGGCTGTTGAAAATAGTTTTGCTTGCTGAAACTTATTTAATCCCAAGTTTAAACCTTACATGTTCAGGTCATTGGAACCCACATGGTTTTAGTAGTGGGTCAAAAGTAACCCAAATTAAAATATTGTTTGAGTTATTAATACATAAACACTGACATTATTATTTTGCTCAAAGGCATTATTCGAATGTGTAATGTTTATTTGTTGTCTTTCATCTTCAAATAATCAGATTATCATAATTGCAAGTATTAGAATCTGTCTTAAATTTAGGGTATGCTCCAGTGAAGCTAGTTACTTATGCCTAGTACACTAGAGGACTAGAGAGAGTGCAGCTATTTGTTGTTGACAGTGTCATGTCATTAAACTTCACTATTTACATGAGCCAGGACTAAAAATTTACAGCAATTTTAAACATGTTTGATTTTGTCGGAACAGCAACACGGACTGAATTTTATGACCACCTTACACCAAATGATGTAGAACACAGGAGCATGCACCAACTGACATAAAACTCTTGTGATTTTATTCTGATACTGGAAAATTGTCTATGAAATCACTCGAAAAGTCATTTGGGGTAAGGCAGGCATGACAGTCATGTCAGCTGCCAAGCTTTTGGTTAGCTGTTAAGCAGGGTAATTTGATTATAGTAGCACATACACAGGATCTCTAAAGAAAACAATACAGGCTTAGGGCAGGCTTTTTGCAGAAAATACACCATCACATGGTAATAGTGAGTCATAAGTGATTGTGAGAGATTACTTTTGTCTGAGTCTATACATTGTTTTTTGTTTGTTTGTTTCTTAGGAAAATCCTGCATAGAATACATTTAAGTTATACTGTTGAAGTGAATCATGTCAGAGGCAGTTGCCTTTACTTTGACATGTGACTGACTTTGACATGAGGTGATTTGATCCAACACACCGTTCAGTTTCAGCTCTAAACCACACACGCTCCCCTCCTCCTGGTCATTTTGCCAATATCGTTTGAACTAGCTGCCCCTTTGAGATTGAAATGCTTTTTTCACAGGTGGAGGCCAAGCTGATCGACAAGTTGGACAGCCTGATGTCTGAGGGCAAAGGAGACGAGACGTACAGGGAGCTCTTCAACAGCATGTGAGTTAAAGGAAGGAACAGCAATAGAGACAGAAAATATGGGGATGAGAGGCATAGGGGTGCAAACTTACTGACATTTGTCTAATTACCCTGGATATTAAAGGCATGGTTTGGATCTTTTGAAGTGGGGTTGTATGAGGCACTCATCTACTGTATAGTCAGTGTATTGCATACAGTTGATGCCAATTGGCACGCCTCCAGTTTGGAGAGGCAGGCAGCTGCTGTAGACGAGGGCAGTAGCAAAACGGATTTTAGCCACCTAAAAAAATCTGTAGCAGTTTAAGTGTTTAGAGTGTTTAGAGAGCCCTTTCCTACAGGGAACCGAGGCCGTTCTCTGTGCTCTCTTCAAAGCCACCAGACTCCTTTGAAAAAAGCAGTAATTTTACCTCACAGAACATTGGTGCTGCTGATCTACTGCTGCCTCAATCTGTTAATTTTTTTGTGTTACTGTGTGACTTTGGTGAATCCTAGCTAACCCTTTGAAACTCCGAAGGCACACAATAACATGAACAAGCTAACTGATCCAGGCAGCTGTAGACCTCAACTCCTGTGTTTTATGAGGTAAAAATACTGTTTTTGTCAAAGAAGTTTGGTCCAGCTGCCAGCGTGTTATGTAATTCGGCCAATAGAGCCACTCAAGACCTCAACTCACTTAACAGTAAAATCCCAATAAGGGCAGAACTTAGGAGGGTAGGTTAGGATAATGGCACACTTCCATTAACAGACAAAACCTAAATGATGCAACCCACACAAGATTTCATCAGTTAAATGTGTGGCTGCAACGTGGCGGTTGTTTGCCTCAGTTAATGGCCACTTTATCTGTGAGTGGACGTATTCCGCTTTTTAAAATTACTTTTTAACCCAGAATATCAAACATCAGAGAAAGCAGCATTAATGCTCGGAGAATGATCCTTTACTAAAGTTTAAAAAAAGGCTAAATGGGTAAAGATGTTAGATCAGATTAGAGAACATGCTGCTAGTAAGGACCTTGCCATTAGTATTAACTAATAGATGGGGTAGTTGTTTATTTACATAGATGTAATTGATCATGTTATAAGAAGAGGTAAGTGATCAGTATTCACCTTCATCTTCACTCTCACCCCCTCTGTGGCCAGTCCTTGTCCACTCTGTCGTTGTGTCTCCAGGTTTGTGCCCCTGCATGCTTAGTGTATGTGCTCACGCTAACGTGTGTGTGTGTCAGTGTGTGTGTGTGTCCCTGCTTCTTTTTGTGCCTGTTCATATTTTTACGTCGCTCTCCACTAAGGATCACAATATCTGGAGTCAGAGCTACATTTCAACATAGCTTATCGCATTAAATGAAGTCATTTTTTCAGATTCACATACATACTGTATGTCTGTTTTACTATCACATAGATGTGACTTTAAATGTGATCTTAATCAGTATTTGATTAATATTCGTCTACTGAATTGTCCCTTTGTCTTCCATAGTCAGTCATTCTCTTTCCCACCATTTTTACATGTAAAACCTTTCAGAAACCAGTGTAATATGAATGCAAATTATTACACTACCTATCTATATTAAATCTATATTGTGCAGTATAATATGATAATGCATTAGAAATCATTTTAATTAAATTGCAAGTATCAAATTCAGCCTGAATGCAGATTATAAGTTAGTTTTATGCTTGTGTTTTTGATTTTAGCCTATGTTTGCTTAATTGAGTTACTGTTTTGATTTAGTTCTTTAATTTATTTTCCTCCTACTAACTCCACTAACCCCTAAACTAACCTGTGTGAGTGTGTGCTGACATTAATCGTATTAATATTAATTTATTCCGCCTATGCTTCCCGCCTGGAGTAGAATTCCTCTGTTTGGTCCGTACCCTAGGTAAGACGCTCTCCTCTTTGTTCTCTCTGTGTCTGTGTGAGGGGGAACAGCGGGAAGGGTTGACGTTGGGGAAAGTAACTTCAGCCAAACTATATTCTGGCAATATTTAAATATCAAATCAGTTCTTGAAAAAATCAATGTAGGTGGCAAAATAGTTTATCAGCTTGTGATGTTTTCTCGTAGCCACCATTTTATTTTGTTAATTCCCTCAGGCAGGCCAACAAGCATAGGTGACACTGGTGTGACTGGGATTGATTTCTTCTTTGCTTCGCCTCCCTTTCTTTTGTAGTAATTTCTTCTTCCTTTTCCCTCCCTCCCCGGTCACCTTTCCTTTTCCCATTTGCTCTCTTTTATCTCCTGTCTCTTTTGATCTTAACATCTCTCTATCTTGTCCTCCAGCCTGCTGAAGAAGATTGAGAGAGAGACCTGGAGGGAGAGTGGCATCTCTCTGATCGCTACTGTCACTCGCTTAATGGAGAGATTGCTGGACTATAGGTGAGAGTGCACACTGCACACTCTCTCAGAGACATGCTTTATCAGTTCAATTTATTTTTGTACTTTTTTTTTATGTGGCCACCCAAGTCATAGCGTTGCATGTCTGATAATTTTTCTATTACAGGGATTGTATGAAGCTGGGAGAGGTGGATGGAAAAAAGATTGGATGTACTGTCAGTTTACTGGTGAGTAAGCACTGACTTCAAGAGTCTGTCTGGTCATCTGCATTGGCTTTTAGTATCACTAGCTGCTGTTTTACGATTTGTTTTTGGTAGCTACAAAACCAGATCTTCAAACTAGTTATTGACTTGATGCATCCCATTTTGAGCAAGGCTAGCTGTTTCCGCCTGCTTCTTTTTATGCTACGTTAAGCTAACCTACTCCTGGCTGTAGTTTCATATTTAAGGCATTAACATGAGAGTCAGTCCCTCCAGAAAATCGCAATCTTGAGATCGCAATAATTAACGCAAATTCAACAAGTCTGCACTGTTTGCGGTGGCTTGCAATTTTTCAAAAGTCCTGCAATTTTCTGCATTTTCCCGCATTTTCCGGCTGACTGGAAGTCATCGCGCGTGCAACCTCATTTGAAACGTCATCAGACACGTCATCAAATCGTGCTAATGGCATTGCAGTATGGAGAAACATTGACATAGGCATTTGCACTTTGTTTAAATGTATGATGATGACTTAAAGGACACTTCACCCCTCATATGATCATTTTACTATCAATCACTCACCCAGTGTAACCTTGATTTGTGAAGAAAACTAAGTTTTTCTTGCATGCCTGCGGAGAACAAAGAATCCAAAAAATTCTCGATGAATTGAAGTCATAAGGGCTCGATGTGTAACAACAGCTAAACTCTATCAAAACATCCATTTAAAAACTCTCACACATCTTGTTCAGTATAATCGGAGTCTTTTTTTATCCAGTCGTATGCTCAGTACCTCCCAAACAAATTTATTTTC
The DNA here is from genome assembly GCA_019142605.1 of Cephalopholis sonnerati. NCBI lineage: Eukaryota > Metazoa > Chordata > Actinopteri > Perciformes > Serranidae > Cephalopholis > Cephalopholis sonnerati. The sequence continues at coordinate 24,301,416 of JAGQAX010000022.1, read as the reverse complement.
TCTAAAACCTTACTATTCAGAACCAAAAGTGTAATTTATCTATGCTCTCTTCAAAGCCAGACTACAGTGACAAAAACAGTAATTTTACCTCACTGAACATTGGAGCTGCTGATGTACGGCTGCCTCGATTAGTTTGTTTGTTTGCGCTATCATGTGACTTTTTTTGCGGATTAGTTCAGATTCACCAAAGTCACACAGTAACATAAACAAACTGCCAACTGAGGCAGCAGTAGACCAGCAGCTCCTGTGTCCAGCAAGGTGAAATTACTGTTGTTGTCAATGGAGTCTGGCTTGGAAGAGAGCGTAGATAGGATATCATTCAGCTAGCTGTCTTGAAGGGCTGTCTGTTTAGTAAGTATTAAGCGCTGAGCATACGACTGGATGAAAGAGACTTAGGTGATATTGCATGAGTTATGTGAGAGTTTGTTAACAGATGTTTTGATATAGTTTTGCTGTTGTTACACTTGGACCCCTATGACTTCAGTGCCTTAAGTTTTTTCTCAGTTTTTGGATTCTTTATTCATTGTTGAGGCATGCAAGAAAAACGAAGTTTTTTTTCTATGAATTCAACGTAACACATGTTGACTAATTCATACACAAATGATCATGTGGGGGGTGAAGTATTCCTTTAATTCTTCTCAGTAGGTCTAACTCTCTTAAGTATTGGGGCTTTTGTGCTAAAGAGAGCACAATATATGAGCGTAGTAGCCATTTATCTTATTTTCTAGTGCTGTTACAAATACTATCATGTTTTTACCCTTTTGTTAATGAAGAAAGAAAATAAAATATGGTGTATGTGTACTAGTTTATCATTCAGTTCAGGCTTTTATCCATAATTTGTTACTTTTTTATTGCTGTGTGTTTTGTTAGATATATTATTAATCTCTGTGACCAACGGTGGGAAAATATAACTTCATACTTGACTGTCTTTCATTTCCTTGACTCATAGACATAACTCTGTTGTTTCTATTATGAAGGCCTTCTGCCTGCAAGGTTCTCCTTATGTAACTGCAGCCATCTGTAAGAGCTCCTGGGTGTGTAGGCAGATGGATCAGAAGTCACTGCTAATCAGCAGCTGAAATATATTGTTGCACCTCTACCATAGAACAATCTGTCACTTTTAAAATTTGTCCTCATTTGCATCACCAACTCTCTCTATAATTTCCATAATCCCCCCTCTCTCTTTCTTATGTGATTCTTTTTGTCCTCAATCATCACCCAAAACACCCACTGCTCCTGTCAGAACTTCTACAAAACTGAGCTGAACAAAGAGGAGATGTACATCCGCTACATTCACAAACTTTACGACCTGCACTTGAAAGCACAGAACTACACAGGTATGTCTAAAGGAATGACTCCAGCACAGAGTATTTGTGAGCGTGGGTGTTGGCATGTGTGGGAGAAACATTGCTGTGGTCTTACTGTATGTGTTTACACTCACAGTCCTTTCATATTTCTATCCTTACAGCACTGCATGTCCAAATGTTTTCTGCTCAACTGCTCCCACAGTATGCGTGGAATCCTCTGACTGTGTTTGTGTTTGTGTGTGACAGAGGCATCATACACCCTGCTGCTGTACGACGAACTACTGGAATGGTCCGACAGGCCGCTCAGAGAGTTCCTCAACTACCCCATGCAGAGCGAGTGGCAAAGAAAAGAGTATCTGCATCTCACTATCGTCCAGAACTTTGACAGGGGGAAGGTGAGCTTAAACACAAACATTTTGTCCCCACTGTGTATTTTCAGTACTATGTTGACAGTTCCTCTTGAGGGGTGGGGATCTCTAGATGCCTCATGACTCAGTTCAATTCAGAGGGTTATGATGCGTCGATGATTATTTTTTTCTCACTGTGTTACCACATGCTATTTTTCAGACATAGTGTGTTTGTAATGATTCATAATTAGAATAAACACATGCCATTATCTTTCATTAACACAATAGAACTAACAAATAAAAATAAAAACACATACTATGCAATACAATCCTGATGTATGTGCAGTAGTGAGTATCTTTTCGGATTCACTAAACTATACTTCCTGAGAGCCTCCTTGCCAGTTGGACACATGCAACCATGGTATCCCCGTGTCAACCTCAGCTCTACTGGCATCAGCAATACCTGACAGTGAGCAAGATAAACCTCTTTAGTTTCTGGTTTTCTTCCTACATTATGCCTAGATAAGTGAAATGGCATACTTACAGTATAATAACATAACATAATATAATATAATATTTATTTGTGTAGCGCTTATCTAAACAAGGTTACAAAGTGCTTCACAAAGTGCATAGAAATAAGACAACACAATACAAAGGAAATAAAACACAAAAGTACAAGTTAGGCAGTAAAAGGGAACGCTATCCTATAAAAATATGTTTTAAGCAATGATTTAAAAACGGTAATGTGCTAACCAGCCTTTTCTCCTCAGGCAGAGAATTTCAGAGCCTTGGGGCCTTTGTGGCAAAAGTCCGGTCACCTCCAGTTACCAACAAAAACGTGTCACTCGTGGGCAGACATTTAATTTCTACCTGTAGTGAACTGTGACAACGCCTCGAGGCATCAACACCTCCTCGGTTTAATCAGATGAATCGCTGGCGGCTGTAATTAAAGCAGGATCCATATCGTCCCACAGTATCCACCACCGCTCCTTTAAGAAATATTGTGGTAGATGATGACGGCAAGACTGACGGGTGAAGCGTGACCTGCACTGGCGTGTTGGTTTTAGAGTGAACAGTGAGACTGGCAGCTTAAACAGAGCTCAGCTTATTCAGGATGCAGCAGCATTCAAGAAGTAGCTCACAGGCTTTGTAGCAGCACTTTTTTTTCCTTTTCTTCCTCCCACTTCTCGTCTCTACTGCTACTGATTTCATCTCTTTATCCTAACTACCTTTGCCACTGTTCTGCAATCTCAGGCAAAAGTGGCATTATGGAAACCCTCCAAAATTACACACATACACACACAAAACTTCAGCATCCCTGATGAAATAACATAGCTCTACGGAATCATTAAAACCGCTCCCCTCGTTACTCATAGTCCAATTTCCCTTCACATTCACGAGCTATGCCATCTGCCGGTGCTGCCGCACAGGGATCTGAAGGCAGCGGGAAAGGAAAGCTTTTCATTTAATTAGCAAGATGGCTGGGTGCTGCGTGTACCTGCATGAAGAGGTTATATTTGACTCTCGATATTGTTGACTCACCAGTGCCATCCAGTGGGGAAAACACGGCTTAGCAGCACCACTGCAGAGCAACTTTAATTAAGCCCCTTTCTTCGTACATATAGACGCCAGTCTAAGTCAAATGGATTGGTGAGAGCTCCCTTGATTTACTTTTTTTGAGACAGGACACTGTGTATGAGGATGAAGTGTGTGATTTTATGTCTTCAGTGTTGGGAGAATGGCATCATCCTGTGCAGAGAGCTGGCGGATCAATATGAGTCCTACTACGACTACAGGAACCTGAGCAAGATGAGGGTGAGTTTTCCAGAATAAACAAGAGAAAAGGAACTTTATTAGCATTACTATGCTTTTGTCAATGTACTGAATCCTGTACAGGTTGCACACAGTTAGTTTATATTCAGTGTCGTCCTTTATTTCCAACCCCAGATGATGGAAGCCTCTCTCTATGACAAGATTATGGACCAGCAAAGGCTAGAACCTGAATTCTTCAGAGTGGGTTTCTATGGAAAGAAGTTCCCTTTCTTCTTACGGGTAAAGAAATCTCCATATTCCCTCTTTTCATGAATAGCAAGTTGAATAGAATAACCCTCTCCAAAGCAGAAATAGACCTGCAGGAAGAATTAACTTTTCTTATATAAGACTCCTCCGGTGTGAGGTGACATTCAGCAACTCTTATTCAATGCCATTTAATGATGTAACAGGCCCTGTCCTTGGTGGAGTTTGCAGTTGCAGTTGCAATGTGCGACCACTAGATGTCAAGCTAACCCCACGCTGTCCTCTGCTCCCCCCCCCCTCCTCTGCAGAATAAGGAGTTTGTGTGCCGCGGCCATGACTACGAGAGGCTGGAGGCTTTCCAGCAGCGGATGCTCAACGAGTTCCCCCACGCCATCGCCATGCAGCACGTCAACCAGCCAGATCAGACCATATACCAGGCAGACGCACAGTGTATCCTTAGCTATAGAGGCAGGAGATAATTCATTTATGCGTGGACTGTGCTGTGCAGACACAGTTAAATGCGTGGCTATGCATATTATATGACAACAGCACAGTATACATACATATGTGCGAGCATACACACAGGTTAACACACAGTCTGGTTTGTGTTTACATTCAGACAATTAGCTGTAATGAGACACACGCTATCACACGCCATGCCTCCTTCTATCCCTCGCAATCTCTTTCCTGTCATTATCAAATGCTCATTCATGCTGTTCTGCATATTACATGCGCTATACAGAATCTCATACAAGAAAGCTTACATGGTCATACATGTGGCAGACTTTTAAAAAATAATCTTTCTACAGTCATCTGGGCTGCCTCAGTTATTTTAATGTACTTATACAGTAGCAGTAAGCTTCACAAGCAGCAGCAAGTGCTTCGAGGACTTTTTCATCCTGCGTTTCAGCTGTCAGTTACATACTGGCTGCCCTGCCGGCTGTTGGAACAGTATGAAGCCTGACAGCAAAACAGCAGATCCTACTTAGGAATTTTCTTTACAGTCAGTTTTCTCCTAAAAAGATGCTGAAATCGAACGTAAATCAAATTTATGCTCTTTTTAATTAAGAGTTAAATGGAACATGATTTATTTTACGATACTAAATATGACTTTAAGAAGGGTTATGACCACTGTTGAGGTCCCTGTCACATTACTTTTGCGTTACTCTGCAACATCACCTGAGACATGGTGTCACATGATTTCCAATCAACAGTATAATGTTAAACCTTCCATTTGACCAGGAGATTCCAGACGGCACTGCATTAGGCTATGACTGCCTCAAAATTAAACTTTAGCAATATATAAAACAATACGAAAGAGTTAAGCCTTCCTAACACCGCCTTACACAAATATTAATAGCCTCAAATGTAAATCAAAAGGCCTAAATAAAATAATATCAGAGAATAATCCAGTTTAAACCATTAGATGATGACAGACTTTTCAGAAGAAAACAAATTCAAATGGCATGTGAATGGCATTTAATAGGCCCGACAAACTCACTTGAGTCGCTCGCTCACCAGACCACCAAACCATGGCTTTACAGTAGACTGGTTCAGCTAATTTGACGTGTTTATCACTAAAGCAGCGGCTAAACCTCATGAGGAGGAATCTCCCAATGGTTTTTCAAGCAAACAGTTCTTCCTCTATGTCAGCACAAGACTCTCCACAGGTGGCATCGCTGTTGTCAGCACATTTGATAATGTTTTGAACTGAAGAACTTGTAATACATCATTGTTTAGTAACTGTGATGTCATGGAAATCATTTTGGAACAAGCTTTGTCCACATTTAAACATTTAAACATGAACACATATGATAGAACACTACAGCGCTGTTGGGTGCTGACTGAAAGAGCTGCCAAATGTTAATACACGGACACATGTGATTGGAGGGTGTACTGAAAATGTGACTATCAAATTACCTTTCAGCCTGCCTAAAGTCCTGTGAGGCTCTCATACTTTATTTTCTGTGTATTAGACTTCATTTTATGTCCTCACTTCTAAAACCAGACCTACACCCTTACATAAATCCACTTATTGCCTCGCAATATGGGACCCTTTTTAATTATTCACACTAATGTATGGGACAACTGTTGGCCTATATAGAGGGAGGGGGAGGGAAATGCATCGACCCAGTGGCATAATGACACAATGACTCCAGAGAGCAGCAGTAAAAAAAGCCTGATGGAGGACAGAGAATGTTCAGATGCTCTGTTTTTTTATATGTATGCATGGGATATGTTTGCTTGTATGTGCTTCCCCTCCTAAAAAGGCCAGGGATCATCTAACTGAATTAGCACACTGCTGTGTTATTCTTACCTAACACTAATCAATAAGGTCTCTCTCAGATTGCTCACCCATCTGTACATTTTTGTTGCAAACACTCATGCATATGAATGTGTGGACCTTAGTTGTCCTAACTCCTATATCTCTGGTCAAGTCGCTCATGAGTGTAGGCGTTGCTCCTGATGGAGGTGAGCCTGAGCAGTGCAGAATAACACTGCAACACTTCCTACTTGCTCACACCCTCTTCACTGCTCACAATGACAAGTCTTGTGTGCTGTCTGATGTTTTTATTTTCTCGAACTAGACAAAAAAAAAAGAAGAAGTGCCCTGACTTTTTTATTTTGTGCTTTTTCTCTCTGTATAGTTCTTCTGTTTCTTTTTGCTTTGTGATCTGAGTGCACTTATTGTGTACAAGCATGATGGTGTATGCATCCTTTTGGGAGTGTGTGTGTACGTGGGGGATTTGGCAGGAGCACCACAAAGCAGGTCAAACTAGTTGGCAAGATTCTCTGTCAGCAATTACCAGTTGTTAAGAAATAGAGAACTTGCTGCCTTTGGTACTTTTGCTTTTCTTGATGTGTGGAATTGTGACGCATCCGTCCAGTGTTGCCTCCAGACAGTTTTCATAGAGATGGCCTCATAGGGCCACTCAAGATCTTGGGGTGGAACACCAAAACAGACAACCAGAACTGTGTATACAGTGGTGCAGGAATGAGTCCTGAAACTTGGAAATGAGTCAGCATTTTAGCACTTCCAATTCCCTTGTATCAAAGTCAGTTTCTTGAATGTGATAACACACATGTATGTGGTTAACACAAGCGTAAGAAACTTTTATGTTTGGTTCTAAGACATAAAATATGTCAGTAAATACCCCACTCGTGAATTCTGAAGCTTCTGTGTGTCTTAAAAAAGACTGTTGCTAACAAGTGGCGTGGTGGTGTTCATTTGTGAAGATTATCTTGCTGAACAGAATGTGCAAGTAAAAAGCGCAGCTTTAATTTAAAGGAGTACATTGACTGTTAGAAACAAAACACTTACTGGGAACAAGCCTCCCCAAATTCAGCAGACACTCATGGGTACCCATAGAACCCAATTTTATTTAGCTCAATTCAGTTCAATTCAATTCAATTCAATTCATTTAATTTCATTTCATTTCAGTTCAATCCATTTGCAAAATAAATATTCGTTATTTCCTTCAATATACTAGTAATAAATAAATGTCAATTTTTTAGGATAAGTCAGGGTCATCATTTAGTATCCTTGTTGGCCTGAGGGTAGAAGCTCTTCCTGAGCCTCTCAGTGCTGGCCTGGTGTAACCAATACCTTCTTCCCGACCTCAGCAGGGTGAAGAGGCAGTTATCCAGGTGGCAGGGATTTTTCATGATTCTCCTGGCCTTGTTTTTGCAGCGTCTGGCCTCTTTGCAGGGCCATGCAGTCCTGTTCTGGTGCTGTGTCCATACCAGGCAGTGATATTCCCTATCAGGATGCTCTCGTAGAAATTCCTCAGTAGTCGAAGGGATACCTGGAATTTTCTCAGGTGTCTCAGGTAAAACAGTCTCTACCTTGCTTTTGTCACCACTGAGTCAACATGCAACGCATAGGACAGGCTGTCAGTGATGTGAACACCGAGGTATTTGAAGCTATCCACCCTCTCCACTGACATGTTGATATTAAGGGAGGTGTAGTTCCTTGTCTGCTGCTTCCTGAAGTCCACTATCACCTCCTTAGTTTTGTTGATGTTCAGTAGTAGGTTGCTGTCCTGACACCAGTGGGTCAGGTCCTTTTCTTCCTTTAGGTAGGCATTTTCAGTGTTATCTGTGATCAGGCCCATCATAGCTATGTCGTCAGCAAACTAAATGTTGGTGTTGGAGTCTGAAGTGCCTACACAGTTGTGTGTGTACGGGGACATACAGATACCATGAGGTGAGATTTCAAGGGACCCCTTTTAAAATGCCATGCCAGTTGTGTCAGCCAAAATTTAGCCCAAGTTTAGAGGATTAGGTAGCCCCCTTCCAGACAAGCTATACTGACATGGGTGGCACCATCGAGGCCTTATGATGTCTAGTTTCACAGAATACCACTACCTTTGCACTTACTTTAAAAATGAGTGCACCACAGCATCTTAAATACAATAATATCAGCTCAGTAATTGTATCGGGGGGCCATGGCCCCCTTGCTCACCTCTTGGGAGCACCTCTGCATCTGTGGTTTTACTTTTATTTTTTAATCATTATCACAATATTGATAAGGTATTGTTTCCATGTGATATAGATAAGTTTGTGTGAGACTACTGAAACAAAATTCACTGCAGAGAGATCTCAAAGACTCGCACTTAACCAACCTTGAAACCTCTGCCTGTGTCCTTTCGTGTGTCCTTGTCCTCCTGTGTGAGCGGACCTGCGATTTCCCATGTTCTTCCAGGTCACTAAAGAATTCCTGTCAGTTCCAGTCTGCACTGCTTTCCCTTTCCACTCTCTTGTACTTTCCTTAACTTCCGGTGCCCTCAGACCTGCAGATCTATGCTGTAACCCCCATCCCCGAGAGTCAGGATGTGCTGCAAAGAGACGGAGTGCCTGACAACATCAAAAGCTTCTACAAGTTCAATCACATCTGGAGGTTCAGATATGACCGGCCCTTTCACAAGGGCACCAAAGACAAGGAGAATGAGTTCAAGGTAAGGGGGAAAAAGAAATTCACCAGAAAGGAAGATAAAGATAGAGAGATGCTGACACATGAAACACGAATAGTAGGCACACAAACACATGGTAAGAGAGCAATGGACACAGACGTTTCTCTGCGTTTATGTAATTTCATCCCTTTCCACTCCATGGATTTGCTGATTTTGTGGAGTTATGAAAACACGTTCCTAGATAATGAACTTACAGTTTGTGGAGTAGCTGCAAAACATCATGTGCTATAAAATAAAAAGGGAAATAGTTCAGAATTTAACATACATTTATAGTCATTAGCATTTTTTCACTACAGACCACTATTAAATCGCTTCATTTTGTTCCTTCTCTACCTTGTTCATCGATCATAGGCTTGTGTAGGTAATGATAGTTTGAACCTGCGCCCAGGTATAAGTCGGTGTGTAGCACATGTTTTATTCATCATGACTCCAGTACTACTAATTATACTCAGGTACAACTCAGAGCCAAAGTCTTTAAAGCCTGATTCAGTCACACACATGCAAACCCGCTCAGCTGCATGCCCTCTAAACACATCTCACACGCACACACCACACAGACCCTGATATTAGGCTCATAAATATTCCATATTAATACACACATACACACACACGCTCCATGCAGTCATTTCATCTCAGTTCCATCAAAGCTATTTGGCCAAATTTAATCACGATATCACATTTCCATCAGGGCTGGATATCTCTGGCCCTCAGGTGGGAATAATATGTATGATAAACTTTTGCCTGGCGACACGAGCGTACAGCAGCCAGGATGTGGTGTGATCAGTCATAATAAAGCAGTAAAGAACGCTATTTTCGAAATTCAACAAAGAAGTTTCTATTTGCAGAAAAAAACTTGTTTGCAGAAAGGTCAGAACTTTTTATTTTTGTCAGCTTTTCCCTTTCAGCTTCCTGCTCTTTAACTGTAATGCATGTTTTTTTCAAAAGGTGTTCAGGTGGGTTTCTTGGCCTTAAAAAGCAGAAAATCAATAAAGGGCAGCAAGGTTGTGTAGTGAGTCGGAAGACCCTTCTTCAACATGAGGACACTGAATCGATACTGCTGCCAACACTCATCTTCTCTGCTGGAGTGTCCTTGAGCAAGACACCTGCTTCTAAACTGAGCTTGAAATAAGTTAATTTAGGGATAATTAGGAAACGTCAGCCTGCTGACATGTTAAACTAACATGTGAAACATTAATCCTGCTTCACATCAGGATGTTAGCATTGTTATTGTGAGTATGTTAGCATGCTGGTATTAGCATTTACAGTAGCTCAAAGCACTGCGGTGCCCTATGGCAGTGCCTAAACACAGCCTCATAGCGGCCCTTATGCCTACTGTACAACAGAAGACTTTGAAAATTCCGTTAAAAGACTAAAATCTGACACCCTCTCACATCTAAAGAAAATATGACTTTTTAGTCACACACTATCAGATCTTGCAAAGACCGGGGATCCTGCAGGGTCACTTTTGCAAGACTACACTAGATTCCTTTTGAGATTATTTCCCATTCTGCCCCTGGTGGAAAATATTACATCAAACTGCCTTCAAGAAATATGACATATTAACAATTCCTTATGTGTCCGCAGAAACACATATCTCTAGGAACACAGGATAAAAGGCACCGAATGTCAATTCTGCAGTAATATAATCTATAGAATAGAGGTCGACTGATTCATTGGTTTGGCCAATTAATCGGCGCTGGTTGACTTTATATAAGTTATCGTTAATGGCGGAATGGGGCTCCAATAGTGGCTGATAGCTGTTACCTCCACTTGTCACATGGGTATGGCCTAAAGATTTTTGCACGGAGTACCCCACATGCAAATACAAGGTAATGTGTGCTTCAAATAATTTGTATGATTTAAATGAAAGTTAACTAATGTAGGACAGCTGTACGTCTTTATCAGGGGCTTAATAAGCTTGCTGGTTATAGAATAGCATTATGGCCTAAAGCAACAGTTCAGCCCCTCCCCAGTAGTTTGGTTCCAGAACCAGTGCTGCACATAGTGGTGAGCCCAACTATATCTAGTTGGTACCGTTTCACTTCCCACATCAGCTCTGACTCCTTCCTCACCAGACAGGTGACGTTCCATGTCCCCAAAGTCAGTCCCCAACGCCAGGGATCGGCACGCCTGGGGCCCCGCCCCTGCCTGCATACACGCCCGGCATACAATACACCAGACCCTGGTTTCTGTCCCTGCAGGTGGTGGGCCCACAGGGTGATGGCTCCATGTTATTCCTTTGGGCTAAGCCTGACTGGGCCCCATGGCCTAAGGCCTGGCCCCATTCCCAGGTCTGGCATGGGGGTGGGTCCCTATACTGGGCGAGGTGCTCAAGGTCCGAAGTGTCATTGTCATCAAGGTCTTCTTGAATCACTCTTAGTCTGGCCCCTCCCCTGGGACCACTTTGCCTTGGGAGACCCTACCAGGGGCTGTAAACCCCAGACACCACAGCTCCCAGTTTCACAGGGACATGCAAACCCCTCCACCACATTAATGTGGCAAATCTCGGAGGAGGAAATGCGACTTTGTTCCAGCCGATTTTACCTGAAGGCTGTTTATTAGCGTTCATGTCAAAACAGACCTGTTTTCAGTCAGTTTCTCCACACAGTAGTTGGCTCTTGAAGCTGCTCTGTAATTACCTGCTTTGCTTGATTTTTACAATTTTAATACTGTTCTTATACTGTTCAGGTGCAGTCGGGGAATGAAGTCCCACATAAAAATGATTTTACTCTGTGTCCCGTCATTTATAAGCAGACCACATTTAAGCTCTATGTACACCTACACAATACAAGGATAAGAAACTTTTCAGCGCTACTCACCAGTTTGGCATCAAATTGGTTGATTATCAGCGGCTTTCCTGCTCCAAACTATCGTTATTATATCGGCCATTAAAAATCCACTGTCAGTCAACCGCTACTATAGAGATAAATGGCATTTGCGTATACTTAAAAACACATTTCCCTCCACTCGCTACCAGTGGGAGAGCATGGGAATGAGAGATGAAACGTTTAAAAAATTAGCTAAAATTAACTGAAATAAGCGCTACTTGTCACATAAGATACATGCCGAACTAAACAATGACTCTTGTTCACTTCACAGTGCTGAGTCTCTCCTCCTTTTTTACAGTACAAGAGAACCAAGACTTGCTAACGTTGTTGCGCTTTGTGCTAATTCTTGACCTTGGAAACAATAGTTTGAGAAAGAGAAAGGCAAAATAAAGCTCCAAACTTAATATTTTTTCAAACACTTTTTAAATAAATTGATGGATGAGTTAATGTTTTACTTGTCAGTTAAGAGAATACACGGAATTACAACTACAATTATTTGAAGGAGCTGTAATCAGCGGTAACCACCCGTAACAGCCGTATAAGCGCAGTCCATAGCAGTGGCCATTTGTTACCCAGTAGGATACACGCACAGGGACTCACATGCACTAACAAGCATGCACAGGCAACCATTTACCACACCAACTGTAAGAGAAGCTTGAATTACAACACACACAAAGGTAGCGTGACTTTGTTTTCTCCTCAGGACGCCATTATCTTTATCTACCTTCCATTCCTCATGTTTCCAGATGTGTTTACAACAAACAATGTGTCAATGTTACTGCACGCGCTCCACTTTCGTGTGAATCTTTTATGTTAATAGCCTGCAGTGAAAGCTGGAGTTTCCATACTTATATGCTGTCAGAATAACCTTGTGGGATGCTGGCATGTTGACAAGCATGCTTGCTGACAGGTAAGTTGTAGAACATGAATGATGAAATAAAATATAAGACGTGAAGTCTGACCTACACCTCCAAGTGGGTGTTTGGCAGTAGGTGTACTCAACATGTTTCCCCTTAAACTGTGTATCAGTAATTAAATTGTTTGCTGCCTGCCAGAGATTGAGTGCATGTGTGCATCAGGCATAAGTAGCTATGGATTTTTTTTTTTTTAAGTGTATGTAGAAATCAGCTAATACTGAGGAATGTATCGTGTGTTAATACAGAGCCTGTGGGTGGAGAGGACAACCCTGACTCTGGTCCAGAGTCTTCCAGGCATCTCCCGCTGGTTTGAAGTAGAGAAGAGAGAGCTGGTGAGTGTGACCGCCTTTGTTGGAAAAAAACATGAAGACATAAGTGCAACACACGGTCATCTGACATGAGGGACAGTGTAATACGCTTTTATTTTGCAGGTTGCAATTTAGAGCGCTGCTAGCCAATACCCTAGTATTGATCCAAGTCATTTCATTGAACAACAATAATGACCTGGGTCATGACTTTGGGGCTATTGGACACATTTCATTTCCTCCGCTGGGTACATTCGACGTATTGCTAAAAACCTAATTGCTTTGCTTTGATTGCCAATGATTTTTAGAATTGATTTTTGCATTGGGATTTCTTTTTTCCAAAACCTTTTCAGTGTTTTTAGCCTGGAATCACTATCATATTTGACACGAGTCCATTGCTACACGTAAATCCCCTCAAAAGCTTTTCGTCTTGGATCTTCTCATTCACATCTCTAAGGAGTGGGAGGATTTTAAATACTGTTTTGTCCAGCGTATGCAAAACATAACACAGTGTCTCTGTTGGTCTAAGCACATATTCTTTCGCGCATAGCTGCTGAATGTGGTGTGAAATTGTGGATTGTGAACCCAGTGTTATTCTATGATGGTTATGCAGTGCAATAGCATATAAAATACAGAACTGGCAAAAGCTCTATTAGCAAGAGGATTAAGCTTTGTGTGAGACAGAGGAAGAAAAGAGAGAGGAAAAGAAATGCAGGATGAAGGGAAGAACATTTTTCATGCATCCACAAGTAAACGTAAAAGTGACCATATTCTAATTATGCGTGTTTGCAGTGTGTGCCGTATAATTAAAGCTGCTATAATTGTTATGTTTATATAAACAATGGCTTAAATTGCTATGTGTATGTGAAAGGTGTTGCAGGTAGTGATAAAACCAGGTAATTATCACCCAGCTACACATTTCCCATTAGCTCTGCAGAGGATTTTAGCTTTTTTCAGGTTATTGTTTTGGTCTTATGGCCTGCAACTTTTCTGTTTTGGTTCAGTCTGACTGCACTTATCAGTGTTGTTTCCTGATGCAGCAGGCAGCACTTTTTAGTACAAAAAAAACAACAACAACCCACTGTATGCTGCCTGCCCACCGCTGAATTTTAGAGAGACAAAAGCTGTGTCTCAAACCGGATGCTTCTGCACTTGCTATTTTGAGTGCATTTTGAGTGTGTTCACACTGAGAAGTATGACAAATTGCATTGCACTATAATTACATGGATGGTGCACTGGTAACGGTCAAAAAGTTGAGTATGGAATATTGGACGCTTGTCAGCCTCAAAGGTTACCATGTTGCCTACGCAGTGGAAGTGGCAGGTGAACAAACACATTGCAAACTTAAAAAAATGTTGTCTAACTACCACAGTGAACACCAAAGCATTAAACAAATGCATTTGTATTTCTCACTACTACTGTACTGTTGTTGGATAGCGTGTTTATGGGGTGAATACTGTAATAATTTGGCACCACGAACAATAACGTGAATGCTAATGTTAGCGTGCTAGCTAGCTAACAGCGGCTCATTTTACCATCAGGCAACACGTGTGTTGTGGCATAAGCCATACAATATATGGGCATAAATTACATTTTGTGTTAATGCATATTAAATTGTTATCTTTACTGTTGAAGATTTTAGTATCGGATTTTTGGTCAAATGCTTGATAATTTGTAAATATTTGCAAAATGTGGCAGCTATCATTAACTTGGTAGATCAGCAAGTGACAGAGCTTTCCACATACTGAAATGTTCTGTGAAGGCAAGTTAACGTTTGATACAATAAATATAAAAAAGCAGAAGACAAGTGAGCCATAAAGCAGGTATAGAAAGCAAATATTTTGACAGTGACAATGTTTTTGTCAAATGTTGGCGATAATGCTCCGCCTGGTCACAATTTGCTGAGAGGAAGAAGAAAAGCTGTCAAACTTGTGTTCGTCATTTCTGTTAAGTGTGCAATGGGCATGTGTGATTTGAGACAACACTACCCCGTCAATATTCGTACACTACACAAGTAAATACACAGTGAATGGAGTGTAGTACATGTAAGTTTACCAACGGAAGTATCCGACTTTAAGACACAGCAACAGTAAGCAACTTTTAGGGAAACATAGTGGATATATTTAGCAGCTAAAACAGCTGATATTCCGGATATATCCCTCCGGAGTTGGTGGAGACCAAAAACAGAGCTGAAAAGAAAGGTAATATTGGACATAAATTCATCAGGTGGCAGAAACACAACACCAAATAGATGTGAATGCTGCTCCAAATCTGCTGGATGTGTACATAAGCCACTGTTAGCCAGCAGGTTTTATATTTAAAGCTTTAAAGATGACAATAAGTCAGTACTGTGTTTTTCAGCTGACAACATATCCACCAAAGTCTATGACTTGTCAGCCAGACCTTAAGGTGGAAGTGTCTAAATTTTATTGCTTTTGTAAGAAAAGTGGACAGACATTAATTCTTGTTGTTGTTTTTTTTTTGACCATGTTGACTTTAGAAGCTACATTTAGAGAAAGAAGTGGCCCTTTAACACTCCTTCTCTCCGCAACCTCCTCCTCACAGGTGGAGGTGAGCCCACTGGAGAACGCCATCGAGGTGATCGAGAACAAGAACTTACAATTACGCACATTGATCACCCAGTGTCAGAGCCGGCAGATGCAGAACATCAACCCCCTCACCATGTGCCTCAATGGGGTCATCGACGCTGCCGTCAACGGGGGGCTGGCCCGCTATCAAGAGGTATGGGAGGATGGCTGGATGAAGGATAAGGTTCGAGGGTCTTAGAAGTGATGGCAGGAGTAAGGAGCAATGACATATAGATTACCTAATGATGCATGAAGGTGGGATTTAGTGCAGATGTGTATGGACAGGGGACGTTTTGCGGAGGGAGGAGCGGCTGAATGGATGGATGGATGGATGAATTAAGGTTTGAATGATATGGATGGACAAAATGGATAGATGAGTGGAGAGCAGGAGGGGACGGAAGTAGGAAAATAAGATGGATGGGTAATGTAGAGATGAGATGGTTGGGGGGTTTGGTCAATGGATGGATGGAAGGATGGATGTGAGGAGAAAGAGGGGTCAGGTCAGAATATGGCAGACAGAGGAGTGGGAGGCAGGAGTATTAAGAGATGGATGGATAATGATGGCTGAATGAATGAGATGGGAGTGTTTATGCAGCTGCTATATTGTACACTGAAGTGGTAACAGACAGACACACAGATTGGTGGAGGAAAAACTGGAATGTGGTCAATCCCACTGACAAACATTTGCATCTACTGCTGCTCTAAAAGCTCCTTGACAGTAGACAATTGCCGGGTAACAGTACAGTGCGATTTCTTAACCAGGAGGAGCTCGATTGAAGAAAGAAAAAAATCTACTCAAGAAAATGGTTTTTACCCTCAACAAACCGAGTGGACTCAGCGACTTGCTCGTGTCGCATAGCAACCAGCCTTTTCCACTGGGAGCGCGTATGTGGGGGTTCATATCTGTGCATGCGTGTGTGTGGGCATATACTGTACGTGTGTGTTTGTGAGTGTGTATTGAGTTTGTGCAGAAGAGCGTGCCTCTGTATAGAAGTAGCTTATTAAGGTTTGTAGGATACTTGATAGAGCTACAAAGCCAAAGGTCACTGACTGAAGTGCTTTCCACCTTTACTGCCATTATTTTGTTGGAAAAATGATGGTATATTGAATGATTTTCCACTTCCAATATACTTACAGAGCAGTCTTATATTTTCATTCTACTGTAGGCAGGATTATGGATATGCATATTATTGCATAAATGGCATTTATCTCAGCACAGATTGACCATCAGCTATTTCATACACAATCGAAAGTGACACATACTTCAATTATTTTGCATGAGGTGGACACAGATGGGACTGTTTCTGCTGCAAATGCGCCGCCACAGATATCATTCTCTTTGTGGAATATCGCATGCAGCACCCCCACGGACTGCGCCGTAAATCTGTTAATTTCTCCGCGTAATGCCGATTGACAGCTGCAGAGGTTTGCTCGGCTACAAATGAAGGAGAAATTGTCATTATTAATATTCAGATTTATTGCTTTAGTTTGAGTTGAAACTCTTGAGGGGGAATGCCGTCTGATTTATTTCCCCTCCTCTCAGCGTTCCAACTCTAATTGGACTTTTCTAATGATTAACTGAGCTTCTTCATGGCGAGGACCGGCTCCCTGCAGCCCGATGAGAAATTTCCATCATTCTTGGAAGATTATTGATTATTTTCGCCGCCGTTTCCGGAGGTCCTTGGATGGAATTTCCTGCTGAAACGCAGCCCTTCTCTCTTGTAGATTTACTACCTTGGCACTGTTGCGTATGTACTTTATGGCGCATTGCTTATAAAGAGCGTAATAACGTTTATGCAATAAAACATTTTTCATTTCCTATCCATCTGTGTTGCATGGTTTAATAAGAGAGTGATATCATGTACAGTGCATACTAATACGTGCTATCTTGATGGAGATTGCCATCTGAGGATGTTTGTCTGGAATAATAAAATTCCTTGTTTTATTGAGGATTCATAGTCGACAAGCTGTAGTCGCATGCATTCATTGACAGGGATCTGTGTGTCTGTGTGTGACATGTTTGAGAATCTTCTCTCTTCAACTGTCATCTGGCTCTGTCTCTTTGGAGATAAACAGCTGTGTCCTTGGAGAGGAACCGTGCTGATCTTTTTAGCGAACTCCCCGTTTACCTCTCAGTCCCTTATTTTTGTGTGCATTTCCCACCGTGGCAGATTTGAAAGCAGATTGTGAGCCGGGCCTTTCATCGGCTCGTCGTCTCTCCTCTTTGTGTACTCTGACGCAGATTGAAAAGGATTTAGCATAATCTGTAGACACATCACAAGTGTTGATGGCATTGTAAACAGCTAGGGACTGGGTGTTTATGTAATTTATGGATGGCACAAAAACGGCGATCATCATTCAAAGCTGACCAGGTCATTTCTCATCTTATCTGTTTCTCCTTTGAGTCGCCTTTTTGAAGAAAATGTCTGGGAAAGTGAATAGAAAGCGCCGTCTGTGAGCTGTAATCAAGACGTATGATGTATCTGAAGAGACATGATCTGTAACAGGAAGCAGTTAGATGAATGAACTTGATTTGCAAAAAAAAGCTTTTAAAATCTGAGACCAAATTGGCCCCTAAATCAAAGTGAAATCAATCCTTTGATTCCACCATTTGGCACAGTGTTTTTCTTTCTCTATTTTTAGCCACTGTGTGCTTTTACTCTGGTCCCTGAACTTGATATTAATATCACAGCACAGAAACCCAGACAGGAGCATTACACCCCATTTGAGCTGGATGTTAGTTTGCTCTGTTTGGTTATTTTCACAGTTTGTTCCTGAATGTTTTTTTAAGGATTCAACAAAAATGTGTGGACACTAATTCACTGTGTCAGCCCAGCGGGGATTCAGGTAACACTGCAGCGCACAAAGCCTACTGCTTCAACTCCCGGTGTGTGCATAACAGATGTTGTGCATTTTGTCTCCACGCAGGCCTTCTTCGTGAAGGACTACATTATGAATCACCCTGAGGACGGCGAGAAGATTGGGCGACTGAGAGAACTCATGTTTGAACAGGTTTGTTGTTAAAGATATATACTGTTAAGTGTAGTGTGTGCTCATGCTCAAGAAATAAAAATAAAAAGACATGATGATCAGGAGTAGGCTTCTTTATATCTAACAACATGTTTATCCTCTATCATGAAAATAGAGATCGATTATACTTGATGTATCGTGGCTTGTTCCAAAGGAGATTTATAGAATTACTACATCATTAACATCTAGTATAAATTGGTACATCATGTTTTGAAAGCCATGGCATTAAAATCGCTTTGCAATTTTGGTTCACTTTCACTCTCTCCCACCAAAATAACAAGAAAAAAAAAGACTCACAGATATGATATGTCACACACACTTCCCTGCCTATCCAGACTACTCTTTCTTGTGCAATAGTGTGTGAGGCAAGGCTTGTATTTTGGTATCTGAAGGGTTCCAGATCACGACCATAAAGTTGCTTTTTGCGACCATGGAGCACCAGTGCGACTTGCAAATATTATTAACATATGAACCAAAGAGCTGTTAGTTTCTTTACTGCTTAGAGGGAAAATGTCCTCAGAGTCCTCACAAAGGTGCCACTGTGACAGCTCAACTTTCCGTTTATTGCAAACAGCTAGTTGTTGACCGAAGCTTCAAGTTCACAACAAAAATGCCAACACTTCCTAACTGAGATGAGCTGGGTGCTCAGAATAAAAGCACCAGTGGTTCTGCTTCGATTTGTTTCATTATAACAAAACTTAATTCTAACAGTACTTTAATTAACTTTATTATAACAGTACTTTATTTAACTTCATCATATATATTTCATTTTTTTAACAGCACCAGTGGTTCTGCTTCGATTTGTTTCATTATAATTTAACTTTATTATAACAGTACTGTATTTAACTTTATAATAACAGTACTTTAATTAACTTAATCAAATATATGTAACTTTATTATAACAGTACTTTATTTAATATATTACAACAGTACTACATTTAACTCTATTATATTTATTTAACTTTGTTATAACAGTACTTTATTTAACTTTATTATAACAGTACTGTATTTAACTTTATAATAACAGTACTTTAATTAACTTAATCGAATATATTTAACTTTATTATAACAGTACTTTATTTAATATATTACAACAGTACTACATTTAACTCTATTATATTTATTTAACTTTATTATAACAGTACTTTATTTAACTTTATTATAACAGTACTGTATTTAACTTAATTAAAACAGTACTTTATTTAGCTTTATATATATTTTAATTTACTAAAACAGTACTTTATTTAACTTTATTATAACAGTACTTTAATTAACTTTATCAAATATATTTAACTTTACAATAACAGTACATTATTTAACTTTATTTTAACAGTACTTAATTTAATATATTACAACAGTACTTTATTTAACTTTATTATAACCATACTTAATTTACCTCAATTCTATATATTTAACTTTATTCTAATATTATTTTATAACGTTATTCTAGCAGTACTTTATTTAACTTTATAATAACAGTACTTTACCTTATTTAACTTTATTGTAACAGTTATTTAACTTCTTAATCTCAGTATTTTATTTAGTTTTATTATCACAGTACCTTATTCAACTTTGTTATCACTGTTCTTTATTTACTTTAGTGCAACAGTAGTTTCGTATTAGTTTAGTATTTTAGTTGTTCAGAGGAGATTTCAAAATATTGAGTAAGTATTACAATGTTATTTATAGATCATATTACCCAGCTCTACATGAAAACAGATGACACTATGTCGGGCAGTATTTTTTTGTCTATACAAGCATTTTTGATGAGGATCCCTTAAATTTATTTTCAAAGAAATTTGACCAAGATATGTTGATATGATTTGTAGATGCAGCTCTAATTCCTTCCTCTGTTAGCTGAAATGAGCTTGCTTTTGCTGATACAACCCATATTTTTTAAAGAAAATATTTACTGTATCCCAGTGTGTTCACAAATTGTTCTTACCAGAAAGGAGTAAAATATTGCTAAAATATGAATAAATAAAACTCACTTCACAATTTAATGTGCTAAATGGAAAGTACTTCAATGAATGTGTCAACTTGTATTTAAACGAAGCACGTCTGGAACAAATGAGCAAATATTTTTTGATTTACACAGATGATTTACAAATGAAGCAACAGGAATAAAAGCTCTCTCATTCATATTCAGTTTGTCTCTCTCTTGTCCTCAGAATATGCTGTTTGTAATATCCAGAGATGTTGACCAGCTTTTGTTTTGCAGGCACACATTCTGGAGTACGGCCTCGCTGTGCATGAGAAGTTTGTTCCCCAGGACATGAGACCTCTCCACAAGAAGTTAGTGGACCAGTTCCATCTGATGAAATCCAGTCTTGGCATACAGGTAGGAGAAGGCGAGACATGCTGACAATTCATCTTGAATCTTACATGGTACACATTAAGAAGTGTATTTTAAAAGCATTTGTAAATCAATGAGGGATTCAGATATACAGTTAAACGGAAGTTATTTCAGTTAATGATGACCAATTATGTGTTAGACAGATTAAAACAATACCACTTGTGTTAATGATTTTCCTCAAATCATTAAGTCTTTTATGAAAGCACACTGTATGTGACAACAGAAAGCGACTGCTGTGTTCAGACTTCCAAGTGAATGACCCCTTTAGTCCTCGGAGGAGAGAGCCACCCTTCATTAAACACACTTTCTTCCTCTGCATTTATTTGTATTTTATTTACATACCTCACGCTGGCATGAAGAAGCATTTAATCATGTGCACTCCCTCTTCTCTAATTTGAAACCCCAGGAGTTTCCGGCTTATGTGCGCGCGAGCCCGGTGCACTTCACCAACGGGAGCCCACGAACATGCAGGAACTCAGTGCCCAACATCATCAGCCCAGACGGCGGCAGAGGGGTTGCCAGGCGGAGGTGACGACCTCTTTTGTCTAATTTTGTTGTGTTTTATTGATGCCGGTACGTTTTGTTTTTTCATCCTCTATTTCTATACCAGATTGGATTTTTAAGAAGCACCAGGAAAGCTCTTTTGCTGAAGTATTACATTTCTTGTTCATATTTTCTCACTTTACTTTGTTTTCTCTTGACGCGCTGTCCTTCTGTCTTTATCTTTTTTGAATACTTTTTTTATGTCCCTACCTCACCTCAAGCACAACTCTGTCCCTTTGCTCTCTTCTCCCTTCCATTCTTTACCAGTGTGGCTCCATCTGGGCCTACAATAGGTGGGGGCGGCCGGCTGGCACCCACAGGGACATTTCAGTGTGGGTGCTGCCGAGCCAGCAGGCAGACTGTGCGCATACGCAAGTGTCTGTGTGTGTGCTTTTGATGTGTTCAGTGACCCTGCCACTCTGTCTACCTGCGACATTCTGCCTCCACAGTCTGATCCCAGGGGGCAGTGCCTCACATAGAGACACACACATCACCCCAGTCTCCCGGTGACATTTCACGTTTTACTTGTAGAGTTTTGATTTCTTTTTCGCTCTCTGTTTGGCAACACAAAAACAGGTTACATCTGTTTTTTGGCGACGGCGTCTACTTTAACCTCCCTTTTAAAAATCCCATTGTGCTTGTTCTCTAACCTTTCTTTCACACTTTTGCCTTTTGGCGGGCAAGTGCTTGATGAAATGCTGTGATTGCTGCATCGATTTATCTTCTTATAATCTGACATTTTCTGTCCCTGTTTGTCTTTTTTCCTTCCTGCCTGTCTTTTTGTCTGCCTTTCTGCAACGAATTTTTGGTGAGTGAAAACGTCTGAAAGCTAATGAAACAAAATACCATATCTTCCTTTACCGAAAGCCACCAGAACCATCTCTCTCTATATCTGTCTCTCACCCTCAGTCTCCCCAGCTACCCTGCGGTGAACCGCTACTCCTCGTCCTCACTGTCGTCTCAGGCCTCCAATGAAGTCAGTAACATCACAGGGCAGTCGGAGAGTTCCGATGAAGTCTTCAACATGCAGGTAATCTCCCTCTGTCTCTCACAGACACATACATGCGATCCGTTATGCCTTCTCACATGGTCACACAAAGACTCTTAAAGCCCCCCCTGGACTGTGGGAGGAAACCGGAGTACCTTGAGAAAACCCACACTGACACAGGGAGAACATGCAAACTCAACACAGAAGAACTCCCTCACCCCGAGTTCAAACCACGAACACTTTGAGGAGACAATGCTAACCACTACACCACTGTGTCGCCTCAAACTGAAAGTCAAAC
Source organism: Cephalopholis sonnerati (assembly GCA_019142605.1). Lineage (NCBI taxonomy): Eukaryota > Metazoa > Chordata > Actinopteri > Perciformes > Serranidae > Cephalopholis > Cephalopholis sonnerati. The sequence continues at coordinate 24,278,920 of JAGQAX010000022.1, read as the reverse complement.
GCTGTCTAAAACGGGACACACATATCCACAGGGAACAGACTGTGACACAACATTGGCGAAGAAACCTGAAAACTTCAGCGCAGAGTGGACTTGTCAGTACAGAGAGCAGAGTTAGCATTAGCATAGTGAAAGCTTTGACAGAAAACGAGAGCAGTTTTTGGATGTAAAATGGACCCTGGAGCTGTCTTAAACTATTCAACAAAAATAGTACATATTGTACTTTGCAAACACCAACACTGTGTCAGCCACAGCTGGTTACAAGCTAACAAGTTAAGAAACAACGTGAACAAATTAGGGATGTTCCTTATGACAAAAATCTGTGATGTTTAAACAGAAGTTGAAGCTTAGATAAGTCGGCTTGTCTTAAGGTAAGACAGCTCTCAGAAAACAGTAAGAATTGAACATAATTTTATGTATAAGGTTAAATGTTGTCAAAAAAAGCAATTTAAAATCATTAATCACACTTTTCAGGCACCAAATCATATTTTAAATGCTGCGGAAGTGTGCGGCACATTGAACCATACGTTATGACCACTGCACATTATCCTACAAAACATGATTAAACATTAAATTAAAGTTAACAAATAACATTTAATGAAAACATCATTCTTTGGGAAAATAAAGGCACTTAAGTCATTTTCATGGGCTGAATGCAATCACATAGAATAATAACTTTAGTAACAGGTTAAACCAACAAGTAATTCTGGTGCTGACTAGCAATTCTAGCAACATTCTTTTGACAACTCGACTGATCGTACACAACTAAAAAAAAAGGATGCTAACTACACTCAACATTATGATACGTCCGCTAGTCCATGATTTTGGTGGGTGGGGCAGAGGCCAGATCTAGAATTTCTCAGTGAGGGAAAAAGAGTAGATCTGCCTTCAGCCCCTTTTCAGACTTGCTTTTTAAAATAATTATAAGTGAGTCAAGTAAAACGTGTCTGGGGAGGGGGGTTTAAGGTAAGTACATCCAGTCCTTATCCCAACAAGGACCTTCTGCTCCCTACAGCTTTCACATGCGATACATTTTAATCCTCCTCACTCCTCATTCCTCTTCTCCTTTGACCCTTCTTTTCCGTCGTCCTCTCTGCTTGTTCGGATCTTTGTCCGGCCAGGCAAATTATCGTGATGATATCAAATAAGGACACAGTGCTTTGTGTGGTCCGTCCAGGCAGCTTGCTGGAGTCGGGCAGTAATCTAAACTAGATTTGGCCAATTGAGAAAGCTGCTGACAACTCCCCGCAAGCTGTCCAGCGCACCTGGCAGGCCTCGAATAACAGGAAGCAGAGACAAACACAAGGGAAAAAGGCTGTTGTCAGGGATCTGACTGAACCTATTACAATATTATTTTTGAACATCAAAGCGTTTGTTGTGTAGATCAAGTACAATTCATTTAACGACGGTCCCACAGACAAGTATCACTGCAGAACAACTCAAGTCACAAAGTGCTTTAAGCCTTAAACCTCCACCCTCCTAGAGACGTATGTTTTTAAGGTTTCAGTTACAGACTCTGTGATGGATTGTGCATGGATTGTTATGCCTCCACACCAGCTATAGCCATGGCTGGAGGCATTATGTTTTTGGGTGTTCGTCCGTCACTTCGTTCGTCCCATTCTCATAATGTGATATTTCAAGAACTCTTTAAAGGAAGTCTCCACTTGGACTCAACAATAAGCTGATTAGATTTTGGTGCTCAAAGGTCACTGTGACCTCACAAAACATGATTTTGGTCATTACTCAAGAATTCATACACTAATTATGACCAAATTTCACAAATGTCTAAAAGGATATAACAATGAAGTGATGACATTTATGTCCTCCTTTGTTTGGTATGCATTTTTTAACTTATCCTAGCTATTTGGGATTAGTAGGACCTGATAAGTATAAAAATCTAAACATTGTCAACAACAATGAAGTCCCAATGTCCTCAGACAAGATGATGATAAATTCCCAGTGTCTTCACATGAGTACTTTCTAACTAACAGTGTCCCAGCTTGTTACTGTTGCTAAAATCTGTTGCCATATCAAACTGCAAATCTTATTACTCATAAATAAACAAGTTTCAACCATAAAATGTGATCAGGTTTTGTACCTTGTCCACTTTCAAGTCGGGATTGGCTGCAGACTGACTTGGCAGAGATGGCTGCCATCTTCTTTTTACATGGATTAGTGTATTGTGGTCTTACTACCACTTGATGGGACAAAAAAGGATGAGGACAAGAGGTCTAAATTAAGCAGAATGAAGTATAAGGTCCAGTAAACTCAAAATGTAATGTCCTCATATGAGGACACAGGGTCTCAACTTCACCGTGACATCATAATGTTCTGCAAAAACACTTTTCTGGCCATTATTCAACAACAAATGTCAGGAACAGAAGGGGAGACATTTGGTCAGATTCTGACTTGGAGACACTAATCTCGGGTGTCCATCTTTAAACTGTGCTGATTGTTTAGATCTTCTGTGCTGCTAGGGGAAAGATGTGTGTGAAGCATCCATGTTTTCACAGACATGTATGTTAACTGTAACTGCAACATGACTGGTTCGCAGAGGCACACGACCATGAGGTGGTAATTCTAGTTTTTCATGTTTTGTCTGTTTGACCATCGACCATTTGTCGATGATGAGATCAGTACCCCTCTCATGTATAGTAAATGCCATCACCAACAGCCATTCAGCTTAGACTTGTTGACATCGTAGGGTTGCCAGGCAACAGCCAGTGACTCCAGGAAGTCACTGCCCCCAGCCAAGAATAGTCCAGCACATAAACCCTGGAAAAACCACCACATGTTGTTTGTACAGATTAAACAAACAAGACATTACTTGTTATTCACAGATTTGTTTGCCCCACCCTAAAGACCTCATCACAAACATCTAAACTTTTTTTCAATACTGGAATTATTAATTAAGCTAAGTTATTTTCATATATAAAAAATAACTACCGTGCTCTGGCTTATGTTAGTAATGTTGTTGTTGTTGTTATCCCACCTACAGCCCAGTCCGTCTACCTCAAGCCTCAGCTCCAACCATTCTGCCTCGCCCAATGTCACCAGCTCAGCCCCCTCCAGTGCCAGAGGTGAGACTCTTTAAAAAAACAGCACTCATTTCTTAGTATCACACACCGAAGGCTTTTCGCTGATATTTCACTCCCGAGTGACACAGAGGAAGAAGACAGAGGTTCAGCTGGACACACTGAACACGAGGACTGAACCTTTGACCTCTCAGTGACACAATGTTCTCTCAAATCACCACAGTGTCCTGTCTGGTGAGGTCAGCGAGGTTAGACGACAGCTAGGGAACACAAGCAGGAGAGGAAGATGGGGGGTAAAAAAAAAGGTGAACAATGAAGAGAGAGGGTTGAATGGAAAGTTAAGAGACTGAAAAATAGAGAGAATACAAAATGAGCTGAGATGAAAAATGAAATGGGCTGAGACGTGGAGACAAATGCTGTTGAAAGAAACATGGAGCGGGTGAAAATGCAAGAGAGAGTAAGAGATGATTGCAGCTCTGTGGAGTATCCTTCTTGGACCTCAGTGCAATCTCCACCAGTCCAGCGCAGGGCGTCCAAGGCCTCCTCTACAGTGTGGAGTGTGAATATCTAATGCCTTCACTGCCTGCGCTCTTATCTCGCTGTGTTCAAATGTGCAAATGTGTCTCTGCCTGATCCACATCATAAAAAGTAAGGATATATGAAGACATTTATGGAAGCTTATTCACTCCCCTTTGGCAAGCTGCTGGCAGCGGGAGGCGCCCTTATAAAAGTGGCCTCTGTCTACCCATAAAGCCTGCAGAGAATTATTGCTTGTGTGGTCTTATCTGAATGAGAGCCAGCGATGGGTATCTCAAACTCATATGATAGCCTTCCAAGTGCTATCTCAGTCACTAATGGATCGAGATCTATACAGTGGCTAACACCAGATGAGGGGAAGTGCTGTGTAAATGGTGCGAGCGAGTATTTTGCATCGTCGTGTGTGTATGTGGGGGGTTTGTCGGTGCGCGAGTTACATATGTTTTTGTGTCATGGTTTAGCAGGTGGTGCTGTCTGTTGTAATTGTCCAGTCTAACTGAGGAGGTGAGGGAGTGCGATTTGGATGGAGTAAGGAGGGTGTGTGTGTGAGTGTGTGTGTGAGGGCGCAGGCCATTTATCATGTCGTAGAGCTAGTGAGGCTGAAAGAATGGTAGAGAGGCTTGGAGGGAGAAAGAGAGATTGGCCTTTCCTGATTGCCAGTATTTGTAGGTAATAGTCTAACACCTTGCTGCTATTTGGTCCCTTATGTGTTGCACAGGCTCTTGCGCGCGTGTGTGTGTGTGTGTTTGTGTGTGCTGCAGCTCTAACATCTCATACTGTTCTATTCCAGGTTCACCCCAGATGGCAGAGAAACACAAGCATTCCAGAGAAAATGCATGTCTGTCTCCGCGAGAGAGACCGGTCAGCGCTATCTTCCCCAACCCCCTGGACCCTGCACAGGTTAACACACATTCACACACATCTACACACACTCGAGCCTGATTTATGGTAGGGCACTTGACACTTTTGACGAGTGTTGCTCAACAGAAATGGCGTATTTTAGACTGAAAAATGTGTTGCTTGACACTTTCATGCCGTGCCACTTGAGAATTTTGTTATTTTGGACAATGTCATATTTTGTTGCACAATGTGATTGGATAGTGTTACCAACACTGCCATGGAGATAGTAGTTTTCAATCCACACAGGCCGTCTGTCAGCAGCAGCTCCCGGGAAGCTGAGTGGACTGCGGCCGGCCAAACTGCCTTCGCCGGGCTGACTGACAGCAGACATTTACTGAACCAAAATAGTTTTTCGTGACAGCGGCATGGGAGGAAATCAGCAGTGTTTCAATTTATTTATTCTGTGATTTTATTTCCCAGCCCAGCAAAATGAGTGAGGGAAATCTCCTAGTCACACACAGACTGGGATCTGAGCAATCAATGTACCATAGATGCGGTTAATAAGTTAGAAAACACATATACAGCAGGATGTTTGTGTGATTTAAACAGCTGTCTGTGCAGATTACACTTTACTGAATGCAACAGAAATAGACTCAGAACTTAAAAAACCGCAGGGTGTCTTTGGTTACCAAGAAGATGACTTTAAACCTTTCACTGAAGTCATAGGCATAGGTTCCTGGAGGGGTGCAAGGGACACACTCCCATCAATATTTAGAACATGTGCGATTCAAAACATGAAAGTAGCTAAGGACTTTTGTTCTGACAAAATTTGCAGAGAACCCCACCCCCGCATGAAACCTACACCCTTGGCTGAAGCACGAAGTGAAAACAACACACAACTGTTTATTTTTATTTCAGTTACACTTACCAAAAGTGTTGAGCACCATACCATAAATCAGGCTTTAAGTGTGGAGGGTATAACCGCGGGGAATGGCACAGTGTAGCTATTTATGGGATCCAGCTATAACTTTTGTTCCAGTATAATGTAGAATGGATTTTAATTGTCAAGTCAATTAAAGTGCAATGCGGCTGTCATGCCCTCAGGTTAAAACAAATGGATATTTGCAGCCAAAGACAAAGTGGATGCAAAAATAGAAACAGACAAACAAGCTATTGGCCTTTCAGTGACCTGAACGCCATGGAAACGTTTTTGCTGTTTTGAGAAAAGTTTGAGAATGTGCTCCTGCTGTCACATTCATAGTTCTATATTTGGTTTAAAGAAAAAAACAAATGAAGACATTGTTTCCTGAGGCAATGGTTGCTTGCTGTACTAATGCGAAGGTAAGCCAGCAATAGAAGCAGACCGTTTTGTGAGACAGGATATCAGAAATTTGAATACATTTTTTTTTATTGTTCCAATTGCGGCATCATGTCAGTGGTTGTTGCAGTAAAAGACACAACCATTTTCAATTTGAGATGACTCACATATGAAGGATTTTCACGACTTCAATGGGCATGAAACTGTGCCGGTTGAATTATCAGTAAAGAAGATGCACAACTATGTAAAAGAAAATATCCAGGTCTCATGGGTTTTGCAGTATTTAGAGCCGTCTGTGTTTCTTTATCAAGTAACATTGAGGACATAATTAAAAATAAAGTCTGAAATATGAATAGAGAATGAGGAAAACACCTTCCCTCCCACTCTCTACACTGTAAGCAGATGGACATATCTGCCTGGGGTGTGCTATTTTTCCGTAGAAGGGTTACGGAAAAGGAACGCTGTTTTTTGTGACTCCCTTGCAGCTCTTACAGATGATTCTCTTCAGTTGTGCTCACGTGGCTCCACCTGTTTTCCAAATGTGTGGTTGCATGATTTGGAACAAGACAAACTCTATATACGTTTTGAGACTTTGCTCCTCAGGGCCCTGACACACCAAGCTGATGGCCGGCCATCATTCAGCACCTGCCACCCTAGTTTTTGCAGTGTGTCCCGCACCATTGACATGTGTTACCAGCTCACCCTTATTGCCCTTAAAGGGCAGTGGCCGTGTGGGCAACCTGTGAGGGTGTGACATGTTCAGTATGTGTATGTGGAGAGAAGCAGCTCTCTTGGTGTGTTACGGTAAAGACACATGCAGCAAGTAGTGATGATAGCAGTAGAATTAAGTGTCTATATAAGCTCAGGGCTACTGCTAAACCTTGTTTGTTGTTTTGTTATGAAGACTGCAACAAAGCTAATGTTGTGAACGGCACCCGAACGCATCGCCATCCTTCCTTCTACAGAGTGGTACAGTCTGCTAGAGGCTAGCTACTAGCTAATAACGAGCCAAGCTAAATTAATGTTAATAAACCAGCATGTTCCCAACTATGGTTCGGAGCCGGTAAGCACATGTCACTTTCCAGGGGTTATGACACTCAAAAAAAAAAATGTATCCACAGATTTACAGTAAAAAAGACTTTTTGGGCCACAGGGCATCATATGACAGTGAAATGCCACAACGACAATTGGCTTCAAAGTCCGGTGCACTTCTTAGGTAGCCTGGGTGGTATGGAGAGTTGTTTCCTCTCACACAGGCGCAGAACGTACGTGCCTTTGGCTGCAGTCTTTGCGGTGTATTCAAGCACAACTTTCTGACTGAGACACAGGTGATGTGAGGCGACTCCACAGCTGGCTTTTGTCGCCACCAGCTCTTTGAAGTCTGCGTGGTGTGTCTGGGCCTTTATTCGCATGTTTGCCCAACATTGCAGCGGCCCATAAGGTGCACGCTGTGGCAGAAATCAAGGTCGTCTTTGTATTATACAGCATATCTCAATGGGTGACTTCTCTGCAAGGAAAAATTGCCTCTCGGACGAGGGCACATGCCATGAGGCCTTTTGTAGCTGAGAATTGCAGTTTTTCAAGAGCAGCAGTCCAGCTCTGCCTCATTTTCAATAAAAAAACAACAACAACATTGTAGTACAGCAAGAACAAGAGCCGACACGATATTGCAGTGTCTTCTCTTGCTGAAGGGCAGTATGTAACGCAATCACACACACTCCATCCTCAGTGACAAAGCTACTGTAACAGAAAAATAATGTGTTTGCTTTTCAAGGCCTTTCATCTCTGCGGTCAGTGCTACCGGCACAGTTCACCTGTTTTTCTTACCCTGTTTGTGTTGAGTCAGAAGAATCATTTTAAGTCCATAGATGAATAGATGTTTGGAGGCTGTGCAATTATTTCCAACCTGAGAGCAGAGAAAGCTCAGCTATTAGCTGCTAATGTAAAATTGATTGTTAGAAACATTGATTACTCATATCATTTACTGTAATTAGCAGCAGGATGAGAAGAAATCATGGTAATATATTTTTGAGGATGGAGTGCTCACCCATTGCTACAAATATCACACTGCTGCCAGACATAAAGGTCATTACGCATTCAACACTGTTTCTGTCTGACTCTGTTGCTGTCTGAGCCGCCCTCTGTCTGTTCTATTGAATTTGTGAGGGAAAGATTTCACACCTTGATATTTGTTTTAACCGTCCAATATTCAATTATTCCTCTTTGCGTTAAAGCTGGCATTTACTTATGTTATCTCAAATATTTCACGCTGGACGTATTTGACAGTAATTTGGTCTATTTCTTCTGTTTGCAGAGAGCTCCTCCTCATCAGATAGGCGATACCACTTTACCAAGGAGTGACCCCAACCTCTCAGCACCAGACAAAGGTATAACACCGTGTTATATTCATATTCATGCATATTCTTTTACATCCTTCTCTTCTGTGCACTCATGACGTTCCATAGTCAGAAACCCTTGAAATACATCTTGCAGGGAATTTCCACCAGCAATCAATCAAATTTAATTTTCAATTACAATCTGGGCTTCTGATAAATATGAATACAAAATAATCAAAATAAAAAGATTATTGGGCCGCATTCTGTTTCGCAGTGATGCTCTTTTTTTGTCTTGTGTTCATAAATCTAGCGCAGTCCTTACCTTTACAGCGGTATACTTATCCAGTAACGTGACTTTCTGGCTAGAGTTAGTGACTTTTCAGACCCTCTAGTGACCCTATTTTTGTTTTTAAAAAAAGCCATTGCCACTGTGACCACTTCAGGTGCAGCCCGTTTAGCTGTCATTATGTTACAAGGAGGAGCTTTTAGGATGGCTGCTTGTTTTTTTTTGGATTTTAAGTTCAAGAAAATCCAGTCACAAACATTTTGTTTAAAAGTTCAATAAATGCATTATGTTTCTGAAGTCAGTTAGTAATCGTGATAATAATCGTGATCTCAATACTGACCAAAATAATCGTGATTGAGCAGCCCTAAAAATGAGGTGTGCAGTCTCAGTGTGTACATTTTGAGTGTTCCTTACTGTTAGCAGTAACAGGCATCCTCTCTATTACTCACCGACACTTACACCGCCGTCCGGGACTGCGGTCATCTGTCCAGACATGCGGTGTGCGTGACAGTTTGACCGCAGAGAGACTAGAGGCGTCCGTCTTCGTGCAGCTGCTTCAGGGAGCTCCTCAGGATACACAAACGCATACACTCACACACAAATGCTGGGCTCCATTTTCCTCCGACTCCTAACCAGACACACTGTCTAGATTACAGCTTTTCATCTTCCCTTATCCTAAAAGAGTAATAAAATTGCAGGTACTATTCCTGCGACGCTGATGGATGTGTGTGACATTCATATGTATGAATTCATATCTATTAGTTAAGCCTCCTGGTTGTCATTTCGCTCAGCGTAGTCGAGGAGAGATGTTTTCTGGGAAAAATATGCCTGAGAATTGAGAATGAAAGCTGACCCCCCCTTCCCATGTGTAATTAAAGAAAAAAAACCCTGAACAGTTTGATTGCTTTTCTCTGAACTTCGGCAAAACTGAGTGTAAAATGCATTTCCTTCCATCAGTGCTGCTTGCGAACATTTTGTGAAATAATTAGTGAGGGTAGCGGAAGAGACACCTTAAAATAAAGAGCGAAGAGTGCGGATGTGATAGCTTCCTTGTGACTCACACACCTTTTCATGTGATTCGAGTGTGATCTGTAAATAATGCAGTGAGAGATAGATGAACTGCTACAATATGGCGACATGACACCTTCATGCATACAACAATGATGAAAGGTGCTAGAATTTACACAAAACCTGTGACTGTATAAAAGTGTTGCTTGCCACAGCTTCTGCTTTGAACCTCGAATTACAACTCCAGAAACCAAATATAGTGTTGTTAAAATATGACGCTCCCTAGACTCTAGTTTGCAATGAAATGAAAATGAAGCCTGTTTGGTAGCGGTGTCCAGAGGCGTCAGGGTACCATAACTTCATAAACTGTGACCTGACCAACCGCCTTGACTGTGATTTCAATTGTAGTTTCTGATTATATTTTGATCTTCACAGAAATATCTGCACTTGAAGTAGCTCCTAGACAAGAAGTGGCTACTTAAGAGCTTTAAGTTTGATTGAATGTGACCTATAAACCTGAAGACTACAATCTGAGGTGTCGGGTCGATGGTGTATTTGCATTTTAGAGTTTATTCCTGTTGATTTAAAATGTACATTCATGAAAATCTTGTACCCTGTTTTCACACCAAATGTGCAAATGCTGCATTGCACAGAACAAGACCATTATTTGTCTATTTGCTCTCTGTTTGTGGACATTTTAGTTACTGTCAGCAAATAAAAGCAAATAATAATGTGAAAGATAATTACTGTTTTAACACAACGTCTCATGCAAAGTCAGTGACCTGCATGTATCTGACATCGTATACTCGTAATTGGAATAAAGTATCCTCTACCGCCCACAAATACAGTATCACTTCTGCAGAGGTTCGTTCAGCTGCCTGACCTCAAGCAGCATCTTCCATTCCTATGTCATGTTTCCAACAGTAATAATAGCTAATGATACTTTTTCTTGGAAGAAATAAAGGAACACATTTTTGAGCTAAAATCACCTACAGTCCTCTTTGAAAAGCACAACAGAGACAGGACATGAAGTCAGGGAAAAAAGCAAGAACAAAACAGCTGGGACACATCAAAGACTGAGACAGGCCTCAGGATTCCAGGAAGACATAATCATTAAAAATGCATAACAAAAAGTGAGACTGAAGTGTCACCGACTGATACACACTTGTGTCAAAAGAAAAGACTGAATCAATTGGATGGGCTGCTGAGTGAGCCACAGTGGAGAGCACTGCCCTGATAGACAAAGGTCATTTCAGTATAACCTCAAATGCGCTGACCTCCACAATGCACGTCCAGTGGGATTCTAATGTTAGGAGGCAGAAATCATGACGGCACCTCTTTCACTGTACAGAACAAAAAAAAAAAAATCAGTCATTGCATCATTTATTAGAGCAGAAGAGGACACCAAGCTAAAATATGAACATTGTGATTGTGACATTCTGAGCCCACTTTGTAGAGTAGGGAATGCCTAAATTCCAGATGAAATGAGTGTGTTCAGTTTGAGTATTTACTATTTCAGAATAAAATAGAATAGGCAGGTGGGATATAATGTTGCTCTGGGTATATAGCAATGAAAAAAGAGATGACATGGAGTGCTTCTCCGCTCTGAGTTTTTTAACTTGAGGAGTCCAGAGTGCTTCGGCAAAAAATGCCAGGTGTGTCGCAGTGCAAAAACAGCGACCAAAAAGCTTCATCGTCATTAAAAACAATCACCAAATGCCGCCTTCCACTGCTAAAACACTTTCTGTGTGATCAGGGTCTTAGTGTTGGACAGTGTAACACCCACATGATAGTAGTATCAATGGGGCGTGCGAGATGATGCCAATAGTATGCTTCATATAGCATTAGCTGCTAAAGCAGTCCACTGTAAAATGCCTTATGCATAATCTGGAGCTGTCACAGACACCACTTTTCTCGAGGTGGATAAACTCTTCCAGCCCTCGACCCATAAACCCAGTATTTTGGGGGAAAAACAGAGACACTGATGTAGCATGCTGTTGCTAACTTAATCTTAGCTCTGTGTGGCTAAAGGTTACAGTTTGATAGATTAGTGGACGTTGTGATATTATTGGTTAGTACTAGCTTATGAATGGACACATCATATTTTGTTTTACAGAAAGAAAACATAGTTGCATTTTTAAATAACAATACAAAAAAAGTTTTTGTAATAGCATGTATTTCTCACATATATTGTTAAAAAAGGTGCAAAATATGAGCAGGGATGGGATCTAAAAGAGTTGAAAAGGCATTTTTCATTCAAGCTCCTGTAAACCTGGTCACAAATATCAGGATATTTGATTTTCTCCACATGGCCCAGCTCTACTTTATTCAATACTTTTTGTACATTTGCACATTTGGTGTGAAACTACTGTTCCTAAATGTGTCATGACTACATCACAATCAACTGATCATGCTCAATTGGTTTCCAGTTAACATCCCATCCATGTGAAATGTGTTTCTCCATGTTGTCTTGTGTAATCCCATAAGCTGTTGAGTGACTTGTGATGTTTCTGTGTACTGTAAGTGAGACCCACACCCAGTAGCTGGAGCCTAGACAGTGTCAAAGAGGGCGCTCCATCCTTCTCTGACTCTTTTGGCAAATTGCAATGCCCTCCTGTACCTCCTAGGCCACCGTACTCAGGTAAAGTGGCCGATCATGTTGAATCCTCTGATGAAGAATGGTACTAATTTTCCACTTCCAACTTTTGACACCTGGTGCTTCCTCCACTTCCTCCTACTGTGACATTTTCCCATCTGAGGCTCCCAGCTGCTGCTTCCTGGCTTGCTGCTCCTAACATCATCCGCATACATGATGGCCACAGCATCTTCTTCACTAACTGTCTTGAAATGCTGATATTTTCTGGTGTGAGATGTGTGTGTTAAGCTGAGAACAAGTATGAAAATCTCTGTGGACTTGGAGAGGGCTGAAGTCAATCCCAATTGAAATTCCAGTCAATTCCCGGATTTGTGTTTTCTTTTCCGTTTCAGGCCCCCTGAGAAATGCATGTCATTACATTTCAACAACAGTTTCTCTTCCACCATCAGCTCAAACTGTATTTTAGTTGTTTACTTATTTACAGATGCAACAGACTTGACTTATTCCCCAGTGCTTTCTGATATATTGTACTGCCCAGCAGCGTAATAAGCAGATGGAGTGTTTCTTCCCCTACTTTTTCTGCCCTCATTGCAAAGAGCAGGAACAGCTGTTGGATGTAGAAACAGCTTAAGGCAGCCTAAAAGACCTGCAGAACATCAGCGCTCATTTGATTCATTGATGCTTTAAGCCACTGGCCCTCTCAGCTCCATGTGTGTATGTTTGCATGACTCACGCTGTGTCATCGTGGTGAATGGAAGAAAACGGCCCTCTAATTTGAATTTGCCCTCTTTTCTTGTCTCTCTCTCTCTCTCATCTGGTTGTCAGCAGGCTCCTCGGCTAAAAACATGAGGTCGCAGTCTCCTGTCTCCGCGTCCAGATCGCCGCAAAAGGTTGGTTTAGTTTGTGTCACTCACTTCCTCTCTCTGTTTGGTGTGAGTTTTGGGGCTTTCTTTTTTTTTTAAGAGTCTCTTTCTTTCCCTGAGACAGGCTGACCTTGCTTAGTGACAGCCTCGGGGCCTTTATACTGCACTGCTAACGTCTTACTGCCCAGCTCTAGGGTCTTTATCCTAGTCTGTGTCAACCCGAGGCCTGGGAGCTTTGCATTACTGTTCAGTGAAGCTGCTAACTGCTCCGGTGCTGCTGATTTTGTAGTTTTTTTATGACACGGCTGTCTCAAAGAGAAAATGGGACTAGCTGGAGGGCACTCATATTAGCTAATGTACACCTGGTACATGCCAACTGTCCACTGTGTTTAACCAATCAATCAATCAATTTATTTTTCACATTAAATTATGTAAGGTACAGTTCCAGTAAAATATAATTTCTTATTAGTTAAAATCCCTTTTGTTGATGATTAAGGAGGAGTGGGGCAGTCTCAGGAAGTGTCTGCATTTAAGATCCTAGTGTCCTCAGGGTAGAAGCTCTGTCTGAGCTTCCAACTTAGGGGTGGGCACTGCCAATATAGCACCAGTTCCTATACGACCAGTACCTACTGGACCAAATTACAACACAGATTTCAGTGCCTTGTTTTGGTGCCAGATGGTGTGCGTAGGCTGTGGTGACCGGAGCAGAGAGTATAAAGTTAAACGCAGCAGTGCAATGTGTAAACAGTTTAGGCTATTTGTTAGCAAATAAATGTTACAGCTCCTCAAGACCCAAGCTGAGTTCCTGTGTCTTCCTTGCCACCTGCTGATTAAAGTCAAGGATGTAAACTTGAAGTTAGTGAGCCAAGTTAGCCTACCTTAAGGTGGACCAGCTATTGTCACTGTAGTGACAATCTCAAGATGCTTTCAGACCTAGAGTTGTCTTGCTTTGGTCTGAATCAGGGACTGATTTTGTCACGAAGTTGCATAATTGCCTAGAGGTTGTGTTCTCATGGCAGCATTTTGCCTTGCGCGAGAAAGCTGCTCTTGATTGAATTTCCATGAGGGAAAAATCCAGGAAGCAAACCAAACGTTGAAGAAGAGTACACTTGCAAGATAAATGCGACACTTTCGAATGTCACAATGGAGGGACAACTACGCAGGTTGATTTTAGCGCTGCTCATCGTGGACTATATTGCTGTCATTGTTCATTTTAGGCAAACCATACAGTTTGAAAACAAGGCGCGGCTCCAACTAGAAAACAATGTTTTGATGCATTGGATGGGCCGAATGTGCATATTAAGGCAGTACAGGAGGAGGCGCACATTAATAATCCTCCAGGACTGTAACATGCTCATGTTTAACCCAAACAATGTGTCATGTGACTGCAGTTGGATCGGATCGAGGTCAGAACTCGTTCTCACCACAAATTAACCGCACCAAGACCGAGACTTTCTTGAAGAAGTGGTCACGGTCCAGTTGTTTTGGTGTGCACCAGAGTGCGATTTCTGTGTTCACACCTGGCCAAACAAACCGCACTGAGGAGGCAAACAAACTTGAGTTCGATTGAACTGAACCAAACAGGGCAGGTGTGAAAGCACCCTTAGCTGCTCCTACACAGATAATGGAGAAATGTCTAAGTCTCTGAGTTTGGGAGACAACTCAAAATTAATTTAGATTTTGTTAGTACTGTAACTGTTATTTAGTGTTGAATTATTGTAGTTGGGTTAGGTTTTATTTTTCATGTGAATTTCTTAGTAGTGTTTTGTACTTTTTTTCCTTCTACACTGTTAAGACTTAATATTGTTCAGTTTCAAGTTGAAATTTGCCTTTCTTTCTTTAACATCGTTAACTGCCCTTTGTGCGCTTTTTAAAAAAATATCGATTTAGGCACTGCGTAGTCACAGGTATTGTTTCAGCGCAGATATCGGAAAAAACCCAAATGATACCCAACTCTTCTCATACCCCTTTCCACCAACATGGACTGGTTCCATTCCAGTTCATGCACTTAACTTTGAACCGTTTGGAGCATTCAACCAAAAATAAATTGGTTTGGAATTGAAAAGTTCTCAGCTAGAACCAAAAAATAGCAGGTTTTTCTTAAACATGGCTCACCAAAGTGTGAACCATGAGGACATCAGTGGCCGTGTCCTATACTACAGGTTGCAAAGAGAGGATGGAGTCCTGCACGTAATTGTCTTCCATATAGTTCGTCTGTGCTTGTTTTTAGGCTTAAAAAAAACTGCTACAACAGAACAAAAGCTGACAGGCAAGTAAAGGAAGCTGCCATCTTGCTACTATTGTTCGTTTATGTTTCCAAGTTCCCAAGAATCCTAAACAGAACTGGTTCAAGTTTGTCGATGGAAAAATGGGTATCAATGCCGGCCTGGTGTGCGTGGTACTTTCTGTATGATCTCAGCAGGGAGAAAAGGTCATTATTTTAGGTGGTTGGGATCCTTAGCTCAAGCTTTGAGTACATGTGGTGAATACATATTAAAATATTAAAAAACTGAATCATACTTATGTTTTGTTCGTTTACTGTTGATGCTTTGAGACCTTTGTGTGCTGCATCTCTCAACTGAGATGTGTTGAAACAATTTTATAATACCCCTGACCTCAAGTGTTTTTATGCTTATCTGCAGTTAAACTGATTAGTCTCGCTTTGTCTCTGAGCTCTGATTTGTTGTTAATGAGCCTCTTAGTAGTTAATACCAGTCTGCAGAAGCAGGGGAGGGCCAGGAGAGGTTAACTAAGCACTGAGTGAGCTTTTAATGAGGGGTAAAAAGTTGTTTTGAAACTCTGGTGAACTGAAGCTTGTCTTTCTACTAACTGTTATCTTCTTTGTGGGCTTGTGACAAGCAACAGTGCTAAGCTCCCGGCTTTGTTGCGGGTGTGATGTCTTCTTACATGTGACAGCTACCAAGAATTCGGTTGTTTGCGTGTGTTGGTGTGGTCTGTGTGTGTGAGGCGGAAAGAGGGAGAGAGAACAACTCTGGAAACCAAAGTGTGAGTGACAGCTTGGCACTCAGCATGCTCTGTCAATCAGATTTGTGTGTGTGGTTAGGTGTGTTCATGCTGGCATGTTTGTGTTT
The DNA here is from genome assembly GCA_019142605.1 of Cephalopholis sonnerati. Classification (NCBI taxonomy): domain Eukaryota; kingdom Metazoa; phylum Chordata; class Actinopteri; order Perciformes; family Serranidae; genus Cephalopholis; species Cephalopholis sonnerati. The sequence continues at coordinate 24,263,012 of JAGQAX010000022.1, read as the reverse complement.
GTGTGTGTGTGCTGTGGCAATAGAAGAGGCCTGGAGCGGGGAACCAAGCTGCCCATCACAGCACAGCCAGAGACGGGTCCTCCGCGGACCTCCAGCAGGCCCCATTATCTGGCACACACGGTGAACACACACATCAGTCAGTGCAGCCAGGGGCCCATTACCAGACCACAAACCCCAGGACAGTAGTGAACCTGCAGAAAACACATGGTGCCAGTCCGACAGGGCTGCACTTACTCATGTGCAGAGGTAGAAATGATATTTAGTGCCGGCCTCTCCCGGGAGAACTGGGTCAGGAGTCGAAACTGCTTGTCAGCGCTATATTAAATACACAGATTTTCATCATGCTCGCCCCAGATGTGAAAAGGTTTGTCCAATCGTGCACAGTCGAATGGATACCTCTCTTAGTGCGTGCCTCCTGTAGCATGAACAATACAACCTTACTGATCAATTGTATACTCCACTAGATCCAATTAAGTTTCAGCAGATATAATGGCAGCATGGTGTAATTGCTTAGAAAAACATTTTTGATGAGCGATCGGATTTTTGAGGGGGGGGAAGCGCGGCATATTGTGTTTTTTCGTCTCGGTGCACAGGGCCGGTTGATGGAGTGTAAAAACCTGGCCCTCTCAATCTGTTCACTGACTCTCCTTTTTTTAAAAGTATTTATTGTGGCTGGAGGGCTGTGTCAGCACACGTGTTACAGACAGCAGAAAAGGACACGCATACAATATGGTAGCATATTTACCATAATTCTAAAGTATTGTAAATTTATTTTCAGCACATTTTTGTCAGATGGAAACTAGTTTTTGCCTCTTTCTTGTGAAATGCTGGATACTCTCACTTCAAGCTGCTAAAAATCTTTCAAATGAAACGATCTGAGGTTACGAGTATAAATCCCTTTAGGGTCATGTCTAATGATTGTTTTCATTATCTATTAATCTGCTGTTTAGCTGTCCATTAATTGATTATTTGTTTTTTCCGTCTCAGTTTCCCCGAGCCCAAGGTGATGTCTTCAGATTGCTTGCTTTGTTCCACCAGCAGCGTGAAGCCCAAAGATATATCTGTGTCAGATATCTGCATCTATCTAATGGATTCAGTGTTTCCCATACATTGATTTATTTGTGTCCGCCCACCACATGCTGATTTTCTGTTTTTTAATTACTATTTAAAATCTGATAGCTGATGAAATAAATTAATTGGACAATGTGCTACTTCGGCTCAGATGCAGCCGCCTCTCTGTCACCATCTGAAGCCTCTTTCGATGTGCTGCCACAGCACTACCTGATTGGTTCCATTGGTGTGTGAGTGCGTGTGAATGTTACTGAGTAGCAGGTAGCACCATGTATGGCAGTCTCGGCCACCAGTGTGTGAATGTGTGAATGTGACATGTAGTGTAAAAGGGCTTTGAGAGATGGGAAGAGACTAGAAAAGTGTTATATAAGTGCAGTTCATTTAGGCTCATACAGAAGTAATCCCTCTCAGTCATCACTTGTGACCCACTGGAAGTATGCTGTGGTGTATTTTTCTGTAGGGACTCTGCCTTCTGTTGGTATTTTCTTAGTTTATTTTTGTTTTACTGTGTTTGGGACATAGGTGTGTACCCCCACAGTGCTCAGGTGAGGTTGGGGCTTTATGGAAAGGGTAGCGACCAGGTGCCAGACTGTAAACAGCAGGTACAGAGCCAAAAAAAGGCAAAAATACTAAGGTGAAATGCCAAACAGGAGTGAATCTGGAAAAAAGAAAAGCATATTATTTTTCAAGAATATATATGATTTGCTTTCATTCTTTCTCTCCCTCTAGACCACAGTGCCGCCTTTCACCCCTTCGCCCACCGAGTGCCAGTCTACCAGCCTGGTCTCCAACTCCCCTGTCCTCTCCGGCAGCTACTCCAGCGGCATCTCCTCCCTCAGTCGCTGCAGCGTGTCGGAAGCTTCGGGCACCGAGCTGCCTGCAGGTGACCACCCGCTGCCTCCTCCCACCACCCTGCCAAACTCCGTCTCCAGCAGCTCGGACGAGCCGATCCGCAGAGAGAACAAGACCCCGCCCCCTTACAGCGTGTACGAGAGGAACAACCCCCGCAGGCCTGTGCCGCTGCCCCACAGCCTCTCCATCCCCCCACAGACGGACCCCCCGGCCCTGCCACCCAAGCCTCACCAGCTCCGCACGGGCAGCATGAAGCTGGACGGAACCTCCGACCCTCGAGTCCCCAGACCACGGCCTCTGCCCAGGAAGGTGTCCCAGCTATAGGTGCTGGTTCGTCCAGGTCTGGGGCTCGAAGAAAACACACTGGCGTATTTTGCACTTTTCTACTGGGCACTCACTTGTTTTTTGTGATCTTCAGTTTGGCATTCCTGACCTACACTCCAATAACAGACACAGGCCTATAGATTAACAGGCAGTCAAAAAAAACAAACTGAAGAAACTGTCAAATATGGAAAGTTTCTTTTTGTATTTACTAGAGGGCATTGCATTGACTTTGACTCGGTCATTCCGCACTTTTAGCTCTAGTATGTATAATAGGTCACCACATGATCAGTCGCGACATATGTTTACCAGAACACTCTAGAAAAACACAGTTTTGATAGATGTAATAATCTCAAATATATGTATATTGGTATATATGAGAATTGTTTTTGCCTTAAGTATTGGAAACAGAGTCTTTTATCCGTGAGTCTTGCACGTTTTTTTTTTTTTTTTTATTAAAACAACTCCGTACATTTGTATACTGTATGGCTAAAAAGGTGCTAGAGGCCTCGAGTATGCATTTCAGTGAAGTGTAGTAGAAACGGGTGTGTTCCTATAGTCATATCCACACAAGCAATGGTACAAAAAAAGTTATGCTAAAAAAAAAAAGTGTTATAATTAACTTAACCTGCCAGCTTTTAAAATGACGACCATATTCTGACATTTTTATGCAGTGGCATAAAAAGTTTGGTAACTTTGGCTTTTTTAGCTCCACATTGTTTTATGTAAATCACAAAACTAGAGAGGTTTTCAGTGGGAAGTTGCCACCATAACAATCCACTCTACTGCCCGTCTCTCTCTAGAATTTTGAAATTTTCACTTCTAACCAAAAATTGCCCCCATTAACGATGACGTCACGAGCCTGGACCAAACACACAGGAAACTGCTGGTGCAACTGCATGCGTAGAAGCTGGACTTTGCCTTTGACCATTGCCATTTATGTGAACACACCCTATCCCTCCTGCATGATGTACATGACAACAGATATTTCGGGGTGGGGGGGGTTACAAAGTTTTGTGCCAAAGGAAAATGTACAATGTGCTGTAAAAGGAACTTTTTTCTGAACTGGGGCCTGGACTCAACAAGCTCGGAAGTGCTCGACTGAAAAGACATTTTTGAGACAGAATTTTTCAAAGTGATTTCACCCAAAAATCCTAATTAAACTGTAATCTACGGATCAAATGTAACTCAAGACAAGCACAAACAAGACTTTATCATCTGTATTATGACCAGTACTGTTATTACGACCTCTCTATTTGACAAAGCAGTAATTGGAACAGAGTTTCACTGTCAGCAGTCACCTTAAAAACACACGAGGACTGACGCTCTATTGAAGAAATATTTACAAACTAATCATTGTCAAATATTTGTACAGTTGAGATTTACTTTGTGTTTGATTAAAAAGATGGACGTGAGATGACTGCACTATAAATAGTTGCTCAGTTCAACCGCATTGCATTGCTGCAGTGAAGTAAATGTTCTGTGGCAGGCACATTTCACAATGTTTTGTAAAATAGAGGACATTTTAGCATAAAATGTTCAGCAATCTTAAATTCCGTGCACCATTTTTGGAGGGGTGGGGCGGGGTTAGCTTTAGTATTGTTTGTATGTTTCATTTTTGTATGGTTAATTTACTTTTCGATTTGTTGTGAATTTTTGAGATTAAATATTCACATTAATCAGTACTTGAGAACCTGTAAATTATATGATGAGATTAATGTAAGTATGCCAAATATAAAATTTGTGTATTACAATTAATGTAAATATTGTGTTTTTAACAAAATGTAGCTATAACAATTTACAGCTTTGAATGTAATGTTGAAGCAGCAAATTATTATTATAAATGTTCAAACTTTTATGGTTTTGTGAGTGTAGAAAAACTAAGGTCATGCATAATGACACCTAACACATTTACAAGTTCAATAAACTGCCCTATGTAATACAAACCGACTGACTGACAGATTTCTACATTGTGAGACGTTGGAGATTTGTGACTTGAATTATGCCCTCCCAGGATTTAACTTAACCTGGCTCACATCCTATTCTGGAAAGAAGCAGGAAGCGATTTAGGGAAGGACTAGCAAATGTTAGCGGGAACCATATGGAATGTAAATCAATCAAAGGCCGTAATTATAATATATGCCAGGGGAAGGGCACATCCCCACTCAACTCCCCAATATTCAAATATGCTCAAAATGTCAGTATATTCCAATATATTAATAAGAAAATATAAATTAAAGGAAAAAATGCTGTGCCACAATGGGCAACCACACACACCTGCCTGAAATAACCATTAGCAAATGTTATCGTGTGATTTTACCATTTGTTTGGTGAAGACAGGCAGATTTGCGAGCGCTAATCATTAAATCTTTACGGTGGTTAGCTATCATAGCTAAGTTATCTGTTGTTAAGCCACACATTCACCCAGCGATCAATAATGTGCACTGGTACACTTGTACCTTAACAAATTGCAAGTAAAGGCCTTTGCACACTGAATTTGACTGAAATTGTTGCACATCTAAAAATAAATACCTCACAATGTCTCAATCTTTTGCACAGTGAGACTGGAACTTTCGTCCGCCATTAAAATTTTTGGAACAGGTTTGATTTTCTGCATTTTTCGCATCCATCAGAAGCCTTTAGAGACATTTGACCAAAAATCAGTGAAGAAAATGTGGCAGCGGGACACAGCCGTGACAAGACAGAGGAACGAGACGCACAGAAACATTCCATAACTCAGATAGCTCACTTTCAACAGGTCAGATAGTAATATTCAGGTGGATGATGATGAAGAGGAGGAGGATGTGGACTTCACCCAGAAGTTGGAGGGGAGACAGAGGACAGCTCTGCCCCTTCCTGTAGCTGTGATGCCAAATGAAGCACAGGGAGGGAGTGGTGACAGCCAGATAGGTAACTCCAATGGAGAGAGGCCAAGGAGGAAATGTGTCTTTTCTTCTTGTTAAGTACTGCAAATTTTCACAATGAATAGAATAATGAAATGCATCAGAATCAGTGTGCAAGGTTTTTGTGCATAATGATTTTTTTTTATTCAGATGACAGATTAAAAAAATATAAAAAACAGACTCAACGTGCAAAGGCCTTAAAAAGGTCTGGGAACTTCAATTATGGTGCTCAAGGCCATATTCAACTATGGTTATGTCTTGATCATGTGAATTTTGTCACATAGCTCACTTAAGGTTTATCATTTATGTTGTACTTGCCTATGATAAATAATACAATATAGGCATACTGTTGAGTCCTTGGCTACGACCTTGAATCAAGCACCATTTAAAAGCAAAGAGAGTGAGAGGTTTTTAATACTAACAATGTTCAAATTGAAAAACAGATGTGTGTTTTAGCAGTACTGAATATTTATAAATTAATATAATTCTGTATAAATTCATGACATGAAACATCCTCTGTTGTTGTTATTTACATTTTTATGAATATAGTTCAAGGTCAGTGGCTGCACACGACCCGAAGTTGCACGTGCTACTGATTGCACTGCTGCAATGTGATTGGCTGTTTACCAGGTGCTGTTGTCACGTGCACAGCAGCTGAAATTAGTATTTCTTTTAAAGGGGATAACTGATATTGTCTGCGGTGATAATTAACTGTGTGCTTTGTCTTCTATGGCGCAGTGTGAAAGTTTAAGTTTGGAGGAAAATTATATGCCCAGGAGCCGCTGGATATTGTTATGAACCGAGCCATTGGTAAAAATAGTCAAATTTAATGTGGAGTGGTAGGAGAAAGGCTAACGTGAACTGCTAGCTCTTTTCATGTGTGTTATTGGGAGGACATGGTACCTGGTGAAGAGCAAATTGGCAGCATACAAACGGGAACTGAGCAGTGAAACAGAAGACAACAGGTATGTACCCATTTGGATTACACACACTTTTTTGGATGTTAAAGTGTGTGGGAAATGTGAAATAGTACATAACGGTAGATAAATCTCTAACTCGGCTCTTTTTTTCAATGTTTATTTTAATGTTGTGCCAAAACACTTAAAAACTACTTTCCCCTTTAGCCTCCGCTGTACTTTGTGTTTAAGCTAACGTGAATGAGCAAATTAGCATGCTAACGCTTTGAATTTGGCAAAAATTAAACCTGCCGCTACACATTAGCATGCTAGCAAACTGACATTAGCATTTAGCATTACTGTCCGTTAAAGAGCTGCTAGCGTTAGCTTAACGCCTTAGTGTTGTTTGGAGGTTCATAGCTAGAGTTTAAAGGTACAAATTAAGCTAAAATAATCAACAGGCCAGTTTTTTTTTATTTATTTTTTTATTGTGAAACAGGGTAACAAAAACAGAACACAGCAAAAACAGTGACATAAGGCACAAACAGTAGACATACGGTGAGCAGACATACAAACAACAGACAAAAAACAAAGCTTGCATTCTTTGGGTTGATTGGGGGGTAAATGTCCATGAGTAATGATTTAAATAGGAAGGGGTATGGCGTGTATGATGGGGCTAGAAAAATAGGTTTAAGCAAACAAACAAGCAAACAAACAGATAAACAAATTGTGAAGCATTAGAGTTATAATGAAAGGAGAGAGAGAGAAGAAAATTAATAAATAAACAAATACATAAATAAATAGAGAGATAAATGGTGATGTAACACAGTAACATAATTGCGTGTGTAACCTAATATAATAGTTAATATAATATTTATATGACACAGCATAATATTACATAATGTGACACTACATAATATAAGACAATATAGAGTAATGTATTATAGAAATATATTATAACATAATACTATAGTGCAGTATAATATAAGATAATAAGATATGACCCATTATAATATAATACAGTATAGTATAATATAACATAATAAATAGACCGAGGCGACAGGGGGCCTGGGGGCCTGGGGGCCAGGTTTTTGTCGTGATAGACATTTTCACTTGTCAAGGTAGAAAGGCACAGGTGTGTGTAATCAAACGAATCATGGCTGAATTCCATTTAGCTGACTTTGCTTTCTTGTTCTGATGTCGTGCTGGTTTTCTCCCTGGAGCACTTGAATATAACTGAGCCACTGTTAATGTCATAGTAACACCTGTGCTTTTCCTTCTATGACATTGTCTAAATGTCTGCTGTGAGAAACGCCCATTTTTCTAAGTATTAAGGTATGTAAGTACCCGCTGTACAGTATACCTCCAAATATCACTTTACACATACATGTAGTCTACTTTATGCTCACAGACATACCAAGTGGCTCTATAGGAACGTTGCTTTTAGGTAAAAAATAATGGTATCTTGCAAGGTGTAACTAAATATGTAGAACAACTCATACACTGTGTGGTTTTTGTTTTGCTGCACCAAAGACAGGACTATACACACAGAATTTTTTTTTTTAAATCTGGATTTACATCTTTGTAGAGACCAGTTATGGATGAAAATGAACAAACAAATCTTCCTGAGTAAGTCTTTGTAGTGTATCATACAAATTATTAATATTACAAACACAAATTAAATTTTCGGTAGCCTACTTGAATAATATAGTCAATTGCTTTTTCATTCCACTAAATACATTTTGCTGCTTCCAAAAAATGGCTGAAGTGAGATGAACAGAGTAAAAACTATATTTTATTAGATAAAACAGATGTTGACAGTTTTCCTTTGGGGGTCATCATTTACAGTTGAAAAAATGGTAATTAATTCCAATGTATTGTGGATCCTCTGGTGAGTGCCACCCCTAGTGCTCATGTAACCTATCCATTATATGTCCCAACATAGTGCAGCAAAGTCAGTGAATGAAGGCTGTTGAATTAGACTGGAGTTGAGATTTCCACCAGCCAAGATCAATGCTCATGTGCTCCTGAGGTGGCCGCTCTCCCGACTTTGGTGTGTTCATGAGCTTTACTGATGCAGTGTGTAAAATTTAGGGGTATTTTGTGGCTTTTAGTGGCGAGGATTGCAGATTGCAACCAGATGAAACGTCTCGCAGTTAGACTTCCTTCAATCTTCAGGCTTTATTGGTAGCCGATTTATTCACAGAGGTCTCCTCTTCTCCAAAACAAACAGACTAGGTAAACAAAACTGGTAAAAACACCGAATAAAGCAGCTTCATATTACAAATCAGTGTTTCTCTTACACTGGGACATTGTATATGGCCCACTTGCCCAGCACCTGTGAATATGTGCTCACCTATTTTCTCTTATAACTTAGTGTGTGCTCAACCTATTTCTGATCCTGACCTTCAGGAGCTTTTAATCATGAGCTGAATTATCCACAGAGGTCTCCTCCTCTACAGTAAAAATTAAGACTGGGATTTAAATTGGTAAAAACACTGAATAAAGCACTCGTACATTTAAAAAAAAAAAGAAGTTTTTTTCTGATGCTCTTGTCATGGAGGAGCTGCTAACTACAATGGGCGATGAGGAAACACAAATTTACCTAGAGCCAGTGTTTGCTTTGTCTGTTCTAGGCTACTGTAGAAACATGACAGCACAACATGGTGATCTCCAGATGAGCCATGAAATATAATCAGGAACTCATTTTTCAGATTATTCCAACACCACACGAATGCAGCACAAGGCTGTGAAAAGTATCGGTCTGCCCCTCACGAGTGGAAACAATTGCTACTCGTTTCATGTCCCTACCTTCACATTAGATTTACACCAAGTTCTCTTGCTAAGGTGTAATTGGCTCAGTACTTAATCTGCTCCTCTCTATAGATTACACATCCTTTGGCATCCACGGCCATACGTTAAAGCCTGTAGAGTTCTCCCTCTGGTACACACATGGTTCAGAGGCTGGAGATGAGTTACTGGTGTGTGATAAAAGAAGACACATTCACACAAGGGAGAAAGTTCCCTGTTCATCACAAAGCATTTAATTACCCGCCCTCCCACCACAGTCAGCACTACAGTTGTGTGTCGATGGAACTGTGCTGCTTGACCGAAGGACCTTGAGCGATTGTACATTGTGTTGGTGTGTTCGAATCGTGTGTGTTCCTTCACTCTCTCGCCTTGTATAAACATAATGTGTGTGCGGCGTGGTGATTGGGAGACGAGAACACTTCACCTGTCAGCACCCATCATAATTGTTGGTGGTTGGCTGTAATTTGACAGCAATTATCATGTCGGGAATGAATTCCCAGCTAATGGCAGAGTCTCCTTGCAACAGAGGGCGCATACTGCAGCGACGGGAGAGACATGCCTCTGCCATTCAGCGAGCCTGGGAGAATTGTTGTCGGTTACAAACCTCCACGGGCTTGTCAATCTGCCCATTATTGAGAGAAGAGCTGCATTCTGCTTGTAGTAGCGGCTAACAAAGCTTGTCCTGGTTAAAGGACAGGAGAGAGTTAAGCAGGCAACAAATTTCTGCTGATCCCAGACACTGACATGTCACATTTGTGGGCACAGATAGCTTCCTTACAACAAAAGAACCCGTTGCTGGAAGGCACAGAGCCGTAATAACATGTAAATATTATGAACCTGCAGAGCTCCCTGTAATTGTAGTGACGTTCAGCACATTTCTAAAAGATGCAGCATTCATTATATCCTGCACAAGATTTTTGCCGAACAGTTTAGCCCTATTATAAAAGCACTAAACATCCTCCGTTTATAGCATTCATGGGTGATGATACATAATTATCAGGGGAAAGGCAGTGCTAGGTATTAATTTAAAGTTGCCTGGGGCGAATTTTGGAGAACACACAGCCGCAGAGAAACCCAAGGTGTTTGTCTCGCTCTGCAAATCTCTCCAGGGAGAGGAGAAGCTGGAGCAGCTCTGCAGGGAGCAAAGAACCTCCATCTCAGAGGCACACTGAAGAGAAGTTTCAAAGAGAAACTCGCAAGAATAGATGGCGTTTTTTATCTTTCTGCTCCACTCGTATATCTGCTCTGTTGTGTTCAGCAGCTTATGGGGGATTTTCACCTGACAGCTTCAAATACTCCAGGTTGTTTTTAATGGCACGATGAGTGAAGTTTAATTTTTTGACTTGTGCTGTCCTCAGAGGAGGACTGTTGCCTCAGCTGAATGAGGAGTTGACTGCTAGTTTCAAATGCTTTGAATGCTGAAGAGGAGAACAAGACAAAAAGAGATCAGGGAAATGCAGGCGTGTGTGTTTGCACACGTACGGTCGTGCGTGTGTGTGTGCGTGTGAGACATACTGTATTTCTTCCAGCAGATTTGTGCAGTGTTTTTCTAAAAACACTGCAGGAAGGTGTAGCACAGGGTTCAACCTTTGTGCTAACAATATAGAGGAAAAAGACTTGACTGTTAAAAGACTTCATGCTTTTTTGCACTTTGTGGCAAATTTAGTTTGACTGCAAAGTAAATGTGTTGGAAAAAAAATAAAGTGCCTTTATGGTGGAAAATACATAATGTTATTTGACACTTCTTCATAAGTCCACAGAGGGAAAACTAGTTTGGTTGCATAGTAACAAATAACAAAAGAGATAAAGCAAGTAAATTAGTCATGGTCTTAACAGCAGGGCCAATAAAGCAGGTAGTGAATATGAAATAAAACCTTTTTAAAACTAACATTGGCAACAACAATACCCAGTTTTCAAACTACTAAACCACCAAACAGATAATGGTCAGCACTGTCAGCATTGTCTTGGAGCTGCAGTTTATTTCCAATTAAAACATGAATTAAAGCAGAAATTCTTGATAAAAGGATTCTATACGTCTCAGATGAGTGTACATTTCTTTTAAATGTAGCCATGTGTGACTGGTACATCATACCTCTGTGAACCTGTAAAACCCACTGGCATCACCAGGTCTTTGATATCTGCATTTTTTTTTCCCATTTCTGTTGGCGTAAATTAATTTTAAACTGGCTCTACTCCACAGTACTTGGTGTGGCATACATTAAAAGAGCTTCCATAGAATACATAGCAGAATACTCAGTATTTTTGAAACAGCGTAAAAGTCTAAGCTTCCAAGGTTAGAGGTTAGAAATGACTCAAACACTGGGATTTCTAAAAGTTAGTACTGTATCCTGTGAGTACCTTTTGTCCATTATAATGTAGCAGCACTACAATCATCTTTTGTTAGGGGTCAAAGCAAGGGAGTTTTTAAAAATACAAAGAATAAGTGGAAGGCAGTCTGTACTACTTATACAACCCTCGTTCAAAAAAAGTTGAGACACTGTAAAATGGAAAATAAAAACAGAGCGCATGGTTTAGAAATCCTTTTTGACCTATATTCAGTACAGTACAGTACAAAGGCAAAATATGTAATGTTCAAACTTTTGTAAATATACACTCCTTCTGTTTTGGATGCCTACAATATGCGTCACAAAAGTTGGGACGGGGCATGTTTACCACTGTGTTACATCAACTTGTAATTTAACAACACTCAGTAAGCGCTTGGAAATTGAGGACACTGTTGTTGAAGTTTTGAAAGTGAAATTCTTTCCCATTCTTGCTTGATATATGGTTTCCATTACTCAATAGTCCAGGGTCCCTGGTGTTGTATTTTGTGCTTCATGATGTGCCACATACTTTCAATGGGAGACAGGTCTGGACCGCAGGCAGGCCAGTCTAGTATCTAGCACTCATTTGCTATGAAGCCATGCTGTTGTAACAGGTGCAGGATGTGGACTATTTATCCATGGACTTTGCGCCGTCCTTGTGTGTAAACAACTGAGCCTTTCAAGGAGGCTCCTTTCATGCCCAATAATGATACTATCACCAGGCAATGTGGGGGGAAGAAAAACATGAAATCTACTTAAATGTAAAAGCTTGGGGAAATAATGGAAGCCGGACATCGGGGGTTATGTTGCAAGGACTTGACTGTAAAAAACATTAATACTACCTCTGACAGCATTTCACCAAAAATAAATAAAAGTATTATCATTGCTCTGTATGCTAAGCCCATGCCTTTTGAGACGTTCTTATCCAGCACTTGAACCATCCTACTGCAATTCTCGCATTATCATATGCCCCTATCCTTTCCAGTGAGTCATCCTCCGAAGGTCAGCAAATGGCTACCCTGTTTACTGAGCTTTCATGCCCACCAAGGTTCTCGAGCCCAGCTTCCACTCCAACCCCTGTGGCTCAGTAGTCTGCAGGGCAGGACCAGAGGGCAGCTGCATCAAGACTTGCATCAGGCCAGCCATGCTAAAAGGTACTCTTTTGCCCTTATCTAACCTCTCGCTGTCACCCGCCCTCATTCTCCGTGGGGGTGTATATTAAATTAAATGTTAGGCTCTCTCCGTCTCCTCTCTCTTGGGTGATCGCCTTAGTTCTGCCTGGCTAGTTCAGCTGTGAAGAGGCCTTTCTTGTTTCTCCTACACACATGAATAAACATAAGGTCAGGTGAGATTTTGAAGTGTTGTCCCCATAAGGGTTTGCTGTTGAGCTAAAAAACACAGCTCAGGGGTTACATAAGGGCGGGAGGATGGCACAGAAAGGGCAGTGGGGAAGTAAACCTCTGTCAGTATAAAGCAGACTACTTTGGACCGGAGTAGCTTAAGTTAGAGTACAATGTAATGATTTTAAAGAGGAATTACCCTGGCTGGAGTGCGATGTAATTAGGACAGTACTGAATATGAGAGACGACAAGTTTTAAAACGAACAGACCAACCCCTCTCTGGAAGAGTGACAATTGAAAGACGTGCTTTCTTCTACAATTGGAATCCCCTTTATTTGCCAAGTATGTATACGCATGCAAGTAATTTTACGCTTTCTTTTTTTGCGTTACGTCGTTCTCAGTCATCTAACAAAAACAACACACATAATAGCTAAAAACAAGGCAACAACGACAACAAAGCTGGACAAATAAAGCAAACAAAAAGACAACTAGTATGAACACAAGTATGTAAAAACAGGTGTGTATATATAATTATTGTATACATATATTTAAAAGAAGCTTTCATGACCATCAATAAGAATACAATAATAATGTCTGTATACTGTACATACAGCATGTATGATTTATATTGACAGTGACAGATGATATGTACATAAAAAAAGGTGCATTAAGAACTGTAAACTTATAAATGGGAGCAGGTGATGTTTTGATGTTACAGGATTATTGACAGAGTGGCAGCCTGTGGGAAGAAACTGTTGTTGTGTTTGATTGTTCTGGTGTACAGTGCTTTGTAGCACCTACCAGATGTGAGAGGTTGGAACAGGTTGTCTTCAGGGTGTGAAGGGTCTGCAGTGATGTTACCTGCCTGTTTCCTGACTCTGGAGGTGTATAAGTCCTGCACAGAGGGCAAGCTGGCACCTATGATTCTTTCTGCATGATTCTCTATGATCCCTGACTGTCTGTTGTAGTCTGTTCCTGTCCAAACCACACAGTGATGGATGTGCAGAGAACAGATTCAATAGCTCCTGATGCAGGTTGAACTTGTTGAGCTGGAACAGGAAGTGCGTCCTCGTCTCGTTTTTTTTTTTTTTTTTTTCGTGATGTTGAATGTCCACTTTAGGTCCTGGGACATGTGGATCTTGAAAACCTGAAGGTTTCCACAGTACACACAGTGTTTATCAGTATGGTGATGGTTGGTAATGTTGGGGGGCTCATCCTGAAGCCCACTGTCATCTCCACAGTTTTAAGAGTGTTCAGCTCCAGGTTGTACTGACATCAGACAGCCAGCTGTTCAACCTCGTGTCTGTATGCTGTATCACTGTCTCAGAAGAGACTGATGACTGTTATGCCACCTGCAAATCTCAGGAGTTTAACAGGCAGATTTTGAGGTGCTCTAGTAGGTGTAGAGGGAGAAGAGCAGTGACTGCACACATCACTGGGGTGCACTAGTGCTGAAGGTCTGGTGCTGGGTGTGATTTTCCCCAGTTTCACCTTTGTTTTTTGAATAGAAATAAAACCCATTAAGTTAATTTTTACATATCATGCCCTCACATGGTGTAGGTACTTGTTTAATGTGAAGGTTGTGAAAGTGGTTGAATCAGACCTGCAGTAAAAAACATTCAGGTTGTCAGCCAGTTGTTGATTCTCCAGTGTGGGTGGATGGACTCCTGTAGTAAGTGATATCCCACAGGCCACTCCACACATCTCAGGGTTGTTCGCTGAAAACCTGTTATTCAGCATTTCGGAGCAGCTCCTCTTTGCTACTCCGATCTTCTTCATTAGTGTGTTTCTGGCTGGGTTGCACAAGAGTCTGTCCCCACCTCTGTAGGACTCCTCCTTGGCCTGACAGAGCTGCCTGAGCTTTGCTGTAAACCAGGGTTTATTGTTGTATGTGCAGAAGTTTTTAGTCAGCACACATCCTCACAAAAACTTTGCAGGTCTGTAGCTGCAGCCTCAAAGCACTTCAGTGAGTGTAGTCAAAGCATTATTTAACTCTAGCTTTGCCTTATTGGTCTGTCTCCTCACTGTCTTGACCACAGGTTTAGCAGATTTCCGTTTCTTCCTCTAGGTAGGGAGAAGATGAGCCAGACAGTGATCAGAGAGTCCCAAATGCGTCCTTTATTACTACATAGCTATGGGCCACTGTGTTATTGTCCCTAGTGGGACACTTTACAGTGTTTGCTGTCTGAATTTTGTTAGTTCTTTGCTGAGATTAGCTTTTTCAAGTCCCCCAAGAACAATGAGCAGGAAGTCTGGATGTTTCTTCCCCACTGTAGTAACCAGGTCAGCCAGGTGTCGTAAGGCCTCACCGACACACGCCTGAGGTGGGGTATAAACACTGACCACAATGAATGAGGAAAACATCTGCAGTGAATAAAGTGGTTTACAGTAAATGACAAGAGATTCAAGGAGAAGAGAAAAAATCTAGGGAATTTTTTTCCTTCAACATTGTGACATCTTTTTATCAATCTTAATTTATGTAAATGCTGATTCTGCCTCTCCTCGTTTTCCCGAATGGCTCCATAACACGGCCTGCTCAGAGGAGTTGGACACCGGGTAGATGGAGTGAGCTATCCAGAAAGTGCTCACCAAGCCAGGTTTTGGTGAAGCCCAGGGTGGCAGATTTGCAAAAGTCTGTGTTTGCTCTCTTGAGAAGCAGCAGCTTGTCCATCTTGTTGGCCAGAGAACTGACATTTGCCAGATTTATTGACGGGAGCACAGTTCAAAATCACCGCTGTCACAGTTTAACAAGCGCTCCAGCTCTTATCCCTCGCTGGCGTGTCCTGGTAATCCCATAGAGAGCTGCTGCTCCTCCAACTAAAGGCTCTGTAAAACTTTACGGTTCAATGAAAAAGGGTGAAAAGTTTGACCAGTGGTCAAAGGTTTAAAAGTTCCTCCCTGGTGTGATTAGAGAGGGAGAGCTGAAAACTGAACAAATAAACAAAACACTCCCTGCTCTGTAATTCAGCAAATATTTCAGCGTT
This sequence comes from Cephalopholis sonnerati, assembly GCA_019142605.1. NCBI lineage: Eukaryota > Metazoa > Chordata > Actinopteri > Perciformes > Serranidae > Cephalopholis > Cephalopholis sonnerati. The sequence continues at coordinate 24,247,510 of JAGQAX010000022.1, read as the reverse complement.
CAGTCCAACAGGGGCATAATGCATTAAGCCTTTTTTCAGGGGACACATTTTCAAAAATTGACATGAACACTTGATGTATTATACAATATAAAACATTTAATATTGACCTAGAGGCAGGAATAACATAATATCAGGGTTTATTCTGTCTGTGTCAGTTAAATGGATGGGTACACTGATTAGACACAACATTAAAACAACTGACAGATGAAGTGAATAATACTGATCCTCTTGTCACAATGCAGTGAGGATGTCACTTGACATGCACCACCCACGCAAACACTGCTGTGCACCAAGTACACCCTCTCAAGGCAACAGCACTCAACGATGGCAGTGGCCCCCCAGTAGGACAGTGCACCATGCTACACTGCAAGAACTGCTCAGGAACGTGACAAAGAGCTCAAGGCATCAACCTGGCCTCTAAATTCACCACATTCCAATCCGACTGAGCATTCCTGGGTCATGATGTTATCCCACCTCACAACCCAGGGGACTTAAAGGATTCACCACCAGTGCCCTGGTGCTGAAAACCACAGGACACCCCCAGAGGCCCTGTGTCCATAAGTCAACAGGTCAAAGGCCCCACCAATTGGACTGGACGTGGTTCCAACCTGCTGAGGCATCAAGTGCTGTCGCCTTTAGGGGGTGTACTTAGTCTGCAACTGTGGGTGGGTGGGCGTGTCATCCAAATAAATGTCAGGACCCAAGGTTTCCCACTAGAACATAACATTACAACGAGATGATCAGTGTTTCACTTCACCTGCCAGGGATTTTTTAATGTTTGGCTGCTGGGTGTATGTATACAGTGGCAGATTGAACATGTTTTGTAGTGGACAGCTTATTTCTAGAATTTCCAGCAGCTATACAGTTACATGTAATAAAGACACAGTAAAGCCCTGGTCACTCCAAGATTTAAAACATAATTTAACTTTTTATTAAACTTACAAATGTTAGTTGTGAAGTGGCATTATGTCATTGTCAGCTAACCTGGCTAATGCTGGTTCATATTTGGAACTTAAAAAACTCAAAGAGCAACAAACCATAAACAAAAAACTTCTTTGGTGAATAACTCGCTGGTGAATGGTAAAATCCATCCATATTCCAGGCGGAGAATGGTGAAGAGGAGCTGTGGAAGAAAAAAACTGAAATATTTAGATGCAACACAAGGGAATACAAAATTATTTTAGAAGTTGCATTAAAATGTGTGGGGGAAAAAACAGGCAGAGGAGAATCGCAGTTTGTAGGGGTCAGATTTAAGAACACAAACTCCAGTGTACATTTTGTTAGAACTGTTGAAAGCATCTGTATATGGAAAAAAATGCATCTTCCCTGCCAATAGTTTTGTTTTTTAGATATGCAAGATATGTTTGTTCTATATATACAAGAAACACTGAAGATTCATATGCACTGGGATCCAACAGATAAATCAGAGCTTGGCATCAGAGCTAACGGCAGCTGGAAAGCTAGCAGCAGCTGCCTGTATCTCCTCTAAATTTACAAAGTGGTTATGACTTCTCTGCAGAGTTCAACAAAGCAGCTAACTGGCTGCCAAAAGAACAGCAGAAACACTTTTGTTTCTTTGCCTTTCTGCAAACTTTTCATTTCGCTGCTTGTGCCCTCAAATTGTAAATGGTGTTTCAAAAGAAAACACTGTCAGAATTTAGCGCCTGGGTATATGATGAAGGGGGGGATGGCGGTGGGGGGTAAGCCACGAGAAGGATAATGCACTGCTTGAGCACGCATAGTTTGATTCCTGCAGGAGAATGACTTTACTGGGCTATTACCGCTTCAGCTAGACAGCGCTGAATTGTTCTTTTGTTCTGCCAGTGAAGCTCTGAGGGGGTTTCTCACAATGAATTCCTATTGATTTTTCTGGTCATGTCATCAAATTGTATGTGGCTTGAATCGTGACTACTGTTTTCTCATCTGCTCCCTGAGGTTCCTCTCCTCTATTAACTTTTTTTATCCTATTTGGATGGGGCAATACTAAACAAAAGACAGGGAGAATGAAAGCTGGGATGAAAACTGGAAAATAGAAGTAAACACAATGAGCAGACCTGCCGTGTAAGTCACTTGTTCAATAAAGTTCCAGGACATTTGATGAATGTTAATCCGCGACCACTTTTTGTTTTTGTTGTTGTAAACAGCAGACTATAAAACATTTCATGATGGAGCTGTGATACAGCCCGGTGTTTCCCCTTCAGTAGGTTGACTGCTGCTGAGGTAGCAAAGGGACCATGCTTGTTCTGCCACCTAATATCCACACCAAATTTTGTTCTCTGATTTACCACTTTGAATTTTCTTTAAAGTTTCTTGAAGTATTTATTAGTTCATGTGGATTTCGAAAAGTAACTGTTAAAATTTGTAAAAGTACCTGCTCTTCACATTGGCATAAATTAGATAAAAAGAAAATGCGTCACTTATAAAGCTGAATTACTTGTTCCACCTGTAATTTCTTCCGTCAAAACAGGGGTGAAGAACACCAGTAGCAAATAAAAGGAGTTGAGTTGTGTAAGAAATGACTGTTTTTTCTAACTTCATTCCAAATTAATCAGAGCACACAAGGCCAAATTGCCTCCTAAGTTACCGTATGACCCGTTGCTGACAAGCAATTAAAAGGCTTTTTAAAGTCCAGCGCAGTACTCACTCTGCATAAAAGGCATCAAGGCTATATTATGTCACTTCCAGCAGCATCAGCGATGTATTCTCACCTAATATTTTCTGGTGTACCTCAGCTTAAAACACAAAGACACAGAATGCACCAGCACATTGGCGCGTCTTTCACAAGTGGCAACCTCTGGGGCTGAAAAATGAAGCCAACACGAAAGTACCAAAAACTGCAATTCTTTCAGTGACCACTTGAGGATGGCTCTGGAAGCCAGTCAATCCCCATAGACCCCCATGTTAAAATGCTCAACTTTACAGCAGAAATAAACGTGTTTACGGCCTGGTACGAAAAATTGTTTTGGTCTCTATAGCTAACAGTGGGTGGGGGAGGTGTTCAGGGGCGTGCTTATAACTTATCCTTATACATTTTATTAAGGCTTAAAGTTAAACATAATTAAGGTTGGACTGCTTTGAATGACAGGTTGTCTGCAGACAGTGTCTTCATGTCTCTCATATTAACCCCTCACTCCTCCACAGCTCTAGCCTCTCACCCAAATATGGTCACTTCTGGTTTAAAAAAAAAAAAAAAGATGACAATTGCTGTAATGCCAAACTCGAGGCTTCACAGTGGTAGTCTACAAAGAAATTGGTGAAGTCAGATAAATATATTATTATATGGTAGAGGTAGGTGGTTAGGAGGTGCAGTTTTTTTCCTGTACATACAAGATGGAGCTAGTTCCTTACTTGATAATGAAGTGACACTTGACTCTACAAAGAAGAAATAAGTCTTTCTCTTACAAATGAACAATTGAATTTTTAGGTAATAAAACAAACTGCTGCTGAGTTTAGTTTAGCAGTTCAGGCATTACAGTCTTTACATTACAGTGTAGGTTATGGTTGCTAATGTAAGCTAATATTAGCAAACCTCAAATTAAATGTTAGGAAACTATGATCAGACATTGCTGTGTAACTTAATGCCAGTTGCCTGACTTTACTGCTGTTCTCTCCATGCATGTCACAGATAAACCTTAATTGCTTTATTACAAACTAGAAAAGTACTTTATTGTTTAGCACAAAGAAATACAACGTAATGCAATATAAAAAGACATACTGTATGTATATGGTTTAAATTAGAAATTAGAAAATGGCATTTTGGCCCTAAACCATTCAGTGCTTCATAAACAAATGGTAATATTTTAATATCTGGTCTTTGAATCTTTTCTTTGACAAGAAGAAACCAAACTGCAGCGATGTGCTCTGCTTTCTTTGTGTCAGTTGTGTCGGCATTACAGTAGTTTAACCTGCTCAAGACAAGTTTTTTTAGGTCATGTTGAGACAGACTGTGAGTGCTATATTTTTAATGTGATAGTACAATAGTCTGACTCTGTGATTGCTTGACAAAATAAGGAGTACAGTTAATGCATGGTTTCTCACCAGTAGAAATGTTTGTTCCTTTTTTAAAGATTTTTTGCTTTGGCTTTTGCCGTTATTTGACAAGAAAGATTTAAGTATGGAGGGAGGAGAGAGAGAGGGTATGACATGTAGCAAAGGGGCAGTGCCTTTGAATATGGACACCTGCTCTAACTACTGAGCTACTGGACGCCCTCTTCCTGTGTTAGAGCTTACCAAATGATCACATATTTTAAGGCAAATAAGGGGAAATTTACTGTGCTGTTCTGTGGACTTTCACAGTTGCAGCAAAAGTTACATGAACAAGCTTTGGGTGAATTAAAGATAACACCTTGCTGGCGTTTGACTCTTGTCAAAACACATTTTTTCTATGTGAGACCACACCTTGGTGGCTGTGTTAAGAGACACCAACATCATAATTCCCAGCTTTGATCTGTGTGAACTCTGCAGAAAAGCAGCATTTGATCACACTTACTTCCTGAATCTGGGCAATTGCTACTCCTTCTGTTTGTACGTGTGCTATGCATCAACTGACGAGATTTAAGGGCTGGGGGATAATATAACGATATCCTTATGAGACTAGATATCTTAGTTCTTGTGTATTGTGATATCATAGGTGTTGTCTTGTTGTGGTTTTAAATGCTGCCTTACCACACTTTTATTATTTGCCTTTACCCACCTCCTCATTATATCCCCATCCCTGGTGATTATTTGTCAAAAATCTCACTGTGTAAATATTTTGTGAAAACACCAATACTTAACCCTACAATACTGTTGCAGAGTCGATACTGAGGTATTTGGTAAAACATTGATTTTCTCCATATCGCCCAGCCTTACGAGAATCTACAAGTATATGATGTGTCCTACTACTTTATGCTTTGGTAAGGCCGTCCAGAAAGCTATAATATGCACACCAGGCATCTTCTCTCTAACTCGCTCGCTGTGTGATACTGCGGCCATCTGTTAATGTGCTGCAGTCTTAATTATGCTCTCATCACACTAAGTCAATCAGAGATCCCTGGGCCAACTGTAACACACCTAGCAGGGGCTTTACCGATCAATAAACTATCCTCCTGGGGTTACTGTAGCTCTCACTAGCTCTGGTCCTCTCAGTGACTCGGCTTTCAGCACAGTTATCTGGAGTTGTGTGTGTTGGTAGAGCTATTTATGTGTTTATGTTTAATTTGTTTAAGAAGAGACATTATTAATAGAGATGCACATTAATTAACAAAAGCACTTGGGCCCATCTTGGGCCTGTTTATATTCCTCAGTGTTAATACCTTATTTTCATGCATTTCATCTCATTCAGTGTAGTCTCACGGTCAGTGATCCAGCACTGACTGCTCCACTCTGCCGAGTTGCTTCAGTGCATGTGGAATGGTGTATATCAGTAAAATGTCTGTTGTGCTGTCAAAAGCCTATTTTTCTGTGTTGAGGCTTTTTTTGGAGAGCTTGGTAAAGTGATGTATTACATCAGCTGGCCTACGTGTGTGATTTTGCATTGCTGTGTGTGACATCTTTAAGCAGTGTTCAGCAGTGAAGTCAGAGCCAAAAAACCAAAAGTACATATAAAAATAATGAGCTGCGTGGGTTTTCACAGTGCCAGAACTTATATCTTGAACCTTGACACAGATTAACATAAAAAAGGTGATGTTTTAGTTCAACATAAAGATCCATCAGCCTACGAACAAAATAATCTGCATTTCCCTGAACGTACAGCTGGTTCCTATAGCATCTCACAAAAAAGAAAAACTTCTCACCTACACTTTGTAATTGGCTAATTTACAGTTTCGTTTTAGATAAGTGCCTTCATTAAATGATTTGCATTGCTTTCTGCAAAATAATATTTAAAAAAGCATTTACTGAGTATGACTTTTCTTTATTAGGCAGCAGAAGATGTGTTCAATAACACAGCAGGAAGAAAGATTTAGCTTCTTTCACCATTAGTAACCTGTAGCCTTTTTTAGCCATCTCTCCATTTGTTTGCAAAGCATCCATCCATAAAGATGCTTTTAGAGGAAGAAAATAATCACACCCAACCAATGACTGTATATAAGAATGGACAATGCATTGTCACTTCCTTCCAATGTACAAAATTAAAGCCAAAACATCCTGGATACAGCCGCTACCATCTTGTGCTGGTGACGTAATTTGGAGTCAGAGCCTGTGCAGTAACGATCTTTGCAGTATTGAGTTTCCGCCGCCCGACCATTACCAAGCACTGCTGTTAATTGTGAGCACTCCATTGACACACACAGCTGTCAATCATGATGTCAAACCACCTTTTTTTTTTTTTTTATAGTATCAAATAAGTAAATACAACCAGACCCATTAGAAACATGAACACTTGAAAATACACCAGTATGCTTAGAACTACCTAAAATGACAGTGTCTTTGGGCAAAATTTATTTGACGTGTATTTTCATTTTTTTGAGTCTGGCCCATGTCCTATCCGCTAACGTGAAGGTGGTGGGGCTTATGACCTGTACTGTGGCCAGCCACCAGAGGGCGAGCAAGGTTTTTTGGCTTCACTTTTGGGTCGGGATGCACCAAATGGCTGAGCATTGGTATCGGCTAAAATTCGCCTTATTGACTGCCATTGGCCCACGAGCAAATAAGATGACATTCACAGATGGCAGTAACTCATGTTTTTCTATTGTGTCACATCAGTTTTGCGCAGGCTACAAAGCAGGGCTTGAAACTTACCGCCACACACTTAAATTAATGAGCAGGTACAAGAATAATACAATGACAGTTTGGCAAATGGACTCTGCGATCTCACCTTCTTGTGACGTGATGGCTAATAGCAGCTGGCGTCCTGTCATCCCGGGGACAATAGAAAACATGTTGTGATGAACAGAGATCTTCCCGTTCAAGATGAAAGGACCCAGTGAACTTAACTATCCTTGAGGACACATCCTGATAATGCTACATTTGAACAACAAATCCGTGTTAAAATCAGGGGGAGGAGAGCTAGTTATTGTTGGCTCTAAACAGCCAGTGGCCACAACAAACAGCTCACTGATTGCAGTGAGTTACATTATAATGTGTTTAAGCTCTATTCAGTAAAAGTGAGCGTTGGGCAAAGGTAAGTTATAACGCTCACATAATGTGCTCAGTGTTATCTAGTAAAATGTGGTATGTGGAGAGACACTTGAATAAATACAGCTATTTGAAGAGGAAAGGGTTGATATTTTCACAACAATATAAAATAGATATTAGAGAGGGAAAATATTATATATTACATAAAGTCAAGACTTTTAAAGCAGTTCTTTTTTTCTTTCTTTTTTAAATAATCCATGTAAACATGCAGTGGTGTTATATGCCTACTGTAACAAGTAACCTTGTCATTGAGAAGTCATTTCCACTAATGGTTGTTTTCCACCTAAAATGAGTTGAGAACATGGGATGCTGTTAATTTACCTGCTGGTAACTTTCAAGATCTTTCTAAAATTTCTGGCATTTGCAGTTCTGCCGTGTACTGCTTCACTCAACCATTGACATTCAGCCGACCTCATTCCATATCATCTCTTGGTTCAAAAGTTCACGTGAAGAGGCGCCTGTGTACCAAGCATTAGTTCTCTGCCCAGTCTGCTCTCTCTCCCTCAGCGGGCTATCAGGGCTCCATTGGAGGCTTGGCTCTAATCTGCCGGCTCGAGGGTGTGTTTCCTGCGTCGGGGCTGTGGCCCAATCCATCTGTCTTCATCAGTGAGCCGGGGCGGCTGTGGGCTTGGGCCAGCAGGACCCCGCTAAGCACCAGCTGCTAGCTGCCTTTTACACTGATTCCCACCAAGTGGGACATATTTACAGTACAGCAAGCTGCCCGGTAAGATTGGAGGACCTTTCAGCTCGTAGCGCCTGGATTTTTTCTTTTTCTCTTGAGGTTTTGTTCTGTCTGCTTACCCCTGTAGACTCTCAACACCCTCCACAGCCTGTGGTTTATGTACCTATTTATCAATCTCTGTGTCATTCTGCCGGCTTAGGTGACACTGCATCTCTTACATTTCAGCGTGTAGAGGTTAACATGAGTACACTAAGGGTGTGCACCACAGTTTATTGTTGGTCCTTGACACTAGGAAAAGATCCTTTTGGCAGTTTACAATGGATGGACCATATAGTTGTGGGTTTGATGATGCTCTTTCTTTCCTGAGACTGCCACAGACTCCTCCCAAAGCCTCTCTCTGTTTGGCTTTTCTCCACTCACAAGAGGCCAAAGAGAGAGTTCAGGACAATCTATAGATATAAAATAATTGCAGTTGTAGTTGTCATCCCAACCATTATCACTGTTGCCATGGCTTCAGTGTTATGATGGAGAGGCTCATACACTTCTTTTTTTCCCCAACCTCTGTCTGCCTGTGTCCATTCTTTGCTTATTGCCCATCCACTCATCAATCCACCTGTCCGTGTTCTATGAAACTTTCATCATAATCATGTAAACTCACCACTTGGGGGTCAACAGCTTCTATCCCTCTGTCATAAAGGAGTGGTTTTGTTGACAGGTCGTCAGAATGAAAAGGGAAGAGCTTCTCTATAAACTAACCACCATCAACATACGTAGTGCTTGAGTGTAACTTTGCTTAAAGAAATGATGTAAAGTACTACCTACTACTACTCTCTGTGCAGTCAGTAACAGAGGCAGGTGACCCTGTAGAGTGGGTTGTAGTGACTGGATTGATTTGGTGGGGCTGCTACTTAGCATGGCGAGACACTAAGCTAATTACCTCCCTTACAAACACCAGCCTGGCCTTTAGCTCCTATTGAATAAGGCCATGGGCTCTGAACGATGAGACTGGGCAGAGGAGGCCCTGAGGCTGGGGGTCCTTCCTATGGAAATCAATTGTGGTCTAAATGGCAATGAGATTAGCGCAGCACTGATCTGATCCTTTGATTTTTTTTTCTTCACCTCCCCACAAGCTCCCCTTTCTGTTCCAGCTGCCCTGGAGTATTGTCATGTGAGCAAATGTAGATTAAGTAGTGTGTCTTCATCAGACCAGAGAAGTAGGGGACATGTCACTTGAAAGCTTTCTAGCAAATCATGCTCCCTTTTCCTTTTCAGCAATGCCAGCAGCGTGGCTCTCATGGCCTACAGATTGGTCCATCCCTTTTATTCAAACTGAAGTATCATGAAAACAATTAGATCAATTGCCACGAAAATAGGAACAGACATTGTTGCCCTCTGGATGAATTGTAATAACTCTCGTGATCCACCTGGTGGATCCCATCAGCCTCAGCTGTACTTTGTCCTTTGTTCTAATAACAAATGTGCACATGATAACATGCTACAGTCAACTAAGATGATCAACACAGTAAACATTATACCTGCCACATCTGGGTGTTAGAATTGTCATGATGAGCCTGGCATTAGGCTCCAAGTATCGCTAGCACAGCCTCACAGAGCTGCTAGCATGGCTGATCTCTCTAAACATGTCAAATACAATGTAAAAGTTGTGAATCTGAATTTGAAAAAAAATATATAGCTTGCACACAGACTCAGGGAGACTAAGAACAATTTGAAGGCAAAAAATAGGATGTGAAATTCTGTTTTGTTCTAGCCCAAAGCATAGACTGTATAAAAAACAATGGACGTAGCCACCATGAAGTCACCCACTGGTTTGTGGACTCTTGTTTTGAAGCCTTGAGTTTGGCATTTTGGCTGCTGTCATCCTGGATTTTTGGAGCCAGAAGTGCCCATAATTGGATGAGAGGGTGGAGCTGTAGAGGAGCAAGGTGGGAATCCGAGATCTGACTTATAGACTGTAGTGATGCCTCACAGACAGCCTGTCACTCAAATTGGCCCCGCCTGAAGTTATGCATAACTTTGAGCCCTAATAATAAAATGAAAAGTACTAGTTGTTGTCATTGGGGATCTTAGCCATAGACACCAAAATCGTTTTGTTTTTGTTTGTTTGTTTGTTTGTTTACCAGGCTCAGGAGTAGAGGCTAATATTAGATATTCTAATATTAGCCTCTATAATGTTAAAAAGAAATTTTATGCAACTTAACACCCTTCCTTGACTTTGACTATACAATTAATGAAAATATATCAACAGAATGGAAATATCTGGTATGTTCTCTCGCAGTCTCATAGTTGATAGTCTGGCATTTTTTTTAAATTTTGTTATAACCATCTGTAGTTGTTAGTGGCAGAATAAAAACATCATTAAATGTTGTGGAAGTCATTAGTTCTATTTTGCCAGCCCTAAAGGAAAAAAAATCACATTAAAAGATACAGGATTGATTTTAAAGTAATCCAGATTTAATATAAATAACTGCTGTTCTGTTCAGTAGCTGTAGCTACATAAACAGCTACATAACCTTTTGTTATCAAAGTACAAGTACCTCAGAAGTGCACTTTAGTCCAAAAAGCATTCCTCAGCTTCAGTTCCTCAGTGACATTACATTTACTGTGACCTTGTTGTGTTGACACATTACACTGCAGTTAACGGGTTAACGCTTCATGTTCCTCTGAACAGAAGCTCTCAGTCCTGCTGTGTTTAGCTTTGTTAACTGTTAGCTTTATTAGCTTGGTTAGGATAACGGGATACCATTAGTCTCAAGCTCTGTCTAGACAATGATGAGTACTCTTCACTATTTTTGCGGAATGTTGAACTAAAAGGAGCAAATGAATTGGATTTTAATTGAATTGTAACATTGCATCGGGGAAGGATCGCAGTTTGAGGATTTTTATTATGCCTCCGTGTCAGCAATATGTGTGGCTAGAGGCATTATGTATTTGGTTGTCTGTCCGTCCGTATGTACATACATTTGTACTGATATGGTTGTGTGTTGACATCACTCAAGTGGCGCATTTATGTCACGTTACGTAACACACATACTTATTTGAACCAAAAGCATGATCTATTTTCCTTCACCTAACCAGATAGTTTTGTTGCTTAAACCTAACCATGATTGTGTCACAACATTAGCTACATGTCACAGTGTGTTTCAGCTGTGCCGCCCATGGATTCACTAAAGGTTGCCCTGTGTGTTGCTATTAGACACTGAGGGGCGTGACAAATTGTCAGTATTTGAAGACCTGGGAGTGTTTATCTCAGTACAGTTTATACATGTGCATGACAGCTGCGATATTGACCTTTATTGCTACAGTAAAATAACCTCACTGAGACGTATACCAGAGTATGGTACAGCACACGTGATATTTTATTGCACTTACCTGACATAGATGGAGATTGTATGTCTTTTATGACTGCAGCATGACCATACCTCCCCTGGAGCGTATGTGGTTGATGCCCCAGGTTATAATGAAATGTACCTGCTGGCGTTCTTTCATGTGCCTGGTCTGGTCTTGATGTTTTCAACAGCGAGGGATGAGAGAAGTGCACTCAAGGGTTGGCAGTCACGCTATTATAAACCATGATGTGTGACAACAGCAGAGGTCTAATTCATACTGATAGTACTATGACATCTCTTGGCAGGCCAATAAAAGAAAATGTCCTGCCCACCATCTCGAACACTGCTCATCCTATAGAGAAGCATCGTGAGCCCATGGGCTGGGTTGACTAGGAGCCTAGGCATGTGTTTGTGGTACAGTATGATGCAACTGCCGAGCATTTTCACAGTGATTTATGTGTGTGTGTGTCACTGACAAATGAAAGTGTGAGTGTACATCTGCGTTCATGTGTGTGGACTGCCAGTATTGGCAGCCATATAGCGTGGAGGAGGTGCCACTTTACGGTGCCCATGAGCCACTTATGGTATTTCGTAGCTAACTCTCGATTTATGTTTCATGCACATCAACTAAACCCTAGTGGAAGTGACAAGTCTTGTAAATATACACATGGCTTAGTGAAGTGCCTTTTTAACTCTGATATATTCTGACTGCTGTGGACGTGTTTAACAGGCCTTTTTTGTGCGCATGTGTCGATACAGGCTTGAGTGTGAATCAAAGAGAAATTGCAGAGGGAATCGCGGCCTCTGCAACCATCTAGGCGAGTTGTGCAATATGTACAGCAGGAGAGAGGTGGCGTCAAGTGGGAATAGTCGGCTCTCTGCCTGGAAGAGAACAAAAGATAGGTTCTACCTCAGGTCTCATTCTAACACATGAAAGATGAGATGGCTTCTCTTCTGCCCACCTCCGTTTCTCTGGGGTTGTGATACAGTGACAGTGAGCAACAGAGGCTAATTGTGTTGGATCTAGCCAGACAGAGAATTTGCATGGGCCTCCATTTGTCTGCCTTTTTGGCATAGCTGTCTTATTTTTTAGCTGTTCAAGGGCAATTGCATGCAATCGCAGTTGGATCAGGCACTGCAGAGGCTTTTTTCCTTCGTTATTGGACCCACTCGAGTCGTCACTTGATTGAAGTCTGCTTTTGTGCTCTTTACCTATGTTGAAACACAGCCGAAACACTGCCTTCCTGCAGCATGTTACTCAGTTTTTCATCATTTTCTCATAATCTTCCTCTTTTTTTCCTCTCTCTCTCTCTCCGAGGGATTATCCCTGAACCTTAAACTCATGTTCCATCCAAACTGTGTCAAACTCTTAAGATATGCAGTAAACAACGCTGGCATCGCAAAGCAGAGTAGAATAGAGACTCTGCCATATGTGTGCTGCTAGAGACAACATGCATGTTTCTCTACAGAGAGACTAACCTTTAAAATGTTAATTGTTGTGCTCCTCGTTTAATCACGGGACACAACCTACCTCCTAAATATAGCCGTACTTCCTGTCCATGCTCACTCAAATAGAACAAGACTGATTTACATTGTATGGGGATGACATTAAAAACACAGGATTCCAACATCAATATTCTATTCACATTTTCAAGGCTAAAAGCTGTCCTGGAAGTGTTGTGTTGTGTGGTTACAGTGAGAAAGCAAACATGTAGAGAATCAAGCAAAATCGAAAGCAGAGCATAAAGGCCTCTTGTATGCTTTTGTCGCTCTGTTTTCCCCTTGTTTTTCTTCTGAATCTTTGTATTTCTACACCTCCACCTCTCAATCCGCTTTCATCTTGTTCAAAAACTGTCCACGCTCCCCTCCAACCCTTTGTCTCTCCATCTCTCTTCCAGCAGATGATTTATTATGCCCGTTCAGTGAAGGCATCATAGTGCCGCTGAAAGCAGCATGCCGTTTGCAGGGCACCAGCGGCGCCTTTGTCTGCGAGGCACGCTGCTACCAGCAGGCCTTTGGATGCTTGTTGCCATTTCCACTCTCAAATTTGATTGCTGCAGAGAAATGAATGCCATATCATACCACAGCCCACGTGGGGTGCAGAAATGAATATTTCCCTTCTCTTTTTCACTGTCTGGCTCATTTCCCTGTTTTAAAGACTGGTGAACTCCGATCTAGAGGTAATATCAGATGGAATTTGTCTTTGTGTCCGGGTCATGCTGCGAGCAGTTGTCGTCAATGATGTTGATTTCACAGTATGTAAGATGACACCACACTTGGAGTTATTTCCTAAAACTACAGTTACCAGTATGCGCCAGTTAAACACCACCGATTTGTGATAAATTGTGATACTTTGATTTTTATGTTCTATTTGAATTGAATGAATGAAAAAAAAATTACAAAGAGATTGGAAATAAATTACTCTGCTGGTTTTGTAGATCTTGATGTTCAGGCGGATTTTACAGTGCGTTGCCCAGGCCTCGTTATCTGGGCAGAGGAGCAGAAATCTTCAAAGAATGAAACTTAATCATTTAGCATGGTGTTTGAATCAAAAGGGCTTGATTGCTTTGAATGTAGCGTCCTGTAGTGCTTCCCATTCATAAGCCTCTCTTTGTTGGCAAAGGGACAGATAAACAATATTCTTCACAGTAAAATCCAAGTACATGAGTCACTCTATTCTGTTCTATTCACTGCACAAAATCACAGCCTTATCAATTTTCTTTTGTCTATAATTGAGTCCTAAATGCCTCGCTACAAGCTCGTAGTGTAGTGCTGTAGGATTATTGTAGCCTATTTCATATAGACATTACCTTAGTCGCAGAATTTTCTAGAAATTAGTGAATGAATAAGGAACAAGAATAAGGAGTAATGCAGATTGCTGCTCTAGAATAAAGAAAACATTATTGTAAGACAGAATGTTGATATTGGATTATGATGCAAACTCTGGTTTTACCCCAATAATTCATTTTTTAAAAACGATATCTGCATATGGCAACTACGGGACGGGTAAGATTATTGGTGAAGATTGTTGTTATGGCAAATAAGTATGTAGGCACCACAGTATTAAGAGGCTGGCCTGATCTTACCTGATTGGATGGAATTTTCAATCGGGTTGAGAAGGGTGGTTGTAAACCCTTAATCAGTCAGCAAAATACAAAAATATTAGGACCAAATAATGATGTAAATGCTTCATCTGATCGTTTCCCTCTGGTTGAAATAAAAATAAACTTTCTGCTAGGGCTGTCACCTTCTGGTTGTTTGGACGATTGGTTGGTCGATGTGCTCTGTCTGATCAAATTCTCACTGGTCGCACAATCGCTGGTGTTACTTAAGGCTGTGTGTCCACCAAAGAGTTCCAGCTGGAAACGACAGTTATTGGTGTTCAGCACTTGTATTTATCCTCTGTAACAGTTGGTTTTTGGGGTATTCATACCTCCTCCTCTCTACTGTAATTGGACAGTTGTTGACAGTAACAAGCACAGTTTTTTACTCAAAGTAAAAAATTTTTCAGCTCATTTTTAATCAGAAAATGGATAAATAACCACAGAAGACATTCAGTGTGGGATTTAACATTATGGATTTATTTTAACAAGTCTCCTAAAAGACATCGCAGTTCAAGGTTGGATTAGAAAGTTTCTGAAAGGGATACGATCATACCGGAGTCCTTGTTGGAGCAGCAGGATGGCTAATGTTAGCTTCTGTGCAGAAAATAATAAGCCTCTCTCTCGCATGCAGCATTACAGAGATATTTAACATTAGTAAAGTTTTGTTGTAATGTGACATCATCAGTCCCAACATTACCTTCTATAATGTCCAGTATATCAGATTTTTCTCATCAGTTCTTTTCAACATTTGGTGGTGAGATGGACTTGCGTTTGCAACTAAGGTAGAAAAACATTATAGTGCAGCAAATGTGCATTTTACTTTCAGATAATATGATGTTGGACGTCACATTGGTTTTTCACTCAGTGCAGTCAGCTTGCCTGAACACAGAGTTTACTTGCCCTGGGCAAGTGTTAATGTCGAGCTCTGTGACAGGGGAAAAAAGCTTTCTGTCAGAAAGCTTTCTAGGAGAAATCTTTCTACTTTATAAACCATCAGGGCTTAAGTCATCTATGTCAACGCTTTAGTTGGAATCTTAAATCAGAATGATGTAATCTACTTGGATATTGTCCTTCTAACCAATGTGTTTCTGGTGAATGTAAATATAACTTGTTCACAAGAAAACATTTCAGAGCACTTTCTAAGGTTGGGGAAAGATCATTGTCATTGCTTAATGTGTTAAAAGGGTACCTTGCCGATTTTCAGCCATCTTTGTATCAAAACAATATGGGTAGTATGTGTAAATTTAACTGTAGCGAAACTCTGCTAGATGACGAAATTTACATCAGCTGGCGGAGTTTTGGTGGCTCTTGGCTGTTGATTGAACTAAAGGCTGTACTTCCACAATTAGGTATTGTCCGCCACTCATACCACCACCCTGGTAACAAAGAAACTAGAGGCAGATCAAGAGGTGGACCCACTCCCCATCCCCTCTCAAACTCAGACTGAAATCCGTTCAAAGTGCAGATCAAATATGTCTCAAGATTATGTTGCATTGCCTATATCTTGCTTACAACTTTTTCAGTAATATATTTTAGTCCTGTGTTTAGCTGTAATAGCAAGAGCTTGTGAACAGGAAGTGGGTGCCATACTGTTTGCTGCATATGAAAAAGGAGGATAAAAAAAGTGCGATAACACTACGTAGCACTGGTTAAATCCAAACTAAGATTCTGTTACTGAATTGCCTGTTTCTTGCTGCAAAAGTTTTCAGAAACATGTTTTAGCTTACCTGATCAACTGTAAGAGATCGGGAGTGTCGTTGTTGACATGTTCGCATTACGTCACCCACCAGCAGGAGTGTTGATTGGTTTACTGCGGGGCACTGCATTCTGGTTGTTGCAGGGTTCCTCCCTTTTTTGAGGAAAAGCATCCCTTTTCTTTGTTTTCTCTGCTTCTGTAGCACCAATTTCAAAAGTATTTCTGTCTTTCTACTGCATAGACATCTAGTTCTATTAAAGGGCCATCTTTCCAGTGATGAAATACCGCTTTAAGTGCTGGTCTGTAATACGAGGTGAACTCTCCTACAAGGTTGAATGCACTGCTCACCACCCAACGACACCAACCTCCACATCCTTACATACTGTCTTGCCAAATAAAGAGCACACTATTCACTGCATTGGCACTGGGTATGATTCGTGAGCTGTGAGAAAATGTGATGCGCCTTTCTAGCATACTGGGCTGTGAAATAAGTTACTTAGTTTCACTCATTTTCAGACAATAGGGCTTTAAAGCTAAACTAATCAATATTTTCAGATAAACAATGGCCTTAACTACTTTTTCTCATTCAGACAGAGAACACAGCATTGTCAGAACATTCACAATAATACATCATCAAAGTAAATTGGCACCCGGAGGAGAAAAACAATTAAGTTGAATAGGTTCTTCTTCATAATAGAGATCTGGAGATGTGTTGTTTTCTTGGCTCAGGCATCAGGATGGAGGGGAGCCACAGCACACTGACCCCATCACAGAAACAGCTTGTTTGTTCTAATTAGAGACATTGAGGGCACAGAGTCAACTGCAGGAATGAAAGTGAAACCTTCACCTATGTTTATCGCTACGTCTCAGTTTTGAAAATACACTAATTTCTAATTCACGAGGACAAACAAACCTGTCTAATGTAAGCATGGGTTTTATTTATGAAGGAGCAAATCCTACTGGTTTTCCCATAGGTTTTTAGTGATGGGCACCAATTAATGTAGTTTTTGGCTATGGGCAAGTTTGCTGTCAATGCAGCTGTTTGTCGTAAAGCTTGTTACATTCACTGTAATAAGTCAAACCTGCAACAATTGGTTGACCTCTAGGAAATTAATTCATTAACATCAACAGCAGAATTCATGTAGTACTGACAATGAAGCTCTTGCTTGCGGCAAAAATCAATGATGCAGATGCAATAGAATCAACTTTGAAAAGTGCAAACAGCTTTATAAATGATGTGGCCCTGCAACTTACTTTGAATACAAAGAGAGAAGAAATGCATACAGGAAACTAGGTGAGTTATACAGCACTTGTAGTTTTATTCGCACTTTGTTGTACTTTTATGCATATTCATGATCGGTAAGATTTCTTTAGTTTTGTATGTGTTGGGCTGAATTCACACACACCCCATCTTCCCCTTACAGGTGTTGTTTACCTTTGGGGAGCTGAAAACGGGGCTGTTAATTAACTCGCTGTCGATCCCACACTTGTAGCGCTCTGTCAACACTTCCTTTGCAGAAATAATCTAAATGGTCTGGGAAGTCGCAAGTTCACACTTCTGTGTGCAAGTGTGAGCAGTTGTGTGTGTGTGTGTGTGTGTGTGTGTGCGCGCGTAAGTGTGTATGAGAGAGAAAGAAAAACACTATGCCTGCATTAAACCACAGTGCAATGGCTAAGTACACTCTTAGGGAGTTTTTATATCAGGTTCAATTGATTTGTACCGTGCCCATGTACAATTGCCCCCCCCTCCACTCTTAGCTGCTCAGCTTCCACATTACTTATGTTGCTCTGTACCCAAGTACACTTGGGTCATCATCCATGTAGTGGATAGCCCATACAATGAAGCTGACCTTCACATTATTCCTACTATTGTTTACATTTCGTAGCAAATGTAATGAACTACCCTGTGGCCTGTCTTCCTACTTCATCATGGCCATACAGTTCAGAGGATGAGATTGGTGCGTGTTGTGGATATACTAGAAGTCAAAGCCTATAGACGATTACTTGGCAGATATCTACCCCCACTCTCCCACCCCCCTTCAAACAAAAAACAAATAAAATTGACAGTGTCTGAAATGAACTGAATATCTATGGCTAAGTAATGCATAACTAAAAATTATAGAAATGAGGGAGTGAATGCCAAACTCCAAGTAATTAAGAAATGAATCTGGATCTGAACATCAAACTAACCATAAAAAATCTAGGTGGGAATGACTTTATTTATTAATGTATTTTTAGCCCTTATTGTTCCTTAAAGTCAACCTGAGATTCTTAGGAACACAAAGACATTACGCTGACTCAGTGCAAAATGGTGATCAGAGATAGGGCTGTATTTCTGTTACTTGTATTTGAAATATGTATTTCAATGACTTTTGAGTATTTTAAATTTTCTAATAAATGTATATATAATTTGAAACAAGATACTTTGGAGTGGAGTAATTTTGTGTTTTGGAAAAATTTGAAATATTCTCAATTCATAAAAAATTACACTCAAGATTAGGTCAAAAACAAGTATGTGGCGGGACTCTGTTTGAAACACTGTGGGGCTTTTATTTTTGAAATTAGGGCTTTTGATTTGTATCAGGAAGTGGCCGCATTCACACAATCATGGACTCACAGAATTTTGCTCCAGTACCTGATTTCTCTAGAGCTGTACTCCTTAATCAGCTGCTTTTTGCTCCATTCAACTTAATCCACTTTTCTTCAGCTCCGGTTGGTGATGTACATCCCAGCGGGACTGGAGGAGGCTGTGCAGCCATCGGTCACAATCAGAATTAGGTTCTGCCAATGACAATAGTTTGTAAAGTGCAGATTAACCAGCCAAACCAACAAATGGAGCAGCTACTTGGTCTGGAAACACAAATCACCTGTTCCTTATGCCACACCTCCGGAGAGAAGAACGTACAACATTTGCTTTGGCCTTCACATGTAAGACTGTCTGATGGGCTGAACTACTTACATTTTTCACACCTAAGTCCAAGTGCAAGATCATCCACAGTCTGGTATGAGATGACCAAATTGTCCCTTCATCTTGTTTCTGAAATGCATGTTGTTGAGGTCCAACCAATTCAGTTCTCTCAATTATCGTTTTTTTACTGAATATTTTACTGATTATTATTTTGTTCCTTTTTTTTTTAGGTTTTGTGGTTTCATATATTTTTGTTGTGATTGGAAACAGTGTGTGCAAGGGTGTGTGTGGCTTGGGAAGAAGGGGTTAATATTGTCCATGTAGGGGTTTTTCCTCTTTTTATGAGTGAGCTGTGTGTGCACAGTACTTTATGTTGAACATCTATAAATAAAATATAAGTCTGTCTTGGCTATCTGTACCTTTTAGTGGATGTAGTGCTCCAGATAACATCAGGAATGACCCCCTTCTAAAAGATACAAAGGCTGAAAGGTAGCTTATATGAAATTGCACATGCACATTGAGAAATTGGCTATCCATCCAGCGCTGGTCTGTTTCAAATAAGATTCCTTGGTTGCTCTGCACACACTGATGCGTAGGTTCCAGTTTTTACTGCATGGTTTGGCTCCAGTCCCAAGAAGCATTGTTTGAAATGTATGTCTGTTTGGGTGGAGCCCTAAAGGTAGCGGCTCGGAGAGATTCACTGTGAAGTTCAGTCATCAGAGAACGGATGGATGTGAGGAGACAGCTGGAGTGATGCAAGCGCACACACACAAACTAACACACACAAGGGTCCGTAGGGATCGTATGCACTGTGCCAGGTAGGACAAACACACAACTCACGCATGCGCACTCACATACACATATCCACAAACAGGCCCCTTAGGCTGACATACATAGAGCCAGGGCTAGTTCAGCTGGGGATGAGTGCAGACTGAGCTGAGCCAAGAAATACAAGGACAGACAGCAGACAGCATGCAGGCGGCAAATTAATCTATAGTTTGTTGTAAAATAACCTTCTGAAGGAAACATCGTAGTAAATATGCTTAGGTTAAGGTGTGGTAAATTTAGCTACGTTTGTTAGGTATGAGACCCATAAGCATGATTGCATACAGTATACGATTAGATTAGAATCATACAGTTTTACTCATCCAATAAATCAATGAATGTTTATATCCGCTTATTGCTGTTTGGACTTACATTTGCTTTGGGAGAAAGAATTGTAAAGTTTTAAACATCACAAAATTGTGATTCTAACAGGAATGTATTACTCCCCAAAACATACTTACTCGTATATATCTTTCATCTTAGATTTTTCATAACACAAGGAGTATATGATCAGAATTCTAACTAGATTTAAATATTGGATCAAAGTTGTGCACATTTGGTCTGCCATCACTATCCAAACAAGACAGAGCCAGTGGTTTCCCTTTCTTCCTGGTTCAAATGAATGATATCCAATAGGCTTGATCTATTCCCAGGATCATTTATTCAGCGGACCCTTTTCTTCCTGTTCCAAACAGAAAACATCCTCACAGTCCTTTGCTTTCAGAATTCCCATGTTTATGGATGAGTTTAACTGAGGACATGCTCATGTAGGACACATCTCTTAACACTCAATACTCCTTCCTCACACACCATGATGCCAGCAAGCAAACAAGAGAGTATTGAATTACCTTCAGTGCTCTCAATCAAACTGTCCTGACCATGTCATGCATCACTGGACAGGGCAAGTGATGTTTTGTAGCTTGAAAAAAATGGACTTTGACTCTATTGTTGCAGCATCTCACAGACTTGCTTCACCCTCAAGCTTGCCAAAACTAGCGGCCCACAGTCAACCTCACCTGCCACAACATTTCCAGACACTGACTCCAAAACCTGTGGACATATTTGGATACAACAGTTTTCTCACAGTGAGTATGAGACAGTCTAAAAAATGGAACAAAACACACCTTTCTTCTTTGGCTCCAGTAGACACTATAGTTAACACACCGTCAGTGGCAGGCAATAAAATCCACAGTGCTATTCGTATACCAAAATCCATTCTTTCGTTTAGCTAATATGAAGCTTCAACAGTCAGAATTAGACAAATCAAGTTGGTTCCTTTGTCCTGGGAACTCGTGTGAGTTAATTGGGAGTTATTGCTTTTACCTGGCAACAGTGGCGCTACCAAAAAATTTAACAGGGGGGCCAGATGTGGTCACTGAAAATCTTGGAGTGGCACATCAAAACCAAAAGCCATAACTGACTTTCAGGTATTCGATTATGCTGTTGTCGTATAAAGGCTAGTTGAAAACTATGTCAATATGGAGAGAGTGTGAATGAATCACAGACTGGTTTTTTATTTTACAGTTATTGCTAATTATCTGATTTACTTACCCTAATACTGGTTATCGTTTTGAGTTTTAGAAGAGTCCTTAAGTACCCTGTTATTTATCTCTAGGTGTGAGGTGATTCATTGTTCTTCAAAAAGGCTATTTTCCTTCAACAGTCAAATACACAACTTTAATTTGAAGGACTACATTGATTTGAAAGGAACAAAATATTTACTGGGAACAAGCATTCTCAAGTTTAGAGGTGACTCTTGGGTACCCATAGAACCCATTTTCATTTAGATACCTCGAGGTGAAAGTTCAGGGGACCCCATTGAAAATGGCCATGCCAATTGTTCCTTCACCAAATCTAGCCTAACTTTGGAGCGTCATTGAGTCCCCCTCCCGACAAGCTTTACTTGTCCGAGCACACCACAGCCTTTTAAAGACAGAGACGTGTGCCTCCAGTTATTTTCAACAGGGGCGAGGAGCCACACACAGGAAATGCTGTCCAGAGAGACAAACATAAAGAATTTTATACTAAAAGTAAATGGTATATGGACCTGCATTTATGAAGCGCCTTTCTAGTCATCCAACCACTTAAAGCGCTTTTTTAACGCTACGAGTCACATTCACCCGTGTATGAATATACACTGGTGACCGAGGCTACCATACAAGGTGCCACCTGCCAGGCAGTTTTTAACACACTCACACACCGATGGAATCATCACAGGGAGCATAAGTTTGCTTATTCGCTGTATTTTTCAGGGATATGGTTGTGTTCTGACATGCTGTATAGAGAACATGAGTCAGCATGAGTTGCATTGGTTGCTTCAGCAGGTTGGCTTTGATTTGTTAGTTGAGTACAGAGAGCACCAAATAATCTACCCACTATGAAGTAGACTAAATTAAATGTGGTATATGATTGTGATAAGTGATGACCCATAAAAATTCTAATGAGCTACTCATAATTGAATAGGTCAACATTTTGAGAAATATTGCTGAGTTTTTACGTTTTCCTGTCACTTACTGAAATCATTAACAGAACTGGATCATGTCGTGTGTGACAACACAGCCTCTCCCTAGAACACTGGGTCATCAACATGAGTAAATACAGTATCAATTAGCAGCAAAATCACATTAGCACCATGTAGCGTTATCAGTGGAAACAAAAAAAACAAGGTGCATCCCTTGCACGGTAAAGCATTATCAGCATGAGTGCATAGGCCTACAGCATCTCCTGTCACAGCAGACGTTGCAATGTAAGGTTACAGGAATGTCTGCTGTAAAATCCTACATATTCATGAATTTGGGTACTTTAGAGAAACCTAAAAATATAAGTTTGTCTGGCAGCAGTCCCCAGGGACCTCTGAGCTACCCCGCCGACTCCGCCAGGCAATGGCAGCGCACAGAGGTGCCGAAGGGAGAAAGCTGATGATGAGAGCAGGCGGGTGGACGGGTGTCAGATCTGTGCAGAGCACCTGAGCAAAAGCACCGACACATCACCAACAATATGACAACTTTTGAAACACAAGTTTCACTCTCAGTGGTTTTTGTGATCAGATATACTTTCACAGAAAGTTAAGTCACGCGATGCCACTGTACAGGGAAATGTTGTTCACAATGAAGTATTATCAGGGAATATTATAGGTTGTGTTCCCAGGACGCATCCATAGTAAGTTTACTGTGTTCATTCATATTTTAATGTGTCAGGGACGCAGGATGCATATCTAGCAACATCAGTGATTGATTATTAGCTTCTAGGGCTTTAAACTTCTGTACAATAAAACAAAATTCTTGCAAGGAATATGGCACACAGGAATGAGGAATTATAATTCCTCCATACAAAAAAATGAATCATTTCCCTCCAAGGCCTTTAGGACTCAGTTCTTGGACAAGTACTATTATCATTTTGTGTAGTGTGTGTATATTTCTTGCTGCAGTACAGCGGCAAGAATGCCTGATAACCTGTAGCTTTTTTCTTTGTTTTGGAAGTGTATGTGCTTATGTACCCAGTGCAAAATGATATCAGAAAATGTTGTATAATTTAGCTACAAAACCCTCCAAAATTGTTTTGAACACCTCTAATAGTTTCATTCAAGCACTCAGTTAAAGATCTCGGCATGACTTTGACCCTGAGTTCTCCTTTATATAAAATCACTCCTCCAGAGTAAGTTCCCAGGGCATCATTGTTCCATCTCTGTAATAAGCTGCCAAGTTAAGAAACATATTAACATTAGGTTATGCTAAGAAAATGGAGCAACACATACCCACACAAGCTTTGGCCCATATCACAACCTTTGTGAAATGCTTGTTCTGTCTTCTTTCCAGTTCTCTTTTCATCTTTATTCATGACCTCTGTTCTTTGTCAAGTACTTAGTGGGAAAAAACCTGTGTGTTAAGTGCACTTTATGAATAAATTTAACTCAAGTTAACAAGCACATCCGCTCTTTATAACTACTTTAACCTTTCCACTCTCTGCTCTCCCTCCATTCATGCCTTGTTAGAAAGGTTGTGGCAAGGGTCCAGAAGTATTACAAGAAAGACATTGCCTCAGTTACCCTCATCGCTGATCCTCCTTTGTGCAGCATTCCCGTCCTTTAAAGAGAAACTACTCCATAACCTTGTCAGATTCAGCTGTAGCTGGAAGATGACATTTTGATTTTGTTGTAGTCAGACATGTCATGATACCAGAATTTTGGTAGTCGATACCAATATCTGTGAAATTCCACAACTCTTGATACCCAATTCAATACCACTGTTAAAAAGAAAACCAAAACTGCACTTAAACATGTGCTCCTTTATTGGAAAAAAAAATATTAAATGAATTTTTATTTAGTTAATATTTTGTTAATCTCTGATCAACTTTGAACGCAAAATACTAAGAAATGTGGGTTCATGAGATTTGTGGGCGAGGAAACATATTAATACATAGTCTACAGCAGTGATTCCGAAGTGGTGGGTCATGGTCCATTCTGAATGGACCACAAGTGACTCATGAATGTGTCAAGTGTGTGTGCGTATATATATATATATATATATATATATATATATATATATATATATATATATATATATATATATATATATATATATAGAGGACAGCTACTTAACAGAGACGGCAAACCAGCTCAATGACATAATGCAAGTATGATGCTGGATATATTAAACCGTGGGGACCTTGAAATAATGACTAAGGACAAATCTGGACCCTGTGGCTGGACCGGTTGGAAACCCCCTATTAACATATTTCTCCTCCATTGCTGATGTTGTTCAGCACTTGTACATGTAAGATGTGATGGTAGGTCTTTGTGGTAGGCTATTTGTCCCGCCCCTCCTCAACTCTCAGCAACCAGAAACAAAAGAAAAAGCTCAGCGCAGAGTTGATGCTCAGTGCCTCATCACACTGCTGGTGTTTGTAGTATAGGGTAAATACGTGGCACTCCTATTGCAAGGAATTTAATATATGGTGGCCTCAGGGATGAGGCCTTTCTTTTCGAAGGGGTTCAGGTGAAGCTGTTCCTGCACTCGTCACCGTCTTCCATGTGTCGTTATTGTTCTTGCGTTCTGGTACGCGTTCTTCTTCTTTCTTTGTCATTTAATGGCAGCCTACAACACTTGTAGGTGTACATACTGCCCCATCAAGTCTGGAAGAATTCCATTCCCAGTACCTGTGGGACTGGAGAAAAATGAGTACCGTACCGTCATTACCAGTACCAGTTCTCATGACATCTCTTGTTAGCAGATATAACAGCCAATCATGGGTAGGTGGCATCATAAGATTGCTACATTCCCTGAAATATTTTATATAGCACTGTTGAATGACAGGTTGAGTCAAAAGATCAAAAAGTCTCTGCAACATCAGGGAAATGAAAGCTTGCTAAAGTCGACACATCACAAACGACATGTCTTTTGTTTTCAGTCACTGCAACTTGAAATGTGGCTGTTTGAACTAGGCTACAGTAACGTTACTTTGTCTAAAGTAAGCAAGCAATGTGCTACACAAAGTATTGTAGCTGGCACCATCTGATAGACATCAAAACAGCCCTGCCGATTGTTTTCTCCTGAAAATCCTGCTCACTTGCTGTTTCTTAACACACCTCAACCTCAGAAAACAAGTGTGCTACAGTCTCTGTTATATATGTATGTTGGTCTAAAAGGATGGAGTTTCACGTCCTTAGCTGAGGAAGAAGAAGAAGTGGCAAAAAGAGGCACATAGCCAAGCAGTCACATTGAACACTTAAATGTTGGTACACTCAGGCAGACAAAAAATGATTAGGGGTCCATATAATGATTATTTTACTGCAAATTCAATTATCAGTCAGTTATTTTTGTTTAATTATTTAGTGTACAAAATGTCAGATAAGATAGAAAAATGCCAGATTACTAAGATTTTTGCTGTTTTTGTTTATCATCACACCTGAGATGGCAGGCCTGGGTATTTGAATCCAGATTAAAAATGTATGTAGAGTATAATTTGATTGAAATGTAATTGGACATGCCCTAATGTCCCTCTAATATCATCTCCCACCTTGCTTTAAAGACACTCAAGTTCATAACGGAACCAGGGGCTTTGATGCTCCCACATCACTGCAGATCTAGGTAAATCACCTTAAAGAACGCAGTTTAAATTGTAAAGTATATAATCTCCATTACCAGCCCAGAGGGGGCAGTGTGTCACTGTGCGGGGGATGTTGAGCCCCAGGTCAGGGGGAGACTGCAACATTTATCCCCTCTTACATCACCTCTCGTCTTGACAAAGTGCACAGAGCGCTTCAGGGGCATACTAATTCGCCTGATGCGTATTAGCTCCCCATATCTGCCATTCAACACAATGACAGTAATTTGGCAGAAAGGTGAAAACAAGTCTAGACCCCATTGCAGACATCCAGTCAGCACAGAAGCTGATATTTGTCTTCACAAGCACAGATCTTGGGCTAAAGGATAATGTCCAAATACTGTATGCTCAGTTTAGAGCAGAGATTAGGAAACTGTGGTTACTGCCACTTTCCTGACTCGATCACCCTACATATCTGCCAAAATGTAACTAATTTATATGGTTGGAAATAGGGATGTCAGTGGTTAACTGTTAACCGGTTAACTGCCGAGAATATTTTTGACCAGTTTAGCATGTTGGTCCATAGGTTTGTTTTTCAGTTTACTGCACAGTGCATAACCTGGATCTGGTTTGAGCAAAGGTTAGCTAATAGCATTGCTGATTCAGTCATTACTGCTAGTAACGCCATTCCATCTCAACACCGTTGTTGTGGAAACATTATGCCCACCCCCCAGTCTCCTCCCAGGTTGCCTTGGTCGTCGCTTCCTGTTTTTAAATCTCTTTTAAAAACACACTTTTATTCTTTGGCTTTCAATACACTTTAATACATTTTAACTTATTTCCACTCTGTTTGGCATCCTCTAAGAAAGCACTTGCCTTGAGCTTGTTTGTTTGTTTGTTTGTTTCTTTATGCTTTTCAATTATTGTTATGTCCCAATGTACAGCACTTTGGCTACCCCTGTGGTTTTTAAAATGTGCTTTATAAATAAAGTTGATTGATTGATTGGTCAGTTAGCAGCCCATTTTGAGCGGCAACCGCCTTTAGCATCGTTAACTACTGTTAGCTAGGTTAGTGCTGTTACCAGCATCAGCACTGCTAGTGGTGCTAACATAGTTATCAGTGCTGTATGTTACTGGTTAATAAGTACCAGGCTATCAACAGCATTATCCGAAACTGACATTCCTAGTGGAAATAGAATTGTGTTGTAATGTCATGTAGACTGCATTCTTGTATTTGCTGCCATGTAAATATCTAACTGTATAATAGAGCTCATATGAGTTTGTATGTCTGCTTGCAGGCTATAAATGCAAGGTTAACTGTTTTCTTAAACTGATACACGACGTGATTTGCAATGAGTGTTGGCAGTCAGAGCTCCAGGGGATTGATCTCTGTGTCACACAAGCAGACGCAGAATTTTTGAGACAAGAGAGACTTATTTTTTTTCACAGTCAAGTGTCTTATTCAGCATTTCAATTTCAAACATGTTTGTTTCTAGTGCAGATTGTAATTCCCACACATCATTGATATTCACTCTTGAAAGCAAATAGTTCAAGGAAACATTTTGGCCCACAGAGACTTACTTACAGAATACCCTTCATTTTCAAGAGGCAGCATCTGACTCAGAAAAACGCCTCGTCACCGGTCGCTCCATGAGCCCATATAGGGCTCAGTGCCTCTCTAAGACTTTTTGTCATGCCTGCAGTGGGGCCATTACAAACCTGATTTATTCGGCATGCTGTGGTGAGCACACCCATCTGTGAGCTGCCTGTAAAACTGATTCGTGCAAAGGATCAATTTCCATCTGATGGTTCTATTTGTCTGTGTTCCTGCTTGCTAAGAATAAAGGTTGCAAGAAATGTGAAATGAGATCTCATTTTCAGCATGGATCCATCATACGCTGCATGCTTTGCCTTGATATAGTATCATTATTGTACATCAGCCATCTAATTTTAGCCATGTCTCTCTACCCAAATACAAATCGCATCTTGTGCTTCACTGCATGATGTCACGCTCTCAACCACAGACATATTTTCAGGATTTTTTATTTGTTTTGTGTCATCCTCTTAAATAAAATATTCATTGTGTTGTATATGCAGATATTTATGCATGAGCAATGGAGAACCAGGCAAACAAACTTTAAAAGACCAAGTCCATGACAGGATGGTTCATTCAAGTTCCATTTGCTGCTATCTTGGTGCATTAGCATCCTTCAAATGCACGCTGTATCTCTGCTTTTGTCTCACTCCCTCCCCTCTTTCCATTGCCAACTTCAAACTCTCGGCGCCCACATGCAATACGGAGAAGAAAACTAAAACCAAGATGTCTGGTTTATTTTCACTCTCAGAAACATGACAGATGAAAAATAGAGGGAGAGGGAAAACATTCTAGGCAGCAGCGACGGCTTTGGAGCCTTGGAGAGCCCACTGCAACCAATCTCGGCTTCACAGGCGTGCAGTGGTGCGCTGTGGGAAGTCAGGGCGGCGCGCTGTTGTGTTTCAGGAGGAGAAGGAGAGAATGAGAGAAAATGGCAGCAAATGAAGTTGGCGGGCTGTGGACTATTGTTCCCTCCTGCTCCCAGTAATGAACAGGCCTTCAGAACAGACTGGGGAAATTGGTCCCCGGTGGGTCCCAAGCCTTCTCTTTCTCATCTGTCAGGTGTGTTTGCCGCACGTGGAATCACACATACCTGTGCACACACATGCATGGAGACTGCCTGCATGCACTGGCATACACTCAAACATGCATACTGTTAAGAAGCCTAACTCTGCGACAGTCTAGGGCTGGGCGATTAAGCAAATTTTACTTTTAGTCAAGATTTAGACTTCCAGTGATCTCGATTATCTTGATTACCTAGAAAAAGATAACAGATAAAATGATTTTTTTTTCTTTACAACGATGGGTTGTTGCCCCTCTCTAAAAGCCCAAACTCACTGTCAGCCAGAATGTGGCATGTAAAGTTCACCCCCTAGCCATGATGACAAGAAAAGTAAAAGCAATTCGGCTGTTCCGAAACAATTTGGTTTCAAGGTGCTCAACACGGAACAACCACTAACTCTGTGCCAGGTTTGTGACACGGTTGTGTCTGCACTACAAGGCAATACAACTAATTTGTTTAATCGTCTAAAACTCAATCACAAAGTGGTCAATGATCAAACAACAGGTTTCCTGGAAACCTGGAAAAGTTATGGAATTCCACAATCTTATTTTTTTTTAAGAGTTTGAAGGACAACTGTTGTGCGATGCCATCGTGTCACCATTTCACCAGGGTTGCACTGCCTGCCCTTTATAATAAATGCCATCAAGAAGATGCAATTTATGTATCTACAGCCTAATACTTTGCCACCACACAACCATACGATCAAACAGCACCATGGAGCCTTACAGTGGTAAAATGCATTACACTGACGCCGATTTCAATTTGAAGACGAAGTGTCTCCAAAATGCATTTTCTCCGGAAGACCACACAGGGAAAAAACATCACCTACTGAGGAAATCAGGGGCTGCATAGGGCTTAAAGGATGACAAGCCTGTCTGCACCTCTGCAGACAAAACTTCAAACATAAAGCTGGCAACTGACATCAATGGATGGATGAGGCTCCAGTGCTATGGGGATAGACTCCATCTGGTCACAGGTGAGTAGGATTCCTTCCTCCTGATTGTGTGTAATTTTAACAACAATGGCAACAACATTAAGAAGAATAAGTCATTAATATATGTCAGCACTCTGTGACTGTGTCTTTCTGTACTAAATATGTATATATGTTTTGTAACTTTAGGGAATGCAACGATGGATCCCAGGGTTGACCGTGCGATGGGGCTCTGCAAGAAGCTGGTCAGTAGCTTCTCCTGCAGTTGGAGAAAAAAAGGGAGCTTGCAGAAGCACAGAAGAGGCTAAATCTGCCTGAACACTTGCTAAAGACAGAGTGCCCAACCAGATGTGTATCTAGGCAGGCCATGATCGACAGGGTCCTTGAGCAGAAGGAAACCATTGCCCAGGTCCTTTCAAAAGACTGAAAGGTCACATATCTCATCCCCTCGTGGCAGGACATTGACGCACTGGAGGCCATCAATAAATAGCTCAGCCCTCTGGTTAAATTCACAGACGTGCTTTCTGGAGGGAAATAGGTGGTTTTAAACCAACCCTCCACAGGGCCCCGCCCTGAATCTGAGGTTCAAGTTAAAATATGGGAGTAAAGAGACAATCACGGGTCCATCAGTGCCAGACTGACAACTGAGATGAAGTGGGTGATGACTGTTATATTATTAATAACAAATGACCTGATAGTAAATGAAACTCAGTAAATTAATGTGTGAAAGTGTTATTTAGTAATTCTAGGTATAAATGTTAATACCCATAACCAATTAGTCAGATTAAACATTGAAACATTTTTTTCTCTACAATATACAGTATCCTGCTATTTTCATGACCACTTTTGGCCACACCAGATCAAACCATGCCACGCCCATTTGTCTTTCCATTAAAAGATTAGATGTGTCAAGCCATGCCAAACTGCGCCAGAGACGTACTCATGTCTGTCTGTGCAGGAGACCAAAGAGAAGGATATTTGTAAAAGTGTCTGTATGTTCAGCTCTCAGTACTTTAGTAGCTTCTGACTGAATCACTAAGGTTTGGAGTTTAGGATCTCTCCTGCGTGCATGTTTTAACTTTTGATTTCTGCTTTATTTTACCGTTTCATGTTTGCTCTCAGACATTAAGGGGTTGGTTAAGTTACTGCTGATGAAAACACAGCATTTTCTTATTGTGCTCCTTCACATTGAAAGCTTTTACATAACAAAATAACCAGGGATTTTTATCTATCTATATCTATATCTATATCTATAGGAACTGAAATGTGTTCATTACCGAATTAGCAGACCTTTTGTTAGCTGCTTTTCCTCAATAAAAAAAAGTCTACTCATATGGCAGCGAGGAAGAGTAAAACAGCCACGGTGAGATGTTAGATGAAGAGCTGCAGTCAACAGGCTCTTACTGCACCTCTGCAAACAGCTCACCTTCAACAGGTTAACTTCTTTTACCTGCCTTGTTGTGTGATGGAAAAAGAACGATGAGGGACTTAAGCTGATTTTAAACATCATCATTCGAGACAAGCTGTCATCACTTAAAAACACAAATTCAAGCGGGTGGCCTTGTTACAATGGAGATGCAAATCCCTGCCGTGCTGGGCTGATGTGCCAAGTCAAACCAAACCAAACCAAGCCAAGCCAAGCCACAGCCAGTCCTCCCAAGCATTTGCCATGTTGGCCTAAATCCTTCTTTTTTTATCTTACATTGTAGCTGAAATGAATTTCCTGTTACTTATGGACCATGATGGTAGGCAAGCCTTAAATTCCCCTAGACTGAGTTACTGACTAGAATATCTTTATTTTTTTTTTACCAAAATGTTGAATATATGTTTAGGAGTTCTCAGTAGGTTGTGGCAGTGCACTTTATTTTTACTTAAAATGATTTTGGCCTAATTTAAAAAAAAAATGTTTTCATATATTTAATATATGCTTGTAGTTTTCAGTCATTGTGTTGCATTGTAGTTGATCCTATTTATTTCGGTATTTCTTATTTTAGTATTTTTGCATTATTTATTTAAATTTATATACAATGTGTTTTATTTCTCTTTTTTACATTTATTTTTTTAAGTGTTTCTCAGTTTAATTATGTTTAAAGTTCAAGAAAATCTACTGTTAAAAAGACAAGTTTTTTTTAAAAGGTCAGTAAATGCGTGATGATTCCAAAGTCAATGAGTAATCAAGGTAAATAATCGTGATCTGGAAAAAAAACAAAACAATTGTGATTGTTATTTATTTAATTTGATATCCGACATTGAGCAGCCTTGGGGCAGATTACATCTAGCAGTAGGGGACCTTATTTATTCCTTTATGTCTTTCTATTGGGGGATGTCCATTGCATCTTCACATTCAATTACAATGCCCATATACTGGTTAGCTGCAGATGGAGATGGATGATGGTACACAAGATCAGCTATTAGGGCCTACATTCAAACCCAACCTTCCATTAATACATCTGGTTCTCACCCCATGTACGTCAGTGTTTATTGACCATAGCTACTTGCTGAGCATGAAGTAGTTTGTTAGTAATGGCCATCTATGAATGACTGAGAAATATTTGTCACATCTGCAAACCATTCCTAATAAAAATCATGCTTAGTTTGCTCATTTACAGTTTCTCAGTACATCATTCATCGTTTGTGATATGACTGGATAAAATGAGTTTATGAATAGCTAATGCTGGGATAAAATATTCCTCCATTTTGTCTATTTATTTGCACTGAAGCAGAAGATAAAATATTTATGACATGGCTGCTCAAATACATATGCAGTCGCAGTATTAAGTATGTTCTCTTAATCTCTCCTAACCATGGTTTGAGGTTTATAGCTTTATATTCAATACAGGATAGGTCATTGGGGACCATTGAACAGCTGATATACTAAATGGATTGAAGGCACTTGTTAGTTTCCATGCTGTGCTCAGTCAATATAGTTAAAGGGATGTTTGATCCACTGGCACAGCTAGCTAGCCTTGACTGCAGCATGGATGGCGAGACACTGAATAAAACATCATAATTGGGCAGTGAAGCTTTATGGGGACTGTCAATGTTTAATAGTTAATGTATGTTTTCTGAACCATTTTCATAAAATGTTATCAGATCTTGGGAATTCTGTCTCACAACACAAGAATACAGCATTGTGTTTTTCTGCTCTAATGGAAGCTGCAAATGTTAGTATGTCAGGCTGTCTAACATGGCATTATTTTGAAAGGCAAGGGACATTAACTCAGCTAAAACATTCTTGAACATTCACTGTGTGGGAGTCGTGATTCCTATATATGTCAGGGTTTAGAGTAACGTGTCTGTCTCTCTTTATGTGGTTTGGTTTAGTTTACACTTCAAGAGGTACAGACAAACTTGTTATAGATAGTGTTACGTTCACCAAAATATTCTGTTATTTTTCGTCGTCAAATAATTTTGTCTTGTAAAAGAGAAACATGCCGTTTAAAAATAAAAGCATTAAAGCATTAAACCACCTTGTCTATCCAAGTATGTTTATAGTATGCTAGTTGAGTAATATTACTATTACATTATGATAATATAATACTGAGTCTACACAGCAATATACGAACAATTCTGCTCCTTATCAGCTGGTAAGGATGCTAACTTTTTGCCTGGGACATGCAGCTTTAGCCTTGGTCTTTTGACATTTCATCATATATGAAGTCATGTGTGTATTTAAGACCCCTGTAAAGGCCTCTTTTAAAAACAAAAAACAAATTTGCTTAAAAATATTTAAGTCCACATGTCACAGTTCCATTCTCCCTGTTGCCCTTCTGCCCTCAGTATTTTTCCACTCTCCCTGCCTCTGCTCCACTCCACCTGTCAGCCACTCCCACCTCATCAGCCCAACTCTGCTCACCTGTCAGCACAGCTGCAGCTCCTTGTAATCAGCCTGGTGTATATTAGACTCTCCAGCACACTCACTCTTTGCCAGATTGTCGTCGCGTCATGCACTACTCTCCAGCACTCTCCCACGGACTGATCTCCTGGTTTCGACCCTGCCTGTTCCTGATCTCGTCTCCTTGTCTCTGCCCCGGCAACCTGACCTGCCTTCAGCCCCCAACAGTGAGTTCTGCCTGTGTTTCTCGGTGTTCTGGTTGCTTCGGCTCTCCTGGAGGGAATCGTCTGCTTCCCTGTCTCCATCTGGGCTGTTGTTGTGCTGTAAGTGCTTCAGATGTCCTTCTGGTCTTGGACTTTCTGCTCCTGGTGTTATTGCTGCCTGTTAGTTATTGTGAGCCTCTGTTCCGGATTCCACACAGCCAGCCTCCTGTGGCCAAGTGGAATTGTCCCTGTCTCTCACCCCAGCAACCCGGGTTCACATCCCGGCAGAGACATTGTCTGGACTTTGTAATTGTGGAACTTCCTGTCAAACTGTTACTGTGGGGACTAATATAAAGACTCTTATACCTACGCTCCTGCTGGTTGTGTTGCATTTGGGTCCTGCCTCAATCTCTGACAGTACAATCTGGCCATAATATGGACCCAGCACACTCCTTCGCTCCATGGAACCACCACGGAAGGCTCCAGCCCTTCATGGACTCAGGCGGAGACCTTCATAGTGTTACGTACAGACTCATGTGTTTAAAAAATGACTGGCGTTATGCTACGAGTGACAAGGACAGAGAGGCAGCCTTGTCCTCTGCACGCCAGGAGGTATCCCTAAGGCCTTGGCTAAAAGACTCGTTACCCAGCTGGGTTAAGGACTTTGTTGGCACACCTGCCTCTCACCCTGCACCCAAGTCAGTTAGACTTGGGGTTATTAGCCTGCAATCTCCACATCCTGAGCCGACCCCAGCTGTTAACCCGTTCTGGGGAACCCGCCTGGCCCTTGGGGGTCCTCGGAGCCTCAACCAGACTTCCAGATGGGGGAAGAAATCCCGAGCCCGTCCTGCCAGCAACCTGACCAAGCCTCAGTCTCAAGCCTGTAGCATCCGGCCTGCTAGCATCCAGTCGGTTGCTCGATCTGCTGTCCCGGCTGACGCCACTTCTGTTCCGGTGTCGGGGGTCCCGGCTGACGTCATTCCTGTTCCGGCGTCGGGGATCTCGGCTAACGCCACTTCTGTTCCGGTGTCGGGGGTCCCGGCTGACGTCATTCCTGTTCCGGCGTCGGGGGTCCCGGCTGACATCACTCCTGTTCCGGCGTCGGGGATCCCGGCTGACGCCACTTCTGTTCCGGTGTCGGGGGTCCCGGCTGACGTCATTCCTGTTCCGGCGTCGGGGATCTCGGCTGACATCACTCCTGTTCCGGTGTCGGGGGTCCTGGCTGACGCCACTTCTGTTCCAGCGTCGGGGATCTCGGCTGACACCACTTCTGTTCCGGTGTCGGGGGTCCCGGCTGACTTCATTCCTGTTCCGGCGTCGGGGATCTCGGCTGACATCACTCCTGTTCCGGTGTCGGGGGTCCCGGCTGACGTCATTCCTGTTCCGGCGTCGGGGATCTCGGCTGACATCACTCCTGTTCCGGTGTTGGGGGTCCCGGCTGATGTCATTTCTGTTCCGGCGTCGGGGATCTCGGCTGACCCCACTTCTGTTCCGGTGTCGGGGGTCCCGGCTGACGTCATTCCTGTTCCGGCGTCGGGGATCTCGGCTGACATCACTCCTGTTCCGGCGTCGGGGGTCCCGGCTGACGTCATTCCTGTTCCGGCGTCGGGGGTCCCGGCTGACGTCACTCCTGTTCCAGCGTCAGAGTTCTTGGCAGTCCTTCCTTTTGTTCCTGTGTCAGGGATCTCGGCAGACCTGACTCCTGCTCCCACAGTCCACTCGGCGGTCCGGCTGACTCCTGCTCCCAGAGTCCAATCGATGGTCCGGCCGACACCTGCTCTCCGAGGCCACGCGGCGGTCCGGCCGACTCCTGCTCCCAGAGTCCAATCGGCGGTCCGGCCGACTCCTGCTCCCAGAGTCCAATCGGTGGTCCGGCTGACACCTGCTCTTCGAGGCCACTCGGCGGTCCGGTCCACTCCTGCTCCCACAGCCCACTCGGCGGTCCGGCCCACTCCTGCTCCTCGAGCCCACTCGGCGGTCTGGCCGACTCCTGCTCCTCGAGTCCACTCGGCAGTCCGGCCGACTCCTGCTCCCAGAGTCCAATCGGCGGTCCGGCCGACACCTGCTCTTCGAGGCCACTCGGTGGCCCGGCCCACTCCTGTTCCCACAGCCCACTCGGCGGTCCGGCCGACTCCTGCTCCTCGAGCCCACTCGGCGGTCCGGCCGACTCCTACTCTTCGAGCCCACTCGGCAGTCCGGCCCACTGCTGCTCCCAGAGTCCACTCGCTGGTCCGGCCAACTCCTGCACCCAGAGTCCAGTTGGCCGCCCGGCCAACAACCACCCATCCTGCTGAGCTACAGTGCTCCCAAGTTCCTGTCCGTGCTGACCTGAGACAGTCCCAAGTGTTTGAATTGCCTCTGCTCCCCGCGACTCCTGCTGGGCCGCAGCACCTTCAAGTCTCCGTTCCTGCTGGGCCACAGCACCCCCAAGTCTCCGCTCCTGCTGGGCCGCAGCACCCTCAAGTCTCCGTTCCTGCTGGGCCGCAGCACCTTCAAGTCTCCGTTCCTGCTGGGCCACAGCACCCTCAAGTCTCCGTTCCTGCTGGGCCGCAGCACCCTCAAGTCTCCGCTCCTGCTGGGCCGCAGCACCCTCAAGTCTCCGCTCCTGCTGGGCTGCAGTACCCTCAAGTCTCCGCTCCTGCTGGGCCGCAGCAGCCTCCGGGCCGGCCTCCAGACCTGCTCTGCCTGTCAGGTCGATCTCCGGATCAGCTCCGCCGGGCAAGTCGACCTCTGGATCTGCTCCGCCTGTTAGGTCGGCCTCCCGGCCGGCCTCCAGATCTGCTCCACCTGTCACGTCGGCCTCCCGGCCGGCCTCCCAATCCGCTCCGCCTGTCAAGTCGACTTTCAGATCTGCTCCACCTGTCACGTCGGCCTCCTGGTCTGCTCCGCCTCTCAGGTCGGCCTCCTGGCCGGCCTCCAGATCTGCTCCGTCTGTCAAGTCGACCCCTGGATCTGCTCAGCCTGTCAGGTCGGCCTCCCGGCCAGCCTCCACACCTGCTCTGCCTGTCAGGTCGGCCTCCTGGCCGGCCTCCAGATCTGCTCCGCCTGTCAAGTCGACCTCCGGATCAGCTCCGCCTGTCAAGTCGACCTCCGGACCTGCTCTGCCTGTCAGGTCGGCCTCCGGACCTGCTCTGCCTGTCAGGTCGGTCTCCGGACCTGCTCTGCCTGTCAGGTCGGCCTCCTGGCCGGCCTCCAGATCTGCTCCGCCTGTCAAGTCGACCTCCGGATCAGCTCCGCCTGTCAAGTCGACCTCCGGATCTGCTCCGCCTGTCAGGTCGGCCTCCCGGCCAACCTCCAGACCTGCTCTGCCTGTCAGGTCGGCCTCCCGGCCGGCCTCCAGATCTGCTCTGCCTGTCACGTCGGCCTTCTGGCCGGCCTCCAGAGCAGCTCCGCCTGTCAAGTCGACCTCTGCATCAGCTCCGCCTGTCAAGTCGACCTCTGGATCTGCTCTGCCTGTCAGATCGACCTCCTGGCCGGCCTCCAGATCTGCTCCGTCTGTCAAGTCGACCTCCGGATCAGCTCCGCCTGTCAGGTCGGCCTCCGGATCAGCTTCGCCTGTCAGGTCGGCCTCCCGGCCGGCCTCCAGATGTGCTCCGCCTGTCAAATCGGCCTCCCAGGTGGCCTCCGGATCTGCTTCGCCAGTCAAGTTGGCCTCCAGCTCTGCTCCTCCTGTCAAGTTGGCCTCCTGGCCAGCCTCCAGATCAGCTCCGCCTGTCACGTCGGCCTCCGGGCCGGCCTCTGGATCAGCTTCGCCTGTCAGGTCGGCCTCCGGATCAGCTTCGCCTGTCAGGTCGACCTCCGGATCTGCTCCACCTGTCTAGTTGGCCTCCTAGCCAGCCTCCAGATCTGCTTCGCCTGTCAAGTTGGCCTCTGGATCTGCTCCACCTGTCACGCCAGCCTTGCGGCCAACCTCCAGATCTGCTCCCTCTGGTCAACCTGATAGTTGCCCTCTGGCTCTGGTTCAGCCATCTGGTCATCCTCCTGACCGCCCTAAAGATCTGCTCCGCCCATCCTGATTACCCTCCTGGGTGGTTCTGTCCAGATGTTTGGCCCTCAGTCTGTCTGCCTGTGGTTTTCTGCTCCACCCCTGTCCAGCCCCCTAGCTCACCTGCAGGAGGTCCCCTGCTCCACCCTTCAGTCTCCAGACCACCACTTGATCTGGACTCCCTCCTCCAGGCCCCCCCACCACCCACCCAGCTCATGATGTGGACTTGGAGATGTATCCGAGGGATACTAGCCCTCCCCCAGACCCCCACCACCCTCCCTTCCTGGTTATTGTCTTTTTGGGACGTCAGGAGCCGTCCCTTGAGGGGGGGGTTCTGTCACAGTTCCATTCTCCCTGTTGCCCTTCTGCCCTCAGTATTTTTCCACTCTCCCTGCCTCTGCTCCACTCCACCTGTCAGCCACTCCCACCTCATCAGCCCAACTCTGCTCACCTGTCAGCACAGCTGCAGCTCCTTGTAATCAGCCTGGTGTATATTAGACTCTCCAGCACACTCACTCTTTGCCAGATTGTCGTCGCGTCATGCACTACTCTCCAGCATTCTCCCACGGACTGATCTCCTGGTTTCGACCCTGCCTGTTCCTGATCTCGTCTCCTTGTCTCTGCCCCGGCAACCTGACCTGCCTTCAGCCCCCAACAGTGAGTTCTGCCTGTGTTTCTCGGTGTTCTGGTTGCTTCGGCTCTCCTGGAGGGAATCGTCTGCTTCCCTGTCTCCATCTGGGCTGTTGTTGTGCTGTAAGTGCTTCAGATGTCCTTCTGGTCTTGGACTTTCTGCTCCTGGTGTTATTGCTGCCTGTTAGTTATTGTGAGCCTCTGTTCCGGATTCCACACAGCCAGCCTCCTGTGGCCAAGTGGAATTGTCCCTGTCTCTCACCCCAGCAACCCGGGTTCACATCCCGGCAGAGACATTGTCTGGACTTTGTAATTGTGGAACTTCCTGTCAAACTGTTACTGTGGGGACTAATATAAAGACTCTTATACCTACGCTCCTGCTGGTTGTGTTGCATTTGGGTCCTGCCTCAATCTCTGACACCACAGGAAGACACGTGCTGTGGTTGAATAGAATTTTTTTGGTGTAGGAAGGTTCCTCACTGAGTGAAATGACCCGGAAGTATCTAAGTGGCAGCCATAATAAGAGCCGGTCGAATTCTCTAAATCTAAGAAAAGGTGCGTCAGTTCTTCTTTTCTTATCTCCTTTAGCAGAGGACACACTGGACCATCCTTTATGAAAGGAAAGGAGATAATGCTGTCTCACAATTTTTGGCTACAGCAACATTTAAAGCAACACACCATTTGATTTTTCAAGAAAAAAAAAAAACAATATGCCTGTCACGCAGAAATTTTACAGTTATTTTCATACAGTCATACAAATCCATATTCATGTGGATAAATATGAGTGGACAGCAGGGTAAGCATTAGCAACCATTTTCAGTGCGACAGCCATTTCATTTCCCTTTTGTCACTGGTAGCCTATTTGATTAATTTGTTATTATTTTTGATATTTTTATTATTTAGAATAGAATAGACTTTATTGTTATTGCACAAGAAGTACAACAAAATTTGCTGTGCCACAGTAGACAGTAATAGATACACAACACACCAAAAATCCTCAATTAATTATTATTATTGAATTTAAGTTATACTTTTTACCAGGTTGTCCACGTTTTTATTGCCTGCATGAAACAACACAGCAAGAATGTGACGGAGGTCAGTTTCTAAGATAATACTAATACTAATAAAACTAATACTACCACTACTACTACTACTACTACTACTACTAATAATAATGATAATGATAATGATAATGATGATGATGATAATAACAATAATACATATAATAAATAAATAATGGTAGGCAGCTTTTAAAATCCACATTACATATTGCTCCACTAAGTGGAGCAAAATCGCAAAATAAAACAGAACAACAAAAAAGTGTATAAAAACCAAAGCAAAGATGATGTGCTTTTCGTAGTCCATCTTTGGAAAATTGTAATTTCACCTCAGCAGTTATGTTATATGTCAATAAAATCCACCTTCACATAATTTTGTAGCCTAGTGTCAGTACAGTTGGATTCTCACAGCACCGCTGTTGTCTTTATCTAAGTCCTTATGAATTCTCCTTAACACTTTTTTACTTTACTTTCCTTTTTACCTTTCTTTTGACTAACGTCAAGGAAAAGTGTTCAGGAAAAGAAATAGCACACAATTTTGTGCCTTTTCAACTGCAGCTATTAAATGTTAGCATTAGCTTGCGTTAGCTGCAGTTGATAAAATCTATTAGCGACAGCCGTCATTTAAGCCGACAAAATCTGGTGTCATTAGTTTTGATAGTTTGATCGCACTCATGGAGTTTTCGCAGTAGGTTGTCCTAGCTAGGCATAGTTGATAAAATCTGCAAGTGACAGTCATCATTTGAAAAAAAATCCACGGTTACTTGTTAGAAATGAGAAGCCTGCTTTTTTGTTGCTCCGCATGAAATCTATGAAAAGACCTTTTGTGTCGAAGAATTACACCAAATTTTGAATGGTTACTCTGCCACAGTTATTGTAAACTCAGTACATATGAGAACGGATAGCTTGATGTGGCCACAATAACTGCAGGGCCCAGCTAACGGTGAATGACAGACACCCAAGCCAGTCATTTTTTCTTACCAGTTAGTGTGCTCTTCTGACACATAATAAACATTTAACCTTCATGCGAGGTGTTGCCACCTTTTTTTTTTTTTTTTAGCAGACTATAAAAAAGTAGGTAATTCCTAATAAAAAGCTGATGCTGGAAAGAATTAATTTAAACTTAAATAGTGGACAGATTAAGGAGGATGACTGTGAGTTACAGGTGAATGCGAAGGCTCTATTAATACGTCGTAGCTTCTGTGGTATTATTCCTTTTCATCTGGATATTTTATTCATGAATCTTACTGTACTGGTGAGTAAAAGGGGATTTTAACCTTGGTATGAGAGTGACTATGACCACGGGAGATGGATAAAACCTAGATCTCTGAGCCGTTTTGTCTCCGAGGTGCTGCGGTCTCCTAGCCCATTTACAGCTAGAAAAAAGAAAGAAAATGCTTTAATAAGATGATTATTAAGAAAGGGGGCCCTTCAGAGCTATGTAAAGCCATGTTTCGTGGAGAGGGATTGTGGAACTGAAGTCGTTTTTGGTAACTCTTGATCTTCTGATTGCAGTAATTAAATTGCCCGATGGAGGAGTGAGAGCTTGGCCTTCACTTTCAGCACTGTAATGACCGCCCCCTCTTTAACATGGTAAGCGTTATGAGTCATAGGGCCTCATTACAAACAAGACTAGGCCCTAATGTGTAAAATTAAAGAAGTGTTCTCACTTCAAGCATGCATTGACCTCGAAACCTCTATTATTGCAGCAACATGATGAGCAGAATCTAGATCCGTTCTGTTGCTTTGTGTCTACAGTGTGTCTGTCTTTTTCTATTCCTCACCTCTCCTTCCCCTTCCTCTCTTTTTCTTTTTTCTCCTCTTTCGCCCTTCCTCTCTGACTGACTCGGCTTCACATCAATCACAGCAATGTTTATTGTCAATGAAATATTTAGTACGAGAGGGCCTGTGTGCACAGATTGCAGATTTCATCTCACCCTCAAACAATACATGATGTGTGTGTGTGTGTGTTTGATTGATTTAGATGCGGGATCTTGAAGCAAAAAATTTTAATCGGTTTGTATACTATTTCCGTGATTGGACTGGGATACAGGTTCACATCTCAGCGTTCATCTGAGATTGGACACGGCTGTCAACACGTAAATAACATGCCTCAAGGTGTCAGTGCGTGGGTTGTGGATATTGAAGAGGTAGACCTGTGCACCATGCAAGTACAGAAATAAAACTGCACAAAACAAAACATGAAAGCCCCCGTTTGCAGAGCTGTCATCACAAATACAGTGAATTATGAATTAATATGATGCAAGCGTTTTCAGTAAATTGCATAAGGCGCGCCATGATCTGATCTTTCCCATGACACAATATTTTTACTTTCTTTTAACATTTGGCATTTAACATTCAAAAGCTATTCATTTTTTTAAGTGTTTCTTAATGCAGTTGTCAATGGTTACAACTTGTCTTGTGAAGCATACCTAACTGTATAATTCATTAAGTGTTTAAACAGTTAATGAATGCTTGATAGCACACAACATAGATGGATGATTGCATACATTAATTAAATCTTGTTAGTGTTTATGCATTTATTAATTGTTTACACACATACAAATACTTAACAGGCAGGTTTAAAACTGTATGCAGATGTGTTTAAAACTCACAAGGATATTTTATATAATTACTGCTATGTTTAATATATAATTACATTTGATCAATTAAGCCATTGTTTAACTGTTTACACCAGTTCGTAAGAGAAATTATAGTGTCGACCAGTACATTAGTCGACGCGTGTCCTCATATCTTGCAACTACACTGTAGTGAAAAACTGTCATGAAACCATTTATTTAAGAGTAACTAAACCCTCAAACCACTTTTTTTCCAGTTAAAAATAAATATTGGTATTTAGCAGTGTTGATTGACTCAGGTCCACAACTTGACATTTGAGTGCAAAGTATTTGAATTCTATATTCTGTGTTCTGACCTCTACAGGTTGAAACCTGCCTGTTGCAACTGAGTTTTGCTGTTGGCTGAACTGGTGCTGTATATGGAAGCAGCTTTTGTGGTCAGTCAGCCAGTCTGTCAGTTACCATAAAACTCCAAGTAATAGTCTGGGCTTTTATTTGCTGTAATCACTGAACTCAACCAGCATATATTTGGGACAGGCTTTATATGGGATGGGCTTTTAAAGAGCGAGAGAGAGAGACAGACATTTACCATGGTCATTTTACGGCATCAGAGGATTACAGCCAGCATACTGACACAACACCCCTTTATCCTCTTAAAATGATATTCACAACTGGATTAATTTTTATGAGAAACCCTTATGATTCTTTTGATCGGTGGACCCTTACAGATTAAAGGAACATCAATAGGAATGGACACATGTTTGGACTTTATGACCCCTTTAGATGTAAGGAGTCACCATCTGTCTTGTTTACCAGGCAGGTAAATCTGAATAAATTAGTATTTTTTTGTGCGTATGGTTTCGGAAAAATTAACTGAACGATTGAATTGTGAAGAATCTATCCAGGCTAATGATGTGTGTAGCATGTCCATGTTGACAACAGTTTAAACATTTTTGTATGTGTGACTAAAGTGGGTAGCCGACGACTCATTGGGCTTTAAGAGGTTTTATACAGCCAAAGAACTTGTATGAAGATGACTATGGCGACTAACAGTGACTTTGTACTCAAATTCATGCACAGCAACACAGACTGCGGTCATAATCAACTCTCAACCGTCTACTGTCTGTCTCTCCTTCATGCCGTTGAGCTCCCTTGCGTGTGTGAAAGAGCTGGGGCTGAGCCCAGCCCGTGGTGAAACACCATAAACGAAAACGCAGTACAAGACTTTATTATTTACTGACGTTGCAAGCACTCATTTCATTTCAAGTCATTGT
This sequence comes from Cephalopholis sonnerati, assembly GCA_019142605.1. NCBI lineage: Eukaryota > Metazoa > Chordata > Actinopteri > Perciformes > Serranidae > Cephalopholis > Cephalopholis sonnerati. The sequence continues at coordinate 24,204,638 of JAGQAX010000022.1, read as the reverse complement.
TAGAATCTCTTGTGTTTTCTATGGTGCACGGTTTTGCACTGAGGGCGGAGGACAGACAGACAGCTGTCTGTCACACTCACCACGCCACTGCATGTGCAACAAAAGCCCCATGAGCAAACAGCCAATAAAAGTAATAAATCAATGTAGCCTAATCTGCGCAAAAGATAACGAAAATAAACACCCAATAGAATACAGCTCATTCATGTAGGCTAACTCAGGCAAGACTACACTGAGGCAACAAACATTGGAGAATAGTCTCAAGGGACATAGAAATCACCTCAAGACAGCGACATGGCCAAACAAATTAAAGGGGATCTATTATTTTATACTATCTTATACATAACCATTAGGGAAAAGCTTGGATGCAGAGAACTATCTTGCTGTACTGCAGATCTGTTTGACTGTCAAACATAAGCTATAGATTAGATTGAATTTAATTTGTGTGTGCGGGTCGGGAGGCAGCATAATGGAGTGACTGGGCATGTCTCCCATAGGCCCTCCCAGCCCCGCCCCTTTTCACACTCCAGGTAGGAGGCATGTCAGCCAAAAGTTTGGGGTTTAGTTACTCTTTGAAGTTTTATACAAATGCTACATAAGTGTTTTGAAGGATACCTATTATACGCCTTTTCAGGTTCATGCATGTATTCCGGATTTCTGTCAGAACATGTTTACATGATTTAATGTTAAAAAAAAAAAAAACATTTAATTTTTCTCATACTATCTGTGCTGGAACACCAGTTTTCACCTCCTGTCTGAAAAGCTCTGTTTCACGCCTGTCACTTCAAGCCCCCCTCCCAAAAAAGCATAGTATGCTCTAAACAGTCAGCATTTCAGGGTCCTCCATCATTGCAGCTGGGGGAACATTTGTTACAATGTAAAGTGGCACTTACTATGAAAACTCAACAGTATAAGCTTCTAAGCCAGAATCTTTACGCTCCCCAAACGTTTAAGCAGAAATATAATCTGAAATCGGGGGAAACTAACAACATTGGTAACCAAGATTACATGTTTACCTCACACTAGCATGTAGCTACATATAGTAGTGTACGTAATGTAAATGCTTGCAGTAATGCGCGTGGAGCAGACGACCATATAAAGAAATGATGAGATGATGTCAGCTTGTCTTGAAAAAAAAAAAAAAAAAAAAAAGTTGGAAACAGGTTATTCAGACCGGTCTGAGGCCTGAGGATTTTGTGCCATTGTAACATATGTGACAGAAAAAAAGGAAAAGCACAATAGGTTCCCTCTAAAAGAAAGCACCTTATACTAAATATAGACTCATATTATTTATTTAGCATGGAGGCATACAGTATAATTTCATTCCAGTTTTAAAGGAAAAAAGTCAGCATGTGATATTTTTGGAGGAACCACGGCCTCATATTAAAAATTGGAGAGTATTCAAGTGGTAACGAGAGCACACGGCTTGGGAGACAGTAAGGAATTTATTAGCCAAGTATAATTAAAGTATTTCTGTGGATGTAATACACTGCCGTCTGAATGGTTGGAAAGCACTGAGTTAAAAAGGCTAACTAAAGCTGGTGAGAGAGGACTGTATATATCAAGTCCAGATAAATAATGACTACAAGACGTGTGTCTATGCATATGTGTCACAGATAAAAGCTGTAGCTCGTATGTATGTATTCTATGCAAATGTCAGCAAATGAAGATTAAAAAAAATGCTGACTGAAATGCAGATAGCAAATTGTTGACAGTACAAAATCATGGCTGACTGGAGCTGGTAAGTGATATGACAGTGAAATACCAGATAATTAAGAGGAGCTTGTCAAAGACACACAAGTATGGTTCAAAAAATGAAAAACTTAAAGCCAGAAATCATGCACCTCAACAAAATATCCTTGATATACAAAGTTGTAATCATTTCATGTCCTGATATTGTATAAATTTGACTTATTGAACCTTGAAATGTTGTAGTATTGTAATAATTTGAGACAGCTACAGTTGGTGCTGGTGGATAGAAGTGCACAAAAGATTAACACTTTCCCCACCAGGGTATTATTTTTAAGTTGCCAGCCACCGCCAAGCATTTTTGATCATACTCACAATTACTCTAGACCCACAGAATAATTTTTTCTATGAATATGGAAACAGTATAAACAAGAAACATAAGAACAGACCTCCTGTTTTTATACAAAAAAACCCAGACATTTATTCTATCTTGTTCCATTCCTTTTTTAATCAACACTTAAATTTGTGTATTTTCATAAAAAACAAACAAACAAACAAAAAACACATTCTGGACAAAGAGCTGAGAAAAATGCATTTTCAAAAACAAAAAAACATTTACATTTTTGTTTTTTCTCATTTCCTTATGTCAGTTTAAATTGTTTAAATGAAAATAATATTCTCTTTGAGGTATAGCGGAACACATTTTCACTTTCAGTGTCAGTACCTTTCGTCTCCCTCTCCTCTGTTGTCGTCTCGTCCGTGTGTCACTGTCACCAAACTCGTCTGCTTCTTCCTCCAAACCAGATTCAAAATGTTGATCAAAACAGGAAGTGTCGGAGTCTGAGTCCATCAACATCTCCACTGCTTGTGCAACTTGTGTAAATGTTTCCAACGGTGCAGTTTACAAGCTGCTACATTTCTGCGAACAAAATCTTCCTTCGGTTTCCAGCAGATCATCTTCTTTGTTTGTTTTTGGACACAGCAGTAATGTTCCATTTCACAAGATGTGTAACAGCACCCCCTATCTTATAACTGTGAGAACACGGATTGTTGGAATAGCTCGTCAGTGGCGGGGAAGTGTTGATGTTGTCAATGTCAGCCTCTTGGTGAGTGTCTGTTCCCCTAGTTTTTGCTGTCTTCGGCACCAGTGGCACCGGTCAGCTGGTTTTTGACTGATTTATGATCTAGAACAGGTTGTGGAGCCTGCTGATGAGAGAAATAACTTTGATTGGCAGCTCAGCTCAGTGGATAAGAAGAGGAACAGACATGAGGAAACCAAACAAATGACTAAAGTCAAGATGGCGCAAGATCGAAACAAACTTGTTGTATGAGGTACAATCTTTTTTTTTATTTTTAATTTTTTTTTAGCTATCAAGCTTAAATCATTCCTGTTGGTCTTCCAGTTTCGCCTTTTTGGATGATGAGTACAGACCATCGATACCTGCTGGTATGGAGTGTTACGTCTTCTCACACAGACGCAGAATGTACATGCTAATTGGCTGCTGGCTGTCGTCTTTGTGGTGTGTACAACATTTTGCCCCAAACACAGGCAATGGGAGGTGACGCAACAGACAAGTTCTTTGTTGTTGGTTTGGTGTGTCTAGGTCTTTACTTCAAGCAGCAACCTCCAAGTCTGAAATATTAAACTAATGCGGAAGAGCCAAAAATTGCAGTTCCTCGATTAGACCACTTGAGGCTGGCTTCAGAAGTGCGTCAGTCCCCATAGACCCGCATATTAAAGTCGGTAAAGACACTCCTGTTGCATTTTTACCTATATAAACTTGGAGTTTTGACACTGCAGTTCTCCCATAATCTTGGAAAACAGTTTTCCAAATATAAAGCTTTGGATAACAAAGGGTATTTAATGCTTCCTCAATAGAAAAGAGGGCATTCATAGCTGGCAAGAGAAGAAGTCTGTGAGAAAAAGAACCAGAGAAAATGATAATGGACGGAAAGAACGCCGACTGGGCTGAAATTGAAAATAAACTGCAGGGGACAGTGTGATACGGAGAGAAGTGGAGTGGGTGGAGAAAGATCGCTTGGCTATAAGCAGCAAAGCCAAACAGTGGAGGGGACAGGGTGAATAAGCCAAACCGTTTTTAAACAGGTTTGACACAAAAGCCCCAGGCCATCTACTCACTGCACAGCTCAGTAGGCTGCCCCAGTGGCACCCCACCTACTGCCACCCACACACCCTCTAATGGCACTCAAACTGCCCACATCTCTCCCTCCCCCAGGGCCACTGTATGCTTGCTGTAAAATTTAGACCTCCGACAGGCTGTTGCACACAAAAGACACAACACATTCACAGGAAAATTTGGAAGCACTTCAAGTCAGGACAGTGTGCTCAGGCTTGCTAGAAGAAAAATAAAAAGGAACTTCCTTTTTTAGTTCTTTGCTTTGCTTTACATCTCCAGGATAACAGCACAAAAACACAGCTAATTATATGTTTGTAGTAATTTTAGCTCACATTCCAAAATATGCCAGCCCGTCTAACTCTAATTATGGAAACATTTTTGATTCATACACAAAACAATACAATGTTTTAATTAGTGAGCTTTTGAGGTGTTAGTTGGTTTATTTTTGAACTCTCATAGAGCTAAGCTCGCTGTTTCCCCCTACTTCTAGTCTTTATGTTAAGCTAAGCATATTTTCCTCCTGGCTCTAGCCTCGTACTTGTCCAAGTTGTTTGACATTTTGGAAAACAAGCTTGTTTGCTTCCTTTCTGAGAGTTAGATGAGAAGACTGATACCCCACATGTCTGTAAGATAAATACTAAATAACGCCACAGCCAGCAGGAGGTCAGTTTAGCATAGCATAAAACTTGAAATAGGGGGAAACAGCTAGCCTGATCTGCCTGAAGGTAACTAAGTCTGCCTACCAGCACCACTAAAGCTCACTTATAAACAGATAATATCTTGTTTGTTGAATTCATACTAAAACCAAAGTGTAAAAACAAAAACTTGTGGGTTTATAACTGCTGCCTATAGCTGCTGCCTGTAGCTTTATATAAAATATATCAACACATATGAAAGCAGTACCTATTTTTTCATCTAAGTCTTGGTAAGAAACTAAATAAGTGTAGTTTCCAAAATGTTGAACGAATCGTTTTCAAAGCACAGTGTAAGTGCAGCAGTGGCGCCCCCAGAAATTCTTCATAGGGGTGGCCAGATGCTGCAACTAAAAATTCTTGGGATGGGCCATCAAAACCAAAAGCCATAACTGAATTTCAAGAATTCTGCTATGCTATTAAAGTATATAGGCTATTTGAAAACCATGTCAATATGAAGAGTTAAGGAATTGCATACTGATATATGTTGGCTTATTTTACAGTTAATATCACTAATTATCTGATGTGCACAGACTAATACTAGTACAGTTAACATTTTGAGTTCCACAACAATCCTGTTTTAATGTGTTATGTATCTATACATGTTGGGCAATTCATTGTCCTTCAAACAGCTGGCAGCCAGCTGTCTGTTTCCATAAACAGCTTTAATATAAGGAAGTACCTTGATTGCGCGGAACAAAACATTTACTGACTGGGCGATATGGAGAGAAATTCATATCTTGGTGTTTACAGGCTGACTGGTAATACACAATATATATATTGGTATTTTCTACGAAATGGGCAATGTGTTTTCAACTGCAAGTCAAAGCCATGTTTGAGATGTCACAAGCACTTTTATAAAAACTGACTATGACCAAAATAAAATGCAAAGACAGGGATTTTTTTCCCTGTTTGAAAATGTTCAGTTGCATAACATGTAAATGAAAAAAAGGATGGAATAAATTGCAGGGGCGCAGGTTATAGTTTTTGCACATAGCACTCGAGCTACAGAGGTTTAAAGGTTTGCTACACAGGACACAAAACTATAACGTGACTATAAAAGTATTCATTAGGCCTAAATCCATTGATGTGAACAATTAAAAGTCTTTGCGGGTGGAGTTAATTCATTTTCCATGACCTTTCAAATCACACTGTAGACTAATTAACAGACAGATAAACAGAGCAGCAGCTCTGTGACTCTTTTAGAGTTGCTGGAGAACTTGTGAGGGCGTGAATGAGTGGGGTGAAGCTGTGCGGAGAGTATTGAAGACGAGATGCACACTGGTACACGTTATGTAGTGCAACTTGACCCTACATCCATATAAATGGTGTTGTCTAAATTTATAGCTTGCTTGAAAATATATCGATATATCATATGCAGCTGTTATATTGGCCAGCTCTACTGAGAACAAGCATTCTCAAGTTTAGATGAGACTACTGGGTACCTATAGAACCCAATTTTATTTAGATATCTTTAGCTGAGAGTCAAGGACATGCCAAGACAAGGTATGCCAACATGGTTGGGACCAGTGGATGCCTTTGGTTGTCTAGTTTCACAGGATACCATAACCATTAAGCTAGCTCAAAAAATGAGCATGCTGCAGCCTTTTCAAGGTGATAATGTCGGCCTCCAATTATTTTTTCCGGGGGGGGTAGCAATTGTATCAGGGTAGCTATAGCCCCCCTTGGCCCCCTCTCTTGGGGGCATCACTGAAGTGCAGTCCATCTTTATTATATTTTTGACTGTTGAAACATTAGACAACAAACACAATTGTATCGAGTGGATATACTCTGGTTTTGGGTCAAGGCTAGAGGCATGTACAGTCATGCTCTCAAGGTTATAAACAGTGCTGTCCTCTAGGGAACGCCACGGTGGGGCTTTTTAGACATTTAGTATGTTTGGCTTTTAGCTCTGATTTCCTGTCTGCAATATGAATTCACCCGCAGATAACCTTGGCCTTGATGTATTTCAGTGCTATACTTTTAAAAGATAATTTAAGTCAAGTCAGCTCAGTCTGGATTGTTTTAATTTCCTGTTTAAACTTCTTCTAGTACAATTATAGGGCAGTTGGGGACACAGGCGCAAACACGTACATAGCAGCATTGGCATGATGACTTGAATTTCAACAGCTTTTGGTCGGCATATAACTAATAGGAAGCAGAATCACAACACAGACTCTTAATTTGGAGGCATATGCTAAAACAACACAGAAGGCTCACTGAAATGTCAGGTGTGTTTTGGCTGCCTTCTGCGCTGCTCTAACTACTTCTCCTCTAAATTCCTAAGTGAAGTTTGTCATCCGTTTCAGTGCAGATATTTGTTAAATCACTGAAGATCAAGGATGATTTAAAGTCTACAAAAATATACCCATTTATCCTGCTTTCAAAAGTATTCATCCAGCCACTCAACCTGTCAACCCCACAGTATGTTGTTGCTGCCAATAATGCAGATCAGTCCCCGCATGGCTGGAGCCTGAGAGCAGTTTGATGATATGCTATGGATGCTTGAGCACCACAGTTTGGTCAGTGACTGATTTGAAAAATGTTTGAAAGCGTAGTTTAGCACTCTCGTTCTCCCTCTCATGCTCACACATTTAAACGCTTAAGGACAACCTCCATCATGCTGACATTGGCAGCGACACTGATGAGACAACTAGGCCACTGCTTTGACACATTGAGAGCAAAAAAGGGGGAGGAGGGAGCATAATTATTTCTCTTAATTTGTGCCACATCATTAGTTTAGATCAACTGATGATTAGCACCATTAGAAAAGACTGTTGACTTTGACTGTTTTGACCCAAGCTTGTATTAAAAAAAAAAAGAGCAAATAATTCTGGATTTAGGTTCTTGTGCCGCTGGTGCAGAATAGGGATGGACTCATTTCAACAGCTGCCCTATGGAGAGGAGGGAAAAACATCTGTTTTTGTAGCAAGGGCAGTTATGAAGATTGATCAGTCAATTTGCAATGACTGAACCTTATCTCCTCTGAAAAATTGTCTCAAAGCATGTGGTCTTAAAATAAAAATTGCCTCTGAGCAGAGTGTCTCTGTAGCTTTGTGCGCAGGTGTTGCGGTGTGTATTTACACTTCTTTTTGTGTGTGTTTTTGCGTGTTTGAGCGCAGGTGTGTTGTTTTTTTTGTGTTGCATGCACATGTTTTCATCGTACATGGGCATTGTCTGTATCCAGGAGCTGTCCTCCCTGTCAGATCTCAGGTATTTATAAATCTCGACAGTAGAAGACAGATCACCGGGCCTCAAGCTGCCACACATCCATCCTTCCAAGGGCTTCCAAAGCCAGCCTTCAACACACATTACTCATTCCCATGCTGCTACAAACCAAATTTTCAGCTGCTTTCCATTGGTTTTTGCCTCGCGTGCTGTGGGTTTGCATCAGCAGGAAGCATGGGTGTGGCGATGTCTACAGAGTTGCGTGTATCTTCAGAGGTACAACTGTGTTCTTTTGCTTTCCCTCATGCCACTTTGAATGACACCGTCCCCTGGGTGCAGTGCTTACATTTCCTGTGGTGCGCTGTCTGCCACCTCAGGTTGGTTTCGCCTGTGTTTGTTTGCATATTTGTGCACGCCTCTCTGCGTGTGGTGGTGGCTGAGAGTGCCTGTTGTGTGGGGGAAAATAGTCTTTAGGAGATGTGTGTCCAAGCTGAATTTTCTGTACAGTGACATAAATGTACATAATGAATGAAACAAAAAAAACCCTCTGTTTGTTCACAAATTTGATATGGAAATAAGGAAATAGAATATTGTAAGTGGGTCAGTAGCCTGTTTTACTTTATTTTCCTGGTGTGGCCCCAGATTGTTGTGCCCCATACATTCTGTGTGTCTAAACAAGACAAAGGAGGATATTTACTAAGCCAAATTACTGTTTAAGGCACAAAGTTTTTGCAACATTGCTGTTTTTAAATTTAGCAGAGTATATACTAAAACTGTAGACGTAAATGAGCCCAGCTGCAGTTAATCTAATTTGCATAAAGGGACAAGTAAGACCTGATGCCAGGCTGTTTTCATGTGTGGAAAGTAATGAAGCGCAGAAGAGTGTTTTCTACGGTTGAGCTTGGTGAAGAGAAGACACTTTTGGGACTTCAGGTGTGCATTCATCCTGCAAGAAGAAGGCTTTGTGCACTGTGAAAAATGTTGAACAGCCCAACGTTGTCAGCTCAACACAAAGATCAGTGATTGAGGGACTTTTGGTAAAAATCTAAGTCCCTTTTTCTTCCTCTTGGCTCTCTGTGTGTCCACCAAAACCTGCTTTTGCCAGATGTTAAATATCAGACACAGTGTTTTCTGTACCACAGTGGTCAGTCTGCTGTGATAAATCGGGTACTGAGGGCATTTATATAAATTTACATTCCCTCCTCCCATTTTGTGCCTCTAAACAGAAACAATTAAAAAAATATATTGCATGAAACACACAATATTACCGGTATGCAAATGTCCCATAAAAAGGCTGTAAATCTTTAGTAAATAACTCCCAAAGAGTCTACAGTTATGCTATCAGCTCTGTGAGGCTGTAATGCTCATTGTACAGAAAATCAAAATCTTAGACAAAATTTCAGTTTGTCTCATCAAAACTACTGAACCGTTAGTCTGACACTGGGCATCCCTAGAGCCACTCTGCTAGTCGTGCTTGCGTTTTCACACCAGCCCTCTTGTCCGGTGACTACTGAATGGCAGTAGCCAGGAGAAGTGTGCAGCATGCTGGACGGTTGCCACTTCCAATCCTCAGACCAGTCAGAAAGTAAATGAGTAATGCTCTCTGCTCTCTGAGTAATAACCATAGAAATCATATGTTGAAGTGGCCTTAAGCAAGGTGCTTAATCCCTGACTGCTACAGAAAAGCTGCTTAGTTGCAGGAGACAGGAGATGACTCTGGTTACTCTAAGCAGCCTTTAGGTGTGATGTGTGTAACTGTTTAAATAGTTGCAGAAGGCTGAAGCTCCAACAAGCCTGGGTGTTCAGCAGAAATCCCAGATCAAAGGATCAGAATATAATGATGAATGGCATACTAAAGATGAATGTTGGTTGTCTTCTTCACTAGTGTTGTTATCTTAAAGGAGGTCTATAACACATTCAGAGCAAATCTGTGATTCAGAGTCTGAGCCTGGATTGTCTCCACATGGCTCTCAACATGGAGGTGGCTGGCGGCTAGCAGCTTACGGTTTTTACTGGGGAGGGAAAATGAGGGTGGGCGTTATGTTGTCACGAGGATGCCGTCACTGTTATCAGTTGTAACCACCCAAAATGCTGTATGAGCGCAGTGCAGAGCAGCGGTGCTTAGCCAGCCAGTGGGGTACACATACCGTCTGCCGCTACAGTGAACAGAGAAATTTGAATTACAACACACACACAGAAGGTGCGACTTAATTCTCTGCGCAGGACGCCATCACGTTTGTATGTATGTATGTTCTCCCCATGTCAGCGTGGGTTTTCTCCTGATACTCCGGCTTCCTTCCACAGTCCAAAGACATGCAGGTTGGGGATGGGTTAATTGGTGACTCTAAATTGGCGGTAGGTGTGAATGTGAGCGTGGATGGTTGTTTGTTTCTATGTGTCAGTCCTGTGATAGTCTGGCAACCTGTCCATAGTGTACTCGGCCTCTTGCCCAGTGTCAGCTGGGATAGGCTCCAACGCCCCCGCGACCCCCAACAGAATAAGCTGTTATGGAAAATGAATGAATGAATATAGTTCATATATAATGTTGTATACCAGGGCTTTTTAATGACATTCTCAGTGGGGCCATATAATTTTAGCTTGTTTATAACAATTTGCTATTAGCCAAATTAGCGTGCTGTGCTTGTGTGGGGATGGATGAGAGACTGTAGACAGTGAAGAGTGAAATATCACTTTCCACATGCTGAACACATATTGATAAAGTATTAGTTATTTACTGGCAAAGGTTTTATTGCACTCACTTACAGTAACAAGCGTGGTTGTCATCAACTCAAGTGATCTTGTTCGCTGACCTCACTCTGTGTTGTGTAGGTGTGTGTGGAGAAAAGTTGCTGCAGCATAAAAAATGAAAACAAAACTTTAAAAAGTACTGGTAAAAGAACCTTTAACGTCGGAGCTTATTAATACTATGATCTGTAGTTTTGCCCTGGGGCCTCTTTAATACCGACTCTCAGCACCCATCCTGAGCTGGGCCACAGGGAGAATACTTTTGGGCTGGATTTGGCCCACAGGCCGCCACCTGAACAGGCTTATTGTATACGTTTTGAAGACAAACAAATAATTGACCCTATACTGTAGTTACATAAGGGTGGTGTGATATTTTTCCATTCTCATGAAAAGACCATGTGTGATGTTGTGATGGGTGAACAGATGGCGAGTGGTCTATTTTAGACTCTATACATCCCACGTGTCACATACAAGATCATAATTACGTCTTTCTTGCCATACACTTGAAATCCATGCAGCATAACATTTCTCTGTTACAATATACAGGCAAAGATCTCTGCAAGACGAGTTGGTGACCTTGACATTTTACGACTGGAAAAAGAAGTAGTATTTATGAACTCTGGCCCTGACTTGTCTAATGGGCCTTTAATATACCCTCTTTTTACAGCTTTGTGAATAACACACTATTTTTGGGGAAAAAAGGGGAAAAGAAACACTTCCCTTTGTCAGAATATTAAGCGTTATTCATAAATGCCTCACTTATGTATGTGAAGTATAATAAATGGTTCACACCTAAATTTTGGATGGAAATGTTTTTTTTAAATGTGTACAATATGTAAACTTGATATCAAATGTGAGATTCTTGTCTCTTGAACTGTACTGCTTTGGTTTTACTACAAAAATACATTTTGTCTGACACCTTTAAGCTGAATGGAGATCATTGTTGATTTTTGTTGGCTTAATCCCATCAGTGTGGATCTTATGATTCATAAGCCAGAATTTCTCTCTGATTCTCAAGAGGATCCAGGACTGTGCTCCAGTAAATCCTCAGAGATGCATAGATAGTACCGCGTAAAATGCCAAGAGATGTATTTTGTATCGGCTCGAGTCCACAGATCCATGCTTGCACACACTTACACCGACACACAGTACACATACAGTACAGATACACTATCATTTTAACTGACCGCAAGTGGGGTTTTTCAACCTGTATGATGGATTGTCTCCTTTATCCTTGGGCGGTTTTGGACCTTTATTTTTGGGTCTGCTCTACAAAAGGGAATAGCCACCAGGGACAACGCTGCCTCCTCTAATCCACCAAGTTCTAAATCTCCAGTATGATTCCAGTCTCGAAGAACAATACACCCTGGAGCTTAGGGAGAACTGAGAGGGATATAGAGAGACGGGGGACGAGAGAAATGGGAATAGAGAACTACTGAGGGGAGTTGAGAAAGTGAACTAAATCCTTTGTGAATACAGAATACAGTGTTGAGAGATGGCATATTAAGGTTCAGTGGATGGGCTTTTTGGCCCAGAAGTAGTATTTTGCAACACTTGTGCAAAAGCATTTATAAATTCTATTGATGTTGAATTGCATCAGTACATTTTCTACCAGCATATCTGAGGTTCATGTCAATAAGCACCACAGTCCGTAGCTGTTTGGGGGGTTTAGTGATATTCTGCAATTCATCTGTTAAATATATTTTTAAAAAGGTGGCTAAATACAGCTGTGCTTATAGAACACCGTCAAAAGAGACCAGAGCCAGAGAAAGATAAAAGAGATCTGAGCTTAAATAAACAGCTAAAAGAAAGACCTTGCGAAAGCACGGTACATCTAAGATATCAGTATTCGGGGACCACGGAGCACAACAGCAACGTTGCGCTTAAGTTGGCAATGGGCTCCTATGGAAAAGGATAGGAATCCCTTTAAGCCTACCATCCCTCCTGGATAAAGAAAGAACAGCTGAACTCCCTGTGGGTTCATTTGAACAAGAAGGAAAGATAAAAATAGGCCCTCCTTTCTTCTGACAAGGAAAAATGTCCTGGGTTCAAATGAACCTCCACTGAAAAGTCCTCCCTCCAGGCACTTTTGCTTGAGATGTGGTGGGAAAACTTTCAGGCCTAAAACTGTGTCCTTGACTCTTGGCTCCTCTTCTTTCTTTCTTACGGCGATACATCTCTTTTAGCAAAAATATCCTCACTTGATCATCATCATAATTTGTTTTGCCTTTACTAATAACAGACTTTAACTTGATTGCTCATTTGGGTCATTTGCTCTCTGTATAGCACAGTACAAACAGTGGATACATGGCCTAATCATTTTTCCACCAGGTGGCCGAGGAGAAAAGAAGAGTACTGCTTTTAAATTAGTAAAAACAGTCAGATTCAGATATGGTTAACAGCTGACTAGGTCTGCACTCACAAGAGAATACTGTACCAAATGTGTTCATTTAAAAAGGTATTGTATAGAAGCTGAGAACGGCCATGCTTGAAATTATTTTCAGTGTTCTTATCTCGAGATCACAAGTTAATTCTTTGGTTATCTTGAGACAATAAAGCCCATTTTCTCATGATAATGGGTTAATTTATACTGATTCTTGCCAAAAAAGAAAGAAAAAAAGGCTGATTTCCCGGGGTAATTAGATAATTTATCATAAGAGTACATTTGTTTTCACATGTTAAAGGGCTAATTATGAAAAACTCAAACATGAGTGTATGATTTCAGCCTTCAAGATCACTGTCACGATTGCCATTTATAACTGATTTATAGCAGTGAAGTTGCCAGGTTAGTCTTCTCCTTAAATGACGAGGACTCATCTGAATGTTCTCTCTAATAAAAAGACACAGACGCAGTTTCTGCCTGTTAGACTTTGATTAAAATACAGTCTGAGGCATTGACCAATAATGGATACTCCTTGATCTGACATGTTCAGCTTAAATAGTTGTCAAGATGCCATTTATGCTTGCTGACATGGCACACATGGCATTTTTAATAAACGTAAGTAATAAAATAATGATTTCTTGTTATGATTAGTTGATTATTTTGTTAATATAAGATACAAAGCTTGTTTTTCAAGATAACAGTATAATTGTCTTGTGATCCTGAGATAACAGGGTCAAAAAAATAATTGCAAGCAGGGCTGTTTTTGGCCTCCGTACTTTTTTGATGTTTTAACCTATACTATAGAGTACTGATGAATTTCACTGTGATATCTCTTGGCTGTCAATCTGTTCATGCTGATTATTATGTATGTTATTTTTGTAGTTTGTTCTGTATTCTTTTCAGATTTTTTTTTTTTTTTTATATTTATTTATAGTTTTGAATTGATATATGACAGGACAGCACACAGACATACTACATAAAATTCCAGGGTCCATCATCTCCATGGTCATACTCACTAGGAGCTGAAGCTGCCCATTCCATTGATAATATATCCAGAAAGTCTTTTAACCAATTATCTACATTAAAACAATTTGATTTGTGATTTCTAATTCATCATAATAATCAATTTAACTGACATAAATGCCAGAGCAATAAGGCAGTGTGTAAGCTTCGACCATTTATTTTCTATCCTTGTGCCTAAGAGGCAGACTGATGGACACAGAGGTATTTTTTACACCCAGTGATAGAAGACAAACTAAATATCACCTTGTCCCAAAAGCATCCCACTTGGGAGCAATGCCACAACAGATGCATGAGTGACCCTGCCTCACCACAGCAATGCCAACATAAATGTGAAAGGGAGTGGTCAATTTTTTGTAATCTGCATGGTGTAATATACGGCCTATGCACCAATTTTATTTGTAACATTTGGATACCATTGTTGTTTCTTAGGACAGACTCCCACTGGACAGAAGTCAGGGATACACCCAAGTCCCTCTCCCACTAATGTTTGATGGAAGCTAGGCTATCTGAAGACGCGAGACACAATAACCCATACACTGCTGAAACTACTCTCCTTCCAAAGGTAATCTGACTCATTTTTTTTATCAAGTTCTCTATTGAGCCCATGGACGTATTCTTTGAGAAGAGTGACCTTTAGATTGATCTTAACTGTAGGTATGACAAAAATTCAGCATCTGTAAAATTATACAACTTTTTCAACTTGTTAAAGGGTACCAAATAGCCATCCTTCACAATCTGCCCCAATTCATTTACACCATGGCACTGCCATATATTGCCGGATTGGGCATTTTTGATATCTGGTAACCAGAAAACAAGTAGTTAAAATGACCAAAAACAATCCAATTTTAGGCTGTTAAAAACTGTATTTTGATCTTTTTGTAAGCTCTCCAGTGGCAAAGATTTAGACCCTACATGTGGTCAGACACATACTGTATGTACTCTACTATTCATATGGTCAGAACCAGCAGCATATTGACTGTATTTCGATAAGGAGTCTCAGTAAATACAACTAGAATGTGGCCTGCATATCATCGGGTTATTTAGTAATGAACCCAGCGAACTGTAGCCACACTCAAAGCGCCTCATTACTCTCAGTAGATCACGACTTTATTATTGCCTATCATGTCAGAGTAAATGCATGATATATGTGGCTCCAATATAACATAGTGAACTGTAAAGTGGCATTAATTTGGTTCATTTTGCATCAGAGATTGCAGCCAGTGAGCGGAACAGCAAAGAGAGAAAGAGAGACTGTATTGAACCGAGTTTTATATAGGTTTGTGCTGTTGTAAAGAGCTGTTTAGGCATTTGTATAAATTATTCAATCTTAATCCTCATTTTGAAATACAACAAACCTTCCGTGGTGGCAATAGGTCTTGAGAGCGATGCAGTTTGAGAGCAAGAATGGGGCAGCGATGCCATTATAATGTTCTCGCAGGAGCATTTTCCGAATCTGCAACAGCATTGAGTAATGAAAATGCCTTTACCCAACAGATTCATTCACTCTCTAAACAGCGGGGAAATGTGCGGAGGAAGTAGAATACCTGATGGTAATTTGAATTCACCACTGAATAAAAGGTACCGACTGGCTGTAAAACACCTGGGCGTGTATTTCAGACCTGTTTTGTCCTGCTCAGATTGTGTGTGTGTGTAAACCTGCGTATGAATTTGCATGGTTGCGCAGGCTACATTATCAGTGGTTTCAATATACTGTTTGAATGCATGCAGGAGTGTGTGTTTGTGTGTTTTTGTGTGCATGAAGACTTCGCAGCGCTCGGCGGCTCTGCTATGAAAGTGAATAGTGAGGATTCTTTACTTAAGCATGCCCCCTTTTGGCCCCTGAAATGCGCGAGCCTATTTCCGCATAATGGCTCTATCGTGTAGGCAGCTCCCATGGGAGCCTCGTTGCTCGCCTCGCTCTGCTTTACTAACCCGCTCCTTCACAGAAGTGTGAAGGGGGAGATGAGGAGGAAAGAAGGGAGTGAGTGTGCTATACAGCGCTGTGATGAGTGAACACTGATGAGGGACAGTTATTATGCAGAGCTTATTATTCTCTCTCTGCACTGGGGGGATTGTCAGTAGCGGCCGCAGCTATTCATTAAAGCTATGAAATATGACCCGGCGCATGAAGTGCGTACATGTGCGTGTGTTTGCCCAGAGGCCAAGCCAACAGATCACTGGAGCTTTTGTAGCGATGAGAACTTGTATTCACTGCATTAAAACCTGCTGGACACATTTACTTTGTAGTGCTTGTCGGTGCTGCCTGTTTACTTACTAATCATTTGACACACATGAACAGGAAGAGCTCAAAAAACTGTCCAGTTATGACATTTTAATGGTCATAATGGAAAAAGTGGAATTAAAGACTTCTATCGTTTTTTGAAATCATTAAATAAACTGCAAGCAGATACACACTTCCAGGCTGCAGCTCTTGTGACTGCTGGCAGTAGCTTCAGTTTTGCTTTTGCTCATCATATTTGTCTCTGTAGTGTCTCTACTGTTATGCTATGATCACTGTAATACAATGTTGCATTTGATATTTATTATCTCTCACAGCACAATTATTAATTGACGCAATAGCAGAGACACACTTTATTAAAAGTTTTTTTTTTTTTTCACTAGCTGATTAATTGACCACTTGGGGGCAGTGAAAACAAGCAGTGAACACAATAGGTGTGGACCCGAATATTCGACTGTTCAGATATTTGTTCATTGGGTATGTATTAAGTTTTCTATTTTGGTATTCTGATATTCCGTCATGTTTTCTTTTTTTTTTAATGACAAAAAAAATAAAATAAAGGTCTCAGTGTTTGTCATACATTGATTTATTTGTGGCAACCTACCAGAATAACAACACTGACAACCCATATTTATTTCCTTTCTTTCCTCCTTTTTTCATTCATATGTTCATTCGTTCGTTCATACTTATGTTCGTTCTTTAATTCTTTCTTTCCTTATGCCACCGTGCCAGCGATAGCCGTGGCTGGAGGCATTATGTTTTCAGGTTGTCCATATGTTCGTACATCTGTGCATTTGTCCATCCTATTCTTGTGAACGCAATATCTCAAAAATGCTTCAAGGAGATTTCCACTTGGACTCAACGATAAGTTAAGGTCATTGTGACCTCATCTGTCTCATTCTTGTGAATGCAATATCTCAAGAACACCTTAAGGGAATTTTATTCAAATTTGGCGCAAATCTCCACTTGGCCCCAGCAATTAAAAGACTAGATTTTAGTGGTCAAAGGTCAAGGTCATTGTTACCTTGTATTATTCTCTTTCTCGTAAACGCAGTATCTCAAGAACACCTTAAAGGGAATTTCTTCAAATATGGCACCAGCGTTCACTTGGAATCAACAATTATCTGATTAGAATGTTGTGGTCGAAAGGTCAAGGTCACTGTAACCTCGTATCTGTCTCATTCTTCCTTGAGTGAATTTCATCAAAGTTGGCAAATGTCCGCATAGACTCAAGGATGAACTGATTTGACTTTTTGTGGTCAAAGTCAAGGTCAGAAAGACCTCACAAAACATGTTTTTGGCCATAACTAGAGAATTCATACACCAACACCAATGAGGAAATTTCGTAGGAATGTCTAATAGGATTTAATAACGAAGTGATGACATTTGATATCCAAAAGGTCGGAAGGTCACTATAAAAAAGGAGTAAAAACAATTTTATTGTAGAGCTGCAAACATTGTATTGATTTGCTTAGTCCCTCCTTGCCCTGCTCTTTCACTCTGTTTATCATGAGAGCTTCACTCCACACTAGCGACAGTTGGTGAGAGTCCATCTGCGCACACACACTGACATTGCTAACTGTTAGCATCACATGGCTAACATTACCTAATAGTTTTTTACAGCTTTAACAAAAAAATGTAGCTTTGTCGGTGTTGGTGTGAATTTGGAGGGACTGTTAAACGTCTTGATGTCAGATGTTAACCGCTGCTGCTGTGCTGGTTCATGGTAACCAGACAGACATTGAATTGCCTGTAAGCCAGGAGGAAAGTGCTCTGGAGATGGTCCTTCAGTGCTGTGTCTAAACCTGTGTAACAAGAACACAAAGTCTTATAAATATCACTCTCAGATTCTAGATTGCACAAAAACACCAAACCTTTAAGAGGATTTTTTTAATTAGCAAGTAACAGTACAAACAACAATACTGTTGAAACACAGCCTTTAATTAAACTGAAAGTCATACTGTGTCGTCTGGAGCCCAGTTGTGTTCAGGATAGCCCTAGAACAAAACGTTGAGACATCATCACCTTTAATTTCTTATGGTGAAGTTGTTAGCAAACAGTTGCTTATTTACACCTCTGGCAGACACTTGGTGCAATTATTTGGAGTGGTGTTTCTGGCCACTTGATGAATGTAGGTCCAATACTGGTCACTTCAAGAGACCCCAGTAACATAAACAAATTTACATGATTCACTGTAAATGATTAAACTGTGATTATAGCCACTTAAAATGTGCACACACAGTAATAGCCACATTTAATTATCAGCTATGTCACATCTGACTTTAAAGAAAAAGCATCTCATGAAATTGCAAAGCTGTTTTTCTCCTTTTTTCAAAAGATGACCTTTTTTTTTTAATTTGCTTCCTAATTTCTTTGAGCTTAAAGAGAGCAATTAACTATTTCTAATCACAAAGTGCTGAGCTCTCGATATGTTTTACTTTAAAACAATCCAGTGTGTAGGTCACAGGGATAATATTTCATTAAGTGGAAAGTGGACATCAAGTGAAATCTATACTTCATTCCCTCTTTGGCCTGTCCAAGCCCCCACCGTGCTCCCACTTCTTATTAAAAATAGGTCAAGGACCCTTGCGCCTCGAGGAACAGGGGCCCCAAACCTCTAAACCATCTTACCCCCGATCCTCATTACCTATCACCTCACCACGTACCTCAATAGCAAAGCCCAACCCTGCCTGCTGTTTCTTTTTCCTTTTAGCGCCATCCCCCCAACTTCCATCATCTTAGCCCTATAGCCCTCACCTTCATCCTCTCCATTCCCCAGCCTCGACCCGCGGCCTCCTATCTGAGATAATCTTTACAGTGATTAATGCAAGAGGGAGGTTGAGACCCTGCTGCTGGCCCATCTCTGAGACCCATCTCAAATCTCCAACCTGCTGGGGGCTCGGGCAAATGTGAAACGCTGCTATTTTAGTCTCTTTTTATTGCTGTTTTTGCATCTGTGTTGCTGTAATCTGCAGCTGAAAGCGTGTCACAATTCGTCGGCAGAGTTCAGTGAAATACGGGAAAACACCTTACACAGCACCTTGTCTTTGGTGCGTTTTCAGGGATGATGAGAGCATCATGGGATATATGAATTAATTAGTAGATGTAAATTGTCTCACAGTGTATCACATTTAGAAAGCCTGCAACTTTATTCAGTTCTCCATTTTCTTAATTTTGCCTATTTTTATGCCAACACAAAGGCGACGGCTGTGGCCAGAGGCATTATGTTTTCAGGTTGTCTGTTTGTCAGCAAGTTGTGTTCGTCTGTCCCATGCTTATGATATCTCACGCCTTGAGAGACTTTATTCAAATCTGGCACAAACGTCCACCTAACGATTATCTCAGTATAATTTGATGGTTAGAGGTCAAGACCACTGTGACCTTGTAATCCCATTGTTGTGAATGCGATATCTCAAGAGGGCCTTGAGGGAATTTCATCAAATTTGGCTACTTAGACTCAAAAATGAACTGATTTGATTTTTGTCGTCAAAGGTCACTGTGACCTCAAAAACATGTTTTTGGCCATAACCAAAAGATATCACATTTTAATTATGATACAACAAACACACAAACACACAAATGTCTAACGAAGATAAAATAATGACATTTTATATTCAAAATGTCAAAGGTCAACTTAACACCATAACTCAGGAACACAAAGGGAGATATTTGGTTAGATACTGAATTGGTTACTATAATCTTAGTTACAAACTGTGTTGATTGTGATGTTTTGGAATTTTTTGGTCCTTTGCAGCAACATCCATATTTGAAACATTGTCAACTGTCCTGGCTACATATGAGCCTGGATAGACATGGATGTAAACTGTAGCTGCAAGGCTGGGGGGGTATCTAAATTTTAAAACCGCCATATCTTCCTGAAATTTCACTGGGGTATACAGTATATGAACAGTGCTACGTCAGTTAGTTAGGCCATTGTTCCAACAATCACCAACTCCGGTTTGGTCGAAATAAACCCTGAAATTTACTGAGTTAGATATAAAAAACATGGTGTTTTTCCAAACGGTCTCTATGTGGTATTGCTGGCCGGCTGTATACAGTCCTCCACCTCTAGGTTTTGCGGTGTCTTTTAGCTCAGCTGCCTGTTCCACCAGACTGGAGGCTGACCTCTGGTGGCACATGCTGTGCATTATATACAGTGAGTTTAACAGAAAGACGAGCACAAACAAAAATGACGATATTGAAAATCATACTGTCGGGATTTCTAAATACCCTGGTATACCGTAATACTGTGATACCACCAAGGCCTAACTGCAACTCGACTGGTTTGCAAAGGCATACGACTGCAAGGTGGTAATTCTAGTTTATTGCTGTTTGTCACTGGAATCAGTTCTGTGTTATTTATATAGTGGCTGTATTTTTGTCCATGGGATTCTGCAGATCTGAGCAACTGTTCGTCACTACATTCTACCAGTCACAATACCTTTCACAGGGCTTTGTAAATGACAGGCCTTGGTGGCCATTTTTTCATGTTGTTGCTAGGGTAACAGGTTGAATCAAAGAAGTGCTCACAACTGCGTATATATGTGTGTGTGCTGCCCACTGCTTGTGTGCATGACTGTAACTGCATGATTATTTGAGGGTTTCCTAATGGCTCAAAACCTCTTGAAAGGGTATGAGCTGTATAATTTGTTCAAACAGTAAACCAATTGAATAAGAAGGTCAACGACTGAGTGTTTTTGGATTACAGGGATAATGATCATGCTGACAGACAAGGGCTTCCTTAACGCAGCTAAGAACAGCTGGTCTGCACTGAGATCTGCCTCACATTTACCTGCAATAGGAAAATCATGCATGTTTTTATGCTCTGATCCTTTCAAGCATGCTTTTCTAACTCTTAAAATCATCATGGTTAAGGATCAGGGTCTTATGACACAAGATTAACATCTTATATGCTTGACAATGCCAATTTTTTTGGCCAAAACGGAGAGTTATTAACCTTTTTATTGCAGTCCATGGCGCCTTTCTCAAAGTGCCTGTATGGCCCACAGGCACTTTCGGAAAGGTGCCAGGCTTTAATTGGTGAGCCAGTGATTTTCTGTTGTTGGGCCATTGATTTTTATTTGCATAGTTATTTGTTGATGGATACAAAGCCAGTGGCAGTCTATTGATCAAGCCTACAGAGGCTGCATTGAAAAGAGATGAGGCTGAGGGAAGAGTGAGGGATTAACCTTTAAATTAGAAAATGTAGACCAATATTAGTGAAGCCTAGTGCCATTGTGTTGTATGCATACTACTCACACATTAATACACTATTTGGAAATAGTTGAGGAGGAATGTATTCAGTCAAATTATTTTCAGAGTTTTGTTTTTTATATTCTCTTAAAGAAAGGTTCTATTATTTTTCTTGGCTATCATCTGCAGCACACCCCTGTGCATCCATATCGCTAATCCTGTATACTCTCTTGTTCTCTGCCACCTGAGAGGCTCATACTATATATGACCCACCTTCTTTAAAGTTGGCAACCAATCAAAAGTGACAAATGACAACCTGTGACTGTGGCATTTTAAAGGCATGTTTTACTTCATAGGGATATAATTAAGAGGCGACTAGCAGCAACCAAACTCACTGCCTGCTGGTTTGTTTGCATGTGTGAAACTGGGTTACTGTGAGTGCATGCTAGAGTAGTTGTAGCAAACATGGGATTTGTTTACATTAATTAATGACTCTTTGTTCAGTATTTTTAGTCTGCATTTTTGAGACATATAATTGTTCATTTCAGCTTTGTTAAAACACCTAAAACAGGTAGACGAATGGCTCTCATTAAGAATCTTGAAATGAAATAAATATATAATTAGAAGAATCAATCCACCGTTCATTTGTCCCATTTTTAAAAAGGAATCAAAAAACCACAAAACATCAGAGTGTTCATTCTCAAAAATTACAGAAACACAGCACTGAAAAAAGGCAATACATATTAAATCAGCACCTTGAGAATTAATGTCGTACAGAGCAGTGATACTCAAATTAAAGCCTGCAGGCCAAATCTGGCCCACGATAGGGTGCCAGTTGGCCCACTGACCATTTTAGAATTCACAATGAAAATAAATCGTTTCACAATGGGGATTTTTTTTTTGTAATTAAGGTGCCAAAGTGCACAGAAAAAGCACCAAAATAGAGCTTGTTTATCAAAAAATAGTGCCAGCAGAGGAGCCACCAGACCTCTGTTGAGGGGTGCGGGGATACTTTGAACCCCAAATGTCCTCAGATCTTAGAAGTGCCCCTGCATACACCTGAGGCCTGTACTACGAAGCCAGTTCAACTTACCCAGGATATCTTTTTGTTATCTCACTTGACTAACCCTAACATTGGCCACCTGGATAACTGATATCACAAAGCTGGTTAGCAATAAAAACTTGTTCAGTCAGTTCTGGGTCCTATACAGAACAAGCGCATTCATGTGAAAGAGACACGGCTCTTAATTATGAGCGACATAATTAGAACAGGGCGGCACGGCAGTGTGGTGGTTAGCACTGTCGCCTCACAGCAAGAGGGTTCTTGTTTGATCCTGGGTGCAGGAGCCCTTCTGTGCGGAGTTTGCATCTTCTCCCTGTGTCAGCGTGGGTTTTCTCCGGGTACTCCGGCTTCCTCCCACAGTCCAAAGACATGCAGGTTAATTGGTGACTCTAAATTGTCCGTAGGTGTCAATGTGAGTGTGAATGGTTGTCTGTCTCTATGTGTCAGCCCTGCGATAGTCTGGCGATCTGTCCAGGATGTACCCCGCCAGTAATAAACAGTAACAGTAATTTCTTGCGTGACTATTTGGTCTATGGAACAGTGAAAAGTAATCTGTGTGAAATGTAAATGATAGCCTGTAGTCTTGTAACAGAGGATATAGAAACACTGGAAATAATTTCCAAATATTAAACATAGGCCAAGAATGAAAAGTACATGTAGGTATTACTACGTATGCAATTGTATACAGTGATTTTTTTTTTTTTTTTTGCAATTTAGTTGAATGATGATGAAACTACCCTGAATATGTCACATAAAACACAAATGGTGAAAAAGTAGCCTAGTTATTGACTGATGAGGTCTGTCTGACTGAAGTGTTGCATTTATGATAACAGGAGCCAATGAACAGTGTATGGATTAGATTAGACAGTTGTCTCATGTTATTTTGAGCTGTAGTGATGGAATCAGAGTGTAAAAATAGCAACACTGTCAGCTATCACTGCAGACTAGAATAAACCTTGCATAAGTGAAAACACTGCTAAAATCATGTGTTTAGTGCCATAAATTATCTCTCCATATGTTAGAAGCTCTGTTTTAAAACCAGTGGAAATAGAGACGTGGAACAATGAAATGATTCTACTGAACTTTAACAATATATAGGCTTGCTCTTTTTTTACATTTTTGTCACTCCAGTCTTTTGTCCATGTTGGTATACTTTTTTTTCCCCAGTGATCTGATTGGTCAGAGGTCAGGATGTTGACAGCCTGAAGTTTATCTGCTCTGAAGCAGATTAGCTGTTCAGCAGAGGTTACCAACATAATTTATCCCAGTAAAAACAGAACTAGCTTCGTAGTACTGGAAACCTGTTTATAGTCCAGGCCTCTGACCTGTGCTGGGCTGCTGCAACTGGATTTGCCTCTTGGCAAAGATGAGTGAGGATAGCAAACGTCAAAAGGTTCAAGACAGGCAATTCATTTATTGTATATACCCATAAATATTAATGCTTGTTTATTAACTGGCCCCTGGACTCCTGTCATATCACAAAATTGGCCCTCGGGCAAGGCAAGTTGAGTATCCCTGGCATAGAGAGTCTCTGCTGATTCCAGCCCCTAAAAATCATGCAAATGCATGCTAATGTGTCGGAACATTGGTATAAAATACCTCCTTATCGGGAACAAGTCCAATTTATTTTTGCTCGGTGTACACAAGCAATTTCTCCCAATGTTTTTATAATTTGACCAGCTCTACTGAGATTAAATAAAGGAAACTCAATTCTGCTCAGATTGCCTAAATCTAACAAAGATTGAAGGCGTTGTTGGGAAGCTGCCACATTAAAAATTATCTGGGAGAAAGGTTTATTGAAACAGTGCCACAGCACAGGTGCAAATTGAAACAGTGATGTTTTATTTGATTCTATGCAAACATGTTCACATTGGACCCTTTTCACATAATGGCACAGTATCTATGTCACCTTTTCTCCAATGCAATATGTTATTGGTTTCACAGACACTTGAGTATCCTCACATTGAAGGTCACATTTGACATTGTGCTGGTTCAGCAGCAGAAGGTCAGGTCACAGCAGTGTTTCAGAGGCTGTCTGTGTTTACTTCTTGGTTTGTGTTGCCTCGCTTTAGATCAATCCGTAGCCAGATTAGCTTTGTTTAACAAGGTTTCTGAGGCCGACTTTGACACATCTCGCTCGCTCCACCGAGAATTTATCACATTGAGGAGAGCCAGCGCAATCCCACTCAATCCCCCCTTCCATGCTAGCACCAATGACAAAGGCTCTAAATGGATTAGTGTAGGTGATTATTGCCATTGTCACCAGTCAATAGCTTTTGGGTGCGTGTTGTGTGGTGCCGCCCGAGTGTGAGTGCGCGCGTGTGTGTCTGAGCAAGTTAGTGTGTTTAGCCTTCCATGTTAACACCTAATGAAAACAGCATCCGTGTAAGAGATTTGAAGGCGCCGTCCCCACCTGACAGAATGAGACGGTGTGAGAAATGGAGAGACGAGGAGCGAAGGAAGAGGGGACGGGCGTCGCTGCAGTGTCACCAGTTAGGAGGAAGGGAGGAGGGGGGGTGCAAGGTGAGAGCAATTCACACTACAAACTGCATCAGAGACCCTCCCCGCAGAGAGTGAAGGAAATTGCCCAGAATGAAGATGGACTGGGAGGAGGGATGGAAGGAGCGGGTAAGATGGGTGATTGTGGCGTTAAGGAGGGGAAGCAGTGGGGGCTCCACTCTGTACAATGCAGGGAGTCTTGGCCACAGATCAGTCAGCCAGGAGGATGGGTGTTGGACAGGACACGAGAGGGACAGCGGGGAGATGGGTAAAAGATGCAGGCAGGGAGAGAGGCTGGGAGAAGGAGAGAGACAGATGGATGGAGGTGTGACGGAGGCAGCAGGATATCGACAGGGGAGGAATTGTGTTTCAGGAGCTCAGTGCCAGAAATATGTTTCCATCATGCAGATAGGAGGAGAGAAGAAGCGAGAGAGAGGCAAACAACATGGAGCTATGTATCGCAGGAATGGCAGGGGGGTTAGGAAAGGGTTAGAGAGTCAACTATAAATAGTAAGACCCCTGAGGCGATGATTTTCAGTGGGTTTTTTGGTGCACAGCATTATGTGCAGAACAGGGAAGTGGTGTGTGAGCTTTTTTTGTGTGTGAGGTCAGCTGAAGTGCCTCTAAATATGACGGTCAAATAAAAGAGCACAGCGCGGCATCATTTGTGTAGTTATCTGCAGCAAGTCATACTGTTGAATGTGCTTCCCTGCAATGTGTCCTCGGATGCTGTTATGATACTGAAAATCTCATCCAGGCTCTGATTTCAAAAGAGCAGCACACATAGGAGCCATATCTCGAAGGTTAGGGGATGTAGTTTAAGCCATATCTTTCCGTCACACACACACACACACACACACACACACACACACACACTTACAGACTCTATCTCTCACTTCTTTTTCTCTGACTCCAAACGTTGTTTACTTAGCTGTTATTGCTTCCTCGTGCAACTCTCGGAAGACAGACTGCAGCGAGCATTGTGGGGCACTGCTGCGCTGAGGACTCCTTTTAGCATCAGTTTTCAAGCCGGTGTTACCTATCTGTTTAATTAGCAAACATCATGCCAAGTTGAGAAGTTTACAGAGGACTACAAGTGAAAGCCAAGTCCGTCGGGGGTACCAGGCGTCGCAGCGGGCTAAGATCAAAAACAACAACAAAAACACAGCCTCGGCCCGCTCCTCCCTTTAAAATGCAGAAATCTCCAGTGTGTGAGCTGTGAGTACACAGCATTACAATATGTTCTTCCCACCCATGCTGATATTTAGCCAAGTAGTCATATCATGCCTCAAGAAAGCAGGACTATGACAAATAAGATTTAAAAGTGTCTCCACTCAGTTCCCACACTACAAGGAAGATTATTCATAGTTTAGTCTGCCACGCACGGCACAATGCTGCTTCAGTTTAACAGCTGCTATAAGTATGGCTCCTCTGCATTGCAGTTTGGTAGTATGTCACAATATCCTATGTCCAACCATACGTTTTGGAAATGTAAAGAGAGTTTTTGCCAAATTAAATCCAAACCCCCTGACCCATGGTAGTGTCCTGCCAGCTAATAAATAGCCCAAGTTAGCTAATATGATCGGCAAAGTAGGTAAAGGCATGCTATGCAGGATTTAAAAAAAAACAGACTCACACAAAATTAATCCTTCTCAATCATTACTTGTGACCCACTGGCAGTGTGTGGATGTGTCTGTATCTGCAGATAACCTGTCCTCTGGCTGTATTTTCCTATATTCTTCTTATTTTGGTTTATTTGGGATGTTTCTGGTAGTCATATTGTAAATAGTTGTGTGTAGCCCCAAGCCAATAGCAGCACGATGTCGGAACTCTATATAAATGCAGCGAGTAGCCGTCTCTGTCCTTGGCTCTGTGGATGCGAGCTACATGTCAGTGTGTCTGTTTGACTGAGAGTGAGGTCAAGCCATACACACAAGCATGCGCTTCAGCGGTATTCACAAAAAATCTGGCAGTGCAGAACCTTCCTTGGTTCGGAGGTGTGAATGTGTCTGTGCTTTCTGACAAACCACATTGAAACAGTCAGAAAGTAATGTTTTGTTTTGATTCACCGCTTTGTTCTCATTAACTCTGCTCCCTCTTGTCATTTGCTCTGTGGCTTGTTTGACCACTGCTGCACAGTCTTGTTGAACTGAGGAGGAGGGGCCAAATTTGAATGTTGTGTACAAACAGTAAGCGACAAATCCTGCTTAATGTGTCTTTAATACAGCCGACAGGATAACAGCCAAGAGGAGTAAGTCAAAGTGGAGCTGAAAACCACCTAAATTTGCTAGAAAACTAGATTGTGTTTTACTTTTTCACCATTGGGGTGCAGCCATCTACAAGGAGCGCTATGTACAACATTGTATTTCTAGTTAAGTGTTGATACAGAGTTTGTCCATTGTACTTTGTATCTCGTCAAAACTATCAAAGTCAAAAACCCAACAGCCTATGCTCTTTGAGCCAGTACAACCAAATATAGTGATAAGACCTGTTCCCATGAAGTCAAACAACAACAGCAGCAAAAGTGTGGAAGAGGATGCCTGAATTTGAATGTCAGTACACTGGTTGGTGAATGACTACATTCGAATGAAGGTTACTGTAGCTGACAAACCACACAAAAAAACATATCTTTAAACGTAACGCTCCACCACTGTCTCCATTCAGTTGGACATAACAGCAGTGTGAGATGCTTATAATGTTAATATGTTGCAGCTAACATAGCTAGCCTAACCCCGTGGTCATACCTACAGGCCACCTTATATCACAATCAACATTATTCACACCTAGAAGCTGAGTCAAATGGAGGCATTTTGTGCATCATGAAGCATTGAAAATAAGCAAACACATGAGTCACCAAGTTTTTTCTTGGTTTAACTGTAAGATGTTCTGATCCGTCCACAAACTTGCCTCCACTTTAGGATGAGTTTACCAGATAAATGTATGTATACACCCCCCAAGGAGACTGAGTCATGAAAATCATTGGCTTTTACCAATAAAACCAAATATTAGAATTCTGTCTCAAACTCTTTTTGACCACTTAGCTGCAGCACATCAAGCACTGAATGCAACATTTGCATATATCGCCTCAAAGTTAATATGGTGAATGTGTTGCCCATTTACACACTATAAGCTCCTTTTCCACCAGCATTTACAGGAACTTTTATTTCCTAATTTATTTACCTGGGTAAATGAATTCCTGGTAATCTGTGTGGTTGGTTTGGGGGGTGCGCAGATGGTTTATCAGAGCTTTTTCCCCGAAAACTGCTGTGCTGCCTTCGAATGCATTCGGCCTTGGTTAGAGTAGTGAGAGTGAACCAAACAAGTAGCTGATTGGGGTGAATTATCTGCAGGTTTATCACGACTAGTGCAGCTTTAAGGAGCATTTTGGGTAGCAGATTTTCTACATCTGCAGCAGTATGTGTTGCTGCAGGCCAACATCACTTTGTTTCTGTTTGGATAAAATAACATTGGCTCGGGAATCTTTGTCAGCAGCCAATAACGTCACACCATTGGTGTGTAGCACTGGAATGTTATGGATGCATCTAAAAATCAGTAGCTCAGAAAGGTCAGTGTCAAGGTCAGTTATTCCATGTTTTGTATTTTGCCACCAGAGGTCACGGAGAACGATCCCATAAATTGGTTGAGTGCTTTATTGGCTGCTGTAGGACAGGAGCTCCTTCAAAGGCACTCATACACACCGAACTGCACAAAGTATTTGGAACATTTCCTGTTTTAATAAAGCACTGAGATGAGGTGAATGTCGGTAAAAGCCTTTTTTTTTTACTGTATTATTGTGTTATCACCCAGAGGTTTAAAATGTTTCCTATTCTTTGGAAATCATGATTTGTTTTTCAATTTAGTTTGCTGGTCTGTTAAAAGAGTAGGTATCATCTTTTCTAAATCTCATTATGGACCAGAAATCTTCAAATATGAACTCATAACAGCTGAGAAAAGATTAAAATATGCCTGGCTTAGCCCCGAGAACGTCATTCTCAAAGGCAGTATGGGTTGTGAGGTTTGAGAAACCATGTGCAATTTAGCATGAAGACAATTTCATACTTCCAGCTACATTTCTCTCTGCCAGCCTGGAGAGGCTGGCTGAAAAGCTCTTGGCACATTCTGTTTCTAATGTGTTCACAGGCACAAATGGTTAGTGGGAAAACAATCCTGGCAAAGTTATATGTCAGAATGTTTGTCAGCCTCCCTTTTTTTTCTCTTCTCCACTGCATCTTTACATCAGTGTGCATGTTTTTCTGTCTTTCTCGCTCTTCTCTCCTCTTACATTTCTCCATCCTGCAGTCACACAGAGTTATCAGGTACGCAAGCTCTTTTAAAATGATGTGAATGCTTCGGTGGAGCCTGTTAGAGTTTGTCTGAGTTCAAAACCTTCAGCAGGAGCTCCTTATTTAGGGCAGCACACACAGATTCCCTTTCCTTTTGGCCTGTAGTTCCACTTCATGGACATCTATCTATGTATACCTCTAAAAATATATCTTGAGCCATCCTCCTAAAAGGCAACATAGGCAACACAGTATGAATAACCCATTTAGTTCTAACAGAATCTAAATTTAACTGACATCTGTCGTAATTGCATTTCCCAGAGATCAATCAGGCAATCAAACTGCATGGGCAATAGCATGGTATCTTTTTCTCAGAGATTTGAGAAATTTGAATTTGTGTCCATCTTCTCTCAGACATATGGTTCCTAATGGTGCTCACACTGACAGTTCTTTCTAGTATTTATTTCACATAATATTCTGTTGCTGCTACCATGGATGTTGTGTCGATGACTTCCCCTGCATTAGATACTGACCTTATTTTCTCTGCTATTCTTGACCAGTGCCCCTGAAATTCATTGAAAAAAACCACCCGTCTAAATGCGGATTGCTGTCAGGTTATAATCCTGCTAACTGTCATTCAGTTTCTA
This sequence comes from Cephalopholis sonnerati, assembly GCA_019142605.1. NCBI lineage: Eukaryota > Metazoa > Chordata > Actinopteri > Perciformes > Serranidae > Cephalopholis > Cephalopholis sonnerati. The sequence continues at coordinate 24,174,882 of JAGQAX010000022.1, read as the reverse complement.
AATATTTAAATGGTTATAGTGATTCCAGAGTGTTTCTCTGTCCTTTCTTGGTTGAAAGTTTCAAGTCTTTTTCACCTCTTAATGCCGGCCGTCGTGGGATGTGATCAGAAATGTCCTCTGTTAAGGCCTTCACACACTGGGGACGAAACCAAAAAATGGAACAAAAATATGGAATATTTGATTTTTTGCGTTCAAACCTTTCACACTAAGGCCGACACAAATATTTGCATTCCATTCATTCCACCAAAAATGAAATGTTTGCACGTCAAACAATCATCAAGTCATCGGTGTTTAAACTATATTAAACCCACACTCAACTCTGCACACTGGAGATGGGCTGGTTATTTCAAGTGTGCCATTCTGTGTAGGAAATCCAAAATTCAGACATTAAAACTGGAAAAAAAAACCACACTGCGGAAAAGTAGGGATGCAACGATTGTCAGATGTTTGAAATTGCAATTTGGCAGATCGCTGATACAGATACCCATACTGATGTTTTTTTGTGGTTGGTAAATTTGTTTTTGTTGTTATTTATTTTCTCTTTTGCACCAGGGAAACGAAGAAATCATCACTTAAAAAAGAAAATCACTGTACTATTTTAAAATCATTCAGCCCTTCATTACAACCCTTGATATAAGCTTTCTCATAAAAATATCTATTGCTGTGAAACAAATTTCTTCTTCAAACAACTGTATTTATTCAGGTTTCTTGCCAAAACTTAAAATTTACAAGGTGACATTTGAACGGATGATGACGGCGTTATAATTTACCTTTGCCTAATGCACATTTTTACTTAACAAAGCTTGAGCACATCATAATGTAACTCAATGCAACTGGATGCTAACAGCTAACGTTAACTAGCTGTCCTCTTGCTGCTCTCCCTCAGTGTTCACAATTATGCTTTATGGGGGGAAAATGCATCCCCTGACGTGTCCTAAGTGAGTTTACAGCGTCCTTCTGTCCCAGCGACATCCTAGGGAAGATCTCCCATCCCAAACACGTTTGCTGTTGTCTCCAGGACAACAGAGCACATTAGTCTCGAGCCCTGCTTGTTAGCCTGCGAAAATTTTATGTGACACAACAGAAAAACATTGGCGGTGCTCAGCAAGGCACATATCAGCTATTACGTTCAATGGTGCATTCCTTCGGAAGATGAAAGGTCCGGATTTGGTTTTGATAACTTCACAGAGCTAGATTGTCTCAAATTTTTAATGTGTTGTGGCATTCATTTTCACGAATTATTTGCGTTTGGTGTGAAAAGCCCTCAACAGCCGTAACCACCCAACAGTGATGGCACAGTGTACTGCCCCACCCTGGAGTACACTGTGACATCACTGCAGCAAGGAGGGAAATTTAACCACTGGGACAAAATTTTCAGCTCATCTTTAGGTGCTTTTTAAGTATTTTCGTTGTTTTGTCAACCCCCTTTTACAGCAAACAGTCATGTGATTGCTAAATTGGAGATATAGACGTTTAATTGTTTTGAAATGTCGTATGTCATTTTTAAAATGGCAACAGCTGCATAATGCTCGCCCAGTTGCACCAAATCTAGAAGTATTGAGTAGCTTTTATATGTTATGTGGGGATAACAATGTGATCTTCCATGTTTATTACAATGACCTTTACTTTGATGTCAGCAGCCTTTGTTTTTGTCTTGTTTCCAAATAATAGTTCATGTGATTCTTAAAACGGTCTTTTTTGGCCACAGCAGCACAACAAGACATTATTTGAGGACCTGAAATGAAGCCTGACAACCAGTCAGAGCGTCGGGCTGTCTGGCCAGAGGGCCCTCACACCCTGCTGAGCTCAGTGAACGGGCAATTGAACATAGTGCTTGCTTGTCCTCACACATTGTACTCGCACATAAACACAGACACAGGCAAGCATACCACAAAACCCTCACAGCCGAGGCAGGGGGAAGATTGCTGTAAAAACCCACAGGCGAGGCTGTAGAAGAATGTAACGATGATGATACATGTCTGAATGCTTTCATTCTAAAGTTTTCTATATCTGCTTTTGGACAACAATTACCCACTGTGTATCCATCAATGTTAAAAGCATATTTGCTTCTTTCATATTCATCATTTTGAATGTTTCACTGGAAACCCATCATGTACCAACAATACACACACAGACACAGACACACACACACCTGGCTGGTTGCGGAGGCTTTCACAGCAGCTCCTCTCTCCTCCTACTCAAAGAGATGAGTCAACCTTAGATTTCTGTCATTGTTCAGCAGTCTAGAAATACCTTATTGCTGATGGGATTTTATACTCCATATCAGTGTTTTTATATTTATGCAAAGAGAATGCAGACTAAAATAGGAACACTTGTTAAGCTTTTTGTTAATTCTATATAGAGCACAGCCAGTTTATTTATATAAATGTTGCTTTGCAAATAAAGTCTGACTTGACACGACTTGACAAGTGTGTCTACTGCATGGAAACTTGGGGACTGTCCTGCCTTCATCCCACAGCTCCCCACCAGCAGGATCTCCGAGCTGTCAGAAGGATAACAACGCGAGGAAGGTCACGCTTTATAATGTTACCTGTCAGCCAGCCAATACAGCATCGCCCCGGAAGAAATTTAATTAGCTTGAAACGGCAGCGGGGAGAGAGGCGACATTAAAGGAATTGAACGATAACCAGCTTTTAATCCCGTCCTGGCGAGAGAATAGAAGAAAAGAGGAAAAATCGTTCTCTATCGAACAGTCGTGACTTTGATGGAGGTGGAATTCTTTTAAGGTGATATGCGGTGTAATTAGTAATGCGCATGTGTTTACAAGATAAATAAACCACCCTCACTCGCTTTGATGTGTAATGGAAGCTTCCTTAGAAATCACAGGCTGGCAAAGACCGGGCTCGCTGAGACAGCTATTTACACCATGTGCTATATGAGGCCAGCAGGAAAAAGCTTTTAGTGTTGTTTCCAGCATATTTGGGTTGCAATTGTACTCATGTTTTAGTCACTTATGATCCAATCAGAATGTAAAAGGAGTCCTGTTAATGTATGATTTGAATAGAATTTCAGGTTTTTCATGCTGACAAAAACACTGGAGATCATTTATTGTGGCTTTCAGCATTCAAGCAAGGTTTGTCCATGTATGGCACTTTATTGCAGCATGCTGATGTTGAAGTTAGCGCGGCAGTGCTTCTTCTGAGAGGTCTGGGTTTGAAGATTGTGAGAGCAAGCGCTCACTCTGCAGTGCCCTCGAGCAAGAAAGCGAAATCCTCTAATGTCCAGGGCTTGTTCGATGGCAGCCCCTGACCCCTGAGTCTTTAAAGTCCTCCTCATCAATTCAAAGCTCTTAGTATTTATTTTGCATGCCTACAGTCAATGGTTTTCATGTTACTTATTCAATTCTTTTATATTCCCAAATGTTCTTTTCTATCTGAAGAGTTTCTAGTTGTTGTCCTTGAGAGAGGCAATCACTGCACTCAATGTAAAAGTCAGCTGATAAGACATTCAAGTCTTTAACAGCTGCCTCTCTATTCAGCATCTTGTCAGCATTACTTGGCTTGGTTAATGAAATAACTTAAAGACAGACTGTACTCATCTTTCTGATGTTATCAACAGTTGTGGAAGTGCCACATTTCTTTTGTGGTTTTGCATAAAACGTCCAATGGAGCTGACATGCACTGGATACACTGGCAGAAGTTTGTACAGACTATGAGCTGTGTATAATAATATTATCAACAACCTTGGCTGGAGGGAGGGAGGCATTATGTTCTCTGGTTGTCGGTCCATCCCATTTTCATGAACATGATATCTCAAGAATGTAATGACCGAATTTCCACAAATGTGGCACAAACTTCTACTTGGACTCTAGAATTAGATTTTAGTGGTCGGAGGTCAAAGGTCACTGTGACCTCATGTCTATCCCATTCTCATGAACGCGATATCGCAGGAACGCCTGGAGAGAATTTCCCTCAAATTTGGCACAAACGTCAACTTGAACTCAAGTATAAACTAATTAGAATTTCGTGGTCAAAGGTCACTGTGACCTTGAGTCCGTCTCATTTTCATGAATGCGATATATAGATCCTCTGTGCTGCTGGATTGAATATGTGTGTGAAGCATCCATGTTTTAGAATTCGTAGCTTCTTTACAGCAAGCATTGTCGGCAGTCATGGCTACAACTTTGTGTTCTTCTTTTCCTCTGGTAATTCACCACAAGCTCATTGCTTATGCTGGTATTAAGCTTGTGGGGTTGTCATTGCACCATGTGACAAAGCTCCCTGTTAGTACTCTGTACTCCTCAGTATGTTTGTCACCGCCAATTATTCCCCAGAATCATACATGTCAGTGTATTAATAACACCAAAAAAAAAAGACATAATGCCATTTATAACTTCCTTCAAAGTCTTCACTACATATATTACATGTGTCTGGAAAGACATGGATGTAAACTGCAACTTGGTGGAGGCATACAACTGTGAGGCGGTGATTATAGTTTCAGCTAGACTCAGCTCAACTTACTCTTGGTACCAGGATCTTTTTTCTAATTTGTTTTCTACTGCGGATAGACAAACAAACTGAAATAAGCAAAAAGCAGTGCATCCACCACAGTGTTGTTGTTTGTGCAACACATCACTTTCAGTGTGCCAGAGGGTTTTTCACTCAGCCAGCAGTCAGTTTAAAGGCTGTAATGAACTCAATGTCCAATATGTTAAACCACTCTTGTGTTATATTAATCCCAGGCATTGATTTCTATGATTACATCAGAGATAATGATTCTATGAATGAAACTCAATTTGTCTCATAAACAGAAAGAGAAAGCTGGTCTCCCTAGTGGGACATCATTTGCCTCATATTCATTTAGTATTCTAGCAAACATGATCTGGATGCAGTTTACTGACGTCAGATTACATACTTTCTGATGTTCACATTTTCAAACATTTTCCTCTCACTGATCTCAGACTTTGAGAGTTAGTTTTTAAGTATGGGAGTTCATGGTTTATTAATTAAACTACAAGAGGAAGCAATACTGCTAATTTGAATACTACACAAACCACATCACCCACACAGCCTCCCTTTGTCTGTCTCCGTCTCTCCTCCTCTCACTATCAGAAGAAACAGAAACATACTTCTGTGTTTTAGCTCCTGTTTTTGTGTGCAGCCATTCAGAGCTCCTCTTCCTCTAAAATATTCCCTCTGAAGCACTTAGCCTAATTAGAGATCATTTATTCCCAGAACTAATCAGTCCAAGTGTTTTTGTGTCTTCTAAAATAATAACATGAGAGAAGGCTGTTGCACTAAGTGAGGGTTCAACAGCCCACGCTGCTTACTAAATTTGACTCGCGTGTTGCGTTTTGTGTGTGCGCATGTTTGTGGGGTTGCTGTTATGCAAACCATAGCATAATTTGATTAGCGGCTAGAATATAATTACTTAGCAAAAGAAGGCACATCGTAGGATTCCTCTTGATCTATCTTCATAAATGTTATCTCGTGTAAAAAGACATGGATTGTTAGGGTTGCATGCTGCTTCGCTCCCAATTTGGAAGCAAGAAATAACTTAATGAAGTTAAATTCTGCACATTCTTGATTAGATGCAGTCAGGAGTTGGCGGCGAGCAAACCGCTTTCAGAATTCAGGCTTTTAATCAGTGTTAACTCATCAATCAAGTCTCAGCTGAGTCTAAATTAGAGCTGTGTTGGTGGGAATGAATAGTCAAAATTAAACCGGGAGGTTTTAAAAGAGGGAAAATTCAAGTCAGTTTTCTTTGAATATTCTATATGTCAGATGCTATGGGGGAAAGAGTATTCAAATTATTTACCAAGGTAAAAGGATTACCACATTTTGAAGTTTACTTTGATACAAGTAAAAGTCCTTGACTCAAAAGTTTACTAAGTACAGAAGTATTGACGCAAAATGTATTTAGAGCATCAGAGGTAAAAATACTAATTATGCAGAATGGTCCGTCGCAGACCATTATTGTAGTATTTGCTTTTTATCATTGTACTAGGTTGTACATGAGTTGATATTTAAATAGAATTTGATGTGGTAGTTAGTCAAAGGGAGATAACTGTAATGACTTCATTGTGTAACCTTTTTAGGGCCACTGTGTTTTTTAGATTATTATATATTTACGATGTAAAATTTTAATCTGCAAAGTAACTAGTAATTTTAGCCTTCAAATAAATGTGGTGGAGAACAAGTCCAAGATTTATCTCTGAAATGCAATGCAAAACCAGCCACAGCTCAGCCCTGAGCAAGAGTGACTGTCTGCTACTGACCAATCAACGGACTGCAGTGTTCACAGCTCCACCTTTTAGTACCTGATCTGTGTGCTAGGTACCCCAACAGAGGGGTGACCACAAATGGGGACTCAGTACTGAGGGAGAGTGTTGCAGCCAACTGCTGCAAAACAGGTTGCAATGTAATTCTTCGGGGCAGTTAACGAGAAATTAATCTATTTAAACTGTTGGTAATCAATGGCTTATTTTGCCATTATCATTCCTAAGCTTTTGTGCATACTGATGCCAGGTCATCTCTGGCTCATAACATTGCCATCACTCTGTCTGCAGCAGGGCTCTCCACCATTTGAACATTAGTTTGCTTGAGGGCGAAGTGCTTTGGTGTAGGATTTCTTCTGCTCTTTGACTTGCAGTAGTCATGCCAGTCAAAATGGTCACTGCAGACCTGATGGTCTGCAAGGTGCAGTGTGTGGACAAGAGTGTTAGGATCCATTTGTAGAACAATAAGCCACAACTTCACTGTGTCCCCACTTACTGTAGGAACTTGACCTGAGCCCGAGTGAGTTGTTACCAACACACATTTTGTTTTTTATGTCTGAGCCCAACTTGAGCCTGACAAAATTTATTTTAAACTTACTGACCTTACTGAAGCACTGAGTCTGACTCTGTCACACTATTTTTGTATACTTTGTCTTCTATAGACTTATATAGGCAGATTATTTTAACACGTCTATCACACACACACACACATACACAAATAACTTAATGTCATCAGCAGTTATAGATAATAAAATATGTGTTGTCACGTAAATGACCCTAGCATTGAACAAGAACTAGCCCAACACAGACAGTAGATCTGTAGTTTGTGCCGAACTTGGCGTGACCCATTGGATCCCATTGGACTTGGGTTGGATGTCCACACTCTAGTCCTCAGTCTATGAAAGCTGCGCTGAGTGTTGCTCCTCATTTTGTGGGCACAATTTGGAAATGCCCAAAATGAAACGTTTTTTTAGATAACACTAAACAATGCTTTTTGTACTGTACCTTGTCTTCTGGTAATGAGTCACCTTTTTTACTAGCAAAAACAAACACTTCTAGCTAGGGCTGCCCCCTGAAAATCAGGGATTTGAATCAGTCGAGCAGTCGTTTTTCTTTTGCTATTCAGTGTGCTCTGCAGTGTTCTTTTGGGGACGTAGGGGTCTCCAGACTTTGCTGTAGAGTGTGTGCTCTTGACTTTCACACTGCTCTTTGGTACAGGCTGCTGTGGACAGAGGAGGAGAGTCTTTCCAACGTCTTCTGTCTTCTGCTTCGTGATCTACAGCTAACAGTAACTAAACACAACACAGTCTCTGGCTTTTGTTGGCAAAAATTGTTGTAGCGCATGTCTGACCAGTCGTTAGCACAGTTAGCTTGTTTACGTTATTACGTAAATGCTGCTGTCACACTGCATGTCCCATCAGGACTGTTTAGACTTTAAAGCTTTATATGGAAAACAACGAATTGTCGAATATGTTTGACTCAACTGGCATAATTCTGAGTCGGGTACAGCCCTACTTCAAGTGCTCATACATTGACAGCTTGCAGTTGCCCCAGATGATTACACTGCAGCCAGTTTCACAGCTGCTGGTTGCTCAATACAGGACCATTTTCAAAAAATGCTGTACACATTATTCATTTAGGCACAAAAAAATATTAAAATAGGGTCCAGGTTAAAAACTATAAACATTTTCCTTTAAGTGCAGTACTTGAGTAGATGTTACATTCCTCCACTGCCCAGATGAATGTAAAGTTGGTTTGAGGTGGTGGTGATAAAAAAGGAGAAACCTCATGACACACACCTGAATATTTAGCATTTAGCATGCACTTTTGTGACAGCCTCTAACTTCAGGGATTGCAGAGTCACGGCTCTTGCTGACACTCTGCCTGTCATGTGTCCTTTCTAGATGTGTTACGTAGTTATATTTCAACTGCTGTTGTGGCAATAGTAAGAAATGCAGAACACTCATAATACACACACACACACAATTGTCTGGCGGCAAATAGTGTGCAAATGAAATCCACATTACTGTAGGTCACTGAATTCATTTCTGAAATGGCAATTGGTATAATCTCTCAAGGGACTTGTTGTGAGTAGTGGGCCACATTTACCCAGTTACCCTTACACCCCAGTGTAGATTAAGGAATACATTTACCCACTATCAACCCATCAGCTCTAGCCCATTTGTTCCCCTCGGACAATATGGATGGCACTGTTTTTGTCTGCAGTTAATTTTAACTGGGATGCGGCCGGCTGTGAAAACTGCATCAGAGGACAGGCCAAAAGCTTTTCCTGGAGAACAAACATCCACCCTCTTATCTCGTCCTTTTGTTTTATGAAATACTCTCCTCAGGGCTCATTAAGAGAAAATCTGGCTTTTCCAGCCTTATCCGCTGTGATCTGAACCACAGGACTCAGTCATACAATTCAAAGTCGACCTTGATCTGCGGGCTAACGCTGTACAAAAAACATTCAAGAAGTTCGTCAGAAGATTAAGTATTCTGCCACAAAGTGCAAGCCATCAAATTTATTCAGCTATTTTCCAAACTTTAATATTTTTAGAGAGCCTGGGTCAGTATGGTGAAACAAAGATCTCTGTGAATAAAGCAAGAACTGTCAAACTTAATGCATTTATTACTTAAGTTACAATATCAAGGCTCCTGCTAAGAATCCAATATTCACAGTGCAATCTATCTACCCTGAAGTATCAGCAGCACTGCAATACAACCCCAAACATTGCTCTACGCTGCTGTATCGACTCCAGCTGTCTCTCTCTCTCTCTCAGGACGACCTTGCGAAGAAGACTCTCCTCTTTAACCCAGAGCTGTGTAGCTAGCTCAGCGCTGTCTCTCTCACACCTTGTCCCCATTGTTGCTGATCTTATCGTTCAGCCTATCAGAGGACTAATGACCCCGGCAATCGTTGCTGACCTGTCGGGGGAAGTGCAGCTGCCAAAGAGAAGGAAGGAGAGTCCATTAAAAGATTAATGTAAGGAAGTGGACACTGTCCTCCTGGACCTGTGGAGCACTACAGCAGGAGTGGGGGAATTTGATTTATTGTCGTCCCCCCTCCTCACACGCTGAACAGGCAGAGAAGGATGAGCGAGGTGAATCAGCTTGCTTTGTCAAGAACAACTCACAGCAGGAGTGTTTTTTTTTTTTTTTTTTGGATCTAATGTGTAAAAAAAGATTCATACTCTGATGCTAATTAGGGATGACAGTTTCAGTTAATTTTGCTTTCGATAGCCAGACACCCATGAACTGTTAAAAAAAAGACATGAAATACAAGAGGCCTTTCATTTTAGTCCCGCACTCCTTCAGCTAACTTGACTAATTCAGCTGTGGCACCGCAATTCAAAGTGCTGTCCATTTATAGGTTGTAAAATTTTTAGCCACAAAACTCCCTTTAGCATTGTTTAACTTCAGTATGTTAGCACCACTAGCTGTTCTGCTGTTAACGGTGCTACAGTTGCTAACAGCGATGCTAAAGGGGGTTTGCGGCTCGAACTAAAGCTGCTTACACAGGCACAATGTTGCCACAGCAGCGCCATTGGGTCAGGATGGCATTGTTAGCAGTAATCGCCAAATGAGCACCACCGCTAGCTCTCACCAAACTCGGATGGCGTGCAGTGCAGTAAACTGAAGAGCAGCAAAATTAACCTTTAGATTGGCATGCGTAACTGTTCTCAGCAGTTAACTGTTGACATTTCTAATGCTAATGTACACACTTACTTGTGATTGTCATTACAGTTTTAAAGGTTAAAAAATTCTTTGGCAGTAAAGTGAATGTTTCCTGTTTGGCCTGGCATTACTCAGCAGAAACTTTGCTTTAAAGCAAAGTCAACACCAGGGTCTGACAGGCCAATTAACCTGCGTTTTTAAGAGAGCACACTGCCCTATTTATCATTCAACATGCAGCAATTAAGCATTCTGTTACTTTGGCAATTGTTTTTAAATATTTATTTGATCAAAGCGTAGAGTGGCATGGGCCCCGCAACCTGCCTCCATTACTCATGCGTATGGCATATTGTTGGCATTTGTGCAGGGAAAAAAAAAAGTCTCCTATTATATGCTTTTAGTAAAGATTTGCTGTCAAACTTGAGTTGCCTTGTTTCCCTGGCTCCTTTAGTGAGGGCCTGAACTTTTATAATGGGCACAAACAATGACTTCTCCTGCACTGCATGGGCACTGACAGAGCTGGCTCACTGCTGAGACAGAAGCAGAGGGAGATAAATTATTCTTCACTTTTGATTGTCAGGTAAGTGTCTCTCTGTTTTGTTGACATCCATCCTTAAGCTTGGGTTATATCGAGCAGTGCATGCAGCTGGATCTGCATTAAATCCTGGAAATACCTACCTGCTGTAGAAAAAAGTATATACATCTGTACACGCATACAGACTCCAGTATTCACTTACACACTGAAATGCTGTGTTGGGCACAATTTCTCACTTAAATACTATCAAGTTGGCATCCTTAATAGAAAATAGCAGCCTCTAAAGGTTGGCATCCAGAATGAGGGTAATTCACTTCACATTCCTCCTCCCTCATTCTCCACCTCCAGTTGATCGTATCCAGGTTAAATGTTAATTGGACAAAATCCCAGACCTTCTTTGTTTTAATGGCTGCACTCCTCATTTTCTCTCTCACCACTGCAATCCTTACACATACTGTAGAGTTTCAGGAGAGATGGATGGGAGTGATTTCGCAAACACAGCTTGGCGAACTCAAAGACTCACTGTCTACATTCCTCAATGGATCATAACGGGCTTTCTTACCATTTGCAGTATGTGCACCATTAGCCAGTGATGACTTTGCATCTTACCCTGACTGAGATGAACAAGGTTGTCACTGTCAAATGACAATAAATAGGCTACTGTGGGCTACTGTATTACGATATCAGCAAGTCCAATGAAACATAAGAACTCCATGTTTACCACCATATCAGGTGCTGACTACACATTACGAGACCAGCGTGCAGTGTTGCTGAGTTTGTCGGCATTAAAAATAACACCCTTCAATGCTGACCATTTAACTGCAGCATTAAACCTGCATTCACTGATTTTCTTTTGGCCACTTGGGAGCAGTGGAAACAAGCTGTAAACATAACAATATCACAGTTTAAGTGGATATGGGGAACTTGCAAGCAGTTGCTTATTTACACATCCAGCAGCTACAGAGCAACATTAGCATTCATTTTGTGTGTCTGGCCACCTGGTGAATGTAAGTCTTATTTTCGCTCTCCTTTTAGCTCTGCTCTGGTCTTTACTAACTCCTAAGAGAAATATCTGGCTCTTTAGCTCTTAAATGCACCGCTGTGTTCACCAGCTAGTCACTAACTTTGTCTGTGTGGTACTCAATACTCTTTTCAAGTCGAGTAAAGTCAATGTTAGTTAGCGTATATAGCCGAATGTCACAATTTACCTCAGGGGGCTTTACAATCTGTATAGCATAAGACACCCTCTGTCCTCAGATTCTTGTAGCAGATAAGAATCTCCTCCACCATATAACCTGGAAGGAGGATGGGCGACACACATACACACAAAGAAGCAAAACAGAAGTACATCATTCATACAGATAGGAGAATGAAACAAACGCTGACAGACGCTGCGGTTGAATCGTAAAAGAAGTCCTTTCATAATGACTTTTCTTTGACATCAATGGAAAATGTCACAAGGTCAAGGAAAGATGTCAAAGAGAATTCATAGGGCCTTGACACTAGGCTCTGTAATTACATGCCGACAGATGTTACTGACGTGGGTCTGCCTTGGTGAAATTACAGTGTTCCGAAGATGAATTACCAAAATCACATGCTTTTTTTTTTTTTGTTTTTTTGTTTTTCATCATTTTTTTTATGTTTTATTTTAAAATCTGATGATTTTGTGACTTGGAAAGTGCTCTTTATTTAAAGATTATGCCATTATTATTACTATTACTATTAATAGTATTATTTTGGATACCTTTCACTCTCTGTTCTTATGGTGTTCTTTCATGCGCATATAAAAGTCAACAGCCTGGTGGAAAATACTTCTTCATTACCAAGGTTAAAGTTGAAATAAATAGGAATATTGGCTACCAGGCACAAAGTAAAATGAAATGGTTGTCACATTGAGAATGGTTGCTCACGCTCACCTTCCTGTCCATTCATATTTATCAACATGAATCCCAATTATAATGATTTTGTGAAAATAATTTATGCATGATAGGGTTACATGTTTTTTTCATGAACAGTCAAATGGTGTGTCGCTTCAAATGTTGCTGCTGCAAGGAACTGTGGGACGGTAAAAAAAAAAGATGATAAAAAAGGAAGCACTGCAGCACCTTTCCTTAGCAACTAGAGAATCTGACCAGCTCCTGTCATGGCTGCCACTTAGAAACTTCTGGGTCATTTCACTCTGTGATGGACCTTTCTAAGCAAAAAAGACTATTCAGCCACAGCCAGAGAGAGAACGAGACAAGAGGAGAGGCTTTCACATTGCGCATAGTCATTTGATACGTAGTTATTCGGTTTTATTTTTGGCATTTAAAAGAAAAGGCTTTTTTGGGCCTGGCGGGACTTCTCATTGGCCTGGCAGCCCGCCAGGCCTGTCCAATTATAGGGAAATGCTGTGATATAAAAATACTGATTATAACGTTTTGATCTTGTCATATCATCTTTTTGAAATCTGTACAATAGCTTTGAATTCCCATGAGGCAGGATGCACACATACTCTTACATAAAACAACTTAATATATTATCAAAATTTAAAATGTTGAGCATTAAAGGTTCTATTTGCAGCATTTATTAACATAGCAGCAAACCACTATTTGCTTTGTAAAGACATAGCAATAGTGTTCTAAACAGAGAATGAAGCCATGCTAACTCATAGTGTGTGGTAATCCAAGCTTCTTTGTGGTTTGATTTGGTAAGTCGTTCTGGCTGTCTGTGCATGTTAGTGCATGTGTGTATCCCACTGGCTAGATAATCACTGTCTCTTTGCACTAAACTCATATGGCGGTTACTGCTAACATCAGTATGACGTTGTCACAGAAGTGTAGGCAACCCGGTCTTACTCTAAAGTCGTCAAAATCCAGCGCTTGGACAGTGACTTGCGGCGTCAGACACTGTTGAAAAAAGCCTTCCTTAAACATCGGCATGATAAGCAGCCGGTTGCTGTTATAGTTTAACGGCGCTCAGCGTCGTCGGTGGGTACCCGGCTGGACAACAACGAAAGTTGAGTCCGAGTAGAGCAGGTGGGAGGGTTTCTGGATGGGTCCAACAAACATCAACTTTAACCCAAAAGAGTGGCATTTGTGTCTCTTAAGATTCTAAAGCCAAACCCTTCTTTTTTCCTAAACCTAACCACGTGTTTTTGTTGCCTAAACCCAACCATGTGCATTAGTTGTTGAAGGAAAAAAAAATGCCAACTCATGGTGTTGCACTGACGTAGTGCATTTATTTTGAAAGAGGCTGTATGTAAATGTAAAATTTCCTGTGAAAACAGAAGTGTATTTTGAAAGAAGACAATGCATTTAACAAGCAGAACTTGACACAACGTCACAGAATGCCAACAACCAACACACCCAAACGTCGACATGTGACAAGGTCGGAGTGAGAATGTGTTGGTGTAGCGCCCACCCTCTGGTTCCCCCCTGGTTAACACTGTTAGCTCTGTCAACACTGTTACCATTGTTTAGCACTGTTTATGAAGTTAGTACAGTTAGCTGCTAGCTGCCAGCTCAGCTGTTGAGAGCCATGTCCGGACAATAGCCTAGATAATTAGTCAGTCCTGAATACAGTAAGTATCATCACCACAATGTATGTTCCTTTACAAAATTAAATAATCAGCATATGGAAATTATCATAGCTACCTGAACAAAATCTGGATTAAAAGGAAAAACTGAGTAATTATTCTTAATGTCATTTGTTGCAGTAGCTTGAGCACCTCAATTACAAAATGTGCTTGTAACATCTTGGGGAATATAATTGTTTCATATTAGGTGAGTCAGGTGGAACGTCTCTAAAATGAGTCCCAACCCTTCCAGAGACTTAATTTGTGTATATTTAAATGATCAATCAGCGAGATAATGACACAATCCCTGAGTTACGGTACTATACGCCCCCCTTGACTGATGTCTAGTTTCATATCACAGAAAGGTTCCAAGTGCTGCAGAATGACAGAAATCATTTGAAATGCACATTGGTTACTTTCACTTTCCGTGGCCCTGGAGAGACAGCCTTCACATAATATTCAAATGGAGACAGAGGGGTCAACTCATTACACAGAAATGAAAATCACCAGCACAAATGTCACTTTCTTTTGTCTTTCATCTCAGAAATGCTGATTGATTCTGCAGCCATCACCTCAGGGATGAAGTCAGTGTCAGGAAAATATGCAGGAAAAAAAATAAACTGGGTTGTTTCCTGCATTTCAGGTAATGTGTGTGATATCCGCACACAAAATTATTCCTTCGACTTCTTTGTACCGACAGCTGGAGGTCAGAGTAGACAGTTGCTTGGAGCTCTTTTTTCTTACATAATTTCCCACTGCTTTTTACCCTGAGCCGTGTTCTTTTGTTTCTCTTTTGACCCACAGTGGAGAGTGACAGCACGAAAGAATGACAGACATAATGCAGTTTGATCTGAAAAATCTGAGCTCTAAAATAGATTTTGAAGAAACAGTTGAATGACAGAAATAACTTAGATCAACATTTGGCAGCTTCAGCTAGTTATAACTTGAAGTGAAATTCAAAATGATATTTTTGTTTATAAAAGTATCAAAAACATCAGAAGAAACGTACTAATGGAGAACTAATGGATTGAGTTTCTGTGGTTGCTGTAAGACATTGTCACTCCTAGAATCTTACTGTTTAATAACGATATTGTGTGGGCTTTTAGTGGATATGAGCACTCGAAGCTAAGTTTAAAGATAATGATAAAGAGCGGTCAAAATCAAAGCAGCAGAGGCCAAGATATTCTGACTTTTAGTACCCAAGGGTCTGCATCCACAAAGCGTTTTTCTTTGGCAGAAAAATGGTGGCATTGCGCTGGGGAGTGCTTCTTCCCGGGGCTCAAAGGGCTTTATGACACGCTTTGTGTGGGTTTTGTTTCTATGACAACAGTATCTTGACACTGCCTTAAGCTAGGTAGCTAACATAATACTAAGAGGCATTAAGAGAGGGCTGACTACACTGTCAATAACAAGCTTACAGCACGTATGGTGATAAAAGCAGTCTCGCCATCAACATTCAGTGTCTGGCCCATCTGCTATAACAAATGGGCTTTTCTGTCTGTATTGTGAGACAATAGCTAATAGACAATAGCTTAAGGAGTGGCAGTGACATCACCAGCTCCTTTCTGGAAAGTTCAGTGATTTTTAACTGGAAGCACTTGGAGCAGCCGCACAAAAACCTGACAGCTGTTTTAGATTTAGTCTTAGTCTTGAGACAAAAATGCTTGTTAGTTTTAGTCGCATTTTAGTCATTCTTATCCTTCATAGTTTTAGTCTAGATGAAAATTTATGACATTTTACTCATTACTTTTAGTTACAATGTTTTCTATATGTTTTTCTTTATCTTCAGACTAATCCAGTAAGGCTAATCATGTATCAGAAATTAGAATCGGGTTATACAAAAAGTGTTATTATGACAATTTTTTTCTACAACTACAAATAAATTCTACAAACTTTACAAAGTTACAAGCAGTTTTTGACAGGTTTAAGGGGGGGTCACACTTGCTGATCATCATTTGAAAAGGTCAACATTTCTCTATTTATGCTCTCAACAACGTAGACACCACAAATATCTAATATGAGACAGCCAGGATTTTACCCAGGTTCACTGTAAACTCTGACTCATTGAACTCACTGTTAAGAAGCAGAAAACTAACTTCATAAAAGCCTAAATTCCTTCTTAATCTGCTACATGTTAGTCTGGAGCTTTAAACTGATGTCTTCGTGAATTACAGCTCACAACTCGCACCAATGGCTGACGCTGCTCCGTTGTGAGTGTTTTTGCTGGCTAGCAAAACATCCTGGTACAGACTATTTACTGGAGTTTGCCAGCCTGTCACTCATGTTGCAACTGAAGATAATTACAAGCAAGGCAGTTCTCAGCTTTCAATGTCCAGTAGTTGGACACAGACATTTTCGTTATGTCTGGTCTGGTCTCGTCAACGAAAATGAAGCATGGATTTTGTCATATTTTGTTATTATCAAGATCTGCTTTTAGCTCATCATCATCTCGTATTTGTCATGGAAAAATGGTTGTTGACAAAAAATTTGTTTCATAGTTTTCGTCAACAAAATTAACACTTGACTCTAGACAAAGGAGCTGGGTGCGACTGCGCTTTTTCTCTAGGCGGCCACATGCAGCTGTATATGCGCTCTCCTTGAAAAAAGATGCTGGTGCTACATGGACATAGGTCCTAATATGACTAAACCTAAAAAAACTTTTTCTCAAAATGCAACTCAATGGTGTATTTCAATAGACATTCTGCATAAATACCTATACTCTACTTATACTCGGATTCTGACGAAGACTTTTTACTTAATCGCTAATTACTTTATTGATTATTTTAATGATAAGGTAAATAATTTGAGGAGAAATATGCAGCAAATATGTAATCTCACCTCTACAACATTGATTAGTGATTTAATTATGAAGGATAAGAAGTGTAAATTTCAATTTGAAAAAGTTACAGTTGCTGATGTTGAGTGTTTGCTTCAAAAATGCAAGGACAGGCCAGCAGGTGTAGATAATTTAGATGCTAAATTTCTTAATATAGTTGCTAATTTAATTGCTGTTCCTGTCTGTCATATTATTAATTTGAGCATTGAAAAATGTATTTGTCCACTGGCATGGAAGACAGCAAAAATTATTCCACTTTCAAAGAATCCAGCTGTACCATTTTCTGGTGCAAATAGTAGACCTATTAGTCTGTTACCAGCCTTAGGAAAGATTATGGAGAGGATTATTTTTGATCAAATACAAACATATTTTGATGTAAACCATCTAAACTCAGATTATCAACATGCATACCGGCCAGCTCATTCCACTTGTACTGCATTGACACAAATGGTTGATGAATGGCAAGGTGAGCAAGATAAGAAGAATTTAGTGGGTGTAGTGTTACTTGATTTCAGTTCAGCGTTTGATGTGATAGATCATTTTTTGTTGTTAGATAAGTTAAAAAATTATGGCTTCACTTTAACTGCATTGAAATGGATGGAGAGTTATCTGACAAATAGGAGGCAGACAGTATTTTTTAATGGTAGTTTGTCAAGGGTTAGGGAGGTTACTTGTGGAGTGCCTCAAGGTAGTTGTTTAGGGCCATTATTGTTTTCTGTTTTTGTAAATGATCTGCCATTAGCTTTGAAAAAGGCTAAGATAGCAATGTATGCAGATGACTCAACAATATATATGTCTGCACCATCAGTAAGTGAGCTAAATACTATTTTAGATGTGGAATTGACGTCAGTGGTAGAATGGGTGACAAATAATAAATTGGTGCTTAATGTTGGTAAAACAAAGTCAATTATAATAGGATCTAGGTATCAGACAAAAGACGAACCAGTGCTTAGATTAAATATAAACAATATACCAATTGAACAAGTACAAGAGGCAAAACTTCTGGGTATTACCTTAGATCACAAATTAAATTGGTCAAAACAAATTGATTACACTGTGAGTAAGATGGGTAGGGGTGTGTCAGTTGTACGGAGAGTACTAAAAGATTTGCCATCAGATGTTATTAGACAAGTTTTGAATGCTTTAGTTCTGTCACAGCTTGATTACTGTTTTGTGATTTGGTCTGGTGCCACAATGAAAGAGTTAAAAAAATTACAAGTAGCTCAAAATAAAGCAGCGCGTTGTGCTTTACAGTGTTCTTACAGAACTAATGTGTCAGACATGCATGCCAGTCTGGGTTGGTTAACTATCAGGCAGAGATCCATCTATGTTTTGTTAAATTTTGTCAGGAATATTCTGTTGATGCGATCTCCAAAGATATTACATGAAAGGCTAATTTCTCAGTTTGCTCAACACGATTATCGAACACGATGCGTAACACAACGACGGTTCATTCTACCTAAAGCGTTAACAAGTGCAATGCAGAAAACAGTGATGTACAGAGCCATGGTGAGGTGGAATTCACTGCCACTTTATTTAGTTCAAGAGGATATTAAAGACCGTTTCAAAACTTTGCTAAAACAATATTTACAAATTTTTAAGGAAATATAGACAAGGAAAATGGTGTTTCAAAATAAGATGTAATGCTGGTGTGAGCAAAGAATGGAAAATGTAATTGTGCCCTATTTTCTTGGATTTCAATGGGTCGAAACACAGGATGGTTGATAGTTATGTTATTTAGGTTCATTCTGAAGATATGTTTATTATGAAGAATTATGAATTGTTTGTATATATGAGATAATTAAGTTTCTATGAGTTCAAGATTAATAATGATGGACTTATAATTTCTGTATATGACTTAATGTATGTTTTTTGAATGATAATATGTTTCTCTACCTTATTTTTTTTTTTTTAATTGTAAGTTAACGAGATGATCTGTTATGTTTGTTGTGTTTGTAGTTGTTGTGTGTTTAAGTGTGACTGTGTGTATGTGTGTGGACCCCAGGAAGAATAGCCAATGCTTATGCTAGTGCTAATGGGGATCCTAATAAACAAGAACAAGAACTTAAGCCCAGTCTGAGATGACTCTGATTACATCATTAGAGAATGTAATACTGATAACAACATTAGGATTGTTCTCAGACTTTAGTCCCATCATGATGTGACGCACACAATCAAGTCAAATTGCTTCTCTTTCAATGCCGGTAGATGTGAGAGGGAGAGCGGGACAATAACAGATATAGATGGAAGGTTGATGAAGATGACATCATTATTCAAATACTTATCTGCGAATACGTACATGGAGTTTTGTGATCATGTGTTGAATTGGTGTCTCAAAGATGTCCCTTTAAGATTTCCCAGAAATATTTTTTTGCTATTTTTTACTAAAAGTGCTCTTAAATGTTACGGTATCACATGAAAACTCAATGAGTAGAAGAAAATAATTGTTGAATGGAGAGAAAAAGTTGGGTACAGGCACAGAAGGGCTGGCAGGGAAAAGGAGGAGTGGGTAGCGAGCAGAGAAAAAAAGACGAGGTCAAGGATTCAGTCGTTCTGGAGTGTGGTCAAAAGCACTAAAAGCTTTATGCTTTAACAGGATTGTTAGGCAAGATACCTCAAGCCTCACTGGCTCATGTTGCTTGGAGCATAATGATTGGTTGGTGGGGTATTTTATATGCAGCATGGGTAATTAAATCGGTGGATACTGTTCCGGAATCGATATGAGCCCAGTGACATAAAGTATTACCACCAAACCACTCTGTGTGTGTGTGTGTGTGTGTCCACATGAGTGTGTAGGGGACAAAGTCAGAGTCAGAGAGAGGGAGAGAGAGGGTGAGGAAAGGGAACACGAGAGGCGGGGAGCGAGGGACAGAGTGGGCAGCACAAATTGCAAGCTAAATTTTTATTATGACAGATGAGATGGGTTATTGGAATCCAGGCAAGGCTCTTTGACTGTAGATGCCATTACAGGACACGGCTGCTTTAAATCTGGGTCACCTATCGACTTAACCTCGCATTGGGCATCAGCAGGGCCTCATTGCCGTGTAATTATGCCTGGAATAAATAGGGCATTTGGCTTGTGGCACTACACCACATAGCGTCTGGTATAATGGACAGTGTGGAATTCATTTGTTCTCTTCTGTTCTTTCCTAATCCCTCCTCTCAACCTCTATTAACTCTCTACATTTTTCATTTCTTCCTTTGAGCCCCCTTCTACCCTCTGGTTTTCAAGCCATCATTGTTTCTGTCCTTTTTTTGTGCCCCGCTTTATCTTATTCCCTGCTGTCCTTGAGCAGAAGGAATGGGGAGGGAGGGGGTCATCCGAGCCTCGGAAGGAACACACCATTAAGAAGGAAGTGTTAGCAAAACAGTGTTCGAGCTGTAACGCAGGGAGAGATGAAATTAAAGACAATCCCCACTATGTGAATTCAACCACAGCAGCCCAATTAGGGAGCATAAATATTCTCTCTACACTGAAACCCAAAGCCTCCTTATCATCTCTAGCTTACTGTTGTTGGGAGTTTTGAAGATATTTTGGGTGGCCATTTGGCTCCGTAATGCCTGTTCAAACCAGATCTGAGCGCAGCACATTACTGCCTGCAGAAACAGTGCTTCTGGCGCTTTGGCCACACAGCAGCTCAAAAAAAAAAAAAACTCCCCCTTAAGCTACTAGCAGGGTGTGCTCATACTCATGTGTGTGACCATCTTCCTTTGTGTGTCTTGCTGTGAGGTGACCGGCTCAGTAATTGGTCCTAGAGGCTTTTACCTGGCGGCGTCGACTGGCCATGTCACTGACTTTTTTCTTTTTCCTTCAACTCCAAGTGGCCTCATTGGCCGTTTAGAGCTCATTACCAATACTTTTATAAACCGTTTCAACTGTCATGAAAGGAGGGAAAAAAAATGGGAGTACATTTTTTTTTTTTTGTCATTAATTAAACGCCAGACTTTTGTTGGTAGAAGTATGTGAGCTATTTTCATGCACATCACAAAGAGAACAGACGCTGGTTCCTTTGCCTTCATTAGAATGAATTCTGTACAACTTGGCTTTTATTAAAAACAACAGGGGTTCCAGTCCCCGCTTCTGCCTTCATTGTTTTTAATCTTTGCTAATTAATTTGAAGAGGTCCTGATTAAAATAATGGAATTGTCGGGGAATACATTGTCTTAAGCTTATATGAATTCAGTGCAGCTGTTTGAACAGTACATACAAAGGATATGCAATAATTAAATACTTTTGAGCCACTCTGAGAATGTCTTGTTCAGCGCACATGCATGTTTTTTGAAATGGTCTATATAGTTAAATCCTTAGTAGAACTTCTTTTCTGTGTTAACAGCATAAGTAAAGTGTACAAAATTATTGGTTTTCCCAACCCAATCGCTGTAAGGTTATGTAGCAGATATGTTAAAACTTTACATTTCTTTAGGTTCCAACAGTGTTTTGGTTAGATTAAGGCACAAAAGACACTTGGTTATTGTTAGGAAAAAATCATGTTTTTGCTGCTTTTGGTGACTGATAACACAGTGATGTCTCTATAAAAAATAACAGCTTTTCATGACACTACCCTGGCAGAAAACGCAGCGATGTGTCGGGAAAAAACAACCACTTTTCATGGCACTATCCCCGGTGGAAGCACAGCAACAAGTCGTGAAAAACACCAACTTTTGTTGGCTAAAAAGCTGCTGAAAACATAGTAATGTCCTGCTTAAAAATATTCGTTTTTAGTGTTTGTTGATCTCGAACAGTGGTCTGCAGGTTGATGGGCATCTCATGCTATCTACGAGCCCCTCCTCCTCCACATGACAATGTCAGCTCATACACTACGTTACTTTGTAAATGTTGATCACATACATATGAAACATACAAACGTAAAGTATCCATAGTTTGCAGAAATGTACAATGCCAACATTTTCATCTGGCGACTGGGATGGTTTTATCCAGTTTAATCTTTACTGTTCAAACTGTGGATGGTGTGGAATATTGCTTTGAAGATGAGTAATGATATTAGTCCATTGATTATAGGTAAATACTGTATCAGGATGGTCCAACCCTACCAAAGGGTTGATGAGCTGGAGTTAGTTCTTACACTGTTAAATCTCCTACTGACTGCACTGACTTATGCTCTACAATCATGTTCCACATTAGTGCAATCAAGAAAAAGACATTAAACGTATGGCTGAAAAGTCTGGATGTTTACTGAGCATCACCAGGTTCATGTTTTCTCTGGGAGCTATGGGACTGTATGGCAGTGGTGACAGCAGTGCTACACAAGCTTATCTTCTCCATGATAACATTACATTACACCCGTGCTGACAGGCCAGATGCTGTGGGAAAAAAAACAACAAAGGCATCTTCAGAGCACAGATGTCTCTTAGAGTACTAAAAGACTTCAGATTTACTTATTTTCAACTAAAGATGAAAAGAAAAAGAAAATAACTTTTTTCCTAATACACAACCTCTTGTGGTCATGGTCATAATGACTGCTTTCTTTCATGAGCAAAGGCAAATATAGCGTGGCGTTAAAGCATTGCAAAACCTGACCCAGACCGAAATATCTCAACAAGTATGGATGGTTTACCATGAAATTTCAAACAGAAACTCATGATCCCCAGGGGATGAATCCTACTGACTTTGGTGACCCTTCGACTTTTCTCCTAGTGCCACCCTGAGGTTGACATTAATGGTTTTTAAAAGAAATGTCTCAACAAGTTCTGTCATGAAGTTTGATTTTTGGCCCCCTTAAGATGATTTGTAACAATTTCAGTAATCCCCTCATTTTTGATTCAGCAACATCATCAGGTTAAAATTTTGATTCGTCCATTACCTTGGTTAATGACCAAAATTCTAGTTTTAGTTCTAATGACCTAAACTTAACCATACAGCTGGCAGATCAGTTCATGCAGATCCTTTCACAGCCGACGTCATCAAAAATATCTACAAGAATGTTGGCAACAGCATTTTTTAAAGGCGTTGACCATTGGACTGAGGACAAGATAAAAAATTCTTGTTTCACAGTATAACAGAAGCAGAGGGGTTGGACCCCCTTCTGCCTTCAGAACGGCCCTAATTGTTCACAGCATAGATTCAACAAGGTGCTCGAAACATTCCTCAGATATTTTGGTTCGTATTGACATGATAGCATCACACAGTTGCTGCAGATTTGTCAGCTCTGTTGGACTGAGATCTGGTGACTGTGGAGGCCATTGGGGTACAGTGAGCTCATTGTCATGTTCAAGAAACCAGGTTGAGATGATTTGAGCTTTGTGACATGGTGCGTTATCCTGCTGGAAGTAGCCATCAGAAGATGGATACACTGTGGTCGTAAAGGGATGGATACGGTCAGCAACAATACTCAGGTAGGCTGTGGTGTTTAAACCGTGCTCAGTTGGTACTAAGGGGCCCAATGTGTGCCAAGAAAATATCCCCCACACCATTACACCACCAGTGTGAACCGTTGATACAAGGCAGGATGGATCCATGCTTTCATGTCGTTTATGCCATACTCTGCCCCTACCATCTGAATGTGGCAGCAGACCAGGCAACGTTTTCCAGTCTTCTATTGTCCAATAGCCTCAGTTTCCTGTTCTTAGCTGACACCCGGTGGTACCTGGTGTGGTCTTCTGCTGCTGTAGCCCATCTGCTTCAAGATTTAACGTGCTGTTCATTCAGAGATGGTCTTCTGCATACCTTGGTTGTAACAAGTGGTTATTTGAGTTACTGTTGCCTTTCTATCATCTTGAGCCATTCTCCTCTGACCTCTGGCATCAACAAGACATTTTCACCCACTACTACTGCTCACTGGATATTTTCTATTTTTCGGATTATCCTCTGTAAACCCTAGAGATGGTTGTGTGTGAAAATCCCAGTAAATCAGCACTTTCTAAGATACTCAGACCAGCCCGTCTGGCACCAACATCCATGTCACGTTTAAAGTCACTGAAATCACCTTTCTTCCCCATTCTGATGCTCGGTTTGAACTTCAGCAGGTTGTCTTGCCCATGTCTACATGCCTAAATGCATTGTGTCACTGCCATGTGATTAGCTGACTAGCTATTTGCATTTACAAGCAGTTGAACATGTGTACCTAATAAAGTGGCTGGTGAGTGTATATCTGGCCAGCAAATATTGGGCCACTTGCTACTGCCTTCTACCCACTCACTAAAAGCACACGGATGTGGAAGTCGGTCATCATTTGTCAAAGTCAGTTTGTTTAGGTTGCCTTTGTGATCTTTAGTGCTTGATGCCCTTTCATAGCTTGACAAGCTATTGCACCGCCCATTCCTTGCTTGCTGTACTGTGTGCACACACATAGGTACGCTGTCATTGTTTTCAAACTATAAAAGGGTCTATAGGCCATTTTGGGAGGTGCTGACAAACATTGCTTTGCAAGCAAAATGCCATATTTCACAATAACAGATTTTAAAGGGGTTTTTTTTTCAGTGTAAGAAAAGTAACGGCCAGAGTGATCCATATAAAAAAAAATATTTTTTTCAATAGTATTTGAAGGATTCATCTATATCAGGATAATTTCTGTCCAGATTTTTATTTCAACACTCTCCCCTGGTGCTTAGCAGGCCCCATTTTCTGTCAGCTCTAAACAGGGTGTTCTGGTCTGCTCTTGTCTGTCCGACAGGCAGGCAGCTAAAAGCTCATTTTGGGTACAGCGAGTCAGAACACATGGAACCTGTGGTAGAAACTCTCTGAGTGCTCATCTCAGGCTGACAGCAGGCAGTCCCTCAAGCATTACCGTAGTTGGCCGTGACTGATTTCTCCGAGGCAGACAGAGCCACAGGAGGCTAAATGTTCTGCTTAGGCTCGTCCGTTTTGATTTGCTCTAGATGCACGGCTGTTTGACATTTTGTCTTTTGGATGTGCTTTCTTTGTATTCACACTGTTAGCGACGCTTGTTTACACTCAGCAAACACCGCTAAAGGACAGAGAAAGCAAGGACAGGTGTGTGGGATATAATAGGAAATTATTTTTAGATTTGAGCTTTTAGATGACCTCTCTTGGTTTTTCATTATAGTGAAGTACATTGTGTGTTTCCACTGTTGTAAACATGGATGATACTGCCTCAGAATGCTGTAACCTGCATTCAGTTATTTAAAACTTGGAAATATAAATGATAAGAATTTTTCAAGTGAAGGTCTCTGATGCCTTCTTTGCTCTCAAAGCACATGAAATGTTTATCCATGTGGATGCAGGTGTCACCTGTTTAGCAGATGGTGGACAGAGGGACAGGATGATTCATGCAGTGACCGGCTGCACAAATCCGCCTGCATGTAGGAAAAGTAGTTATTATATTTATCCAGTCAAAGCCTCGGATATTAATTTAATATTTTCTATTTGAAGACAATCTCTTATGTTGACAGTGGCAGCAAGAGGGATGCACCGTGCATGGCTTTTGTCAAAGCTTTTGTACACAGACCTTAAAAGATTGCAGAATGAAGCATTTCATTTACTTTATTGTCAGTTTGAGCTATAGGAGGATGTTTACAGTGACAGCCTGCCAATAGAGAATAGGCTCAGGGTAAGAATAGCTAGCGCTGGAGACCCTTATGGTGTATGTACACTGCAGAACAGTTGCCAAGGCGACGTTATCACCCATTATCCATCATTGGAAGCAACAAATCCGGGCCCTGCTATTTATTCTGTTGTTTTCTCAGAAATGGAGGCGACAGATCGTGTGATGGCGAAGAGAGTACATTATTGATCAACACAAGACCCGACTTGTGCGCTTGTTCGTTCTCTGATGGCAATCCCACAGGCCTTCCAGTGAGCAGAGCGGTGGGCTATCTCGTTCGACGGTGGTTTATGGGGCCTGTCATTGGGATGTGGAGGAGCATGTACTACAAAGAGAAGCCAGGCCAGGAGACTCCCCAGGGAGGGAGGAGATGTGGCAGGTGGGGGTCAGAGGTTACAGGCTGTGAGTATAACAATCTATGGCTAAGATTCTAGGGTGGAAGAAAGAGAGAGGAGTTTGTGTTGTTTGTAGGGGGTGATAGTTGATACAACACTTCCACATACATACTGCTTTGAGCAGAGGATACCACAAGCTTTTATTGTCGTCCAGAAAAACAGGAAAAGACTTGTACCTACATTTCTATGAACACATAGATTCAGTCAGTCATATCCGGCTTCATCAGGTGCCAAAAATACTCATCAAACATCACACATCAAAAACTCAATATGCTGCTGCAAATACACACTTATCTTGTGTCTCTTTCATGTTTAAAAAAACGTAAGTATTCACTTGTGGCCGTGCTTTTTAAGATCTACATCTTTAGTAGAAACAGAGGTGCGGACTTGAATCACAAATTTGAAGACTTTAGATTTGACTTGACAAAATCAACTAATGGTTACAACTTAATACCATATTACAAATTACATGTGAACCAAAAATTAACATGCAATATGTGAAGTAATAAAAGTTTATTACCATCAATGGGACATTTACTTTCATCCGCCGTGTTTCTGCATATATTATAGCAACTCAAAAACTCATGTACCAACATTTTCAGTGACTTTCCGAGTTGTTCTGACTGGAGGGGGCATTCATGAGTCAGGAACTTATTTTTCTGATTATAGCGACACCACATGAATGCAGGGTCAGTTCCCTAGATCTACTTTGAAGCAGTCTGACAGCATCCCACCACACGTGCAGGAGAGAACCATGAAGAAAAAACATTACGTTACTGAGTTGGAAAAAAAAAGACAGCAAAGATACTCATGTTCACATTAAAAACTAGGAACCGCTATGCAAAACCTGACAAGGACAGGACAGAAAGATACAAAATTCATTCTGTTGTGGTCCTGGTTAATGCTATGAAAGTGCAATGTCAGCGCTACTTTTTTTATGATTAAAGGATAACTTTGATGTTTTTCAACCTGGACCCTATTTCCTCACATAAATTGATAAAAGACACCGATGTGAAAAACAGTTTTTGAAATTGTTCCAGTATTGAGGGAGCGTGCAGCGGCCAGCAGCTGCGGAATGAGCTGCAGTGGAAACACACGGGGCAACTGAACATCCTCTGTCTGTCCATTAAAAGTGGTTATTTTTGACACAGAACGGCTCAGATCTGAAGTGTCTGAAGTGTCTCTACCTTTCACTTGATCCGGTCTATTTGTTATTGCCTTGTTAAGCAGAAGTCTCCTTCAGAAATATCACGAGATGTCACTTGTACCATGAAAGATATTCACTGTCATGGATGATTATTTACCTGATATCAATCATGTGGATGAAGCTTTCAAATGTGACCACCGCCAGTATATATGTGAGCTGCAGTATATGTATGATGAGTGGACATACATATTTTATGCGAACAGTTGTCCTTCCTATACATCAAGGAGATACCTACTGGCTATGAATGACGATGGTATTGTTAGTTATTGTATGAAACCCTATACACAGTTTTTTCTAATAAAATAATCATGTGTTATTTCCCCTGCAGGTACATTTGTGATGTTACAGCAACAAAGAGAATAGTATAATAACAAGAAGCATCAGCAAGATGTATTGAATATGTAAAAGAGTAAAATAAAAACCTCCGCTGCCTTTTTTTCCTCACTCACTCCCCTTGCCCGTTCATAATGCATATACTCTGGCTCACATAAATACGGGCAGCGGTCAAATATAAAAGCTTCATTCACATGATTGAAATCAGGTAAATAATCATCCATGACACTGAACATCTTGTAGATAACACTAAACTACATTTGCTGTAAAATACTCAGATTATCATACTCTCTCCAGAACTAAAAAAAAAAAACACTTTTAATAGACGTACAGTGACGATATTTAATTGCCCCGTGTGTTTGCACTGCAGCTCATTCCGCAGCTGCTCATTTTGACGTGTTTAGGACTTGAAACTCAAAGTTTAGGACTTGGGACTTGATTTGGACTTGCCAGTCTTGACTTAGGACTTGAGTGCAAAGGCTTAGACTTTCTTGTCACTTGCAAAACAATGACCTGGTCCCACTGGCGGGAACAAATGAGCTGCATGGACAAGGTAGAGAAGTCAGAAAGTATCTGTATAGGAATTGACACAGTGTTGATTTTTTTTTGTTCGTTTTGTTTTGTTTTTCCTGAAACTGTGAAGAAAAATAAAGCATGAACTTACTATTATTTTTTAAATTCAAAATGAAATAAAATAAATGAAAAATGATCAGTCCTCTTAAATGTTGTAAAGGGAGAAATATCTTCAGGCGATGTTAGTTTATGATGCTACAGTATGTGAGCTTGTTGAAAAAAGGCTATACAGGGCTATAACGTGCTCCAGCTGGTAGCACACTACAAAAGTTGGCAGTACGTCTCCTAGCAACACTGGCCCTAAAATGTCAGTGAATCACTGCCACGGGAAATACCCACTCAGAGGCCTCAGGCTGAGATGTTGTTTCCACTAATATGTCCAAAAACTGTTTTATCCTATTTTTAAAAACAGTGCACAGTAGTTGCAGTAGCATTATAGTTCATATCTCCCTACATAAAAAGTGAGACAGAGTCCAAAATGCGTTCGTTCCATATAAACCCACACACACCTTCCCCTATCAAAATAAGAGCAGTGCGACACTCTTTCTAAGACCGGTACAAAGATGGCCTTCCTCTGTTAGAAAAGATATATGAGATGGAAGATACAAAGCCAAGGCTCTTAATAAAAATCATCCATTTTTGTCAGAGCTGGCCAGGGGAAAATTTGCAGCAGCATCAATAGACAGCTCCCCCCCCTCCACTTCTTTATCTCACCCTACCTCCATCTCCTCTCCTTTCTATCTTTCTCTCTGAACAGCAGCACGCATCTGCACAGAGAAGGAGGGAGCGTCACCTCGACTGTCACCGATATCTCCTAAATCATTTTGTCTCTTTCTGAAGGCTGACCTCTCCGCTGTACATTTTTGGGCTATCAAGTAGCGCTGAAAGTCACACTTATCATGAGGTAAGGGATGACTACCAGACTGCCATCTATTTCTCGATTTTCGCCGCGATGGGAGTGTGTAGGTGTGATTGAATTCTCCCCACTCACCCTCATCTTGAGCATTTAGGGCCCACTGTGGGAGAAGTTAAGTTGACTATCCAGAACTGCGCCATGCATCCCTCAAAGTAGATTACTGTTACTTCCTCACACCCTGGATGGAGGTTTATAGTCAATATGCTGCTATATGAAGAAAAATGTTGCAGCAGCAGCCGAGCTGCCCCCACGTTTTCAAATAATGCACCACTGTTCTTGATGGTTTGTGAATCACTCCCTGTAAATGTTGAGTAGTCTGCACTGAGGATACTGAGGGGTAAATATGATAAGAGAATGCGTAAACACATCAGTCATACTGGTGTTGCGGAGGTTGTTGATATACTCCTGTAGGTGGGATTGTCATGCCTGGGGATGGTGGTGCGACTCCTCTCCAGGAGAGCATGAAACAGGATTACGAGCACATCAGCAAACATGCAAACCACAACCTTTATTTCGGGACAACTACTTGTCAAAATAATATGGTTGCTGACTTTAACCTTTTTTATGTGCGGTGTATTTTTCTGGATGTAGCACTCAGTCTGATAGGAAAAAAATAGAATCATGTAAATGAACTTCCTGCAGCAACCAGGATCGGTGTTACTTTGTTTAAAAATAGTGTGACACACTTGCACCCCAAGTGTAGCATTTTCACACGGTGTGATTTGTGTGATGTCACCTATTTCCTGGTGGTACCAATAAAGCTTGTCCTTTTATCATGGGGATGTCATATGCCATCTTATCACCTGAACAGAGTGTCCAAAGTGATTCAAAGAGAGCTTGTCATTCAAGTGAGAGTCACTCTTCAGCATGACTGACAGCTTTCTGCCTGCAGCACGTGCTCTACCAAGAAAATTTATCGGCAGGCGGGGGGAAAGTAGATTGAAGTTCTCTCCAGTACGACTTTCCAAACCTTCATCACTTCATGTTCTTCTCCCGCCCCCAGCTTCACGCATCCCTAAACATTCAATTTTTTTACGCCTGTATGGTGTAGAAAGAAATTAGAAACACTTGACATCATGTGCAGCAAGTGATTTATTTAAGTGGTGTAAGTGCCACAGAATAATTAGTGAATGTTGACAAAACTCTCTAAAACTTAACAATTTTCATATTTAATTAGGAGAAAATTACAACTAAATTAACTGACAACATTTTAATAGTTTACAAGTCTCTGTAATTATAGAACACAAAAAATACAATTTTCAAAGAGGGAACTTATTAAATATTTGGGGACACTACATTTTAAAAGAATGAATTTTTTGAATATCCTTTCCAATGAAGATTCATCAAAAATATACAGTAAGCCTTTTTTCCCCTAGTAATGGAGCCAGTTATAGGATGATATACGCTTTTAGTGTTAATCATGACAAATACACTCACAATAAGTTAACTGTGGTGAATTTTCATGATCTTGATAATCTTGAAGATTGCATTCAGCACCATCTAAAGAGATTTCTGGACAATGGACAATAAGAGGCTCTGCAAAAACAGGCTGCCTATGCACTAACCTCAAAAAACACAAAAGATCTAAATCAACCATTGTCATATTCATATTATAAGTTATAATGCCATTTGAAAGAGTTCAAAATGATTGTTTGTCACTAAAAATTATGTTCACGAAAAAATAATGTGTTTGCTATCTGTAATGCAATAAAATATTTCTTTCCTAACAACGCGAAAGGCAAAGTGATTTCAGCATGTTTTAGTGGCATATTCTGGCAAATTAATTTAAGCATATTTTGCTTATCATCAGAATAATATTGTAAATAGCAATTATTGTTGCCAGAGTAATCACGACATGAAGTTTTCATAGTGTCCCATTCCTAATTGTAGTGTAATCCACAAGAGACCATGAATATGTGAGGTGATTTTGGAGACAGTACACTTTTTGAAAATGAATTTACTGAATATTTTTTGTAGGATCTCTTTTTTCTACAGCACTTTGTAGACTGTCCTTGACCATATTTGTTTTGATTTTGGATGTGATGTCAGGTGACCAAAATTTAGGACAATGTCTAATGCCAAGATCAGTTTGAATACTGATGACAGATGATGTTGATATGTTGTAACATACCTTTTATCCATACCTCGCGACATTTAGTAAACCAAATTATGCAAAATGTCAAAATGTTAACTTCCACACAATGTTAAATTTTAATTTCAGTGGGCATTTAAAATATCTTCAATCTGATTTTTAACCAAAATTTAATGCCTGTCCAGCATAAGAGTCTAACATCTTTCTGACATCGTACTGGCGTCTGGTACCAGCTGGCTGAGCACTTGTTTCATAACTGACTGTACAGAGAGAGCAACGTTATTTGTCCAGCTCGGAGGACGCCGTGTTTTGATGAAAATTAGATTGCAGCTTATTGTCTACTTCACCCACTTGCTTTAGGGATTGTTCTTTACTTATTGGAGGAGGGGGGTGGTTTGGGTTTGAGTTAGTTTTTTTTGTTGTTTTTTTGTTTTGTTTGTTTTGTTTTTTCTTTTTGACCCTCCCCAAAGCAACAAATATTTTTCCTTAAGCCTCCCTAAGTAACTTGGGACCCTCCCCCCACCACAAATTAATTAAAAGTTAAAGATGTAATCCTGGAGTTAACAAAAAAAAAAAAAACTCAGTTTTTCACTCTTGTTGTGCACACTAGTTAATTAGTTAGTTTAGTGACTTTTTGGGAGTATTTAAATGACATTTAGAATAAAGTGATTTTGACAAAATATCACTATTTTAAGCTTAGATTTGTTCATGTTTTTTTCTGATGGAAATGCTCACTCTGCACAATGTGTTCAAGCACCATCAGAAATGTAAAAATCTGACAATAATTTAAGTTTTTACAGTTTCTGGTTATGACAAATGGTGTAATTTTGCTTTTTTTTTTAGGAGAACATGTGGGCGGGTTTGGAAGGAAAGTTTTTTTTTTTTTTTTAATCTGTGGTAAAATAAATCCAAAATATTTAAATTTACATTTAAATTTGTATGCCCACTCAAGTGATGCACTTTGACATGCCTCCCCATTTTTGCACCATCCCCTTCCCTCTCATAAAAAATGAACAGTCCCTTAATGTTACATCTATGAGTAACTGATCCAGGAATTTATTTGTTAAATCTTTCCAGCTTTACCAAACTGGTTTAGGCAGGCAGCTGCTGCCCCCACTTCCTGGTACTGAATCTGTTAGTGGTACAGAGTGGAGGACCGCACCGGCCTCCTTTCACCCTGCTGACAGATTTCAGTAAGGGGGAAGGAGGGAAGATGCAGTGAGGATGCTGTGGAAGTATATGTTCCACCCCTGCGTAGAGGAATCTGATTGGACCTTGGCTTTTGCCTGCCTGCTCATATGACTGGCTGCCGCAGTTTCTCTCCTGACGCTTGGTTACCCACCGTTTGTCAGCCAGCTCCCATCATGCCACACGCCCCTGCAGCTGTGTAGCTGTGGGCAACACACACCTTGTCACCAGCACGAGCATGATAATATATCCATGAGTTAAGTGCACAGGCCGTCACGTCCTGAACACACGCACCTCGTCTCACACGTAGAAACACAAGCACACTTTTTTTCTCCCCTTTACGCCTGTCCGATCACATATCCAAACAGCACCAACGACACTGTTACAGACTTCCCCACTGTCTCACCATTTGACCACTTCCTGGCTCCAAATGCCACAAAATCCAATCGCTGCACAGGTTGTGGTGTGAAATGAGAGGCGGCAGACACCCACTCATATGATCTTTCACAGTCTGTTGGAGCGGAGAAATATGGAGCAGGAGGATGGCTTACCTTGATAAGCAGAGGAACCTTTCCTGTTTTTACACGATTCAAATATGGATACACACTACAAAGATGTATCTCCTCCCACCAGCCGCATGTTTTTCAAAGGACCCCCTTCTCCTTTCTTCTCCTCCCCGCCCTCCACTCCAACTCCTGCTTCCTCCATCAGTGTCGCCAATTGCTTTTTTCTCAGCCTGCTTTTAAATTAGTCTGTCTCCCCATCCCCGCCTCTCATGTTATTTTCATAGAAGGCAATCCAAAGTGAATTGCATGTTAATTCAAATATGGGATCACTGTCCCTCACAAGAGATAGTGGACAGAAAGCAATTGGAGCAAAGGAACAGGGTAGACATGTCTCGCAGACAAGCCCCAAATGTGTCTCCCGCCGGGCAGTGACAGAAAATGCAAATAATTTCTGAGTCTCACTTAGCCAGTGTCTAGACGCTGCACTCTTGACTTTTAAGATACAGCACACTTTTAAAAACAATGTATCTGTGAGTAGCAGTTATTTGTCAAGCCTCTGATTGCATTTATAGGTCACTAACTTTGCAAAAGGTTTTGTTTACTATGCATCAGAGGGAGTAAAAAAGAAAACTTCTGATTAAAGGTGTTATTAATTTAGAAGAAGGCGTTCACACATATACTGTACACGCACACTAAATGGGGGCCTCAGCCATGGCATGAATCACAAGCAGGAAGCCTGTTCCTTGGTCACAGCCATATTGATGAACATCTACATCCAATATGTTGCTCCATTGATTCTTCATTATTCCAATTCCCTTGACTGTTTCAATGTGGCATGGCAGCAAGATGTACACAATTAATTTGTGCTTTCTATTAAAACCGAGTCATTAAAAGCATGCTGCACAACAATTCATAATTAAAATACCAGCACCAGCGAGAGGTGAGAGTCTCATTAGTATTGGTGCCATGTGCTGTTTATTTCCTTGACTAATTTAAACAGCCAGTTTTAGCTGCTGCTGTGATGATTTATGTACTGCACATATGTATTCAGGTGCTTAGAGATGGTGACAATACGAGGAAAAATGGGTTTCTTTAATTACAAACTGAAGCAGTTAATTACAAACAGGTCTTTAAAATATATTTTTATGTGAAAGAGTGGAGGCAACATATTAATAGTTTATCACATGTTCATGTGGCAGTCTCCAGTACTTTTGTTTATGACCAAATCCCTTTTCAAGTAATTTCCATCTGCGTTAGCTGTAGTTTGTTTTTATACTTATTAGCAAATGCAAGCTCAGGGCTGACAAATGAAGTCACTGCGAAGTGCCAAAAACTGCAGTTCCTTGAATGGCCACTTGAGGCTGGCTCCAAGAAGCTTTTTCCAGGTAGTACATTTTGTTTTAATGGTTTTGAGCATGTTTTTTGCTAACAAAATACACTGTGCACTGTGCTAATCAATCTAGAAGCTAGCATGAGGGTTAGCTCCAATCTCTTGTCCAAATACAATAAAACCTCAATTAGTAACCCGGGCTATTATTTGCTTGAATCACTAACTCAACGGGCTTGTATTTGGGACAGGCCTTTAATTCCTTTGACACAAGGTTCAAAGGCAGAGTCACCACTTGTTTTTTTGTCATGCTGGTAAATCTGAATGACCACGATCTCTCTGGTGCTCGTGCTTTCAATAAAGTAAAATTAACCGAGCTAACAATGTGCAGCATCTTCATATTTACAAAAGTTTATTCTAAACAGCTAACTAACATTCACTCTAGTGGGTAGTCAACAATCCGGTTTCATACATCCAAAGAACTTCTATAAAAATGAATTGCTTGGCAACCAGACGAGGCCTCTAATTGAGACAGGCCTTT
Source organism: Cephalopholis sonnerati (assembly GCA_019142605.1). Taxonomy (NCBI): domain Eukaryota; kingdom Metazoa; phylum Chordata; class Actinopteri; order Perciformes; family Serranidae; genus Cephalopholis; species Cephalopholis sonnerati. The sequence continues at coordinate 24,140,442 of JAGQAX010000022.1, read as the reverse complement.
TTTTGTAAAATGTGTAGCCACACCAGGCTAGTGATACAGACTGGGCGTTTAATCTGGACAAGGCTTTTAACTGAAGTTTTACAGTATATTTACTTCTGGCTCCAAAATCCAAGATGGTGACGACCAAAATGCCAAAGTCGAGGATTCAAATGGGAGTCCACAAACCAATGGGTGACATCACAGTGGCTATGTCCATCATTTTATACAGTCTTTGGCTAACACGCTAAACTACAGTGATAACCATGGTGAACTTTACCTGCTAAATGTCAGCATGTGAGTCAGTGTAAACATGTTAGCATGCTGATGTTAGCTTTCATAGAACCGTTGAGGTTAGATTTACGTTAATAATTGACTCTGGCTCAATAAAACCTTAATTGTGAGTGCCATTTACAGGTGAAGTCAAATACGTGCAGTAGTATTCCAGCCGGCTGATGTTCTCCCTTAGCACTGAATTGTTAAAGTATCAGTCTTTTGTCAATATCAGTGTTGAGTGCACAGTGTCACAGACATAGATCTATGCAGCGATAATGAGACACAATTGATTAGCTTTGCCTCTCAAATGAGCCCTTCACAAGGAAATTGAAATAACACACAGTCAAACCACACGGACATGATTAATGATGTTTTGAGATTGGGATCTAGTGGTATTTACATAATCAGCAGGGGAGAATTAGCTATTTCCACTGCTGTGTTGTGTGTCAACAGCAGCCCTGCTCTTCCGTCAGTCTGATTGTGTTGCATTGTCTTAAACTCTTGATTTCTAAAATGCTTTGATGAAGTGATTGTACAGATAATGAAGAGAGTTGTGAGACTGACTTGGGAAAAACATCATGAATAACCATAAAAGAATATGTATGGATCTCGTTATGTACTTCCTGAGGACACAGAGGGGAAGCTTTACAGTTTCAGTTTGACAGCACAAGCAAATATGCATATTTGAGCTAGTTTACATAAACAAACAATATTTGTTTGTTTTTAAAGTTTTTAAAATCCCTGAAAACTGATTTATTTACCTGATTTCCCTGATCAGAATGGATTGACATTGGTCAGCCAACAATATTACTAATTAGTCCCAACCACTTCAAACCAGCGAGAGTACAGACAAAAACACAAGAAAACTCATTTAAAAAACCCGAACTTTTCTAATTTTGGCAGAATGTCATCACTCACAGTAAGCAGCTCACTGTGAAAATAGGCTTTCAGAACCTTTAATGCTGTCTCAAGGTTATCATTATCAGAATTAGAGAGAAAAAAAAAACATTCTTATGTAATACGACATTTGCTTGCGACTTGTGCATTAACATAAAAATAAAGAGCTAAAGCTGTGAAGATTCACAAACTGTTGTTCCCTAATGAACCTTAAAACTGTTCCCAAATTGAATGGAGTGATGAAAGTGGGATTTGTAATCGTCAGGGCTGGATGAAATTAATTGCCCTGCGCATTTTGGATGGTTAGACAAAGTTAAACATCGACTGCTGCTGAACAGTGATTTCAGTGTGTTGTCAAATTAGAGTTAATAGGTTATTGCAAGTTAAAATTACACAAGACAGAACAATAAAAGGAATAAAGTGTGCAGGAAAGAGAGGAAAATGTGGTAGCTACTACCTAAATAATATAAAACAAACGAGTCAAAACACAAATTTACACATTATATAGATAAATGTAGATAATGTCAAGTAAGAAAACATAAGCTAAATGGAAACAACTTTATCATAGACTGTAAATGACCTTAAAGCAGCATGTTTAACTTATTTAACAATAAAATAAGAGCTACAACATCATCTAGATGGTGCACTGACTTGTAATAGGGAGAATGGTGCCTTTGTGATTCCTACTTTTTGCCTTTTGCACTATGTAACTTTGGCGAGCGTGTTGGATCTCCAGGGAGAAGAGTGTAATACTTAATGGTACTAGCAAGCTCGGCTTTTTGGCACTGCTTTTTGTTTTCTTCTCTCAATGCTTCATCTGCGTGGGTGTGATTTTGATGTTTTCTTCTGATAGTATGTTGACAGTTTGAAACGACAATCAGACAGCAGTGTACATCCCTGCCAATGTTATTTACGAAGGATTGACACTGATAAGGTTACCAGCCTCGCAGTCTTTCATAAATACCATTGGCAGAGATGTACACTCTGCTTTCGGATGGTCGTTTTCCCCGTGAGCCAGATCGCTACCACTTACCTCAGGACAGTATAAACATTTGCAAGCTGCAGGCACAATTTGTATTCATGACAGCGGTGTCTCACTCTGAAAATGTAGGCGTGCCAAATCACAGAAATATCAACTCTTGTATGATTTTGCTTTAAAGCAAGCGTGTGTACTGTAACTTTGCTAAACAGCAACCTCTGCTGCTACAAGTGGCAACTGTGGGTTAATGGTAAGTATGGAATAGTCATGAATTCAGTAATGATTTAGTACTGTCACTCACAAGATTATCTGTTTGGCAACATTAGCCACAATTAGTTCCAGATCATACCCAAGCCCCCACGAACAGCATGGGGCTTTGAAGCCAATTTGACATAGCGGTTAAACGTGGAATTACAAAGTCCAGGTCGTTCACCTGATACCATAGGGCCCAAAACACCTTTTTTCCATTGGGAAAAGGATGTTTGTAAATCAATGAATATTTTTATTGGTACAATATTATCACGATATTTAGGTCACGATACGATATTATTGCGATATGTTGAGTATCGTGATAAAATAAATTGCGATATATTGCAATTTATTTACTTTTTTTCCCAACTGCAAATTTTTCCTCGAAAGAAAACTTTGTCAACATCAGGTTTACCTTATAAGATAAAGTTTTCAGTCTGTTCATCTAACTTAATCTTTTTTTTGTAGCAAAATGTGACGCAAAGCCAACAGACTGACCAACACTGTCATAAAATGCTGCGTACACCTGACAAACTGAACTGCTGGCAGCTTTAACGCCCTCTGCGAGGTCAGATGACGCGCGTGAGCCAACACTTTACATTCAGGTATCCAGCTAAGCGAATGTCAACAGCCCATGTAAGAAGCATTGTCTGTTACAACCACAAGGTTTTTGTTGGCAATCCCCTCACTCCTGCATTTTGCAGGAGGTCTGCAGTGTTTGCTCCAGTATGACTTTGGTGTACTGCTGCAGTTTGGAGAATGTGAGTTCTCAGTTCTCTGTGAGACAGTGTCCCGTTATAGTCACATATGAATCTACTGACCTTGAAGTCCAGGCGTCACGAGTTAATGCCACCCTTCCTGCCTGTACTCATACTCCTCAGCTTTATGCTTCACTTCTCTGTAGAGCCTGGGTATGGCTGTGTCAGTAAAAAAACATGGAGACAGAGTCACATACCTGGGTTCCAGTGTTTTTAGCATGTAACATGTAACATACAGCCTTCTTCTTTTTCAACAACGCTGTATGGACACAGATTTTTGCACAGGAAGTAGGTGATGGACTTAGGTGTTATTTTCTTAGCTCTCTCAGGTTTAGCGTTAGCTTGGCCATCAGCGGCTATCACAATCTCTGGATGGTGGTGTGTGAGTTGAGCCCTCATATTCATAGTATTCGCAGAGTATTCTCGTATAACAGTGCTTGCAAATTGCAGTATCGTGTCATATCTAAGTCCTTCTTTCCTTTAGTGATAAAAAAAAAATCCAAAATAAGTCCAGACATTTGATTTCAACGCTGATCGCAGGTTTCTGATTTCTTTCTCCGGTGCCTACATCTTTGTTTTGATGAACTTCTTGCCAAATGCCACTGACGGAGACCTCTGCTGACCTCACCAGGAAAAAAAAAACCCATCAGCACCATCTAGTGGACCGAAAAAGCTTTTGATTTTATTATTCTATTTCCAAATGTTGTATTAACATTTGCAAAAATTAATAATGTATATAATAAAAGATCAATACTTGGCGTCAATGTATTGATACAATATCAACATGTAAAATATCGCAATAGAATGCTGCAGCGATTTTTCTTTTTACCCCTGCCCTTAGTCACAACATTTCATGATCGTGTCATGATCAGGATTTGATACTTACAGTTCAATAACATAGATAAGTACAGAGGAATCATTCATCCATTCATTTTCCGTAACCGCTTATCCTCCTGAGAGTCACGGGGGGCTGGAGCCTATGCCAGCTGATATTTGGCAAGAGGCGGGGTACACCCTGGACAGGTCGCCAGACTATCACAGGGCTGACACATAGAGACAACCATTCACACTCACATTCACACCTACGGCCAATTTAGTGTCATCAGTTAACCTGCATGTCTTTGGACTGTGGGAGGAAGCTGGAGCACCTGGAGAAAACTCACGCTGACACACGGAGAACATGCAGACTCCGCACAGAAGGGCTCCCCCACCCAAGGTTTGAGCCACCCACCCTGGATTCAACCCAAGAACCCTCTTTCTGTGAGGTAACAGTGCTAACCACTGCACCACTGTGGCACCATATATAGAGGAGTCACACAGTTAAGTCATTTTTATCCTCACTCAAGTTAGCAGAGGGCTAAACAGAAGTTAGCTGCCAGGCTGGTAGAAGTCTCTGGTGTGCTTGCTCTACGGGCCCAACAGGTCATCCAGGTCATTACATACCCTGGAAATTGAGCTTTTTTGGCTTCATGCACCACTGAGCAACTTTAATAGGAAAAAATAGAGCTGCACCTCCAGCACTGTATCCAGTTCCATTAATACATCCATGGTCATACTGTACCAGGTATGGCTGTAGCAGCAAAACCAAAGGGTGTACTCAACTGAGCAAACGTTTGCTTTATTGCTAATGAATTCAAGTGTCCATTTGTTAGAGTAAAAAGTATAATTCCTTCTTTTAAAATAAGTCCCACTTTAAAGGTCAAATTGTGGCTTACTAGTTGTGTAGTGTCTTTATTACTGCATGCATGTTATTTCCAACCACCATGGCCACCAGCGTGTCTAGATCCTTTGTTAATGAAGTCAACTTAGTAATGTCTGGATGTTCATTCAGAGATTTAAAACAGAGATGTTTTATTTGTGGGAGCCTGAAGTAATTTCACCGTTTTCACACCACCGAATTAAATTTTTTCAGCGTCAACATCAATACACATGTATTTGCATGAATGAAACTTAATACACTTTTGAAAACCTCTGTGGTCCAGTAAACACACATGAGCCGCACACACACGCACACACAGTAAGAAGTTACGCCCTGGGACAACTAAAGCTACTGCCTGTCCTCTGCTTGTTCTACCACAAAAAGGTCACTGCATGATTTATGCACCTGTTTAGTGAGTTAGATGGGAACTGTTTGTGCTTTGGGGCACCTGACCCGATCGAAACGTTGAAATATGAAAATGAAATTCTGTTCGTGAATTGATTTACAAGGTTGAGTGGGTATTAAGCTGCCCAATCGGGAGCAGCTGGATAAATACATACTTCGTGTTTGTGTGTATCTGTGTGTTTAGTAACGCGCTTCCTGGCTGCTTGTAGCGTGTGTGCTCCGTGCCTGCGCGAGGTTGCAGTGTCAGATCAGGTCAGTGAACAATGTGTAAGCCAACATTTGCATACACAAAATTAAATATCAAGTCTTGACATTTTTGCATGTGCCTGTGGTCACCACTAGATAAAGATATAAAAAAAAAGTGCATGTGTGTACCCATATTTGTGTGACTGTGTACTCACACTTTACTCCATTTCTCCATCAGATGCGAGCATCTGTCTCGACACGGCAGCGCGCTGTGTTGGAGACATGTATTCTTTAACATGGCAGCTCACAGGGGAGAGACACAGATGGATTTTGACTTCCTAATGGTTCTGGATGGCCACAGATGATGTTATTCTAGTTGACAAGGCGCTCCATAGCTGCTGTAATCAAACACCACCTGCATGCTCTTTTTCATAAAAATTTGAATCTTCTTGTCAATGATTAATTAAACAATTAATTTAGTGGTGGCCTACATTTAGAAGAAGGCAGAAGTTGGCAGCATTCCCAAATGAGTTTGTGTTTTCTTGTGAAACTTACAACAGACTTGAACAAAACAGTAGATGAGTACATTTTGAAAACTTTAATAAAACATGGGAAGCGTGTACCGTATCCTCCCCAGCGATCTGTGTGGTATTACGACTCTTTTAGTGTCTTGTTGGATACATCAGGCGCACTTCAACTTATTCAGACGGAAATTTTCACTCACATGGATTCTTGCTCTTGCACAGTATGTTATACAAAATCACACAGCATGTTTTGTCACACATTTATTTATCAGCTACGCTTGCAAAAACTTCATTAATGAATAGATTTGAAGTTAATGATATAGAATTGAATAAAACAAATGACTTCCGCACTCGGGAGCTTTTAATTGAGAGCACGAGGCAGTGCATTTGAGATAACGCATTCACGCCAGAGGTAAATAGATGGTACTTGTGTGCACAAGCTTGTTTAGCATGACAGCTGTGTTGGATACATTACTGCATTAAATCAAACCCAATTACTGCCAGCTCATTGCCCTCATGCCCCGAGAGGTGTGTGATGCAAACGCACAAGCACACAATCCCTCAGCGTTACTGCGTTGAGGGGGAATCTTAGAATATGCAATGTAAAAATGGAGGGGACAGATGTTTATTTCAAAATGCATCTCCTGAATATTCATTGGAGGCAAGATCCCGGAAACATGGACGTTAACACAAACTTAAACATAAATCTCATTCATTTAAGATACTTCAACAGGCACTGTAACAGCTCCTTTGTTGCACTTTCTCAGTGCTTTTCGATGTGGAGTTTGCTGTGGTGTGCTAAGGAATTGCTCCAGTGTGGCCCAGAGTGCTGATGTTGCTTTTATGTGCTGCTGCTGCTGCTGCTGCTGCTGCTGCCGCTGTGCTTTTTGTCACTTTAGAGGGTCAAGCAACACACTGTGATATCCGCTCCAGCACTTAGATGCACTATGTTACGCTGATGGAGGAGGCTTTTTGGGGACAGCGCTACTGGGATTGGGTTTGAGTGGTAACCTCTGAAATGGAACGATGCATGTATGTGTGCGTAGCCGAGTGTGTTTAAAAAAGAAAGCGGGGCCGCGCTGAATGACAGGTGAATGGACAGGCAAAGGACACAAAGGGGAGAGGCGATATTTAGAGACTTCGAGGGCGTAAAACAAAGAGAGGGAATGAAAAGAGACATAGGTAGGGGGACTTCAGACCCTCAGACAGCCAAATGACAGAGAGGAGTGCCATACACACTTCAGCTGAGCAGAGGAGCCATGCCACCAGTTCTCTCCACTGAGACACACTGGAGGTGTCTGTCAGGTCAATTAGTACTACTGTGCTTACATTTTCCACCTGACTTCCTTCATTAGTGTTTTTGTCTGCAGCTTTTAGCCTCCTCAATGTGTCTACATGTTCAGTCATACTTCGAGCCTTTCCCACACACTCTTGGTGTGAACCGCGGCTTATGAAAGTACTGTAGGTTTGCCAAGCACCCGACCTAGAGGAGGTCACAGCTTTAATGTTTTGGGCTTTCAGCCATGCTAGCTGTTTATAGTGTCGGCCTGTCAGTTAGTCTGCCGGTCTGTCTAACACTTTGGTTCAGAATGAAATATCTCAATCAACATATAATGGATTACCATACAGTTTGGTACAGACATTCATGTTCCCCAGACGATGAATCTTAATGACTTTGGTGATCAACCTGCATCACCAGCACATTAACTTTTGACTCACTTGATCAGATGCGTCTGTATTTGACTTTAGTACTAAGTAGCAAATACTAGCGTTAAGGGGGATTTATACTTGTGCAGACCCTTCCGCCGTAGCCTACACACATGGCCTACGCCATTGTGGGCATTTGTACTTGTGTTGGTGTATCTGTGTCACTCTGAAGTTACACATCCAAAGCACTAGTCAGTGGTGGGTTTCTGTGAAGTGCTGTAAAGTTTAGGTGATTCAAAACAAACCCAAAACACACACACAATTTTCGAACACAAGTACACAAATTGGCTTCAGTATAACTCGCAGCATTCACAGACAAAGCACTTGTCTTTTGCTGGACACATATTCACCACAAACACAAAATGCTAACGTTATTAGCACAAGCCTGTGGCATTTTACTTTGTATAAATTAGCCTAGCAGCTAGCAGACTTTTTTCTCTACTCATATGAAGCCAGGGACAACAGCAACATTTAACAAAGGTAACGTTACAAAATTCAGCTCCATTACAGCTCACAAGGTTCACTGACAAAACAACTGTCTTATACTAACCCTGTTTTCCAAACAAATACAACATGCTAACGTTATTAGCGTTAGTCGATGGCATTTTACATTGTATAAATTAGCCTAGCGACAAACAGGGATTTCCTCTTCTCATATGAAGCCAGGATAATTTATGGGGGCTTTATTGTCTTCACAATTTATTGTTTTTTATACGTGAAATGAAAGTAAATAAAAGCTTCCTTTTCACTGAGGAAAGTGGAAGTGGACAGGAGGTCTGTGTCACTGCAACGTGTGGTTACATATCTGGGGAGGTGCATGTCAGGGTAATTTTGGACTGCAAACCTCCTTTAGCATTGTTAACTATACTATCACTGTTAACGTTGGTAGCACCATTAGCAGTAGCATATTAACAATGCTAAATGGGTTTTGCGGCTCAAATCTACTCACTGGGGCTACTTGGGAGGGTGACTGCGTGATGGCTACCATGTTTCTGCAGCAACGTAATCCTGTCACCAGGGCTAATCTCCAAATGAATGGCACTACTAGCTATCTCCCACCTGACTTGGGTGGTGCACAGTGCAAAGCAGCCAAGGCTAAAATTAGCAAAGCAGTTGAGACCGGAGGGTGGGCAGTGGGCACTATCTCTCCATATGTTAATGCAGCTAGCCATCTGTTTGTAGTAAAGCCAACAGAAAATAAAATAAGACCATACATTTTCATCACTATACAATGAGATCTCACCACCTCTAAATAGATAGCAGCTTGAAATGCAGTGCTAAAGCTCACTGAGTCACTTGGGTAACGAACTACAAGGAAACATCTCTTGTATTTCATGTCATATTGCATAATTTTCTTAAAAAATAACTGGTTAGTTACCCGTTAATGGATGTCGGGCTGTCAAAAGCAAAAGAAACCAAAACTGACATCCCTAGCTAGCATGCTTACATGCTAAACCACGGTGGTAACCATGGTAAACATTACCTGCTAAACATCAGCATGTTAGCGTTGTCAGTGATTTAAGATTCAATACTTTGTTGCTAATACATCTTAGGAAATTGCTGCATTGTTCTTAATCACAGCACAGCATAAATCACAGTATAACAGTCAAGACAGATAAAGCTGATAACAAGTACAAACACATCATACCTATTCCCCACCCCGTAGAAGATTGCAGACATCCATGCAGATAAGATTAACAGTCCAAGAGGAAAGTCTAATGCAAAGTAAGAACAAAGTGTCAGGTGCTTTAAGATACAGTATTAGTTAGTGCTTTGCTTTGGTAAGGTACTGATGTAGAGTTTGGGAGCCATTTATTAATTGGCTCCGCAGTAAGTGCTGTTGAGGAAACGGGAAGTCTCCGTTTGGATAGCTCTGAGTCTTGCTCCTGAAGGGAGAGTTATTAGGAGGGGGTTGGCAGGGTTGGTGTGTGGAGCCCTGTAGTATTTTTAGACCTTTGCACTGAATGCGGATCTTACAGATGTCAAAGATGTGGGTGAGACTGCAGCTGATGTTAGCTTTTAGCTCAAAGAACTTTAGTCGTACAGCCTCACAGAAGCACTGGTGTGGCTGGAGACTTTAAAGCCGGAGTTTGACTTGCTTTTTAACCACGCGTTTGCGTAGACAGATGGCTGTGTACATACTTGCCTATGTACTACACGTGTTACTGGAGGATTCAGCTAGTGGGCACAGCAGAGATCTTAAACCGTGTAGAGCTTCTGGATTTGCGTGACAAAAACAGTAAACATGGTGACACTGGTGGAGGTCACTAGATTGTTAATTCTGAGATTGTGGCAGAAAAAGCAACACTGGCACCATCATCAATGGTATGTAAGGCCCCTAAATCAAGCACATTGTACAAATGGCGAGTATGTTCCTCACACTGCCCCTACCATTTGTGTGCATACGCATCTGAGGGACGCAAGCAGGATACACAAGCAGCCATAATGCTCACAGGAACACATAGTTATAAGTTAGTATATCTCCAGCCTTAGTCTTGTCATTTAATTCTTCTACAAGTAGCTGTCAGTGTTCTATTGAAACTCTTGAACTGCATTTAGATTTCTCCAAAGACACATTTTTGACATTCTATACTGGCGCTTTAAAGTAACAGTTTTTATTTTTCTCCTTGTTAGGGCTGTAGAGGTGGTATGCAGTGCAACAAATTGTGTTGGGCTCAAATGAAAGATACTATGGTCTAATGCACATGGCCTGTGTGTTAGCCCACACATCCAAAGGGACACCTATAATTTGATTACTTTTTTTTTATGTGTGTGTGAAAGGGAATATAATTATTTAATCAATTTCTCTTCTTTGTTTGAGCCTTGCATGGACCACTTAGCTGTTTTGTCAATTCCACCTCTTTGTTTTAAGCTCCTTTGGGCCCGTGTGTGTATTGTTGTGGGCTATGAGTCTGGATGGCTCAAAGGAAAAGTAAAAGAAGAGCCAAGGAGAGGGACAGAACTATAGCGGCATCTTTATAATCCATGATAAACAGCAGCTTATGAAGTAATGGGTATGTTATTGTTTCACTGAGTAAACACAATCAACAGCAGTCCTCTGTGCTTGTTCGTTTATTGTCTACTTTATTGATCGTTTCTTTGTGTGAGTTGCTGAATGATCCTGGATTGCGTCAATTATGATCATTCCCAAAGGTCCACTTATGCATGATTCAAATTCTGGCGATGTCCGTCAATGACACATCCTGTCATGTGTGATGGGAAAGAAGCCAATATGCTTTGAGATATGTGCATTTGAAACACTTGCCAGTCAGAGTCGATTATGGGCCTCCACAAAGGCAATTCCACTTTAAAAAAGCGGTGTATCCATCACCTAACAAATGAGTAAGTCTGTTGTCAGGCCATTATAATCGATGTGTTGACATTCAGCGAGTACAACTCTTGTTATCCCCAACTTGCAGCATCTTACAGCATGTACTGGCTCAGAAATGTGTGAAAAGCACAATCACAGCATGAAATGCTTAGTCATTTTCGGCTCTTTAAAGATTCCTGAAAACGACACTGTTGAGGCCCGCCTTTTAAACGCAGCGTTTTGATGTGTCGCACTTTGAGCACACACAGAGCGGCTGTTTTGTGGGGTCCGGGAGATAAGAGACAGAGAGGTTTGAATGTGTGATAGAGAGGTAGGGCAGCGACTCCCTTTCAGGTTTGATTCGGGCCACCTGCTGGGTCCTCCAAACAGAGCCCCACATGGCAGATCAAAGTACGCCATCAACGCTTTGTTTTGCTAAGGTTTCTTGTAATTAGCAGTTTATTCATGCGCAAGGAATGGATTTGACAGTATTAGCAACTAACTGACTTGAGCCAGTGACAGAAGTCATCTTGCCTCGCACTGACGGTCAGTGTGTAAGTAAACAAAACTCAAAGCTGTATCTGGTATGATCTTGGGTCATTCATTGGACTGACTGTTGTCCTTAAATATGAAATTGAAACAGGCAAGGGATGACCCGTTTAAGTAATACAGTAAATATGGAACCAGTGTAACATTTACCCCCAATACAATGGTTTACCGCAATCTATGTTCATTTGTCTTGTGGTTCCAGAGGACTGCTTTAAGGCCTTACCAGCCTTAACTGAGCGAATAAATCGCTGTCACAGTCCTCAAATGGTGTGATCGCCTGTCACAACCCTTCACATCAGTTTGCTTTATTGGATGTGGCTCACGCCTCCAGATATTTATATCTTTTTACAGCCATGTACTGTAGTGGCTAACAAAACAAAAAAAAAAGAGGGAAAAAAATCAGTGAGGGGGAAAGAGGAGGCAGGGAAGCTAGGCAGGCGGCTAGACAAGTAATGGTGTGGAATACAGAGGAGGGATGTGTGGAGCTTTGGCTGGGGACAGCCTCTAGATCCATCTTCCCCTGCTTAAAGCCCCAGTGCCTGGGTAATGGTCGCACGGCGGGTGCTTTCAGAGGTTACGGCGCAGGAGATGAGGGATCTAGGAGTGGAGAGGCCAAACTGAGAGGTGATTTCCCCAGCAGAGGCCTCTTCATTTTGGGGGTAGAGGAGGTGTCGGCATTGCTACTGCTGCTGGAGCCTGGAGGAAAACAAGCAAATTGCTCCCCACAGGAACAGGGCACCGGCAACAAACTGGATCTGACATGATATAGACTGTTATCTGCCCTACTGCCTTTCTGTTCTTCTTATTTATTCTCTGCACACATACAGTGTTAATTTCATCCACTGATCCATTTGTCTGTCGCTTCTTTCCTTATGTCCCCATTAGGGGTGGGGGGTATATCGATAATACTCAGTGTATCGCGGCTTGTTCTATGTGGGATGTATAAAATGACTGTGTTGCAAACATCAAGTATAGTTTGTCCTGTCTTTTTTTTTAAGACTCTGGCATGAGACTTGCTTTGGCTTTTCAGTTCTCTCACTCTCTCCTATGGCTCCTACCCTCTCACAAAAAAAGGCTCACGAACGTGATACCTTACACTTGGTGTGTCAACAGGCAAGGCCGTGTGTTTTTGTATCTACAGGGCTCCAGACTGCCACCATTAAGTCCTGTTTTGCAACCATGACGCACCAGTGCGTCTTGCAAATATTATTAATATTTGTACTGAAGAGCTGTGACTTGGTTTCCCACTCACAGTGAATAAATCCTCACGTTTAATGGTGCTACTGTGACGGTTTCTCTTCCTGTTCACTGCCAACATCTGACTGTTAATGAAAAGATTCAAGTTCTCAACAAAAACATCAACACTTATAGCCTGAAATGAGCCAGATGCTTTGTGTCATTATAACAGTACTTTATTTACCTTAATTACAACGGTACTTTATTTAACTTTTTTTGTAACAGTACTTTATTTTACTTTATTATAACGCCACTTTGTTTAACTTTATTATACCAGCACCTAATGTAACTTAACACAATAGGTTATTTAACTTCATGATAATAGTACTTCATTTAACTTTATTGGTACAGTACTTCATTTAACTTTAATGTAACAGTACTTCATTTGACTTTATTGAAACAGTACTTCATTTGACTTTAATGTAACAGTACTTCATTTAACTTTATTATAACAGTACTTCATTTAACTTTAATGTAACAGTATTTCATTTGATTTTATTGAAACAGTACTTTATTCAACTTTCTTGAAACAGTACTTTTTTTTTTACTTTTTTGTAACAGTACTTCATTTAACATTATTGGTACAGTACTTCATTTGACTTTATTGTTACAGTACTTTTTTAAACTTTATTATAACAGCACTTTGTTTAACTTTAATGGAACAGTACTTTATTTCACTTGATTGTTACAGTACTTTATTTAACTTTGTTACAACAGTACTGTATTTAACTTTATTACAACAGTACTGTATTTAACTTTATTACAACAGTACTTTATTTAACTTTATTATAACAGTACTTTATCTAACTGTATTAGAACAGTACTTAACTTTATTGTAACAATACATTGTTAAACTTAATTGAAACAGTACATTATTAAACTTTATTATAACAATACTTTATTAACTTTATTATAAATGTACTTCATTTAACTTTATTATGCCAGTAATTATGTAATATGAGGAGCTGGAAAGTTCCTGTAGGCTGGGTGGGAGGGATGGTAGATGAATCCAACAAATCCAGACTTCCACCCGGGGGTCCAGTGTTCGCTTCCAGTATGAATGTAGAGCCAAACCATGATGTTTTTTTTTTTTTTTTTAAACCTAATCACGTGCTTGCGTTGCATAAGGAAACAAACATAAATACGAGAGGTTTTACTGGCATTGTAAGTTTATTTTGAAAAAGACTATGCATCTTACGAGCAGAAACTCTACATTTCCTGTGGAAAGGGAAGTGTATTTAGGAAAAACAGTGCATTTAACAGGCGTAAATTGGCATGGCATCCCTGAACGTCAGCAACAAACAGAGGAGGATACCTAGTATGTAATATGTAGACTAAACAGCACTGATAAAGCAAGGACATTTAAGTAGTTGGGATGAGAATGTGCTGGTATTCTCCAGTTGTTTACAGGAGTTTTCAAAATATCAAGATATATGTTGTGTGTCACCTTAAAGCCTAAAAATATTGCAGTATTATTTAGAGGCCATTTTGTCCAGCACTAGACTCCCTCCATCCATCTGTACATGCACAGGTCTTCGTGGTTTATGCATACAAACACGCATCCTGGAAGCAAAACAACACAACACAAAAAAAGATATATTGTCACCCACAAAATCTATTGCAGCTCAGCGCCCACTCATTTTATTGAGGTCACCATGCTGACTAGAATGAATAGAGTCCCAGGCACATGCTAAATGATACAGCCCAACTAGTGGGGGGAAATATCTCTTCTGGGTTTAGCATGAAAAATCACTGGTTCCTCTGCTTCAGGTTTAAAGGCAACAGTTTTGAGCAGGAAAGCCAACCTTTACAAAATGTTTGTGATTCACCATGACAAAGGCATTGGTTCCACATTAAAGCTCGAGGTAGTACACTGGAAGAAGACAAGGCCCTTACATCAAAGCTGTCATCTTGCATTGTGAACAAAGAAGGTAAAGCCCGGTGAGTGGAACAAATGCAACGCTGGGCTCGCGCCTGCTCCTCTCGATAGGAGGACGGTTATTGCTGCAAAGCTGTTGAGGCCTCTCAAGCTTTATCCCATTCAGTGGTAAATTATATCTTCAGCTTTTCAACAGCAAGATATGGTCTTCCTCCCACTAACCCTCCCTTCTAAATACTTGAGTGAGATTCAGTCCATTTACCTGAATCAACCCGAGCCATCTCCAATTTGTTAAAGGCTCCTTGGCACCCCGGAGTACGGAGGGAGATAATTGAATTGAGCTCATTCTTCTTGCTGATTTCTCATGTTACCTAAAGGGACTAGGGGAGGAAAAGCATTCTCAGAAAAAGGCCTTTCTCAATTTATTGCAAAGGCTATTCATGAAAGGAAGTCTGAAAGTCATATGCATGGCTGGGAGGGTGGGGGGAGGGGGTGGGTGAAAGGCACAGAGAGAAAAAGAGTGGCACTCCAAGCTTTATTGTTTGCAAGAGATCTGTAGTATGAGACTGTTCATGAATTTCATGCTGCTGCTCCGAAGCAGTGTGTCTCCTCACAACACAGGCGTTTAAGTGTAGCAAATTATTCTTTGAGAAAATGTTACCTTAAGAGAATGGGATTGAAAAAAAGTGACATTTGTGAATACTTTCATAAGAGAACAGGTCGTTAAAACTGCTGGTTATCCTGCTGGATGCAGGGTTTAAACCACTCACCAATCACCACTTAAAAAAAATCAAATTTCCTGTCATTAAAACCCTCCTGTGCCAAATTGTGCCCTATAAAATCAAACCACAATTAAAGCTGTCAGCAGGCTTTGAATTTTTAACTTTTATAAGAAATAACTTATAAGTTTTTCAGGTAGCTAAACTACAAAGTGAAACTTGACAGTATGGCACTGAAAGCCAGTGACATGCTGTTCTGATATTTTTGATATTTTTAAGGAGTGAAATGCCAGTGTGTATTGTTTTGATATTTAGGAAGTTACAATAGTAAGGACTGCCTGCAGAGTGTGGGTCTGTCAGTCAGTTCACAATCTAGCATTGGATCATTTCTTTACATTTTCAATCTCTTTAATATAATCAGAAACAAAATTTGTTAGATTTTTTAACTTATTACTGCATATAAAATATCAAGTTTTGTCAGAGATAGCATTTACACTGGGGACGCTGGGGGCATGTCCCCACCACTAATGGCAGATTTTGTCTCCATCGCTTTTTAAATGCATAATTTGTCAAAAATGTTCTAAAAAAAAATGGCATGCAGCAAGAATTGCTAACATTTTGTGTTTATTTTTTTTTTTTGCACACACATAAAACTGCATAAAATTCAAATAGTAAAAAGGAATAAAATAAGAAATGTGTCAGGAGAGGTCATGAAGCCACAGGTAAATACAAACGGACCTTTCATCAACTAAAGGAAAAAAACAGACAATGACAAAAGAAGGGAAAAGGTAGACTAACAAACGAAATCACTTTGAGAAAAGCCTTATTTACACTACAAGAAATTACACAATGCAGTGTAGTCTCGCCCCTGGACGCAGACTGGCCAATCATAATGTAGCATAAAGCAGGCTCAGACCAGGGTCAGACAACAACACAGCTGTGCTCCATTGACTCAAATGCAGTCGTTTCAGATTTCCTTCATTGTTAGGCTGGTGTTGTGGATTTGGAGCTAAATGTTGTGCCTGGGGCACGTCGTGTGTTAATGATACTCGTTACCTGGAGAGGTTGGAAAAAGATGTATGTTTCTTCCCTGTTCCAAAATCAAACCCTGAAAAGTGTAGGGTTAGCTAGCTAGCTACTGAAGATATAGCCTACTGAATGTATACACATGCTGCTTTTGCTTTTTAATGATTATAACAGTGAAACAAAGACCGACCCTGCTGTACAGGAACCAGTGAAGGGAAGCAGGGAAACTTTGCTGATATCAAACCAGCTGTGTGTCATCACATTGTTATCTCTGTCCGTCTGGCAGCGGAGGTCCGGGTGCTGGCAGCAGCATGGGGGCGAAGCTGAACACCGTTCATCTGCACACACTGCAATGCCACGCAGCTGGTTCAATATCAGGATCAGCAGTGATGTGGTGGTTCACTTTTATACCGTGATCTGTAGCCTATAGTTGGGCTTTAGCTTCTAACTATCTTTGTCTTTTTAACCTGTTGCTGCTGAGTCAGTTTGACATCCTGGATATATCCTTCAAACACAGACTGTAGACCCCTCTGTCTGCTTCTCTCTGGAATCACTGTTTCATTTTTCCAAAAATATGATAATATTTCTTCAGGGAGTACAGTTAGTTACAGTGTGGGCTTGTTGGACTATCACAATTGGGCGCGGCTCAGCCTAAAAGACTTTTTTTTTTTTTTTTTAGTGTTAAATTGTCATCTACCGCCCAAATTTTATGTTTTCCTCTTAAATGTTCAGACACTTTCATAATAAATTGGTGCAGAAATATTCAACATAATGCAGTGTTGAAACAAAACCCATGCTCTTTGTAGTAGCCTTGACCATGCCCTTTTTATTTGCTGTTTTTTTTTTTGTTTTTTTTCTGGAATGGTCCTTTATTGCCTACTCTCACCACATACTGATCCCCCCCATCGCATTGCCCAAAATCGCATATGTTAAAGACTGTTTAACAAATGTTTTTTTTCATCCGAGCCCTTATGTCCTCACCACTTCACAAAACAAAGTGACGCCCTTGAGTCTTGTATTATTTTAGTATTATTTGACAGCCCAAACTGGTGTACAGCTTACAAAGAACAGTTCACTGCTCCCCTCGGATAGAGCAGTGACCCCCTTGAAAAGAACTACTGGGCCCGTTTGACCTCTGTCTCCTGGCTCAAACACTGTGGCTGTCAGTTTCAGGGTAAAATCTGTAGCGCTTACAGATAACCCAACACACAGAGCGCTGAACTTTCAGCCATCTTTAATTGATGTCGATATACCAGAGGGGCATTTTAAGAATAAATTAGTCCACTGAAAACTGGAATTAGAATTCTAAACTGTGAAACTCTCTGTGAGAATCAGCGAAATAGTCGTGAGCCTTGGGCCTCTCTTAAATGTGTGAAATGAATATTATATAAAGCCATAAAATGTCCTTATTAGAGCAATAAGAAATTGAATTACTAATAGAAACGGTAATAGATTTAAAGAGGCACCACATTCATAGAGAGATCTGTGTTTTCTATGACAGTGTGAAATGCAGCAGAACATAAAGCACAAGTCTTTAATAGTAAGGTGACAGCTACTTCTATCTATTAACAAAAAAGTAAGCTCTCCAAACGAAGCCAGCTCACTGTTAATTTCTAAAATGCCACAGCATTTTGACATGCTTTTCAAAAACTGTTGACACATTCTAAATTAAAATCATCCCTCTCTTTTCTTTTCTTGTGAAGTAATACTTCGTTAGTTATGATTGTTCATCCATGCCATGAATACAAAGGATTATTTTCTTAGAAATAACAAAGGGCCTCTTTTGCCTCAGAACCACAGAAGATAAAAGAGTAAAGCCTTTGATGAGTTAATGAATTAGTATGGATAAAATCAACAGTGGCTGTGTACTCACACGGCAAGTAAAATTCAATTATTGAAAAAAAATGACAATATGCAATCATGGGGAGAAAAGAACACATCATGGTGTGGTAGAGATTTTTTGAAAGCCAAGATTCCATCAATTTAGGTTTCAGGTCGGCTGCTGTGAGTGCTTCGACATTTCATTTTACAGCGCTATGAAAACAATAATAGATTAACTACTTTTATGTTAATTTAAATGATAACATTTTGTGGTGGGTCTTACTGTTTGTACATTTTCAGCCATGCTAGCAGCTTGTCTCTGGGGTGCATCTGTCAGCAGGTCCACCGCTTTAGTCCAAACTGAGTTGTTAGATAGATAGCCATGAAATCATGTACCTGATTATTTTGGTGGTCTCCTGAAATCAAGGGCATCAAAGGGCTATTTGGAAATGTTCACAAAGTCCTGAAGTCTAAAAAAATATCTGCTTTTGTTACCAAAGACACAGCTGGAAATGTCCCAAACTTTTGTTAAAAACACCTGCTTTTGTCAAAACAAACATCACTGAAAATGTTCCAAACTCGTTAAAAAAAAAAAAAACACCTGCTTTTGTCTGGCTGGAAATGTCCTAACCTCTTGTTAAAAAGCACCTGTTTTTGTGGACACAAACATTGGTATAAATGTCCCAAATGCTCATTAAAGAATACCCGTTTTTGTCACTGCAAATATTGCTTGAAATTGCTTGAAACTCTTGTTAAAAAACACCGACTTTAGTCACTACAAATATGGCTAGAAATGTTCCAAACTGTTGTTAAAAAACACCTGTTTTTAATGCTACAAAGATTGGTAGAAATGTCCCAAACTTTTATTAAAAAACACCTTTTTTTTGTCAAAACAAACATCACTGAAAATGTTCCAAACTCTTGTTTAAAAAAAAAAAAAAAACCTGCATTTGTCTGGCTGGAAATGTCCTAACCTCCTGTTTAAAAGCACCTGTTTTTGTGGACACAAACATTGCTAGAAAAGTCCCAAATGCTCATTAAAGAATACCCGTTTTTGTCACTACAGATATTGCTTGAAATGCCCCAAACTCTCGTTAATAAACACCTACTTTAGTCACTACAAACATGGCTAGAAATGTTCCAAACTCTTGGTAAAAAGCACCGGCTTTTCATCACTAAACATGGCTGGAAATATCCCAAAATTTTTGTTCAAAAGCACCTGTTTTTGTGGACACAAACATTGCTAGAAATGTCCCGAACTCTTGTTAAAAAACACCCACTTTTGTTGCTACAAACATGTCTCGAAATGTCCCAAGCTGTTGTTAAAAAACACCTGTTTTTAATGCTACAGACATTGGTAGAAATGTCCCAAAAGCTCATTAAAACATACCCCTTTTTGTCACTACAAACATTGCTTGAAATGTCCCAAACTCATGTTAAAAAACACCCACTTTTGTCACGACAAATATGGCTGATAATGTCCCAAACTCTTGTTTAAAAACACTCGCTTTTGTCATTCAAAAACATGGCTTGAAATGTATCAAACTCTCATTGAAAAGTACCAGCTTTTTTCACTAGAAACACTGCTGGAAATGTCCCAAACTCTCCTTAAAAAAATACCACACTTTGTCACTTCAAACACAGCTGGCAATGTCTCAAACATCCATTAGAAGACACCAGCTTTTAACTTTCAAACAGCTTTTGTTGGTCTCAAACAGTGATCGGCTGCTGTCTACTGCTTGATAGCTGTTTCACCTAGATGTCATGCCATCCATCACCCCCTCTTCCTCCTGATGAGAATATCAGCCAATGTACATGTAATCTGAACTACGTTACTTTAGAAATGTTGATATGATAGATATGAAACGTAAAGTCAATGTATCCATGGTTTGCATAAATGTACAGTACCAACATTTAGTTCTGGAGACTAGGCTGCATTTAGCTCTGAGCACTGCTCTGCCTAAATACAACCTTGCAGAGCTGCTCGACTGTAGACTCTTAGTGTTGTTATAAATATGCAGGCACATTCATTATGTGTGTGCAGTATCTATGTACATGCATATGTCTGCTGATGTGCATGCATAATGAGTCTGTTCATAATTTCTCCTGTCTGTCTGTTTGTTGGTGCATGTGAATATTTCAGAGACCTCTTGCTCGGTCTTCATTTCCCAGGCACGGTTTGACTGGAGGAAAGGAAGATGTTCCCTGTTGAAAGGGATGTGTATCTCACAGATTGCCACACTGCTGGGCTGTCAATCAGCTAGTGTCTTTAACTGCACAACAGCTGCAGTCTGCTGCTTCCCACACACCCAATCACAGCGGCTCCTACGTTCCTATGAAGATAGTCGAAGGCTTGATGTATGTGTTTGATAGGAAAGGCCAATGTCAGTGTGAATGGAGTTGACACCTATCTGAATGGGTCAGGGCTATGTTGTTGTATGTCTTCTGCCAGGTGACTTTTAAGGCTTATATTGAAACAGTAAAAAGGACATATTGACTGCAACCACTGACACTATGCACACAGCGATTGCCTATAATTCAACTGACTGAGACATTATAGTCGCTGTGGGAAGGAGGTGGTTGCAGCAGCCTTGCTTTGACAGTCTTGAGTGACATTGGCAATGTGTGCTTACACACAGGCCCAGGGCAGATGGACACAGACGGGCCGACAGAGCGACAGAGGGAAAGAGAGAGGGAGAGAAAGCAGCCAAGGGTAAATTCAGCACCATGGACAGCTACCATCAGACATCTCTCCAGGCAGCATTTGTTTGCTTTTATCTCCAGGAGATGAATCACTTATAGCCAGCAAAGCCAGCGCTGGATAAGCACACTGTTTCAAAATGTCACTGTATTAGGAATGCTTTCACTAGTACTCTATTATGTATTGGTCCGTATTTTTCCTTTTTTAATTAATTTTGAATTAATTCTTTTTCAGCCTCACAAAAATGAGTGAATAGCTCATTAGTATTAATTCACTTTTGAGTTCTGTATGTGCTTAACCAGCTCTGCAGAGGTTTGCTTTTATTAAATAAAGCTTCCCACTCTTAGTTGGACAACAGCTCGCCTCCTCACGCCTACTTACAGCTTCCAAGCTAACTACGCACTGCCTGCCATTGCAATGAAAGCACTACATCGTCATTTAGTGTTACTGTCTCACTCTATACTGTGACAAAGTATAGTTTTAATAGTGTGGGTGGTGATACCTGTCTGCCTCTGCCTCACCATGGCCTTCAAAACCACTGTCTTGAGATTTTTTTAATTAATACTGGCACAGTCGATGAGACACACTCAGAATGATGTCAGTTGGCTGTTAAATACAAATATTGACTCTTTGTTCCTTTTTTTCCATACAGAGTTTGAGAGTTTGAACGGGATCCAGCAGGACATTCAGGGTGAGCTAATATAATACACAAGCCAAATTAGCCCTCCGAGCTACCTGCATGCTAACTACGCTAACAACAGATCGGAAATGTGCAACATTTTTTGCCGACACTAGATATCAAACAATAGCCAGAGATTGTATCATAATTAGTTGCTGTGAGCTGTCAGTTCAGCACTTCTAAGGAGAGGGCAGGACCTAACATTATCTTGAAGCTTGACTGGGCAAAGCCTCTCTTCCTACAGGTTGCTAGCTCTGTGTCTGCAGCTGCCTGTACCAAAGCAGCATGAAAGCGAGGAGCTCTCTCTCTTACTGGCCAAAAAAAAAAAAAGACTCTGCTCAATTTGAAAAATCCTAGTCCACTAATGATATGAATCTTTGACTTTCAGTGGGCAGCCATAGTCAAAGTGATATGGGACAGTGCAGATATTGCTCATTTAGGTTTGCTCTCCTAACTTAAATTCCCTTACATCAACTCAGTATGTATGTAGATTATTAGAAGACCACTGCTTTTTACAGTCACATGTAAGAGGCACATGACACTGAATTAGAGATAAGTCTTCAAAGCGTGAAAACTGGAACTCAGTATGTACTGAATAACATCCCACTACCACTGCATTGTTAGCACTTACAATTCTGTCACTGTGACAGAATAGTTATGATGATACTTATAGTCTGGATCAATAGTTTTCGGAATCATACATACCCATGATACCCTTGTGACACAACACAGCTTTCTACACTGAACAAAAATATAAATGCAACACTTTGCTCCCATTTTTCATGAGCTGAACTCAAAGATCTAAAACATTTTTTTTATATACACAAAAGACCATTTCTCTCAAACAAATCAATATTGTTCACAAATCTGTCTAAATCTGTGTTAGTGAGCACTTCTTCTTTGCCGAGATAATCCATCCCACCTCACAGGTGTGGCATATCAAGATGCTGATTAGACAGCATGATTATTGCACAGGTGTACACAATAAAAGGCCACTCTGAAATGTGCAGTTTTGCTTTATTGGGGGGGTCTGGGGGGGTCAGAAAACCAGTCAGTATCTGGTGTGACCACCATTTGCCTCACGCAGTGCAACACATCTCCTTCGCATAGAGTTGATCAGGTTGTTGATTGTGGCCTGTGGAATGTTGGTCCACTCCTCTTCAATGGCTGTGCGAAGTTGCTGGATATTGGCAGGAACTGGAACACGCTGTCGTATACGCCGATCCAGAGCATCCCAAACATGCTCAATGGGCGACATGTCCGGTGAGTATGCTGGCCATGCAAGAACTGGGATGCACCTGTGTTCAGCTCATGAAAAATGGGGGCAAAAACAAAAGTGTTGCGTTTATATGTTTGTTCAGTGTAAATAGATCTTCAAAATGTCAAACTTTTCATAGAAATACTGGTTGGTGTCTAGTAGGTATGTACCAAAAGGTTTAGCTTGGAAGATTCATTCATAATGTTGACATTCAAATTCTAAATCAACATTTGAATGCTGCTCAGCTTTTTTTCCTACATGTCTTCCTATAACATTAATATTGCCTTAGAGCAACATTAATATAATAAGTATTAGAATATTTCTAGAATTAGATTCTAGTGGTGGCTGTGTCGGATTGTTTCCAATAACTCCAAAGCGTTGTGAAGTCCAAAAGTCATTGTTTGGCTTTGGCTTTGGCTTTGTTTGCTCTCCTGCTTGCTGTAACAAAGGGAGGCACACACCTGTAGGGCAATCTGGCAGCACCCTGACAGCATCATGAATTAAATTTATTCTTAAGAAGGTTGATTTAAAGGTCCAGTGTGTAGGATTTAAGATGATATATTGGCAGAAGTGGAATATAATATCAACTAGTGTATTATTACCTGAATTTGAGAATTGTTGTGTTTGTGTTACCTTAGAATAAGCCATCTATATCTTCAATAGTGGGTCCTCTTCCACTGAGTTCGGCATGTTGTTTCTACAGTAGCCTCAGAGTGGACAAACCAAACAGTGACTCTAAATAGGGACAATTGTGTTTTTGTGCCAGCCACCATAGTCGGCACATAGGAGAAGTTTCAATTGGTTGCAATCTGCAACCTCACCACTAGGTGCGAGGGGGTTGGGGAAAAAAAATCAATACAGATTGGTATCGCAATATTTTGTGGGGCAGTACTGTATCGAAACACAATTGTCAAGTATTGATATTTTATTATATTATTTCTTAATGTTGGAAATACAAATTAAACTTTTGGTTACCTACTAGAATAACAAAAATCAATTGCTTAGATACCTGTTACTGCAGTAAAATGATTAAAGTGAGTGACTCAGCATGTTGCAAAACATTTTTAAATTTCCATAAAATATTATATTGCAACTTAAGTTTCGTGATAATATCGTGTTGGGGGGGGCCTCTGGTGATTCCCACCCCTATTAGATGCCAATAAATCTTACATGCAGGACCTGTAATAAAAATTTTAAAAAAAGAAAAGAAAAAAATAACTCTACATTTGATAAATCATGTTACTCAAAATTGCAATTTTGTTTGAGGATTTAAAAAAATATATTTTTAGGATGATGACATCATTAAATATGGCATTTAAAGCTCCATTCGAAAAACCTCAGTAGAAGCTCAGAATGTACAAAAAAAGGCATTCAGTACAGCTGTAGTTCCTAGAACTCTGGGCAAATTGGATTGGTGCAACATGTACGTGGGGGTGTAGGGGGTCACTTGGGGCTGTCAGCTCATCTTGGCCCCGGGGCCCTTTAGTGGGATAATGCAGCCCCGAATGATAGTAATGTAGGCAAGCCGGTGGTGGTAAAATGCCTGCAGGCTCAGAGAGGCTCCTACTTTTTACATCCTGACTTCTGATTTGTATCACATGTGTGGGCTGCTTCTCAACTTTTGTATTTTTTCTAATGCCTCCTCGCTTAGTTTGGTATTGGGTTTTTCTGGTGCACTGAGGGTTGATCAGCTTCAGGTGATATCTGTTCCTGTCCTCCTCCCACTTGGTCCAAAAACCTGTCTTGACTTAGTTTACTGCTGACCAAAAGCTATTTTTTCCATGGTCTTACAGGAGGTCACGGTGCTTGAAAACAGCGCTGTACTCTCCTCTGCTGCACTCTGTTTTGCTTTTGCCCTCCCAACATTTGATCCATAACAGCACTCAGATTTTAATCAGAGCTTTCAAATTTGACCTTGACTTAAATCCATCAAGCTGACATTTCTGGTGAAAACGGGAGCCCGATGGCAGCCTCAGAAATCCAATGATCAGCTCTCCAATGTGCTCTCAGAGGGCACCATTCTCTCTACTTGGGGCATTATAATTACAAGCTAGTTCCATTTGCACGCTCCCAGCACCTATAAAAAAAGGTATGGAGCCGATGAAAGCTTGCAGGAGATAATTATCATAAGAGTGTGTGGAACAGAGCTTCATGCTGAGGAGATTACAGTCCTATCCATCCCTCTGTCTCCCCTCTATCCTCTCTCATTCTCTCTCCTCCTGTTTGTGAATCACTTTTAACCTACAATCCAAACAGCTTTGACAGGGATTATGGAGTTTTGATGAGAGACGGAGAGAGGCTGGGAGAAAGTGAGTTTGGGGTAATGAAGCAGCAATGTCAAGGAATGATTTATGAACGGCTCTTTCCTTCACTCTCCCCTCACCGAGATGTAGTCAGTTCAAATATCGCATTTCAGAAAAATTCAATTCTGACCACGCACAAAGTGATCAGTGTACCATTTCGAGAAATTGGATAGCATTGTTTGCTTAATACAGTATTCGAAGCCTTCCAATGATATGTCAGCAATATTTCCACATAACAGCAGAACAATGTACGTTCGGGACAATATTTGAGCAAGATTGTAAAGCTGGGTGAAGGCGCCTTTATTAGGATTCACAACTTTTCTCTTTTTAATTTTCTTCCCGTGGTGAAGCGTGGGAATAGTGTTTTGTGTTGTTAATGATTTCAGACAGACGAGTCACAGGCAAACCAGGCCCAGGGTCAGCGCCTGAGCTAATGAGCAGTATACAGACAGCATCATCAGCCACAGAGCAGACGACATCTCATTGTTTATAACAAATCACTGCAAAACATAATATACTCAAAACTAACAAAACATTGCATTCTAGATATTAGCTTAAATTGGATCTCACAAATGCTTCATTTTTTTGGCGACAACATTAAAGGTAGTGTGTAGGTTGTTATGACAACCATTGATGCTGCCTTTATTGGATTATGGTGCCTTTTTTCCTCCCACTGGATATTTACATTTTAGACAGTAAGCTGACATTCTTATCCACTGCTTATATGAGTAAGCAGGTAGGTGTTCAATGTCTTGCTCCAGGACAACAACAGAGACAGAGATTAATGGTGGACACACTATGGTGTAATGTCCCAGTTTGTGGACAGATTTTCAGCTAAATGGTAAGTGTGTAGGGTCTGGCAACAACCAGTGGTGGATCAAGTTTTCAGATCTTTTACCTAAGTAAAAGTACTAATACTCAAATGTGAAAATACTCCACTAAAATAAAAGTCCTGCATTGATAGATGCTAATATTCTAAGCACTGGCCCCATGAGCCCCTAAATGTGGTGGTCAAAGTACATTTTTCATGGCCCAAAAGTAAACCTATGTAAAATCAATAGCCTATAGCAGTGGTTCCCAACTGGTGGGTCATGGCCCATTCAGAGTGGACCGTGAGTGACTGGCAAACCTATCGTTTCTAACAAAGAAACACTTTATGTGTAAGTGCAGCGAATTTCCAACACAGAGCTTTCATTTTGAAGTGCTGTTTCCTGCTGTAAAGCGACTGACAACGGACAGTTACTTAACAGAGACAGCAAACTAGCCCAAGGACATGGTCAATCGCAAATATGACCCTAAGTATATTAAACTCTGTGGACTTTGAACTAATGACTAAGGAGAAATCTGGACTCCGTAGCTGGGCAATTTAATGCAACATAAGACAGCCTTCCTTTACAGTGACTCTTCAATATATTGACAGACATTAACAGATTGAAAATATCTCTGTAAACATATGGTATATCCTCTCACAGTCTCCTAGTTCAAAGTCTAGTCTGTTGTGTTCTTACTTTGTTATTATCATCAATAGTTGTTAGTGGCATAATAAAAATATCATTAGAGCTTTGATGACACAAATAATTACATTTATTTTGCTAGCCCTAAAGAAAAAAAAGTCAAACTAAAAGATACAAGATTGATTTTAAAATAATCCAGATTATATCTGGGTTAACTGCTGCTTTTTTTGTTTTGTATTTAGTCTCTGTCAAGCAATTTGTAATCAATATCTATAGCTTCAGCCACATCCGCTCTTTGTCATCAAAATAAAAGTACTTTAGCTGTGTACATCAGTAAAGAATTTTGTAAATGTATTTTGTTACTTACTTGTAAACACTGATGTAAAATCAAAGTACTTTTGTTTCCTCCAAGCTGTACTCAGCTGAAGTACGTTAGTAACATTACATTTAGTTGCTCTAAATTTGTTGTCAAATTAAACTTCAGTTTACTATTTTATGCTTTATACTTTGTGCTTAGCACCACTAGCTGTTAGCTCTATTAGCTCGGTTAGCCGATAGCCAAATACATCGCAGAACTTTGCCGTGCACTGGCTGCTAACAGCTAACTAGCTCTTCTCTCAGTGATCATGGCATGAGAGGCGTTTTGTTGTAGTTGCTTGATTCAGTTTGTCATTCGCTGAGCTATAGGTATACACATGTACATCCCTCAGCTTATGACAAACATTCAAAATCAGAACATCTAGGGATACTTGATCTTTACTGGACAAAAAGAAAGTGCAATATTTACCTCTTAAGTGTAGTGGAGTGGAAGTATAAAGTTACATCAAATGGAAATACTCAAGAAAGGTGAAAGTACCTCAGATATTTACAGTACTTGAGTGAATATACTTTGTTACATTTTACTACTGCTAACAACCAAAATCAAAAATTCAAAATCATGTCATGTGAGTTTCATCCATTCATGACGACCAGCTACCCAGCTCACCATAAATCATAGCATAAACATTAACGATTGATGACAGCCAGTAATTAGCACACAAGAATAAGAAATTACTTATCTCAAGGTTTTAGAATTAAAATTATGTAACCCTTAGTATATTCTTAGTTGGTAAAATAATTCCTTTATGATGGATGTGGTCAAACATTTTGGAAGATATTCTTGTTCACTTTATCACCAAGGGTTAAAGGAGAAGGTACAAATCTCACAGAAGTTCATTAATTGGACGTAATTAGCCTAGTTTAGCCTATCCAAGGTTAAAAAAACACACGTGCCAGCTCCCATAGAGCTTATTGATTAACATCTTGTATTATGTACTCAAACACAAATATAAAAACAGAAATTAGTTTTCAATAGTTTTGGGGGATGGGTGTTACATGCTAAAACTATTTGAGTACAGATTATGCTAATGAAAAGCAACATGCTAATTAGTGAGGAGTTGGTAGCATGTTGAAGATCACAAGACTAGCTTTTCCCCCCGCTACCATTCTGTAGGCTACAGCCAGCAGCTGATTAGCTTAGCACAAAGACTGGAAGCAAGAATGGCTAGCTTGGCTATGTCCTGCTAAAACTTCAGAAAGTTTATTTAAAATGATGGCAGTAATGTTATGTGCTATATAGATGACACTCGTTTCTCTTTCATGAATATATATATATATATATATATATATATATATATATATACATATATACATATATGCATATATGTGTGTGTGTGTGTGTGTGTGTGTGTGTGTGTGTGTGTGTACACATACAAAAAATACATGCCGGTGAAAAAACAATATCCAGAAAGTTCTGGCATAAAATATTGGTGTGTGTAAATATTTCCTTTAAGCAACAGTAAAATTTCAAGACCCTCAAGTGTTTTGCAACTTATCAAAGTCGTGTGTATGTCTTTACCACACACAACAGCGACCGTAGGGAAATATGAATCATTCCAAAGGCCTTCCATCTTCTCTGACATTTATACTGACTCCTGCCTGTTACAGTCAGTGTGCTGCTCTGTGTTAACCGTAACATATTGTGGATTTCCATTTGTCTTCATCGCCACCACCTTGCAAGGCAATCACGGTGCGCCATCTCACCCAGAACCATGAAAGATGGCCGTGACTGTTGGAGGCCTCATGTTTGTCTTCCTGTACAGATGATGTGTTACATTCCTGGCAGGCCTTTGATGTTCCTTATGTCCACCAGTCAAAATGTATTACCTCATTTGACTGAATATTGTTATGACTGAGCAACAGAGAACTACAAACACATGGCTCTGCTAGTCCCTGACTGACTAGACTATTACCATCTGTCTTTGTAAAGTGACTGGCCTTATTCATAAAAGCCTTGGACGAGTGTGTATTGTGTTGTGGGAGGGACAGAGGCAGCTTTTGAATGAAGCCTTGATCATCACAAATGCGTATCAACAGACATTTGTTGTGGAGGCGCTGCTTTGTATGCAGGATACCACTTCACTGGTAATCAGGAAGAACAAACTTAACCAAGCTTTTAATTGTTGTTTGTGTAACTGTCTAATCCTATTTAAATCACACTGCAGGATCTGCACAACATAAAGGCGTATAAGTGGCATAATAAGGGACTTTACAGTATATCCTCTCAAAATGGAATTGGAGGTTTCTGTAAGAATAGAGTTAGCTAAGCAATTAAGACATAATCATTATAAACTCTCTGTAAATTTGTGGTGTTGAGCCAGCGAGAAGTTTTGCAGAGCAAACTCAAGGCCCAAATTTGTTCTTTCTTCCCTTTATAAAGCCCCACTGAAGGGCCATTGTGCAACTTACATAACCTCCTCCAAGTGTCCCTGGCTGTAGCGGTAAGAGTACAGTTTTTGGTCAGTGTAATGGGGCTAATGATGACAATCAGGTGAACTCAACCAGTGCAATTTCATTTTCAAGATATGTCAGTTCCACTTTGTTCCACTGTGCTCCTTTATCAACTTGTTTAACACCAGAAAATACACACATAGCGCAGGCATGGACTGTGAATTTTAAGTATTTCAGCCAATTATCGCAGCCACCAGCCATGACATCTACCCTCAGCCCTACTACAAGCAACTTATTGTCCCTCTATACTATCATCTCATTATAAAAAGCATATAAAGAGATCATGGTCTACTGTGCGTTTGTGTAAATAGCTCAGTTTTACTTCAATCTGTTGCATCATTCTGGGAGCTTTTTTTTCAACTGGGGCAATGCAACAAGCTGTAAACACTGACATAATCACAACATCACCTTCTAAAGTTGATATGGCAAACGTGTTGGCAAACACTTGCTCATTTACACATCCAGCACACACAAAGCAACATAAACATTTTTTTGGAGTCATGTTTCTGGCTGTCTGGTGACTGAAAGTCCAGTAGTCACTCTCCTTTTGGCTCTGTTTTGTTCTCCACCAGCTCCTGTTGGAAATATTTAGTTCTGTAGCTGCCAGTGCTAGGTCTGTGTACGGTTCACAATGGAACCGATACTGGTACGGATTCTGGTACCTGGAATTCAGTATAGGTGGTACCAAGAGTACCTTTTTCCGATACTTTACTTTCTGTGCAATAACTAAAACTTAATTTCTGAACAAGCTGCAGGTGTGACATGGTAGACTTAAATGCAGTTCTGTTCCTCTGCTCTTTTCTTATCACACATAGAGATAATCTTCTTTCTCTTTCTGTCTGCCTCTTTTGTGTGTGTGTGAGTGTGTGTGTGTGTGTGCGCGCGCGCGCTCAGCTAGCAATGATACAAGGCTATTACTAAAAGAACATGGAAAAGAAAATAGACCAGCACCAAAACTGTTCCGTTGCCAGACTTGGTGCTTCATGGCTGACTTACAGACTTGTCATTCGGTTGGTATCCTTTAAAGTACCAAGTTTGGTACCCAACCACGCTAAATGCTCTGATAACCCTACAGGTCTTGTATTTGGTGCCATTTAGTTTTTGCTGTGAATCATGAGGACAATGGTGAAAGAGAGTGGTGGATAAAAACACACTGAGCCAAAGAACGAGTCACTGCACAGTTAGACTCTCCATAGCAGCTACCCAAGTAGCACAGTAACATACATGACCCCTGAGCTGAGACGCAAGACGCTGCATGGCCACCGACTCTCTTTAGCAGCCCAGCCAGCAGCACGCACAATTTGGTTGTACAGCACAAACCCCCTAAACCAGGGAAGGAGAGCCTTTGCATGGCTATAGCCTCTCATTAGGCAGCTAACAGCATCTAACATTAGCACAAAGCACAAATCCACAGCAATGAGCAGGGTAGCTGATTCCGCCAGACAGACTGAAAGGTACATTAGTAATTGCTCTTTGGCTTGTTTTTATATAATACTGGCATTTAACAGAGATGTTTATTCTTGTACTTATCAGACTGAAAGAGCTCAGCGAGCTTGTGGGACATAGCAAACTTCCCGCTGACACATAGTGGGCACAAGAAACGGCACTGATGCCATGCATTCTAATGTCAGTAACACCGATCAGCCAAAACATTTAAACCACTGAGAGGTGAAATGAATAAAAATGATTATCTTGTTAAAATGCAGTGCTCTGCTAGGAAACCTTGGGTCGTGGTATTTATGTGGATGTTACTTTCGCGCTCCACTCATCCAAACACCATTGCCGACCAAGCAAACCCCCTCATGGCAACAACACTTCCAGATGGCAGTGGCCCCCCAGCAGGACAATGTGTTATGCCACACCGCAAAAACTGCTCAGGAATGGCCCAAGGAACATGACAAAGAGCTCAAGGCATTGGCCTGGCCCCCAAAGTCCTCAGTTGTCAATTCGACTGAGCATCTGTGGGACATGCCAGTACCCTAGATGCACCGCCCATCCACGATGGGGCCTCTATGGATTGGACATAGCTCTGACATGTCAAGGTTGGACAAGGGAAGTCTAGGGCAGATCCTTTGAGTCCTGTGGGTTGCGAGATGAAGTAGCAGCATGTCCCAAGGATGCTCCATTGGATTTGGATCTGGGGATTTTGGAGGCCAGGTCAAGGCCTTAAGGTCTTTGTCACGCTCCTTGGATCATTCCTGAGAAGTTTTTGCGGTGTGGCATGACACATTGTCCTGCTGGAGGGGCTACTGCCATTGGGGAGTGTTGTTGCCATAAGGGAGTTTGCGTAGTCCACAGTGGTGTTTGGGTGGGTGGTGCGTGTCAAGTGTCATCCACATGAATGGTAGGACCCCAAGTTTCCCAGCAGAACATTGCATTGTAACAAGATGATCAATGTTTATTACTTCTGATCGATGTATATAGTAGTGAGGGGGATATGTTAAAGATGGCTCCAGTGTGTTATCGAGGAAGGCTTTAGGCCCACCCAAAAAATCATGGACACACAAACAGTGAAAAACGGGTCAGCGGTCTAACTCCACATTTCAGTACTACACAGTTTTCCAGTCTTTTCATGTTTTTAACAAGTATTTTTTAACGTGTATAATGTAAGAAATCACCGAATTTGCTTTAACCCAGACTTTAATGAGCCCAATGCAGCCAGACCCTAATTCCTGCTTTGTACAAAAAAGTGAGAAGTGAGAAATTATATTAGTTTTCATACATTTAAATTTTAAAAAATCAAGGAAATTTCTCTGGTATTTCTACAATTTTGCTTTATCAAAAAACATTCTGAGCCATGACATAGCTGTATTGAATCAAACTGAATTATGAATTTTGTGAACCGTTACACCCCTACTCAATATGACGCTATGAGAGCAATAGCAGTGAACTGAAACCTTTAAGTTTTCAGCTGGACCACTGAAACTTCCAGTAAAGCTGCAGACTCATGCGATACTTCTCTGTAAGTTCATCACTATTAGCAACCCCTTTTACATTGCCACATTGTTTTCACATTGTCAGTTTACACATTGTTATTAGCTTTAGCTGCTTTGAAAATACATATTAATTTTAACCATTCTTTTGTCATTCAGTGTCACACTCCATTCCCGTATACTGAACTCAAGCTGGAGTGTGGAATTTGTCTCCTCTCTCTGACATGTGAGCTTGCAGTATCTACCCCGCCACCAGGGGCACCCTTTGTTGACTCTAATCCTTCCTCTGAAGGTGGAGCTTCTTTTTTTTCCTGGTGCATTCACCCCAGAATCTTTTCTTGGACTTGGATTTCCTGCCATAGCTTCCACCATTCACCTCGCTGCTGCTCCGTCGCTATGGTCTTTCCCACCTTCCTGCCCCCTTTATCTATGTCTGGTTGACATAAAGTGCATCACAACATCCATCACCATAACACGAGACACCACAACTCAGCCATATCGCAAAATACAGAACTCAGAGCTCTAACTGGCAGCAGTCAGCTTAAACAGCAGTGTGTGAACTCGTTTGGAAGGGGCTTGAATGTAATGGACGTTCATTTATATGTAGAAGTCCTGCACTCCAACTTTAAAATCAAAATTCTGCTTTAACACTGCTCTGGCGCATAAATGAAAAATACATTTGACCACCGTTTCATTACTGAATTCTGTCTGTCACAAAGCCAGACTTCTTCTCCAAACCCGCTGACAGCCACAGAAGAAACCTGATTTAAGCTGTACAGTACATGAATTACAGCCTAAGTTGAAACAATTATGGTCCAGAATTCCTTCTAGGCATCTGAGTGACAGATCAACGACTCACTTTATCGCTGTTAAAGTAGATATCGCCCATTACGGGAAAAAGAGATTCTGTACTTTTTTCCCCCCCTCAAGTGGTGCAGTTGAATCACTTTCTGCTGACTGAGTTGTAATAGTTGTATAATTCAAATAAAGGCAAGTTTTTGTCTCACTTGAGCTTATTTAAATTTTCACATAGGATTGTCGTCATTTCACAACTGCTTTTTTTTTCGACAGTGCAGGTTTGTCACAATTTGACAGTAAAATATTTGGATGGAAAGAGCAAATTGAAAACTGAGGATTTGGCAGTGGGTTCACGTACGTTCTCTTGCCTCTGTGGATTAATCCAGTATTCTACTTCATGTTCGTCTTTTTTGGCTTTTGCAGTTCCTTTGAGATGGGATGAAAAATACATTTGAGGGTCGATTAATAGAGAAGCGTGTCTTTTATTTACGAGCAGATCCCACTTTGGGGTTTGCGAATCACTTTGTCAAAAAAAGTCCTGGTTGAAACTGGACTACGGAGACCTTTTTAGTAGACATTAGACACAATAACAGTATGAGATTACACCTACATTTACATATTAAGACGGATCACGCACACAAACACACACAAACACACATTCCTAGAGATCGCTGTGAGCCCTCCTGAAGAGGTGCAACACGCTGAGCCAGAAGGCTGGCAGCCTTTTTTCCAGAAAGACCCCCCAGCAGACTCCAAAAACCCACTCTCCTGCTCCTGTACATGAAATATGGAACAAAGATGAATTATACACAACACCTGCTCATTTGACATGCCAAATATACACGCCTTATGCGGTGGTGCAGGAGCTGCTGCGGCGGCACACCTGTTCCCCAATGTGACAAGGCA
This sequence comes from Cephalopholis sonnerati, assembly GCA_019142605.1. Lineage (NCBI taxonomy): Eukaryota > Metazoa > Chordata > Actinopteri > Perciformes > Serranidae > Cephalopholis > Cephalopholis sonnerati. The sequence continues at coordinate 24,106,385 of JAGQAX010000022.1, read as the reverse complement.
GTGACGCCTCATTTATGTGCCCCCACTGAATCATTCTGCCCGAATGTATTATTGATACATTTAATCTTTCATGTCGCTCAATGTTTGACCTCTCACTGCAGGCTTCGCAGGCAGGGTGTATCATAGAATGTAGTCTTTGATTTGTCAGTGTTTAATTGCTTTTTACAGAGATGAATGTGTTTCGAGAGGGAAGGGTATTGATTCAAGGTTGAGCGAGCAGTAATTTTGTGCTATAATTATACTTACAAGACTGTCAGTCACATGAACTTGCAGGTGCACTCTAATGATCTAAGAGCAATGAATGGATTCGACATTTAAGATGTAGCAGAAGAGAATGGCAGATTCAGGCAGTACACGTGGGATGCATTTAACAGCGTAATGGATGAGTTTACATTCCGGTATTAAGGTGTCATTCAAGGATTTGCTTAGGCTATCATCACACATATTGAAGATGTTTAAAAGATCTTTCCTTCTGAATTCATCTTTGCCACTGAAATTTAATTCTTAAAGGTTCAGTGTGTAGGATTTAGAGGGACATATTGGCAGAAATGGAATATATTGTAATAAGTATGTTTTCTTCAGTGTATACTCACCTGAAAATAAGAATCATTGTGTTTTTGTTAAGCCCAGTTCAGACCAAAAATTTGCAACAAGGCAACTACTTGCAATGTGCCGTTCTACAACGTTCTAAAAGCCAAGCAGGTCTGTTTGTTTTGAAGAGATAGAGACCTCTGTGGATAATTCAGCTTCTGGTAAAAACCTCCTGAATGTCTGGAACTGAAGTAATCAGAGAATAAGGGTGAGCACAGTTCAGCAAGTGCAAGGCTAGTTGCCCACCTCCAACGTGCCGAACCACGTCAGAGAAACACTTATTTGTGATATAAAGCTTCTTTATTCAGTGATTTTACAACTACTCGTCCATTTGTTTTTGAGAGTAAAAGACCTCTGCGGATAATTTTGCTCCTGGTAAAAACCTTGTAGATGTCCGGATTAGAAATAAGGTGAGCACATTTTAGCAGATGCTGAGCTAGCAGCCCGTCTGCGATATGCCCTGACTGCTTTATGCAGTGCTCTTACCAGTTTAAATCACCAGGTATGTTTGTTTTGGAGAGGAAGAGACATTGGCGAATAATTTGGCTGTACAGAAGGAAGTTTCAGCTGGTTGCAACCTGCAGTCCTCGCCACCAGATGCCACTTAATCCTCCTAAATCTCACACACTGTTCCTTTAACTGAAAGAAAACTTTTCTTAAAGCACTCATCATACTTTTAAAGCACAGAGGGCAGTCCATTAAATCCCATATATTGGGTAAAACCTCTCCTGTCACACTGTTCGCCATTGTATGAAGAACTCTGTCTGTCGATAACTTGTAAAGCTAGACCAGGCTGTAGGGAGTCTTTAAAATGCACCACATGCTGACAGTTATATTTAACCAGCATTCCTTCTCTGTGTACTGTACCTGCATTTGTGCTGTTAAGGCATGCTGTTCCTCTCTTCTCCTGTCCCTCCCCTTATTCGCATGGCTCTGTAATTTATGCCCACTGTCTGCCTCTGCCTCCTCACATTGATGATAACAGTCATTATCACCCTCACAAGGAGGCATGGCACCCCCCAAGACAGAGACTGCCAAGGCACACCACTGAAAGGTCGCGCAGGAGGGGAGATAGAGGGGGGGGTAGACAGGACGAGGAAGTGCAGTACTGATCCACAGAGCTGGTGCCCAAAAGAAGACTGGAGAGGTGAAAACAGTCTTTATAGGTCAAAAGGCATGATTGCAGTTGCAAATGAGAAAGTAGTCAGACCGGGAAATGAATCCAGAGGGATAAAGGTGGCAGATGGTCATTAAAACATCTGTCCTCTATATACTGAGGGTGACTGCTCATGAGGAGCAGCTGGTTAGGCAGGTGATAAAGTGAGGCGGGAAACTCAATGATGACGGCTAGTGGACAGGTGTGGAATGGCAGGAGAGGGAAAATTGTTCCGAGATCTGACTGGACCCCATATTCTCATATATATACCCAACCAATTTTTGACCAAGACATTACAGACCTGACCCAGTGCACATTTGAGAGGATGGAGATGGGTCTATTTTATGAACCCAACAAATCTGGTAATTAAAATCAGACATGCTCTAAAAGATACAGTGTGCCTGTCTTCTTTTAGTTGAACTGTAACAGTCTGCCACATGGAATATATCTAATGGGCCTTACTTTCTTTTTGTCTTTTTCCAGAATTTGCATGAAGGAGGCCTGGACAGAAGATGTACTGCCAGGTTTGAACTCTTTATATTTATTATCTTTTAGGCTCTTTTTCAGTCAAGTAAAGAGAGTATGCATTTTTCCTCCTCTCTGCCTTCAACTCCCTGGCGATGCTGCTCAATGTTATTTGTTATTTTTCACCTTACTTTTATTTTTGTATTTGGATCAGGTTCAGAAATTAATTTATTTATTTTTATAATCAGTAATATTTATTGTTTTGTTTTGGCCATATGGCCATATACATTTGTAAAATTGTATTGTTAGACAGAAGACAATGCTGAGACAAACTGACCCAAAGAAAACCAACAATACCAAAATATAAAAATTGACAAATAAAAATAAATAAAGGCCACTGCCGCTGTGGCTGGTGGAATCCAGTAACAGTTTATTATTGTTTTTGGCTGGTGGGTAAATCTAGCATCCACTTGGATATTTGGCTGGTGGCTGGTGCTGATTTCCAGCCCTGAATGTGATCCTAAGTCAGCCTGATCATCACACAAGTTACACATGTAGCACTTATGTGTTTCTCTTGTGATCAGAGCTCAGACTGGGCCTTCTTCGATCCACTTGGATATTACACATAATGATAAAAAGACCCCTGGTAGTAGAATGGGACTAGCCCAGTACCTGATGCGAGACTCAGGTTTGGGTAGAAGTGAAGAGCACGGATGTAAACAAATACATTGTTTGGATAGGAACAAAAACCTGAATGGTCCTATCTAGAGCTACTGTTTAGTTTGTCCATTCTGGGCTGCTGTAGAAACAACATGGCAAACCATGAAGAAGACCTGCTCCATATGTAGACATAAACCGCTCATTCTAAGCTGACAAAAGCACAAGGGTTTTTAGTTTCAGGTAATTACACACAATAAAAACATAGTTATGAATATTATATTCCAATTCTGCCAATATAGCACCCTAAATCCGACACACTGGACCTTTAAGATCAATATTCATACAGCAATAATCATCCTCAATAACTTCTCACCAGATTTGTTGTGCAGCGCAGGATACAAGCTGACTTATGTTCCATGTTGGAACTCAACTAAAGAAGCTATTATGGCCTGTTTCTTGTCTTTAGCTTCATAATTTTGTTATCACAGACACCTCACACTAACTTTACATTCATCTGAACCACCTCCTATTCCATGCACAACCTGACAATAGGAATAAATTGGACACAACATATGAGACAATCTAGACTATTTCTAACCACTCCTGGTATCGGCCCTGTACAAATCTGAGTATGGATACAAGCATAGGCGGATTATGACACAATGGGTCCCTGGGACGCATAAAAGGCCCCCTAGCATTGCAAGTCCATAATGCTGCTGTTTCCCCCCACAGAGCTGAAGGGCCCGTATTGCACAGAGTACTCAGTCAGTCTTAAATCATATAGATAAACTAAGAGGATAAAAAACACTTACTTAAAATGTATGGTGATGGCTTCTTTCTTAGGACATCAACATGAATGTTTAGGCTATTGAGCGACTTCACACAAAGGCTCTGGCTTAGGGACCCCCTAAGCCCCTGGGCCCCAGGGCCTGGGTCCAATAGGCCCATTAAGTAATACCCCCATGGATACCTAATACAGATATAGATACAGATATTGATGAGTGGCTTTTGTTACACCCTTTCACCACAAATTAATCAGATCGACTGGAAGCAATAGATAAGACAGGAGGATGGAGCAGCTGTTGCCATGTCAGACAGTGTGTGGTGAGGAAATACAAAGTGCATACTCAACACAAAACCTTTCAGTACACTGTAAATAGCTGATAGATAAGCTGGGCCACTAGGGGCAACTGCCACGAGCCATATATTTAATATTGAACTCAGAACAAAGAGCCTCTTTTTGAGAGTTGATTAGATTTGAGAAGCTATAGAGATGAAATTATATGATCATCAAATATAGTTTATGACCATCAACTGCATTGATCTCCATTACGAAAAGCACCAAACAAGACTCGCGTGAGTGGGCGTCCGCTGCTCTACATACAATCCACACTGCTGTTGAGGAAGACATCAGGGAGGCATAATGATTTACCTCTGGCTGTGAAATGAATAAAGGTCCAACAGTTAAATAGAAAATGTGAAAATGTTGTTGCTAACTGCTCAAACGCCGGGTTGTGAGATTTAACAATGCTCCCTAAATGGCCTCCGAGGATTGTTTCAGTGCCGGCATATTCTAGTCAATATGATACATGTTAAACTAGCTTAAATAGAAAGAAAATGTTGAAAGCACTCAAAGCGACAGAGTTTTACAAAGTGACAGATGTGCATTACAGGGGCAATTGAATAAAGCGGGGGAAAAAAAAAAAAACATTCAATCCATTTACGCTTGTACAGATCTGCTTCCACTTTGCTAAATGCAATTAGGCCCATCCACTCTGTCCAAGTGACACCCTGAAGGCCTTTTAAGAAGTCAGCACAAATAGATCTCTGGGCTGAAAGACAAGAGAGGGAGGAGGGGGCAGGGGTAAGGTAAAGACAGAGGAGTCTCCTCTCCCGCTGTGTTTGTGTGCATGAGAGAGATAGGCACAATGAAAGAAGGGCCGTACACACATTCCCTCAGAGGAATCAGCATTGTTTACCCCCACAACAGGGAAGCGGGGAGAGTGGAAAACCGGAGCATGAGGAGCTTTCATAAATCATACTTTACCGTTTGTTCATCCTCGCTCCATCTTCATCTCCCGCCCCCCCTCGTTGTTTGTATCAGCCCCTCTCCCTCCCTCTGCTGAGAGGAGAGAAGGATGCATGGTGGTTGTGGAAGAGTGAAGAGCCCTACTGAGATGTGTTATGGTGCTATCTTTCTCACGCGAAGCTCCTCTAGAGATCAAACGCAACGCCCCGTGCCTTGGAGTGGCGAGCAGACATTTCTTACTTTCCACCCCTTCTGTTAATCTCTGCTTGTCTTGCGTTTTTTTTTCCTTTCCACTTCATCTTGGTTGTGGATGCTACACCACCCCCATACACTGTGCTCTCACTTTGTCACGCGCTTTCACTGTCTCCGAGTGGTTTCGATGACCAGACTAGGGTCTGTATCAAACTCTGTCTTGATGTTTTTTGAGGCTTCATGGCAGTGGTGTTTACTCACTCCAACACTACCTCCAGCACTGCATCATGCACATCAAACCAGTGATCGTGTTAGTGTATGTGTGTGTGTGTGAGTGTGTGTGTGCCCGTGGATCAGTGTGTGGCTGGAAGTCCTCTGTGTGAAACCATAGAGCAAGTTTTGAAAAATGTTCGACTCACTCTTGACTGACTACTACCCTTCATCCGTGTCAACACCACACTTTCGATTTGATTCTGTCTGTAGCACAGCTGTCTGTCATGGTACTGAGCTCAGAACTGTGAGGCTGTAAAAAAAAAAACAGTACTCTGGAGAGGAAGTTAGAGTTGCTGGTAGCCTGTCTGCACGACACCTGTAACACCGATGCTGTGATCCAGATCACATGGCCGACCCAGCTCCAGCTGGAGTCACGACGAAGGTTTTTTGGAGTTGGTTGAAGTCACAAGGAAATGACAGTTTGAAGGTGTCTCGCCTCTGTGATTGGACGTATTTGGAGATAAAACAGGATGTTTTGGCAGAGCATCGACTCCACACTGTGCCAGCGCAGAAGGAAAGTCTAGCTGCAGCATCATTCTGTTATAAGAGCAATTATGTCAAGGGCATATGTATTTCTTAATCCAATCAGAATTATGAAGGATAGGGGCAAAACTCTGCTAAGCTTTCCTGCGCCCTTCCAAAATGTCGCCTGGGGAAAGATATCTTGTTTAAGTTATGTAAATGCATTAAGATCTCTTTATGATGCAAAATTGGATGTGTATACATTTAAAACTATCTACTGAATAAATCAATCAGGCTAAATTACAGCATAAGCAACATCATTCATTAGATTGAGGCAATCACACTCTAGATTAGTTGATATGATTTTTGTCTTGCAGTACTAGGAAAGTGATTAAAGGGACAGTTCACCCCCAAATCAAAAATACATATTTTTCCTATTACCTGAAGTGCTGTTTTTCAGTGTAGCTTTGCTGTGAGTTGCAGAGTGCAGATATCAGCCATAGAGATGTCTGCCTTCTCTCCAGTATAATGGAGAGGAGGAGAACGGTGCTCAAAGCGCCAAAAAATACATCAGAAAAACTCAACAGGAATGTCTCTTTCAAGAAACCATGGCCCGGTTACCCAAGATAATCCATAGACCTTGTTGTAAGGAACTATTTTCTCTCTACCAAACTACACCCACCCAACGTATCAGTACGCAGAGGGTGAGCTAGCGGGCTCCAACTGTTATTGAAGCATGCTTTCTTTTGCACATTGATATGGTTGGTGAGTCTAGTTTGGTAAAAAGAAAATAGTTCCTACATGCTCACAACAAGGTCTGTGGATTATTATTTTATTACTACTTTAGTCATGATTTCTGGAAAGAGACATTGCTGTTAAGTCTTTCAATTTTTTTTTTTTTGTTTGTTTGTTTGTTTTTTGGCTCTGTGAGCACCACAAGCTGAGTACCATCAGCTATTGAGAGGACAGATGTCTCTACAGCCAATATCTCCAATAGCTTTTGGGTTTAGTGCCAAATCATAGCATGCTAAAATTCTCAGGTGACAAACATGGTAAATATTAAATCTTCTTAAACCAGCTCACCCGCAGCATGCTAGCATTGTCATTGTTAGCTTGTAGAGCTACGTTAAAATAATCAGTTAATCCAACTCAGATCGATCTTCATTTGAATGACCCAGTATTGATTCATAAAATCCGAAATCACTCTTTTAATATACGCGTTTTTACACAAATGTGTGAAGCTTTAACCCCGTTAATCTCGCTGATAGTAAACAGATGCCAGCACTAAATTATTAACAACCGTAGTATTAAGAAACTCTGATGTTACCAGCTCTTTTATCTGTTACCGTTAGCTTAGTTTTTTATGTTTTGGTGTAATTTAATATCATGCTGCAGCAGCCTCTCCTCTCCTGCTGTCTGTGCGTCGGGGCTGCTGCGCCACTTTTACGCACACATAAACACACAAACATGGCATTGAGGTGCTGCGTTCGAGACAGAGAGGTGAAGATAACTTAGGCTGACGACAACTACGCTTGTTACTGTAAGAGCAATAAAACCTCCACAAGCAAAAAGTCAGTACTTTATCAACACACCTGTTTAGCAACATGTAAACATGTAGAAAAGCGATATTTCAGTCTGCTCTGTCCGCAGTCTCTCATCCACTGCTGCTAATATTATGTTATGAACAAGCACAGAGGACTTTCAGCTCATAGCAATTTAACAACTGTTTATGTCTAACAGTTAAGTTTAGTTTGCCTGGTATCCTAAAAGATACCAATGGTCATGTGACCTGCAGGCAGTGACTCTCCTCAGCAGCAGAGGGAGGAGCAGAGAGGGCAGGAGGACTGATACTGACTGATGTCTGTGTTCTTTATTCTCTCTAAACTTCACTCAGTATTGTGATGTCAGGAATATTATTTATTTCATTGACATTTTACATTTGTTTCCAGTGAGATTTTGAGTTTATATTGTGACTTTGTTGTTTTAATATCACTGTTGTTCCTCTAAAAAACAAAATTTAGTCATAAAATATTCTGTTTTATTCCTGTTCTGAATGTATTCTTTTTTAAAATAACTCCTTATAAAATTTACAGTATTAGTTCTCTGAGAATCTCTTTCACATTCTAGCAAAAATTGGTACTGTAACTGAAATATCACCAAGTGAATCGATACCAAATTGACTCGAATCGGGACCTTGTGGACTGAAATCAAATCGATTCAGGAAATGAGTGGGGATACCCAGCCCCGTTAGCTTGTTAGCATGTAGAGTAAGTACTGCCTCAGAGTCACTGGCATGACTGGCATGCAGCCTCTTCTTACGTGTATATGTCACTTCTCTCAGACTAGATTTAGAAACTTGAAGCTCAGAAACGCTTGGCTGTAATTTTGCCACATTATGCTGTAGTAGTTGTGCTGACTGAATAATCCTTTTAACAAGTAAAATAATGAATAAAAAAACACAATAACTGGTTTAGGTTACACAGTGGTCAGTGTGTGGTTTGAAACCATCAAGCTAATATTCCCAGTGACATCTGTGCTTTTTTGTCATGGCATGGTGGACATTTTGGGCGTTTTGCCATAAAACAGGGAAGTTGTTGTAACTTTAGCGCACTTCATCCAATTTGCCCTGAACTTCACATGCTGCATCAGACTCTATGCCTGAAGATATCTGCATACCAGTATTGAGTTGTAGTCATAGTGCCACCTACTGGCAACAGGAAATGACATATTGTCATACTTTGACTGTATTCCACAGTGACATTTGTGAAGTCAGGTATAACTGTGACAAAGCAAACACTAGGTGGTACAATCATCAAGTTGCGTTTCCTTACACTGCCACACAGGCTAACCCAGGTTTGCTACCAATGGTATTAAAGTAAGGCCAAACTCCATAAAAGGAGACTTGCTGACATGAGCTGAGCCTCCCAGGCAGCACTCCCTCCCAGCCTCCCACCGAGCCTGGCAGACCCAAAAGCCCCAACAATGGCCGTAATCCTAACCTGTGAGTAAGCGCTGCCTGAGAGGCTCAAATCCCTTTACTGAGCTAGTCCCTTAACTGGGCTCTGTTCCTGCTCAAATTTTACTGCCGGAACTCCTTTGGGGTGAGTCCCGACCCATTTCCACCCCCTGCTTGTGGAGACAATAGAGACAGGGACTTAGAAAATGGAAGCACGGGGAGCGGAAAAGGACAGCAGGAGGAAGCGAATGCAATATTTTGCCAATGGGTGGTTTATACTCGTAGTCTACATGGTGTGATTTAGACAGGAAACAACACAGGGGGCTGTTCAAATGACAGAACTGTATGATAATCAAATGACATTAAGCAGGTTAATGATGCTTTGCAAGTTCCAGATGCTTCAAATAATAAGTAATTTCCATCTATTGGCATGTTCTTCCTCTCAAGGAAACACTTTTTAGCCGTGAACATCCATGAATGCACAGATTAACCATTTTTCCAGATGTGCTAATTATGACTACAGGTTTAATATAATGGATTGAATCCACTTCCATTTACTAATCTGATAAATCCATCTGTGTATTTATACAAGCATGTGTGCAAGTGCGTCTATTTGTGTCCGCAAACAAGCTTACACATTTGTATGGGTCCAAATGTCTGTGTACATGCTACACATGCATATTCAAATGTCTGTGTGCATCACATGCGCTCAGCTATCTGCCAGATGCAAGCAGACGTGTCTCACATGCCTAACCTGGAGCGGTGGCCTGCGCTCGCTGCCAGCCTAATAAACTTAATGGACTCATGGCTAACCCAGGATGAGTTCATCAGGTGGCTTCATTTCACACTGGCATTTTAAACTCCTCATATTTATGCAAATTATGAAAGCAGTCAAGGGCCAAGACCAAGTAGCACCAGTGAGACAGCATCAGATAGACTAACTACTTACTTAAATGTATTTGGTTGTTTAAATTATTGTTATTACTTTAAAAGAAAAAACAATTTTAGTGGAATTATGTTTGAGACTTGCGTGATAGTCTCGGAGGCTGACAAGCGCCTATGATCTTGTCAAGAGCCTGCATTCATGATGTGACAGTAATGTGTTATACATCAGTCTGGCAGCGTGTTGCCTGTTATTTTCCACTCATATCAACATTTTGCATTTCGGAACATGCCGTCATAAAGGTGCCAAAACTGCAAAGTGATCAAAAGCTCAGAGACACGAAGTTCTCAGAATCTAGTGTACCCAACATTAAACTGCTCTTTATGTATGCCTGCGCGCTCCTCTGTTCTTCCGCACACTCAGTTCCTCTTTGTGTGGGTGCTGTCTGTACACAGGGCTATACTTTTTCCTTGCATTTTTTTCCGGCTTTCTCACAAAGCTTGCCTGAACGCTGACGCCACATATGAGTCATGGCATCGACTCTCATGAGTCTCTCTTTGCTTTCGTCCTCTAGCTATTTCCCCATCTTTACATCTTAAAACTGATGTCTTTTTTCTATTTTCTTCTTTACTTTTTAGATCACTGATGAAACAACAGCAACAACAGAGCTGTAGCTACTTCTACAGTCTTTGCTGCTTTTTACTCACAAAATCGAATTTGAATACTACTAGTAATCAAAATAATACCTTATTGGTTAAAGTTGATTTAGCATCTTAATGCACTGTTTCAAGGTTGGACAAGCTAGACAAAAAGAAACATTGCATTGCTGGTTCTGTTTAGTTGGGTGCTGCAGTATTTGAGAGATAGTTCTTGGGCGTCAGACAACATAGCTTCAAGAAGCAGACAGCAAGTACTACAGAATCTGATGGAAGGATACATTCATGATTTTAACTTTTAGTAAAAAGGCCCAGTCATGTAACATTAGAGGCCGAAGATGACAAGACTATCAGTCAACATCCCAGCTGGCCACCAACGTTGTTAGACATAGATATTTAGTTGAATTTAGGTTGGGACGTCCGGTGACCAAAATTGAATGTCAGGACAACGTGTAACGTCAACGTCAATTTGACTTACTGACTTGTTTGAATACTGATGGCAGGTGATGATATTTTATTGGTTTTAAGTTGTGTTGTTAAAGAGCCAAACACAAACATCTTCCAAAGGTGTCATGCCAATGTCGTTACACATTTAAAATATTGTCAACCTGATTTTTAATCCAACCAAAATTTGACATCAACAAAAGAGCTCGAATGTCAATTTGACATCATATCGACGTCCAGTGCGAGCTTGGATTGCTCCTGCACTGCCGGGTATATGTCCCCTTTTTTCCTGCCTACAGACTATGGGGCCTGTCCTCACGTTAGTCTCTTTTTATTGTAGAAAGTTACATTAGTTACTTTAGGGCAGCAGAGATAATATAAATAAAGCCTTAGTTAGCCTTAATCTTTTCTGGCAAATGATGTCATCCTAAAAAAATGTTGGCAACCAACCCTTTTTCCCCCAAATCTTTTTCCTGTTACCACAGAAATTAGGAGGAAGCAAACCTGGTTGACACTGGTGGTCTGACATCAGGCTACCTCTTGCTGATGTAGCTATACGCCAGCTAGCTAGTTAGCTAACGTTTCTGTGGAAATTGTAAAAGACCCCCAGTGACATCTCTTAAGCATCTTCATAATTTGGTTTCCTTTTCAACAAAGATGAGCCTAGCATGTAGCACATCCAAGTACAACAGGAAAGGGAAAGTTGACCAAGGTTCTGCCACATTTCAACCTTGATTAACTGGAGCAAAGACTGAAAAGGGGCGGTACTTAGGAAGGGCTAATTTCAACTATCTATTCAAACCTTCATTTAAAAATCAGAAATACTTAATTGATCCCAAGAGGGATATTGGGACATATTACAGTTACTCTTTTATTGTATTATTGTTAAGTATGCAAGAAAAAAGTGCCTTATGCTACAATATATGAGACAGTTTATAAGAAATAGATATGTTGTGTAAGAAATATGTACAAATATGTGCATTGTATTAAAAGTGTGCATAATATAAATGCCAGAAAATAAATTAGACACTGCTGTACAGTTGAAATATTGTACAGTGTATCGCACAGTTGAATGGTTATGTCACGGTCCTGCTCTGTGTCCAGAGGCCCTCAGACATTTGGTTTAAGAATATCTGTTATATATCTTCAGTTACATTAGTATTCTGATTTTACATCTTATATTTCATTACTTTGAGGATTTTGTTTCCTAGTTTTTAAGTTTTCAGTTTTGTCTCTGTTGCATTTTTTTTAGTTTGTCATGTTTCCTGTTTTATTTTGTTATATTCTCCCTATATGTCATGTCTGCTCTCACTCCCTGCCTTTGTGTGTTTTCCCTCGAGTCTTGATTGTCTGCTCCGCCCTGATAAGTTTCACCTGTCCCTACTTAGCTTTGCACCTCACCTCTTTCTACCTGTTTGCATTTGTCATCAGTCACTCCTTGTATATACCAGCCTAGTTCTTTGGCTCCTGATCAGTTTGTTCTTTGCGTCTCCGAGAGTAGCGTTCCAGTCTTCAGTACTTAGCGTTTAGTTTTTGCGTGTACTTGTGTTCCTGGAGATGTTTCACCAGCCTGTTGTCTGCCTACCTTGGAGCTGACATCTGTAAGCTATTGTTTCATATTAACCATTGAACTCATCCCGCTGCCTCATTCGCTGTTTCTGCATTTGAATCCAAGCCTATTTATCCTGAGACTGTGACAGGTTATTGCTCAATAATGTAGAGGGATTCAGCTCATTAGTGCATATTGTACAGATTTGCAGTTGAAACAGTAGAGCATCGCACAATTGGAAATATCAATAAATTCACAAATCGCTGCCTGTCTCTGAAAAACTGAAAATGAAAAATGACATGGGGGAAAAAATACAATAAATCTGAATACATGTAAATGATCTTTCATGATATAAACGCTGCTGCGGCACCAGCCCATTACAGCGCGCTACTTTAATTTAAATCACAGTGTTTGTCTTTGAATACAGCTCAGATTTGAGCTTATCAGAGGGACACTTGTGATGGAGGGTTAGCAAATCTGCAGCTGACTAAAGGGCACAGAAGCAGAGACAGATGTTGCTGATGCTGCTGCTTCTGCTCACAGACACTACAGCTGTTGAGGATGCTCTGCCAAGATGATCATACCCCCACTACACCACAAACACACACATACACAGTCTTATAGTCTGCCATGCTGATCTCTTGCACCATCCATTGTTTTCAGCGTGTTATTCTGCTTTTTGTTCGCCCAGCTTCGTGCTGTTTATGTTTCAGTGTTGAGTTCTTATACGCTGTTGATTCTCCTGCTTCCCACTGCATGTCTTCAACCATTCACCAGGCTGTCAGTCTTAGTTCGACGGACCCCCCCCGCTTGTGTAAAGTTAAACCAAGTAAATAAAAAAAAAAAAAAAATCGTATCTATATCTGTCTGTCTCTGGTTCATCTCTCTCCTCCCCTTCCTCGCAGCTCCCCCTCTTATCTTGAATTTCTTCATTCAACAGCTTCATTTCTCTGCAGGATGGATCCTCTCTGCCTGCTGCCGGCTGCAAAATAAATTGCTCCACAAAAGCCCAAGCAGCTCATGAAAAACCCACCTCTGCCCAGCTTAATCAATAGCGAAGCCTCTAATTAAACGCTCCTTCAGTTTCATACGCTCATACACTTCAACCAGTAATTTTCTGTACATTTCATGTGCTCTGGCTAATCTTTGCCTTTCTCAGGCAGGTTGGAATTAGATTTTATTCCCCCCCCCGTCCCTTTAATCCACACTACACTCTCTACCATACCACAGGAGGTGACCCTTCATAAATGTCAGGCGCCTCTGTGGGTTTTGCGCTCGCACGAGCCGATCATAGATTTAGAGCTCGCAATTATGTCAAAGTGGCCGCAAAAAAATTGATGAAATGCCACGTCTCACGGGACCCTAAACCTTACCTTCACCCATCATTTACATAAATTAATTTCACTCAGTATATTTTTTATGGACAGATCCATATTGGCGCGGTCACATTTCATGGATCTTTCACAGGAGACTGAACCCTTGTAAAACCACCAACACCGAGCAGAGGATGTTTATTCCCATATGTCACAGTTTTTCATGCTTTTTACAGTGACATCACTACAAACCATGCCGTTTGCAGGCTACTTGCCGTATCAGTGAATCAGTGTTTTCCAGCTTAAATGGTCTCGCTGCCATAAATCTTCCGCTGTGTTTTTTGCTTTATGTCTCCGGGCGCTACAGGAGTAATTGGCAGCTTTTTCTGTGTACCTTCAAAAGGAATTGGTGGGGAAATTAATGGGATGAATATCACAAAGGTCAAAACAGGAGGTGGGTTTCAAACTGACAGCTTGCCCCGGTGCAGTGACAGAGGAGGCACAGTCACCATAGAGAACATGGAGAGTGTCGTGATAAATTGCGTTACTGAATGGTTTGGCATTTCTGGCAGACGTGCGGCAGGACAGCTCAGGGATGATGGAGAAGTAGGTGACGGAAGATGAACGGTGCAAAACAACAGCCTGGAAAAATCTCCATCAGCTGACACACCAGAAATCCCTTCTTTATGTAACATTGTGTAGTCAAAATGTTCCTTTATAACAGTAAAAGGTTAAACTAAAGATGACTGACCTGATCATGTTTAATGAACACCTTTAAGACCTTCAACATGCATGTTAAAATCATCTCATTGGCCCGCCTTGTATAATCCAGCAGTGTTAGTCGTTCTACATCTTTGGCCTTTGCCGAGCAGGTAAAACCTGATGAATGTTGGAGTGACTCCTTCGGCCTCAGCTGATTAATAACTGTTTAATCAGGGTTTAGTCGGTAACAGCTGTGGACATCCTGCTCCTCATTTATTTAGCACGGATGCGTCAGTCACTTTCTCCTTGCTTTTCGCCCTCTCTTTCACTCATCCTTTTCCTTTCTGCACTCTCTCTAAATCCAAGCTGTCTCTTAGCACTTATTTTCTACTAGAAAAATTAACGGAATGTACTTGCATTTTTGTAGCAACATCCTGTCTTATAGTCATATGTGGAAAATATTGTATTAAAGAAATTGCTTTGAAAAATACTATTATTTGCTTTCTTGCCGAGAGTTAGATGAGGAGATTGATGCCACTCTCATGTCTTAAAGGTGAACACCACCTAAATGAAGAATTCCATTATGTTGTTCCATGGCCATGGACTGTTTATTCAATACTGTGAACATGAGCTACTCTCATTCAAAGCCAGAAACCAGAAAAGTAAGTCTCAAACTTGTGATGTCACAGGGTATATAGTCTGGAGCTACTCCATAGACATCAGGCTTGTATGAGATGAACTGCGCCTCGCCTGGAAAGTAGACGAGAGTAAGTGCGACAGAAGTGCGACAGTTTCCCGACAGTTTCCAGCAGCCTTCAGTCCGTACAGGATGTCACAGAAACACTCACATCCTGTCTGATATGTCGGTTTATTAAAATATTATCAGACTCCTGTATCAGTTTGTTCTCAGACTCCAGTTGTTTTAATTATGATAGATTAATTTATTAAAATGCTTTACAGGTGATCTGTAATTTATGTTCATGGTTCAACCTCCATTTTACATTAATTCTCATGTAAATCAGCATCACATCAGTTTGACCTGCCCCCTCAACTACACAGGCTAAATAAATTGTGTCTGACGATAAGGTAAATATTTTCAGAGGAAAAAAAATACAAGACAACAGCTGTCATTAAAGATCAGTCAGATATAGTCAGGGCTTCACATCTGTACAGATACTATTTTAAGAATCCTCACATCTCACTGACCACAAGTCTCTGTGTTGCTAATCTGCTTTAATTTAATTAAAACAGTCCAGTGTTAATATACAGTAGACTACACATAGTTTATGATGAACGTATTTAGTCACTATCAGTAACACAACATGTTTCTGTTCACAGAATAAACCCTCAGATCAGACATATTGTTGAGTCAGCATCTAAACCAATCAGCTGTTAGAGCAGGTGAGAGCCAGGTGTTTCCTATCATGCCCTAGGTCATGCAGTTCATGAAGAGCAACTGCAGCGCCTGAGTCTAAAAGCTGCAGCCGCCTCGTCTCAAAAGATTATCGCTGTCAACTTTTGTATGACGTCAGAGCAAGTCGGGATGAACTCGGACACGAACTAACCAGCCTGCATTGTGCAGCCAGGCCTGCGCAGATTTGATCACTGACGACGGTGATTGAATCTGCGAGCCTAATGAATTGGAGTCTGATTTTGTGGCCCTACAGAACGTTTGGTTTCTTTTTATGCCCATAATGAGCTTTATTCTATTGTAGTGTTTTAAATGAAAAAGAAAATGCACCCATATAATCAGAACATTGCCCTGGGTGCTCTCAGTGTCATTTTTAGCATCTTTCCCAATTCATAGTCTATGGAGCAGCTCCACACTTTATACCGTATGACATCATAAATTAAGTTTTAGCACTGTAGTTTTTTAATTCAGGAGATATTTTTCTTAATTTATCTTAACTCATTTTTTTAAATTTTTTTTTAGACTGTGTGAATAAGGTATGGGCATAGTACCCCTTCTACCATCATAGACATTACAAAAATAAGGAACATAGCCACTGCACGTCACCCATTGGTTTGTGAAGTCCTGTTTTGAACCCTCAAATTTGGTATTTTGACTGTTGCCATCTTGAAATGACCATGTTTGGACAAGGGGGTGGAGCGAACCCTAACGCTAGCTGCTAGCTTCATTAGCACACTGCATGTACTGTCTACCTTTAATTGTGATAATGCTAATGCTAATTACCGCTTGCTAAAACAGGCTTAAAACCATTAAAACAAAGTGTGCTCACCGTAAAATGTTAACATCTGTTGGTACAACCAAATGCTGAGCAAGCATTTTTTAGGGTTGTACAGTTGTCATGAATGTTGAAATTAGCTGTAGACGCCAAAACCATTTTGTATGATGCTGCAAATGTGTTTATTTCTACTGTAAAGTTGGGCATTTTAATATGGGTATCTAGGGGGGGGTTGACTCACTTTTTGAGCCAGCCTCAAGTGGCCATTCAAGGAACTGTAGTTTTAGCATCTTTGCGTTGGCTTCATATTTCAGGCTTGGATGTTGCTACCTGCTTAACACACAATCAGTCTTCTCATTCAACTTTCAGCAAGAGAGAAAGTATGCCTATTTTCCAATATATCAAACTTTTCCTTTAACAGAACATGTAATTTTCTGCTTGTGAAGTCAGTTCACCTGTGAATTAACATTTAATCTATGAAATGTAAGATAAAGGCAGGCCCACATGCTGCTTCCTTACAGTACCTTGCCTTATGTGCAAAATATGAGGGACATCTTCCTAAAATTGACTGGCAGCAATTATTTTAAAAATAAATTTTCACCTCAGTCGTCTCAGATCATAAAAGTCCCTCTTTAACTGCCTCTGTTTTTATCTCCAGCTTCTTTGTGACTGGCAGTGAAAACAATAAGGAATAATGGCTTTTACCTTGATTCACCTCATCAGTAGTGAGTAAAAACAGGACTTGTCCCTAATCTTTAAAACACTGGCTTATTTACAGTCACATCTGCGCCTTTACAGCCAGTAGTTTACTAATGGCCATTAAACAGCTCAGGTGGAGTTAAGCAACGTACTCAAGGGTACTTCAACAGCACCTCCTGAGAAAGGGATAGAGCCACTTTGGCTAGCACTATGACTCCGAGAGAGTCAGATGTCATCTAAAGCTGCATGCAGCAAGACTCTCTATGTCATCCAACGGTCAATTACTCCCAGTGCCAAAAGGCCCCTCTCAAATCCAACACCATCAAAGGGTCAAAACCACCAAAGCTCTCTTCAAGCTGCCTTTCCCCCCAGTCTTTCTTCTCATCCTCTGTGATAAATCACACCATCTGCATCGAAAGCACACCACCTGGATCTGGAAGCCACCTTTAAGGAGATTCCTTCAAGTTTCATTGCCCATAGCATCTGAAATCCCACCATAGAATTAAAAAATCAGATGGCACCTGATGGTGTTAAGGTTGCAGCCGTATGCAGAAAGAAACAAAAAAAAAAGGTGGATTAAAAGGAAAACCAAACTGATTTTAGTAATTTACACCAGAGTCAGATTGGGATCAGCTAAGTCTCTGGTTGCAGGCGTTGCAGTTTGTTTTGTGTGTGAGGTTTTTTTTTTTTTTCCTCTGGCAATCTGTGCTCTGCAGGGACACGAGGAGAGCTAGCTTTGAGAGGTTTTGCCCGAAGATAAATTGGGTAACCTTCTTCTGTCATTAGTAATACCTTTTCCACTGGTGAACAGCAAGACAGAGTAGGCAGAGGGGTGATGGAGAGAAGAGAAAGCAAAAGGGGGAGGGGAGGAGAGATGAGAGCCAGGAGTCAGCGGTAATTAGCCATGAAACAAAAGCCCACACGGCTCAGTTATGGCTTGAGTTTCACACCTTGAGCCATCTCTCCGTGCCTCTGAGGCTCAGAGCTCGGCGAGGGCTGCGGCTGCCGCGAGGTGTCCTGCTGACACAGAGAGCGGACCTGCAGCAGCCCTGTCCCGCGTCTGTCTTCAATCCATTACGCCACCCCCGCACTTCTGTCTCATCCTGGCCGACTGGCAGGGAGGTGCTTTGTCTGGCTGACTTGTCATGGCTGTCTGGGGCACGTGACGATGAATCCCACTACAGTCGGGGGTAGAAGCTATATCACAGGTGACACAACTCGTCTAACACAACATGCTCTTTTATTTTGCTGCATTTGTTGTGTTAAACAAATTGTACGAAATTTTCCTTTTCTTGCTGATAGTTAGATGATAAGATGGACGCCAGTTACTGGCCTGTGATGGCTAATCAGAGCCTACGACGGGAGCAATGTCATCATTTTCAAGACACTTGAGCAATGAAATGCATCATGATTCGCTGATATTCATGTAGGTATAGCAAAATGCACCATGAGATGTGCTTTTAGCCTGCGTTGCAAAACCTCTTGTTTTTCGTTTTGGTGCCCATGTTTGTGGTGAACCTTTTATTGCATTTTAGAAAGGCATAGGAATACAAACAAGCAGAAAACAAGGAGAAAGGACAGTATATACATATGTAACTTAACACAGACGATTAAGACATTTACTAGAAAAAAAATATGTGTATATATGTAAATATGTCTTGCTCCAGTAGCCCATTTCTCATCAGGTCGCCCTTGTTCCCCAACACCTGCCACTTACCACCTGAGTTAGTATGACTCTTACGTTTGCAGTTTCACTCATCCTTAGGCAGGCTAGCAGCATTAAGAACCTTGCCTAAGGGTTCAGACTGGATGTGTGTTACCCCATCCTAACCAGGAATTAACCCCCTGATCTTCTATGCCAAAGTCAGTAGCCGTAACCAATATAGAACGTGAAAAGTACCAGGGAATTAAGACTAAAAAAGAGGCTGTGCTGTGGAAGTGGAACCAAGCGAGCAATAGCATGTGTGTATGTGCGTGTGTATACATGGAAAGGAGCTAAGCTATGAGTTTATTTTTAAGGGTCCTTGATGTGGTCAAGAAATCTTTCCCATTTCCAGTAATGCCTTTCTGGTATTATTACTAGCTAGCTGCTGGTAGCCTGGTGAGTTGATTTCCTCATCCTGATGAATGACTCCCAGCAACACGCCACCACTGTCCAAAGCCAACAACAAGAAGTACTACCAACTACTACTACCTACTATAGCTTGAGATAATAAAAAAAGGGTCTCTGCATTTTGGGGGACCGAGGGTATTTCAGAGTTGATATCAGCAAACTATGAATTTGCACATTGTGACAGTATTGTTGTTTGTGCAGCTTAAATTCAGCCTTCAACTTGTTGAAAGATTTCAGGTCCTGCTCTGTGTAAAGATCACCAAGCACTGGAATACCCTTCTTCATCCATTCTCTCAAATAAAAAGAGCATTTACCAAAACATAGGCAGCTTACCATACCATATACTAGCACCAATGTTAACAGCCAAGCAGTCTGTGTGAACAGTGTGGCTCGGCTGCGACTCATTGGGAGATTTTATCGGCATTAAGCCTATTTTTTTCTGTGTAACGTGTGCACTTCTCAGCAGAAAAATAGACAGTGAAATCTGATTGTCATACTGATTGCTGGGCCAGTGAAAATATATAATTGGCTAGTAAAACTCTGATCTACTGGCCTGGAGGGGGCAGTGGGGAAAACACTGTAGCTGGTTTCATCTTGCTCTCCTTGGGTTCTGTTTTCAGGCCAATCCGTTTTTCCCATGTTCCACTGTTAAACAGAGGCCACGCAAATTTACCTGCCTTTGAAACAGAAAGATGCAAATTCTTTAAAACCATTTCTGGACGGTCTTGGATTGCCTAATTCTTTTTTAGCTTTAATGAAAGTTAAACTTAAGTCATGGGACCGGTTGCATAAAACACCTTAAGTTTTGTCTGAAAATATGACACTTCAGGCTTAATTTGTCCTTAGCTGAGGGACTTACTGTAACATAGTTGCACTGAATCCCTTGAAAGGTTTCCTTAGGTAAGGAAAAACGTAAACTGAAATACTGTGTTGAAAGAGATTTTACAGCTGTACAAGATTTCATGGAGATTGATTGTTTTCTTTGGACTGTGATGCCTGTTTTTGTCTCACAAAGCTTATAGTTAGTGAAAAAATGGCACAAGAAAAGAAGACAATAAAACCATATTGGTCAGAGAAGGAAAAGATTATACCTCTGGAGGAGAAAGCACATACTACAAAGTAAACTTAGATTTGTCTAGAAGACGTTTCGCCTCTTATCCAAGCGGCTTCATCAGTTCGTAACGCAACCGGTCTGACTAGTCCCCACTAGTCTGACAAACAGTGGAGTAAGACTCAGGTTTTTAACCTCTGTGGAGGTGTACGCCCACCACTCTCAAAGGACAATACTTCGTTAGTGGAGTTTCACTGGACCATGGTTTGGGTCCGGAGAGTCACACTAGTGAACGACAGTCGTCAGGAGTGAGTGGGGCCACTGGTGAACAACAGTCGTTAGGCATGATGTGTGGTTACCAGTGAACGACTGTCATTATGTTTCTTTGAGCCACTTGAGGTTAGTTTCAGGCAGTCTTTGTTATTCAATCTCCTAGGTACCGTAGCAAGAGCTGCATTGTATATGGGGGATAGGTGATGTCGCAAGCCACCTCCCCTGTTTAGAGACGGTTTCTCTATTCTGACGTAGATGGATTCTTTTACCCCTCTTTCAAACCATCTGTCCTCTCTGTCCAAAATTTTCACATTGCTGTCCTCAAAGGAGTGAGCCTTCTCCTTTAGATGTAAATAAACAGCAGAAACTGGACCTGAGGAGTTTGCCCTTCTGTGTTGAGCCATGCATGGCTGAAACTAACCTCAAGTGGCTCAAAGAAACATAATGACAGTCGTTCACTGGTAACCACACATCATGCCTAACGACTGTTGTTCACCAGTGGCCCCACTCACTCCTGACGACTGTCGTTCACTAGTGTGACTCTCCGGACCCAAACCATGGTCCAGTGAAACTCCACTAACGAAGTATTGTCCTTTGAGAGTGGTGGGCGTACACCTCCACAGAGGTTAAAAACCTGAGTCTTACTCCACTGTTTGTCAGACTAGTGGGGACTAGTCAGACCGGTTGCGTTACGAACTGATGAAGCCGCTTGGATAAGAGGCGAAACGTCTTCTTTTATCTCCAAATACCAGAAAACAGATAATGATTGTCGGAAGAAATTGCAACGAAAATCAATTCAGTCAGATTTAAAGTATAAAATCAAAAGCGTATCACCATAAACTCGGTCATGCTGCAGCTAAGAGAGCCAGAGGTACCTTAAGTTTTTTTTAACCTTGTTTTGGTTGCTATGGTCTTTTGTGCAACAGTCTAGGGATTCCTTAAGTATATCACAAAGACAAGGGGAAAACCATACATACTTAAGTGAACATTTTAAGAACTTAAGGTATTTTGTTTTTCTGATTTTATTTTTTTTTTTTTTTGAGGAAACCTTAACTAGGACTGTAAGGAAAATCTTAACTTAAGGTGTTTTGTGCAACAGACCCCTGATATTTGGACCCAGTGGTACCTGTGTTGCATGCCCCTCTCATGTGTCCATATGTGGACCAGTAGAGAACTCACTGTAAAAAATCAGTCCAACTTATAATCACTGTCCATTATCACACACAGATAAACTCAGTAATCAAATGTTGTTTTTTCCAGCTGAGGCTTCTCTGTAAAGTCCTTTTTATCTTTCAGTGATTTTAAAGGGGTTAGCTATACATGCTATTATCTCAACGCAACTTGATTACTTGATTACCGCTCTCTATGTTGCCAGGCCTCCCTCTTGCGCTTGCAGTCGGTCCAGAATGCTGCAGCTTGTCTTTTAACACTCAAGCAAGAGCACATTTCCCTCGTCCTGGCCTCCCTTCACTGGTTCCCTGTACGTTTTAGGCTCGATTTAAGATTTTATTGTTTGCCTACAAATCATGAAATGGGTTGGCTCCAGCCTATCTCTCAGACCTTTCACAACCTCACGTCCCATCAAGGTCACTCAGGTCCGCTGACCAGCTGCTTCTGGGTGTGCCAAGATCAAGGTTGAAGCACAGGGGAGATTGTGCCTTTGCTGTTGTAGCCCCCAAACTCTGGAATGAGTTACATGTTGGGCTGGCCCCTGCACTGCCTCTTTTTGAATCCCATCTTAAAACACATTTTTATTTGTCGTTGTCTTTTAACTCAGTATGATGGTTGCCTCATTGCTATTATTATTTTGTTGTCCTTTTGCCTTTAAAACTGGTCTCTATGTGTCTATTGTGTTGTTTAGTGTCGTTTGTTATTTTTGACTGTACAGCACTTTGGCCGACTGGTGTTTGCTTCTAGCCTGTTTACTAAACAAAGCCAATTCCCTGCTCCCTTTAGCTTCCCATACAGACGTAAAGGCAGTGTAGGAAAAGCAAATGATTTTCCTGTTTCTCTAATTTGTCTATAGTAATACATTTGTCTATTAGTTTACAGTTTGTTGGGATGCACATACACTGTTCAAGAGTGCTTAAGACTTCATATATTTTTAATTAATTAAACATTCTTTGTCACAACACCTGCATGGGGTGGGAGTATCAGATGGCAGGTTGAAATGTGTTTAATTGTAAAATTACATTTATTTATCATGTATATACATATAACTTGTACTGTCAGTGATTTAAGCCAGTAAGCTAATTGTCATACTTTATCCCATTTAAGGGCCAACCATAGACATTTTCATGGGCTCCCCCTTGGCCTTGTACCCTTTGACACCCCCTGACGGTGGGCCTGAAGTGAAACTTGTGTATTGTGTATAAAAATTTGAGTCTAAATGGGGTTTGAAACCTGCTGCACACACTCTTTACATTAGCCTGTTAAGCATGGGTAAGTCATTTTCCTACAGAGCTTGCTACCTCCCTAACTACAGCCAATGAAAAATGGCACTAAGTGTGGATGTATTCACTGTATCGCTACACATTGTTGTGACTTCACTCACAAATGCCTCTCTTAGCATCTGCAGCTCCAACTACAGCAGCTCCCACATCAACTACTTGTGAAACCTTTCTTGAAAACAAGGTAGTCAAAAATTCTGGCAAATATGTCATATAAATAGAAAAATAACCTTGCATTTCCAGGTGTGCACTGAGCAAGCATTATCACTATGCAGGTGCTGAAAATGCACTTGAACTGTTTTCGCTTTCCTCTTCAAGATCAGATCCAAGTGGGGGGCTCAGCACAAGCGCCCCTCCCACCACCGTGACTGCACTGTTTTGGGGAAAGGCCTGTGTTGACAGGCCCTTCATTAGAGTCTTTGTCCTGGAAGAACCGAGTACATAATTAATGTCTCCATGATGGATTACATGGGTGGGTTGCAAACAGCGAAGAGGTCGGCAGAAAATGGTAGAATTGATGCAAGGCTATTTTCCCTATCGAACACGCCTACTGTGTGCCCCTTGTGCACTGGCACCAAAATTGCTGATTAGAAAGTCACAATATTTACAGCAGTGGTGACTTTAGTACAGGTGCGATTGAAAATTAACCCCCTGTGCCTTTTACTTTCCTGTTTTTTGCTGTTGTTTTTTCGCCTATGTGTGGGAATCGAAGGGGGATGTGGCCCGACAAATGATCATCTTTATTGCGATTCTCACAGGTGGGGCTTTGGGTGGATGTAAACCATTAATCAAAGCCATCGTTAATGAAGCAGAAAGCGCTGTGGAAATTAAACCCCTTCTGTTCCCCTTTCGATAATGTTGAGGTGCTCTGTGTTCAAGCTGGTATGATGAAGAGTAAGATATCTTGTTGCGCTGGCTCTTTTTCCTCATTTCTCAGCAGGAAACTGTGCGCACAGGCATCACTTCTGTCAGTATTAGCCAAAAGTTAGCCGCTACTATCATATTATTGAGTTGTAATGAGCTTGAGGTATGGTCCTTTATGTCAAATTGCAGCTCAAGGGTTCAGTTTAATGACTTTAACATTTGACTTCCAGATAGAATGCCAGCATGAACATCAATGTGCTGACTTTCCCCACAACCTCCGGGCTATGTTTTGATAAAACAAACTAAATCAGAACTAATTGCAGCACATGGCTTTTTACATAAGAGATCAAGTGGGCTCAAGTGGAATTGCATCTAATTGAAAGTGCAGGGAATGTTTGATCTCAGTGTTTTCATTTAATATCATCCCGGGGGAAGCCGAGCGCAATTTTATCCACCATTTCCAGGGTTTTTGGAAATATAGTTTAAATCTGACAGGAACTGCTTTCCACTATTCTCCAAAACCCTGCATGCCTTAAAGAGACAGTTCATCCAAAATTGAAAAACACATATTTTTCCCCTCTTACCTGTAGTGCTGTTAATCAGTCTAGATTGCTTTGATGTGAATTGCGGAGTGTTAGAGATAGAGATATCACCAGCTAACCAGCTAATCTCTTAACTGCCAAGAATGTTTCTGACTGGTTATACATGTCTGTCTATAGGTTAAATTTGCTTAAGTTTACTGCTCTGCTGACCTTCCTGGTCAGGTAGGAGCAAGCTGGCAGCACTGCTCATTCAGCCATTACTGCTAGTAACACTGTCACAACCCACTAGTGTTGCTCTGGGGTCATTGTGCCAGCCAATGCTCATCCCCCTTAAGCATTGTTAATTATCACAGTTAACTTTGTTAGCACAGTTAGCAGTGTAAGCACAGCAGTAGTGCTAACATAGTAAATAACCCTAAAGGGGTTTTATCGCTGAAGATGGAGCTGCTTACTCACCAGAGCTAAATCAGGGAAGACCGAAGGGTGGTACCATGTTTCCATAGCAACGCTGTCCAGTCACTGGCACAGCATTACCAATGGTAACTGCTAAATGAGCGACATCGCAAGTTAGCTTTTACCTGACCCAGCAGGTGGAGAACAGAGGGTGGGCAGTGGGCACTATTTTTCCACAGCTAACCATCTGTTAGCCATCTATCAGCAAAGCCAACAAAAACTAAAATCAAAGGCAAGACAATTTACATCTCAAAGTTAAAATCACTTCTTTTGAATGTTTGGCACTTTAAAAAGTGGCACTGAGTCTATGGAGTGCAGGACCAAAAGAAAGCCCTCTTATTTAATGTCATTTTGCACTTTTTTTTCTTAAAAATCTATTGCTATCTGACCTAGCACCACTGGACTAGCTAGTAGTAAAGCTCAGCAAAGGAGGACGGTGTTAATAGTTACACCTTGCGCTGTCACGAGCACAAGCCTCTCATCCATGAGTAGATGTACGCCTCCTTCTGCGCAGTCGTACGTTGATGGGTGTAGTCCAGTAGGAAGAAAACCTACATCAAACTGCTCACAACAAGGTCTGTGGATTATTTTGAGTAACTGGGTCATGATTTCTGGAAAGAGACATTGCTGTTGAGTTTTCCAAGTTTTGAGAACCATGTGCCGAATGCTATTACACCATATTATATTTGAGAGAAAACAGACATCTCTATGATCAAAATCTCCAGCGCTCAAAACTCGCACCAAAACAACTCACACCAAAACAATCTAGATTGCTAAATAGCACTACAGGTAAGCAAAAATAATGTGTATTTTTGATTTTGGTGTCAACTGTCCCTTTAAGGTTGTAAGAATCCCAGTATCCTGAGCAGTCCTGATGCACGCGAGTCATCTCCCTGGCAGTTTTTGAGATTTCAGTTCAAATAAATTCATCTGTGTCTTGCCAGTGTTCACAGTACAGTCTAGCGCACCAGTGGATAAAGTGACTCGCTCAATTATACATTTACTTAGACAAGTAATAAAGCGCTGCCACTCTCTGCCAAAGCTGGGGCTGATTATACCGGCTGTACAAGCTGTTTTCCCAGCCTCCTGTTCCTCCCCTCTCACTGATCAAGACATTCATCCCAAAGAGAGGCACACTTATTGGAGCGACTGCAACTCCCAGCACTAAACTCATACACTGTCAAAAGCCCCTCCTTACTGTTTTTCCCAATGAAAAGATGCATGTTGTTCCCCTCACATGGGGTTCTAATCTTCAGATCCAGAATGTGAGCTTACCCTCACAACATCCTCATATGATGACACTATCAGTCCAACCTCTAAGCGTGCCTCATGTCTACAGATGTGATAAGCTTTATCAGGACTACATGTGTGATTTTTATGCTCACCACTCTCAAGGTTACGATAAATCTGCCCATGATTCTTTCAAAGGGTATGCTGGCATTATTTATTATTATTTTACCATCCTCCCCCTCAAAATAACTTCAAAAGAGATGATGCAATTACATTTTCATCAAGAAAAATAACTTCTCCCTGTGCGCATTGTTTGCGTGTGCTCTTTGATGAAAGCATGTTAAAGCTGACATGTAGCCTGGATGTTTTATGTTGTTAAAACCTGCTGCTTAGGAACAGAAAACCCCATCTGTTTGTGAAGCTGTATAAAAGAGCATTTCTTATGAGCTCCAGCACGAGTAAGTGCTCGAAAACACTGAATGCATGATAGGCAAGCAGCTTTTACATGAGATCCCTTAAACAATAGCATTTTCTGATTTTATTTTATATGCTTGTTGATGTATTATTCCTTTTTCAATGATACAGTCCTCTGGGGTAAAACTGCCTTTGAATACTAACTGGATCTCAACTTATAACATATACCTCAATTCATTGATCAGTTTCTGAACAGGCCTGGGCAAAGGCCCAGTGGCCCAAAATGTCATGGCCCCAGCTGGCCTTCACTGGCAAAATGTCAGTAACACATACCAACCAGGAAGAGACTGAAAATGACCAAAAAAGACCACAAAGAGATGCAGAAGAACTGCAGAGAGGCAAAAATAACTACAAAAACAGACATAAAAGTACTTTGATGAGATGCAGAATATCCTCAATAAGACACAAATTACATCAAAGAAACACAAAACAACCAAAAAGAGAAACAAAATGACTCCAGCACGAACACAAAATGACCAAGTAAAACATAAAATTACCACAGAGGCACAAAACTGCCTCAATAAGACACAAAATTACATCAAAGAGTCCCACACAACAACAAAAAGACATAAAAACAACCACAAGGAGACATAAAATTGCTTTAAAGCAATATAAAACAATGAAAAGACAATTATTTTAAAGAGAGACAGAATAACTTTAATGAGACACAAAATTATATCAAAGAGATGCAAATGACTACAAAAGGACACAAAACAACCACAAGGAGACACAAAATGACTACAAAGCAATATAAAGAAACAGTTACATCAAAGACACAAAACAACCACAAGGATACACAAAATTACTTTAAAGCGAGACACAATCACCTCAAGAAGACACCTCAAGAGGACACATGTTTACATCAAAGAAAGACAGAACAACTAAAAAGAGAAACAAACTGACTCCAGCACAAACAGAAAACTACCAAGAAAAACATAAAATAAAAACACAAGGATACAGAACAACCATAAGAAGACACTAAATGACTACAAAGAGACACAAAGACACCGAAGTTCTTCAAAGAAACCCAAAACAAATACAGGTAGACACAAAATGTAAGCAATATGAAAGGACTACAAAAAGACAATTATTTCAAAGCTAGACAGAATTACCTCAATAAAACACAAAATTACATCAAAGAAACCCAAACTACAAAAGTCCACAAAACAACCACAAGGAGACACACAAGTCCTACAAAGAGACACAAAGGCCCAAAATTTCCTCAATGAAACACAAAACAAGTACAAGGAGACACAAAATGACTACAAAGCAACATAAAGATAAAAAATTACATCAAAGAAACACAAAGCAGCCACAAGGAGACACAAAATTACTTCAGAGCAAGACAGAAAATTACGTCAAAGAAACACAGAACAGCTGAAAGGAGAAACAAAATGACTCTAGCACATATACAAAATGACCAAAAAAAAAAACATAAAATTACCTCGAGTAGACACAGGATTACTTCAATAAGACACAAAATTACATCAGAGGGACCCAACCTACTATAAAAGGACACAAAACAACCATCAGGATACCTGAAAATAAGAGACTCAAAGACACAAAATTTCTTCAAAGAAACACAAAACAAGTACAAGGAGACACAAAAGGACTATAAAACAACAAAATGACTTAAATGAGTTAAGTTTTAAAGAGAGACAGAATTACTTCAATAAGATAAAAAAAATTACATCAAAGAGACCCAAACGACTACAAAAGGACCCAAAAAAACAACAAGAAGACACTTAAGAAGACAATTACCACAAAGAGACACAAAGACATAAATGTTCTTCAGAGAAAAACAAAACAAGTACAAGGAGACACAAAATGACTACAAAGCAAAATACATCTAGAAACACAAAGCACCCACAAGGAGACAGAACATTTCTTCAAAGCAAGACACAAAATTATCTCAAGGGGACACAGAACCACCTCAATAAGACACAAAATGACATCAAAGTGACCCAAACGACGACAAAAGGACACAAAACAACCATAAGAAGACACAAAGTGATTACAAAGAGACATAAAGACACAAAACAACCACAAGGAGACAAAAAGATTACAAGGCAACATAAAACAACTAAAAAAGACAATTATTTCAAAGAGAGACAGAATGACCTCAATAAGACACAAAATTACGTCAAAGAGACCCAAGTGACTACAAAAGGACACAAAACACCAACAAGCAGACAGGAAAGTAAGAGACTCAAAGACACAAAATTTCTTGAAAGAAACACAAAAAGTACAAGAAGACATAAAATGACTAGAAAGTAACCACAAGAAGATGCAAAATTAACTCATGGGGACACAGAATCACCTCAGTATGTCACAAAATTACATCAAAGAGACCAAAACAACTACAAAAGGACACATAATAACGACAGAGAGACCAAAAAACACTACAGAGCAACACAAAACAGCCAAAATAGACATCTCAGAGGGACAGAATTACCTCAGTAACACACAAAACAACCACAGTTAACACAAAGACACAAATTTATCTCAGAGAATTAGAGAACAACCACAAGGAGACACAAAATGACTACAAAGACACACAAAAGCACAAAAAGATGCATAAGGACTACAAAGAGATGAAAAACCACCACAAAGTCTGTGTGTCTTGCTCCTGTGTAGTAGAGGTGGTGGGGCCTTTTGCATATCTGTACCCAGGGGCCCATTGTCTTATAATCCACCAGTGCCTCCATTCTCCATTTACTAAGCCTACTTTCTTTCCAAGCGCTCTAAAACTACTAACCAGCATAATACGTAAGATCCCCCGGGACGCCATTTCTTCTTCCTTACAGCGAGAGTGAGAGAGCCTCTGATTGAATTGACAGCTGATGACTCGTGCTGCTGCATTTGGCGGTGACAGGAGGAGATTCTCTCCCGAAGTTAGCGCTTCACTAATTGGACATGCATGCATGAGAGAGAGGGCTTCATTTAAAACCAATTAGCAAACTAGATAGTCTTAAATTAACCTGAGCTAGATTCATGCTTATTTTCATTCCCTGCAACCTCAATTTCTCTCACAATCACACACTCAGTCACTTTAACACGGGCTCTGCCTTGTAGCTGATAATTTCGCAGCCATCACATGATCGTATACAGTTCCTGAAAGGTAATGGTATTGACACATTTTTGTTCCTGCTGCCGAGTTGTGACTGGAGGATAGCAACATCTCTTCCAATTAGCACTGTAGCGCCTTTGGGTGCAAATGATTGTTCATCACTTCAGCATAATGTGTCTTTATGAAAATGGATACCTGGAAACTCTGTAGAAGTCATCTGCATAGCCGTGCAGTGCGGAGATAACATCTGTGGAAGCGCTCTTATCATAGACTCTGTAATCCATAAAAGAAACTACCCCAGCTGTTAGAAATGAACTCAGTATTTTAAAAGTCATACCCAAGTTTTTACTTTATTATCCGTCCGCAAATGTTTATCTGTTTTGCGTTTTCAGTTGAACGATTTTGGATAAAATGATCAATTCTTCCAAGAGCAGGGAGATTCAACATGTGGTCAAATGGTCGTATGCACTAAAACACTCAATACAAGTCCTTTCTTGGCCTCCTGTTACCAGGGAAACCTTTCAGATGTGTGTGTGTGTGTCTGAATGTGTTTGTCTATTTGTGCTTGTGTAATTACACACATGCAGCTGGCAGCATCTGTGAGAGAGGGTTTCTTTATATAACCATCGATATATGGCTGTATTTATACACCTGCTACCCAATTTTTGGTGAGTGGTGTAGGGCAGGGTTGGGGCTTATTGAATTGGGGGTCTTGTAGAGGAAAACGCAGACCTGATATGACCACTAACTATCCTGTGTCTGTGTGAACACAACAGAAAATTGCTCAGATACATCATTCTTCATATTAATACTCAGTATATGAGGGCTAAATATGCAAAAGGCGTTTTCAAGGAAGGACATTTTGACATGTCACAGTTAGAAAAGCACAGGTATGATAACATTAATTATAGCTGAATTCCATTTAGCTGATTTGGTTCCAGGGTCCTAGTATTGTGTGGGATTTGAATAGAGTTGAGCTGTCATTAATTTTATTAATGTTGGTTCTACTAATGAGCCCTCTCTGCAGAGAACCAACCTCTCATTCCCAGAGCATCAAATTCCAATGCTTCGTCACACCCCTTGGCGTGCAATGTTGACGCCAAAGGCACCCTTCAACTTCTTTATGAGATGCAAGAGGCTTTCAGCTAACTCAGTGTTAACCCATCCGCAGCAATAATTGACATTGAGAGCAACTGACTTTGTATAAAGAACAGGAAAGTCCATGTAGGGCAGCAGGGAGGGGAGGTTGATGGGTCAAACAAAACCGGACTTTTCATTCAGGAGACCAGAGTTCATGTTCCATGTGAAACCAAAGTGTCAGTGTACTTTTAACATAACATTATGTCAATTACATACCGACATCCAGTGTGAAATCAAGTTAATGTTTTAACATAATGTTACGCACTCTACGTACTGTCGCTCTACGTACTACCTGAGATACATCAGTCAGCACCTTAAAGGTGTCAAGCACTGATACCCAGCCATAGTCATTGTGCACTGAAGTTACAACATGTTACGTTATGTTACAGGAACCCAAAATATGATCTTTTCTCTTAACCTAACCAAGTAGTTTTGTTGGCTAAACCTAACCGCAACTGCTTCACAACAGTAACTATGTGTTACAATGTGTTTCAGCTGTGCATCACATAGAGATGCTAAGGGTGCCCTGTGCGTCACTTTCAGATGCTGAGGGATGTGACAAAGACTTGGGAATGAAAACAGGTTGAAAGGACAGACTTATACACAGTTACCTTCCCGTCTCCAGAAGGGGGGAGACCACTGTACTTTAAAATGCATGCAAACAACTTGTAACTAAGGAACATGCAGACCTCAAGACACAGGTGATAAATGAAAAAAAATATTTATTAATTGTGACTTAACATTTGTTGTGTACCACTTCACCTGCTCATGTCAATGTTTTAATATTACCTCACTAACAGACATTTGAAAGAGTGGCAGAACACAAATCTGCCATAAGAACCAATAATGTAGATTACTCTATGGCACACCATTTCCATGTAGTGTATCTTGACCTTAATGAGGAAATAGATGTCACCCCCTTTTTTGTTGGTGGTGTTTTTTGAGGTCATTTTTATTGTTATGATCTTTTTTTGTTGTTGTAGTTATAATTATTACTGTGAAATGTGAACTTTTTTCCCCACATAGTCTGCTTGTGGAATATATGCTGTATGATATGCTGGTGTAGTTTAGCCTCCTGGCCATTAGTTGTCTATATAAGGAGTCACAACAATCCACTCTGATTGACTCCTTTTTCCCATCACACCTTGAGGAAGACTCAATGTGGGTCAAAACTGGTTGGTTCTCTCTTTTTGTGGGGGTTTAACTTTGATATGTTCTTAACAATTAAAGACATTTTAACTATAAAGCATTGGCTTAATGCTAGCATGCCTAAAATCAGCAGAGTGGCTTCCCTTTTCCCATCATTGATGTTATTGGTAACACCTGTGGGTTTCCTACTATGATAATTCAAAATGTGTGAATAAGTTCTATTAAAGAAAGAGCCTATTATCTGTTATCATGTTGAAATATTTAGATTACAGTTATTGAGCACAGCATAATACTAGTTTTGCTTTTCTGTCAGAAGTAATGACCAGATGCTCCCCGTCTTTCTGCTTGAACAAGGTTGAGTCATCTTTGCAGCTAAGTTGCAACTACAGACCCTGTCACTTCAAATACTGAGCTTTCTTTTTACTCTCTCGTCTTATTTCAATAAAAAAAAAAAAAACTTTATCTTTTCAAAGAAAATTACCTCTCTCTGGGATGTTATTTATTGTTTCTAAACCTCCTCTTTGTTATCAAGGAGATTATTTGATGCATTCAGCTTCTGTAGTATAAAAGCTTTGCAAGGAATTCAGTGAAGTGCTATAAGTTTGAAAATTATACGAGGTGTAAGGCAGGGTGTAAATGCTAGGATAAATTTGATCACTCATTTCGCAGGTTCTCTGTCATCTTTGTGTGATATGATTACTGGCATAAATGAAACCAAGATATTTATGTTTCAGAATATATTGGTATCTGGTCAAAGATATTAAAGATAACCATTTTTTTTCAACATGGGTTTTATTTGAATAATTTTAGCCACCAGTTCTATCAATTAGGATGACAGTATACTCCTGGAAATTCCTTTAAAAAAGTCTAACAGGGAGAAAGAAAGAAGAAATGCAAGCAAAAGCTTTTAGGAAGATAGGAAGATTTTGTGCAGATTTCCATATTTCCATGTCATCAACAGGTATATCTTATCCTTTATGCCTTTCACAGTTACATTGGTATAGCAAATTCAGAGGAATTACAAGGAGACAAACGGGGCTGACAGCATGGAAAGATTAGGAGCTGAAACAATAGGTTGACACCCAGGGGAAATGTACTTACATTAATTTTTTCTGGCAAAACTGCGTTACTTGGCCAGACTTCAGAGGGTGAACCCTTTTTCTTTATCTTGTCTGTTCACACTAGGTGATGCTGACGTGTGTGGCCAATCGGATCAAGCGGATGCACTGATTTTGACTTGAGGGAAGAGCTACAGTCGCTCATGCGGACAGACTGATGCCACAGAGAGAGAGCCGACTGGTGGAGGTAGGATATGAGTCTCCCTGTCAGCGGCAGAGGAGAGGGGGAGTCAGGTGTAATGAGGGAAGACGTTTCTGATTTACCCTCTCCTCCCCTCAGTCACATATCAAAGGACTGAAAGCAGTGATGAATCCACTCCTTACATACAAGTACTTCCAGTGCACTACTGCATGTGCACTTTAGCTCACATACTCGCAGACACATGCTATTGCAGAGATTTTTACATCACCAGTTTCCCAAAAATTCACTCCGTATGTCTATGTATGAATAGTGAACTGTTATTTCAAGTAGATTTAAATTATAAAGCTTAACATTTCAGTCCTGGTTGATCTGGCGACACTCGTGGTTACCATGGTAACTGCACTTTAAGACAGCACAACCAACTACCCTGCAATAGTTAAAACTAATCTGAGAAAAAAAAATCTAAATGATGCAGTCATTGCTAACCTCTGTGAGAAATATGTCGCATTTCCTGCTACTGTTACACAATAAAACTTTCACCTTTAATACAGCTGTAGGGAAGTGATCAGTAAACACTGAGGCTGTTATCAGTGAGATAAAAACAGTAACAATGGATTATATGCATGCTTTGTTTCCTGTGATTCCCCTGTGCGTAGGTAGGCAATTTAAATACAGTGGCAATGGCGGACCACGAACAATGAAAACTACTTCACAGTGAGGTAATTACAGAATGTAAATATAGTCCATGGGCCAGACCCCTGAAATTTGACTGTCATGCCAATTTGGAGCCATGTTTCACATGATTTTTTTTTAAAGTCTGTGTCCCTAGTGTTTGAAAATGCTAATAGCATTGCAGCTATGCCAGCTGTCCGTGCTATCACTCCACTTTTCATGACTCCAACATTACAGTTTTATGTTTTTTGCCATTTTACACATGGAGCCAGTAGGGTGAACTATGCAGAATATTATGAAGTGATGAATCAGTGTAAAGCTTCAACTATATCTACCAGTCATATTTTCATGATTAGGAGGACAACAGAATTTGACCTTTGACCTATAACCCCTCAAAGGACAATTTCTGAAGGCCTCTGCAAATGCTCTTATAACTAAGTTCATATTCAACACATACAACTTCATTATCAATAATAACATTTCTTCTCAGAATACATTTTCCTTTGTGCAGTTTGTTTTTGAGGCATTGTTCATAACTTGCATAAGATCCTTTTATTGGGGAAATAGTAAATATCTTTTCAAACAGCAGAAACAGAAAATAATACACAAACCCAAAAGAAGAAAATGATGCTCTACCAGGTTTATCCATTATATCATATTTTCCCACTCCCATTGATAATGTAAGCGTGTAACAACTATCACATAGCAGTGGGTGATGGCTGTTTTTGCACTGAAAGTGTCAACCATAACAGTTTCAAAAGCAGGGTCTGAATTCATGAAAATCTTAGAGATTCTTACTTTAACTAAGAAATATGTGTGGGTTCCGAATTGCATGCTTTTCTTTTTACTTGCAGCTGCCCTTGAGTACGTACCATTGCATACAGTATGCACACAATCAGGACATAGTACTGTCTCATAACATTACGCCCTGAACTTTGACCCTCTGGCTTTTATTTCTTGTACCTTGGAGATAAAACAAAGGCAATGTACCAAGTTTGTCAGGGATGGAGATCAACCTGGAGAGCTCTGCTGTTGTTACTTTGCAAAGTATGTAGTTTAACTTTAAAGGTATAACTGCACAGACTGTAGATTCAAACATATTATATTTGTGACATTTAGATTATATCTACAGTTCTCTGTTGTTATTATTTTTATTCTTATTTGATTTATTATTATTTTGTTCACTTAATTAATATTCCTGTTATTACTGTTTGACTGGTCATCAGTTACTTGAATGCGCTCTCAGACGTATCATCCACTGCGCACAGGATTGTGGGTCAGAATAGGCAGCGAAGTATGTTGTCATGCATACTTCAGAATTAGACAGGGTGTAGTAGAACATCCTGGTATTTTTGGCATACTGGAATTTCACATACTATGTATTAGGACATACTAAATCTTTTTCTGGCATACTATATAGTATGGTAGTATGGGCACTGGAGCGCACAGTATGTTATTATAATGTCAGTGAAGGGCACACCCTTTTAGGGCAGCAACTGATGATTTGTTTAATTGTTGATCGGTGTTTTTCTGATTAATCAGGGTATTATTTATCGTATAAAATGTCGGAACATGCTGAAAATGCTCAATTACAATTTCCCAGAACTCAACTCAACGTAATCCCATCCCCAGGCGTTTCCTGGTGGTATTATTGTTAGCGTCACTGTTGCAAAGTCAACCACACCACTTTCCTCAGACCTCCGACACTTACTGCAAAGAACTTACTTACTGATACCCTTTGGTAAGTGGGGATAGCTACTGATGGCTTTCAGGGAAAACAAGAGCTGTATTCTCTTACTGTTTGGATTTTGCAATAGCTGACATACTTCCTTTGTGGCATATTTTGAGCCTTTATTTTTACAGGATAGTGCTCAGTGACAGACAGAATTGTTTAGTGAGGGATGCTTATAGGAAAAAGATCTAAACGCAGTGTCATTATTCTATAGCCACTATATTGTGCAGTCAAAATACACTTCATCATGATAAGTTAAAAGAAAAACTTGTCTATTTCTACATTAAAATTGCATGTTTTTGGTACTAACAAACAGAAAATCCTCACATTTCAGAAGCCGGAGGAATAACCTTCATTAATTACCACAATTTTTGTTGATTCATCACTGAAACACTCATTCATTGAACCTTCCTTTTTTGTGCTTTACCTTAAATGACACCAAAGGGGAGACGGTGTATGTGCGATGGATGGAGGTGGAAGAAAATTTGCACATTTCCATGAGGGTATGTAAGAGAAAGATCTGTCGCACTTTAAGGTTGTTGTTTTGTCATATCCCCTCCCCTCTCCCTGTGTGGCGTTCTGTCAGAGCCAGCCCAGTGACATTTTCAGGCAGCTGAACTCCGGGACCTTTCAGTGTCACCCTCTGTTGTCATTTCTGACTGCTACAGCCCAGACAATGATGCACTCACACTGTGGGGGGAAAATGATATACAGCCAACCTCAAGGTCTGCCTGGCTCAAAGTTGTTTTTCCACTGCTCCATCACACCGCCTTTCGCTGGAAAAGAACACCACTCACTGCAGTGATGAAAACACAAAAAAGGAGTTTTTAGCGATGTAATATGCACTCAAGATTTGAGAAGAAGTCAGACAAAACTTTGATATTTGCTATTCACTGAGGCTGATGCAAATATGTGGAATAAGTGCAATACTCGTAACACATTCCCTACAAAACATAATTCCCAGTTGGAGCTCCTCTTCTGCTAAAATCAAGAATCACAAAGCCTAAAAAAATAAAAATTATCATCAGTATCTCTTCATAGTTCATCATTTTACAATTTGCAAAGCCCCATCGTGGACTGTTTAATTGCCCTCGACAAAATCAAATAGGCTTGGTCCCTGAGGGAGTGTAAAACCGCACGCATCTTATCCATAAATCAGGTACATAGGGCCGATGCAAGGTGGCAGTGGCAGTTATATGGGAGTCTCGGCTGAACCACGTGCCCGCTGCAAGGAAATGGACCTGTCGGAAGGGCCGTGAAATAGTGCAGCAGCCGCGTCACTCACAGCTCTGCTCCTTTATTTCATTATCACACTGGAACAAAATGTGTGTGTGTGCGTGTGTGCGTGTGATGTACCAAGCAGGCAACAGGTGCAGCTGAAACAATTTCCAATTTGTGCGTTTTTAAAGATTCAAACACGTGTTCAAGCAGCACGCACCTGCTTGCCTCTGCCTACGACTTCAGTTAGAATTATCTAATTGCCTTTGAGGGTTCAAACTCTTTCTCAGAAGACAACCTGGGGACTATTCAGCCTGACTAAAATCCACATCTGCTACCAATAGAAAACTCTGTCGCTGCATTACCCCTTACATATTCTACATTCACCCATCTCCAAGTTGTCGAGCTGCTCTCTGTGAGCGTAGGGGTTCAGCACAGCTGCCTTTAACCATGCTCTCCGTATTGATTTGAGTCTGGCTGTAACCTCGTATCAGGGCTTTGCAAAGTTCTCTGCTGCATTAAGTCCTGGTCCTAATTGAAGCCTCCTGGAGGCTAACTTGCTCGATTGCTCCGACATGTCAAAAAGCATCAGTCAGTTAAATGGGCCTGGGAGATGGAGAGCCGTTATTGCTGCTACTGCTGCTGCCTGCAGACTGTGACCTTGTGGTGAGACTGAGCTTGAAATGTCTCCTCTGAACTCGCTGCTTCCCTGGAACTTCAAAGGATTCTTGACTAGATATCCACAAATGAATAAGTGTGTGTGTGTGTGTGTGTGAGTGTGTGTGCGCGCATGTGTTTGTTTGTCTTTTTTTTATGTACGTTCAATACCGTGTGTGAGCATGCACACAGATTTCCGAGGCCCAGGGCAGCGTGGGTAGAATGAATGACAGTTGTTGTGAGTGCCTGGTGATCCTGCAGCAAATCCTCCCAAAGATTCATCTTGGACAATTACATGGCTGGATCTGCCAGGAGATAGGGCCGGAGCGTACAGCACTGAATGTAAGGGATGACTACAGAACGTTTCCATAGTAACACAGAGGTGATGACAAGGTGTGATAAGCAACATACAGTTTGTGCTTTCTGTAGATATTGAGTAACTTTTCAGCTAATGTACTGTGAGCCATGAATGCATCTAATAAATGTTTTCAAACACATTTTCACAGTGTTGAAATAAAGGTGCTTAATAACACCGTATAGGGTTCTTCAGCTTGTCCCCATTGGACAACCCTTTTTGGTCCCTGGTAGAACCTGTTTTAAAGGTTCGGAGAGGTGATGACAAGGTGTGATAAGCAACATTCAGTTTGTGGTCATTGTAGATATCAAGTAACTTAACAATTGTACTGTGGGCCATGAGTGCATCCAACAGAACCTTTTATAAAGGTTCAACCTAGAACCCAGCATCAAGGGTTATACCTAGAACCATCTATGAAAGGTGCCACCCAGAACCTCTTACAAGAGGTTCACACAAAACCCTCTCTGGGGATTCCATCCAAAACCTTTCCACCTTTTATAGGGTGCTAATAAGAACCCACCCAGTAGGTCCGCCAAGACCCCTTATATATTTTAAGGGTTTCTTCTAGAGGCCCACTCAAGGGGTTCTAACAAGAACACTTTTTATTCCAAAGGTTTCATCAAGAATCCATAGGGAGTTCTACCAGTAACCATTTTATGATCCAAGGGTTTCATGTAGAACCCATGCAGGAGGGGCTCTAAAAATAGTAAGTGACTACATTAGCTATAGATCTCTCTTCCGCTAATGATGGTTTTAGTCTAACAGGTTAGCCCAAGGCTATAGGAACCATGTTCAGCAGCCTTGAGCTTCATGAGGCTCTTAGGCCTGGGCTGATGTCTTTCAGTGCAGCCCACAACACTCATCACTCAAAATCACATTTTAAGGGGATGAAATTTTTATAAAAATCAGAACTACTAGAACCTTCGGATACATCTACAAAAAAATACCACCTGAAACATGAGTAAATATTTGAATATTTGAGGGTGAGCATCTTTCAACACCAATGTTTTCAACAATCCTTGAAGATCTCTTCTTTCCAAAAAGGATTAATATAATGGAACCCTTCCTTCAGAAGGAAAGGGTCCTGGGTAAAACCTTAGCCCTCGGGGAAGATCACTTTTGGAACCCTTATTTGTAAAAGTGTAGTAAGGATAGTGTCGCATTTGAGTGTAGTGAGGAACCTTGTCCTGTAGCTCTTAGATAGCACTCTGTGCAGCTTGTCTTTTGATTACGCTGTTTGCTGCTCAGTGTCAGCAAGGTGAAGGAACTGGTGGATGACTTCTGAAAGAAGAAGCCACGGACACTTTGCAGCACAGAGGTAAAGAGGTAGACATGGTTGTCTCACAAGTATTCAGTCATACATGCCAGTGACTAAAGACTCACATGCCACTGTTAAATCAGTGGTGGCCAGTGTGCTGTTGTTGGCTGTGGCGTGCAGAAGAGGATGCGCTAAGATGGAGAAGGCAAGCAGGGTAAACAAACTGGTTTAAAAAAAAAAAAAGACTGGCTGCTACAGCCTGAAGGCAGTAGCAGGGTGGAGTGTGCGGACTAAACTGAAATCTGTCCTACACAAAACCATCCACCCCCTCTATGGTGAGCTGTCATCGACAGAGCACCTGGAGCCTCTGGCTTTTACCCCCAAGGTGCAACATGAAGTGCTTAAGGCACTCTGTTGTGCCAACAGCCATCAGACTGTAAAATACCTGTTGTGTGAATAGCCTCACTCACAGCCACCAACAATGGTGCTGGAGGACAGCACCTCTTCTTACTGGGGAACACCTGGGCTCCAAAATGGCTCATTTTGTATTGATTGAGAACTCTTCTATATATGTTGATATAATAAGAGCACTTCATTTACATATGCCTTACATATGTAGATATGACCAGTTCTGCTGCTACAGATAGTACAGATAGTCCATAGAGTGTGCAGATTAAAAAACAGTGGTTAAAATTGAAGCAACAGCATGGGCAGAAATATGTAACATTAGAAACTGAATTTGAATCATTTATATTTTAATTGCTCAGCTTGAATAATTGCATTGAAAAGCTAAATCGCAACAGAATAATCTTTTATTGAATTTATTAGTTTAGAATTGAATTCCAATAAACTTGAAAATGAATCTCATATAATGAAATTTAATTCAGTTGCTATGAAACTGTTTTTGATCATAACTGAATATTCAACTCTCCATATACTTCCACATTTACTTCTCATAATTCAAATTCAGTTCTTGCAATTAAATTTGAGTCGACTGAGACACACATTCGGTCACTGAGGAAGAGTAGTCTAGGGCCGATTTACAAAACCCTTGCCCTTGTCTTATTTATAGTTACAAAACCAGAATAGACAGGGTCAGAAATAAGGAAACAGAGAAAACTGTTTTTCAACTTAAATTCAGCAAGCGCAAACCCAAGTGGCGCCCTGGATCGGCTGATCTGTCAGCTACATTGTAACAATAGAAAGTTTGCAGATCCCGGACCGCTGGAGTGATAAGCTGATAAATTGGGGAGTTGGGGCAAACTTTCTGTTGCTGCTGTTACACAGGTGAGACCCTCAGTGCTGGGGTTTACACTGTCTGAATACGAGTTGAAAAACAAAGTGTTTTCTCCAGGGGTCTGTTCAGTCCCCGGCAAAACAACGAAACTGTTTTGTTTTGTTTTTTTTGACGAAAATGTTGCTGCGTTGCACCCCATTGTTTTATGCAAGCACACTGCCTTTTATTACAGTTATGTTTATCTACATGTTGCTGCTGATTGTGAAATACCTCTGACAAACCCACCAAATGAAAGAAAACACCGATTTGCACCATTTCACGTTATCTTGAGAAAACATGTCATTCAACTGTGCACACCATCGTCAAATTGATAGCGCCCCTGTTTTCTTGTTTTTGCCTGTGTATTTTGGTTTTGCGCCTGTAAACAAGATAAGTTCTGTGAATCTGCACTCAATTACTCTTTCTTGGTGTGCCAAAGTTTGTCACAATAAACTGGTACTGAATAGCAAAAACTGAATTTGAATTGTGAGAACTAAACATGGAAATATGTAGATTGTTCCAAACTACTGCATTTAATTTCAAATGATGCTATTTAGATTCAGTTTTTCTTAATATAAGGCCTTAAAAAGTCTTAAATTGTCCTAAATTCAGATTCGATAGGTCTTGAATATTTTCTGTGACATTATTGTGTAAATGAACTGTGGTAAACTTCCCTCCATCTTAGCATTTAAAATCTATTGGATGACAGACTTTCGCTGGCTTTTGGGCTATTGCTAGAACTATAGGCTGCACTTCCACATTTTCGTATTGCCTGCAAGCCATGCCACAGCCGTGGACACAAAGAGTATAAAAGCAAATCAAGAGACAGTCCCACCCCTCTCTCACACTTGGACCGAAATCCAATCAAAGAATAAAACTAGGCTGTGCTGATCAATTATGAATCAAGATGATGTTACTGTATTGCCTGTTTCTCACCTCAAATA
Source organism: Cephalopholis sonnerati (assembly GCA_019142605.1). Taxonomy (NCBI): domain Eukaryota; kingdom Metazoa; phylum Chordata; class Actinopteri; order Perciformes; family Serranidae; genus Cephalopholis; species Cephalopholis sonnerati. The sequence continues at coordinate 24,064,988 of JAGQAX010000022.1, read as the reverse complement.
TTTTCAGAAACACATTTTAGTTCACTTTTTTAACTGTAATAAGACATTGTTTCTTGCCAGCTGGCCACCATTGTTTCAAAAGGACGTGTTCGCATTACGTCACCCACCAGTGGGAGCGTTTATTGGTCTGGTACGGGGCATTTGTAGGTTGTAGGCAAACACATCCTTTTTCTCTGTTTTCTCAGCTTCTATAGAACCAGTTTTAAAAGTATTTGCGTCTTGCTACTGCATAGACATCCTAGCTTTATTAAGAGGCCATCTTTCCAGCAGTGAAATACTTCTTTAATGCCCACATTTCAAACCCCAAACCTTCAGTGTGTAACTGGCTTTCCTCTGTTGCACATCAAGATATGTAATTTATGTGCTGTCACTGCAGAAAACTGGTTTGCTTCACCCAGAAACATGGATGTGCAATACAGTCTCATGTTTGTTCTTTGTGGTGTAGCTTCTGCCACCATACACATACATCACAGTTCTCTCTAATCCAGGGAAAAAAGACACAGCGTACAGCACAGCTCTATACTGCAAAGTGCATTACATATGAAGCAGAGTGCAGTTCCCAGGCACCTAATTGGCTTTTTGCTTTACACCTATTTATATAGTGTTCTACAGGACAAAAGCAGTTTGATGTCATAATAATAAACCTTCTGCCATGGTGACAGCCACCTATTGAAATTCTGAACAACCTGACTAATGTATTAGTCACTGCTATGTTTTAAATTCAGCTCAATGGAAGAATCTTAATGAATGACACCTACCTGTCAGCAGGCAGCAACAGCAGCTGCTGGTTGCAGCCTAAACCCTTTGTCTTTGTTGGTTATTTGTCATCAGTGAACTAGACATTGCAATTAAACTAATTAAAATGGAAAGGAACATTGGACAAATATCATATGGCACTCTGAACACCCACTCGTACTCCATTGGCTGTCAGTATTTTTCAATCCTTGTAACAGTTATCAGCAAATATTACCATAAAGCCTGACATTGTTTTTCTTTTCTGTCTTAATCTACGTTGTAATTGGTGTTAAGCCACTTTGAGTTAAAGGTATGGATTGGACTAGGTGCATGCATAGGTAGATTTCAGGAGGGACACGGGGTATGTCCCAGTCAATATTTAGAACATGTGCATTTGACTCCCCCAATAAAAACATGAAAGAGGCAGTGGACTTTTACTTTGGCAAAACTGAGGACATTTACACCATAAATTGATGCAGAAAAGGCAGATATTGATGCATTAGGAACTCAGCAGAAAGTGGAAATTATGTGTATGACACTCAGAATTTGCTGCCGAAGGGCCCTAAAACCCCCTGGACCCAAACTATGCCCTTGGGTGTATGAGTGGCAGTATCTCACAGGTAGACTTTCTCTTTGATTAATGCTGAAAAACTGTGACTTCATAGTCTTTCCTGTCACCCATTGTGCCAGAATGGTGGATAGAGATGCCGGAAGGGGCCTTTGCTTACACAGCGCTGTTTGCCTGGAACCAGCTATCGACATGGACCATAAATCACTCTCTAATATTTTTATGCATCCAGTCCATCCAACTGCCGCTAATGTTTCCTCTCCCTGCTTCCTTTGTAACTCATTTGAGCTGAGCGGCGACGCATGACAATGTGCGCGTGATGGGGATTGCTAGAATCGGCTTGGCAGAGAGGCGGCCTCCGTTTGGATTGGCTTAAAAGTGCAACTCCCGTGACCTTGCAGCATTGTATGACATCAAGATTACGCGAAAAGGGCAATTGAAGACAAATCAAATGCAGCCTTGAATTGTAAGGGCTTGCCCCCCTGATGTCATTGTCGAGGCCCCTAATCCTACATAAATCCTGTGTCAGTATTTAAATGGCTTCCGTAATTCTTAAAAAAAACTGTCAAGTTGCATTAAGAAACCTGTCTCTCAAATGCACGTTTGCTTTCCCATCCCTTGCACATTTGCACAATTGAATCAGACTTGCCAAGCAATTTGCCTCCGAAGCGGTAAATCTCCTAAAGCAGCTACATCATTTGCCTTGGTGGACCACTTCATCTTTGACCCCAGCCCTCAACAATCTCCCTCCCCAGCACAGCGACTGGGGCTGTTGTTGCCCTCATTGCCATCATGTCCTGACCTTCGCTGCCTTAGCTTGTCACACTCTTATCAAATGCTATCTGATGGCACCGCAGGGCCTGAAGCAAGCAAGCAAACACTCTGATACAATCTGTCTGGCTGGTTAAAGGAGATGCCACTCCCCTCACCCTGCCTCACCCCCCTCTGCTGCTTTTCCTCCTCTCCATCAACACCTGTGGTGGCTTAAGAGAAACTTAGTACTCCATCTGTGTTTTTTATCTCTGTGCTTTTGTTTGCACAAGTATGCATATCTGGATGTCTCATTTTGAATGTGTGGATGTGTGTTTACTTATGTACAGCATGTGTGCATGATAGGCCAACCAGATCACACTTATAGGAACAGTAGAGTATTTAAAAGGAAGTAAGCTGATGATCTCTCTTGCTGAGAATTAGATGAGAAGATTGATGCCACTCTTGTGTCCTTTACAGCTTAGCTTAACAGAAAAGCCTAAAGCACATGATATCTTGTTTAATCAATGCAAAAAAACAAAGATGACAATTGACCGTTGCCAAACCCTTCCTCAGAACAGCCACTGTCCAGTCATCGTTTAGCAAGCATAACCAGGTATGGCAGTCCTGTAGAGCTTTGAATTTTGAATACTTGGCATTCAAAGAGTCAGAGTTTCCTTTCCAAAAGCAAACAAAAGTGTGTGTTGTAATGGTTGAAATGGTTTGGTATCGGCTCAAATATTGGCATGCCCAGCTATACCTACAGCAGAGGTTCGGCTAGACTTTCTCGTTGTCTGTCATTTTGACAGACAGGGTCGTAAAAAATCTGTCACAATCTCACATTACCCGTCATTTTAATTTTAGCTGCTGCTTGCTGATTAATGTCATCAGTATTACCTGCTTGTCCTTCATCCTCTGCCACATCAATCCCTCTTTTTTCTACTTTGGGGCTCTAAAGCTTTAGTAGCATTAGTAATCAACAGCGTATGTGGACGTATTGCTGAACATGACTTCTCATTTCTTTCTATTTAAAATGGGTAAAATCTTAGTTTTATTGTACTGGTACGCGCTGCATATTGATTCGCTCAGCTCGTCCTTGTCCCACTCTCGCTGCGTTTATCATGAGACTGCTGAGGGAGTGTGAGCTCTGTACCAGGGACAGTTTGTGAGAGTCTACACAGTGACAGGGCTAACTGTTAGCAACACAGGGCTAACAGTTACCACTGAATTTAACAACATCCATTTATTTATTCATTAATTTCAGTAACCGCTCATCATGTTAGGGGTTGCGGAGGGGGGGCTGGAGCCTATCCCAGCTGACATTGGGTGAGAGGCAGGGTACACCCTGGACAGGTCGCCAGACTATCACAGGGCTGACACATAGAGACAGACAACCATTCACAACTATGGCCAATTTAAGAGTCACCAACTAGCCTAGCATGTCTTTGGACTGTGGGAAGAAGCCGACGTAACTGGAGAAAACCCACACTGACACGAGGAGAACATCCTGGTTCGAACCCCCCACCCTAGGTTCGAACCAAGAACCCTTTTGCTGTGAGGCGACAATGCTAACCACCGATTTAACAACAGAGTTGAGCCATTTCAGCTGCTGTGACATTTTGCAGTGGTACTGTAGCCTACCAATGTGATGGCTAAAGTTAGCTACACAAGGTGATCATGCACATGAGATCAAAGACAAGACTAGGCAATAGCTAATTAATATGCACACACTACCAAGTGGACAGGGGTGTGTATTACTTAAAGTTCAGGTAGATCACTCTTGGTATTTTAATCTGTCAAAATGATGGACTGCCTTCAGAATTTTTCTTCATTGTTAAAAAAGAAATCAGTCAATGATGGAAAATATTTTGTTAACATGACCTCTGACATAGAGTCGTAACCCAGCCTAGCCAAGGCCAAGAGGAATCATGAGGTTACTTCATTTTGTATAAAACAAAGCTGCTTTCTTATTTCCATGACATCTGTATGGCTCATAAGTTGGTAGGGTTATGTCTTGGACATGCAGCTTTAGCTTCAGTCTTTTAGTGTGATGGAGAGCATTTTTCACCATGACTAACATGCGTGACCCTAATTAGCTAGTTAGCTAGAGCTGATAAAAACTGCTGGAGGCAGCACACTAGCAAAATCAATAGTCTGCAGCTAGAAATAAAAAGCCTGTTTTTACAATTTTGAGTGGTAAATCTCTCATCACTATTATTGTAAACTGCATATTTAGCTCGACAGGCATAGCAACAGTAACTAAGGGGGGCGAGGCCTCATAGAATGGTCAATTTGTGGTTTTAGGGGGGTTAAGTACCAGATTATTCCTGGCTGTGAGCTGTTACTTTACGTTTGTTTTGCTCCGTTTGTGTTGTGAAGTCTGCACTTGTTTACAGACATTTTCTTGTTCATACATCACCATAAAATAAAGCAATTAGAAATTCCCAAGGTTACAAAGTCATTTTGCTCTTTCAAACCACATACTTGCTGTAAATTGTACCCAATGGGAAAGCAGAGTTTGGAAAGGCTTAAAACAAAACCTCACAATAAACAAAAGTCTACGAGACGTATAGAAAAAATGCATTGAGACACACAAAAAAAAAGGCAAGTGCGGAGAAATGACTGAGGGATTACGTTTTATTATTTACCCAAGAGTGGGTTTATGGCCCACTGAATGCATAGATAATAAGCAAAAGAACATCTGATGACAGTTTTAATGATCCTCTGTGTGACTTCAGCAAACATTGCCATTTGCTGGGTTTTGTGTGGAGGAACCTGACTAATAGTGCACAATGTAACCTTGTATTTCAATTCACACAGATGTTTTCAGGGAAATATAAAGCAAAAGGAGGATGCGGCTAATGCATCATCCCACGCACATCATTCATCCTCTTTAGTACACAAACAAACACACACATGCACACACATAATAAAACACACATATAGACACAGCAAACGACTGTGTATTCACATCTTTCTCGCCCCAGGTGCGCCATAATGAGCCGACATTATTTTGCTGCTTTGCTTTGAATGTGACGACATTCAATGAGCATTCAACAGTCAATGTTTCCCCCTGTAAATGCCTCTGAATAGACTGCTCACTTTTGCATGCTGATATAAAGTGACAATAAGCAAAATGAGGAGCCGCGCGGTAATTTGATTTTACAATTCATTCTGGTTTAAAAACTGTACAAATTTAGCCTACACGAGGAAATTTCTTCACGGGCTCAGGGAAAAAAAAAAACAACTTACCATCACTAAGGTAATTTAGGGCTTAGCATTGCTCAAATGGGTAACTGAATGCATCATCAAAAAACAAATCCCTTTCAAAGCCCCTGAGATGAAAACATGGCACGAAAACAGAACAGCTAGTGACAACATTTTGTCAACCGGTAAATAAATGATGTGTTTAAAATGCAAGTCAGACTGCCACAATAATGGGCTTTATTCATGTTCAAAAGAATAAATAAATAAAATAACTCGTTCCTCTATTTACCCTACTACAGTGAAGTGGCAATCCAGTTTGCAGTGGTCATCAGGATGTGAGTCACTTTTGAAAGGTGATGGCCCTAGAAGCACTCATTATAACAACCGACCGTGAGAGCTGGATGGAGTGGCAAACTGAATATATTTGTTTTGGAGGCTTGTGATTTTCTGCATGTCGGGCACTGAGCCTCTCAGCTCTCACACATTAATCTGCTCATCTCTCTCCATTTGTTTTCCCCTTCCTTTTTCGACAAATATCAACTTTTTTTTCTTCTTCTTTATTGACCACAGAGAGTGGTAGCCCCCTGTCTGGCTTGGCAAACAAGCAAACAGACCCGAAAGCACTTAATTGATTGTGATGGCCCATTTGGCCTCGTTTCAGCCACACCGGGTCACTTTTTAAAACACTAGGCCGGGGCGACATGACACAACGAGACAATTCAATAAGACTCTGGTTTGTGTTTTGATTTGCCGGGCGGCCTCCGATGCCTTGGCCCGCTGATTGCTCCTTTTTTTTTTTTTTTTCCTACAGTGAGCTCATTTGACAGCAGCGCACAAATAACAGGCTGTGAAAGTCCACAACATTCTCACACACACACACACAAACAGACACGCACACACAGATAGATATTGTCTTTTGGTTTCACACAAACTCCAACACACCTGCACACACACGCTCAGGCTGTATTTATTTTGCTCCTCTCTCTCTCTCTACCGCCACAATTTGGCAGGTGGCACAGTGCCGGGTTCCATTAGAGAAAAAAAAAAAGCAAAGGAGAAAGAGAGAGGGAAAAAAATCTATAAAGGCAAATAAACAAGAGTGGGAGCTGCTGCCAGCTTGCTTGCATTCTCCTCCGGATAATAGAAATGGAAGTACGATAAGGTTCTTGTATAACCTCCCACGTAGAGGTGTAACTGAGTTCACTTTCCTACATTTAGATTCTGGCTTTGGCACCAGTTCATGCTATATGATTTGGTGTAAATAAATCATACACACCTATACACACAGTGTACAGAGACATACACCAACTGCACAGATATGCAGCCCAGTTAGTTTGTGGCACAGGTATCCAAAGTAAATCTCAGATGTCCTTGTATTTTCCTCGGGGTATTCTTTATTCATGTGTATATCTCAATAGTATACCTCAAAAAAAAAAAAAAAAGGTTGCAGGAGTGGTTCACACAGTTTGGAGCAGAAGCAGGTGCAGTTGCAGTCATGCAGGTGTATCCGCCTGATTTGATCACGGAGGAAGTGCTTGTTGTCATGAGGTAATTACACATGCCAGATAAGTGACTTTGTTATGCATGCGTCAGACTAAGCTAGGCTCATTATCAATTAGACATCTGTAACATGCAGAGACAGGTGTTTCTAAGTGGTGAGCAACAATAAATTATAGCAAAGCTCTTTATTTTAGTGAAGGATCATCAACAAGCCAAGTCTCTGACCTTGACAACACACTGGGGGCATTCTAACTAAATACAGTGCTGGGTGAGATAAATCCTTAGAATTTCCGAGACTGAAGTCATAAACTTAAAAGATATAAACTTGGATATTCTCTGCCATAAAAGTGGTAAATTTAGTAGGAAAAAATCCCGCAAACATACGGTAAAAAACGTAAAAAAAAAAATCTTAGTCACGAAAACACATATCTAAACCAAAACGCATGCACAGATTAGCATACAGGTTAGATAAGCATGTGGTTCTTTTACAAATGTATTTCTTGGTTGTGTACTGTAGTTCCCTTGACTCTTGACTCATGGCGTGGTATCTGCAGTGATGCAGACCACGCCAGACCGTTGTGGTTAAGAGAGAGCTAAGCTGGAAGGCAAAGCTTTCGATTTGCTGGTCCATTTATGTCCCAACCCTCACCTATGGTCATGAGCTATGGGTAATGACCGAAAGAATGAGGTCGTGGATACAAGCCGCTTAAATGAGTCTCCTCTGAAGGTAGCTGGGCGCAGCTTAGAGATAGGGTAAGGAGCTCAGACATCTGGGGGGAGCTCGGAGTAGAGCCGCTGCTTCTTTGCATTGAAAGAGGTCAGTTGAGGTGTTTCAGGCATCTGATCAGGGTTCCTCCTGGGTGCCTCCCGTTAGAGGTGTTCTGGGCACATCCAACTGATAGGAGGCCCTGGGGCACACCCAGAACACGCTGGAGGGATTACAGATCTCATCTGGCCTGGGAATGTCTTGGGGTCCGCCAGGAGTAGCGTGAAAGTGTTGCCGGGGAGAGGGATGTTTGGGGTGCTTTGCTCGGCCTGCTGCCCCAGCGACCTGGCTTCAGATAAGCAGTTGAATATTGATGGATGGATGGATTGACAGATGTCTCTTTCCCAATATAAGTTTCATGGGAAAAAAGGCATTTGGAGAACAACAGCATCACATGACAGACCCAGAAGCTGTAATTCAACTGTTTGGCTACTACTACAAAAATTGGCTATAAAGCCCTGCGCACGTCTTGGGGGCCTGATTCCACCAAGTTGTTCCTTTGCCTGTGAACAAGCGAATATGTGCATCAGTGCATCATCTAGCAAAATATCTGTTGTTAGAGGACTATAATGTGAGTCTCAATTTACGCTAAATGTTATAGTAAACTGAAATCTGTCTGTGCCACGCACAAACTTACCTCTGCCTGCTCTCCTTCTCCCAGGGTGCTGGGAGAGAAGAACACCCTGTGAGCTTGCACACCCATTAGTAGTTCCAGGTGGGTAACAACAAGCAGCAGCATCTATGGTGTGATGAGGTTGATCGAGCCTTGCACAGTGAAGCAATGTGGTTCCTTGCCCAAAACAAAAAAACAAGAACAAAAAAAACCCTAGTGTTTTTGAGAGTTTTTTTCTTGTAAATTTGTTACTTTATCTCAAAGAACTTCCTTTTTTTTGCAATTTATGACTTTATAATCTCAGAGAACATCAGAGTTTTTATCTTGTAAACTTGCAACTGTAATCTTGGAAATGCTAAGGTTTTCTATCAAATATTGCCCCCCTCTCCTAGTTCCTGTTTTTTTTTTTTTTTTTACCTACTATGGCCCTAATACGCCATTTTAGATCTTGGATTCTCCATTCAAGAAAAGGGAGAGAAAAATCTCAGAAAAACATCTACTTTTGCAGACAGACAAAAGGCAGACAAAGTCTTGTCATTTATGTACCTTTTTGTACTCTCATCAAGCACCATACATCGCTCAAGGCTTCAGGTTTTATGCACATTACAGGGACACGTTGGCTTTTATGTTCTGTGGAACGGCATGTAACGGTGCCGCGGTGGGGTTGGCTCATCGGGCCATTTCACTTCCTCATATTAAATGTCCTTATCCTTGGGACAGCTATTGGGGAGAGAGAAGGAGCCTCTTCAAAGCTTGTCTTGTCGTCTGAAGGAATACACAAGGCGCTCTCTTCCCCCCTGCTGAAAGCAAGGAACGGATAATAGAATCAGTGGAAAATACAACATGGGCAGTAAGGAAGTATTCAGCAGAGAGTTTCGGAGCAAGATTACCTTTCTTCATATCCTGTGAAAAGATATGTAGTTTCTAGTGCTGAAGTGGCCACTGTAAGAGCTCATGGAAAGACTGGGTTTAGAGATTTTCTTTCTTTCTTTCTTTTTATGATGAAAAGCTACAATTGCTCAGACTGGGCATATTAAAATCAGAATTGCTGATAAATGCTCAAAAGATGCTCATTATCTCTATTGCTGAATATTAGATGTGGGAATCAATACCACTTGCATAACTGCATGTTAAATATGAATCTACAGCTAGGAGATAGATAGCTGGGGTTGATTCTTTTTACCCTGGCACAGAGCCAAGCTTTCTGTTTGCCCCCTTTTTCCAGACTTTGTGCAAAGCTTCTGCCTGTAGCTTCATATTTAATGCACAGATATGAGAGTGGTATCGATCTTCTCATTTCACTCTCAGCAGTAAAGCAAAGATGCCACTTACCGAAATGTCAAATTATTCCTTTAACAATGTGTAGTGCAAAAATCCAGCACAGCAGACACAGAGTAGAGTAGTAGATCACCAGCAGTTTTTGGATCAGAAGAAGCATCCACAGGTTCACAGGTGAAAAGCACAGTACTGATGTTTGGCATCTCTCATTGACACACAGCATTGCAAGAGCTCAACTGTTCAAGGACTGAATATGAAGTACTGACTTCAATAATATAAACTCAAAGACGTGATGTGACAGGCAACATTCGCCTCCTGGCATCTCTAGCTTTCTGCAGCTCTGCGGTCCTCCGCGGCATGGGGATGATGCATGGCCCTACTCTGAGCACTGTAGACCTGCTCTGCTGAAAAGGGCTTTTTGGAGAAAAGACCAGCCCTTGGGTAAATTGCCTGTGAAATTTCAAGTGCTCATAAAGCATCCGTACGGACGTTAGGCACAAAAGCAACCCCTTTTGTGTTCTCTCAATATTCTATTTAGCCTAATTAGGCCAACTGGGGTCTGTAAATGTTTGAGTCATTGTGGGATCACGGAGGCCCGCAGGTGAGGATGCAGATGAAAGGCTTCAGACAAAGACAAGAAAGGGGCTCCGGTGGTACATGCGTCGTACAACACAGGGTTAATGTATCAACACAGAGGGAGGGATGGTGAAGAAAGTGTGGTGAGGCAGAAAGGGAAACAAACAAAGGAGAAAGAGAGGAAGACATGGATTGGAAAAGGCAGTGTGGGAAAGACGGACAGAGAAGAAGCTTTTAAGGCTCTGAGAGAGCAAAGATGAAGGGAGATGAAGGGAGACGGAGAGAGACTTCCTTTCACCCTTAGCTCATTTGTCCTGTGGCCGCAGAACCTGAGGATAGATATGCTCTAATGAGCAAGAAGAACACTTCCTTATCATCGTGTCTGTGTGTGTCTGTGTGTGTCTCTGTGTATCAGACTATATAGCTCATACTGCGGGCAGTTGGGGTTTTAAGTAATGGCATTAATCTCAAAGGATGTCATAGAGGCCTCATGCATGTACTGTACAGCTTTGCTTAAGTGGGAACATGCTTTTATAGAGCGGCAAAGTCCCTCCCTTTAAGATGGACCAACATGGGACCTTACTATGAAAAAAAATATATGTATGGTAATTAATGTCAAGAGACAAATGATTTTTTTATCCTGTTTTCATTGTACTATAGTTACACATGTGATCTTTGGCAATTTAAAGATGATTTTGTAAGTCAAGAAAGTCACAGTTTGCCTGTTGAACAATCACACAAGCAAAATTAACACTGTATTGGTATGTGTTTACTTCTATTCAATGTAAGCAGAGGGGCAAATGAAACATTCACTTTTGGTAGCAAAACAAATTCACATCTTTGCTTCTCTTGAAGTTCATTTTTGGTGAACTTTGACTGGTGAGTTGCAGCCTCAACCAATAGCAAAGAAGAATGTGTGGAGGGGGCATTGATGCCGTATTTAACCAGCCAACACTGTATATTGGTCCTGAAAAATACAAACTGCCCCACGTGAGAGATGCTGCCTGGTTGACAGTGAGTCAGGAAACAAGTAGGGAACGTTAAACAAAGGGTGACAAAGGGTGCTTTCACACCTGCCCTGTTTGGTTCAGTTCAATTGAACTCAAGTTCGTTTGCCCCCTAAGTGCGGTTTGGTTGGGCAGGTGTGAACACAGCAATTGCACTTGGGTGTGCACCATAACAACCGGACCAAGACCTTCTTGAAGAGGTGGTCTCGGTCGGAACTCTGGTGCTGTTCGTTTGTGGTGGGAACATGTTCTGATCTCGATCTGAACCAACTGCTGTCGCATTATACATTGTTTGGGTTAAACATGAGCATGTTACAGTCCTGGAGGATTATTAATGTGCACCTCCTCCTGTACTGCCTTAATATGCACATTCAGCACATCCAATGCATCAAAACATTGTTTTCTAGTTGGAGCCGCGCCTCGTTTTCAAACTGTGTGGTTTGACTCAGATGAACAATGACAGCAATATAGTCCACGATGAGCAGCGCTAAAATCAACCTGCGTAGTTGTCCCTCCATTGTGACATTAGAAAGTGTCACATTTATCTTGCAAGTGTACTCTTCTTCAACGTTTTGTTTACTTCCTGGATTTTTCCTGCATGGAAATTCTGACCAGTCCAGAGCAGCTTTCTCACACAAGGCATTTGATCTGGTCCGCTTGTAAATGCTGCCGTGAGAACACGAACCAACTCTAGGCAATTATGCAGCTTTGTAACAAAATTAGTCCCTGATTCAGACCAAAGCAAGCGAACTCTAGGTCTGAGAGCACCCTATAACATTAGCCAGCAAGCTAGCTTTCAGTGTCAGTTACTACAAGCTCTGCCCACATTCAGCACAAATATTGCCTCGGCAGGCGATAGTCACTTGCCTGCATTCACTCATGTGACCGTGCCCAAAGACTGTGAGAATACGGAATTAGATAAGACTGTACAAGTCACGTGAGTGACGTCATAGCTCTCTCTCGCTGAGGATATGATAACTGTGTGTATCGTACCAAGTTGGACTCACACAAGCAACTGGTCTTGCTTGTTTTTTTGCTTCCTTGCTGATATAAAGACCTGACTCTATCATTTCTCCTTATGGAAATGAATGATAGAGATTATCCAGCAGCAGTACATTTCAGTGAAGTCAAACATGATATCTCATCATTTAGGTTCCATGGCACTCAAAAGTTACTCTGCCAGGGAGAGGTTGTAACATTGAAGAAATGCTTGGCAGAAGAGAAGTATACTGGATATTTAATCTGCAAACACTATCTCCCAAAGGATTAAATGATGAGATACCATGGCATGTCATGCTATAAGGCATTTGGGGATTTTAAAAGACCAATTTTTGATACATGGCATAAAAGTACAAAGTGTTGAACATTTTGAATTATTTATGAAAGCTGCAAGGCCGAAGTGTTCATTAATTTGATCAACAAGCCTTTATTGTGGAAGGAGCCTGAGGTTTCTAGGTTTTTCCTATGTTTTTCTTGTTCCCTTGCTCTTTTAGTTTGTGGGATATGTCACATATGGTGCACAGGCTCTTTGTCAATTATTGAGAAACACACCCACAGCTGATTAATTCCCGCACACCTGTGAAATGCGTGGAGCAGTTTTTATTTAAGCTCTTTGCTGTAAATAATGGTGTTGAACACTCTTGGACGATGGCCCAGTAGGACCGAAACGTTAGTGTTACTAATAAATTGTGAAGCAAGCTGAAGTTGGATCTGCGAATACCTTTTTTCAAATAATTAAAAGACCTGGAAAGAACACATCAGGTAAGATTTCATTATTTTTGTGTGTTGAACATGTTTGCTACAACGTAGCTAATGGCTAGCTAGCTAGCTGGTATTGGTGACTTGTATTGTGCAAGACAAGAGATGTTCACTGAGTGGTCTCATGTAAAACTGCATGGCTATTATGACAAACCTTACAACAAAGTGCGACTTTCTTGACTTGTAAAATTATTTTTTATATGAACAAACAGCATGTGAAATTCATGGCACACCTCAAATAGAATTATTTGTCTCTCGCCAGGGATTACCGTACATATTTTTTCCAAAATAAGGTCCTATTAGGGACACCAGGGAAGGACTTCACCTCTCTGTAATGTTGCAGTTATGTTCATCGCTATTTATACTGATCTACTATCACTGTAACCTGCTGTGCCCAGAAAAATAGTCATTTTAAGTTCTGGCATTGTGATGTCAAACAAAAACGTGCCAGATAGACCAACTCGGAAAGAAACCAGAGTAAGAACAATGAAAAAATAAATTCTTAGCAGCAGAAATTGAGCTGAAAATGAGGCAAAAGGAGGCTTATAGCCGAGATCCCCGAGTGTCCTTGTGTTTTTGTTTTTCTCTGTATTTCTCTGAGCAAAATTCTGCATAGAGAGGAAGTTGCATATAAATCCCTCATTATTCCTGTTCTTTGAGGTGAGGTGTGTGTGTATATGTGTGTGTGCGCATCCATGGATGCAACAGAACAATGCAATCAGGGAGTGCGTGAGAGTTTTGCTGTGTGCATACGAGAGACAGGGAGACAGAAGGAGAAAGCTTCTTGTCAGGAGCACATGTTCTCAAAGAGACCCCCCTCCCAGCCTGTGGGCTGATGAGCATTGATTGGCTGAATGAAATTATCAGATGCTGCTGAAGGCCACCCAGTACTTTGTGTTTGCGCGTGCACATGGAGACAGGTGTTTTTGTTTATTTTCATCATCTTTTATTCACTTTTTGGTCTTTTTTGAAACGCAAAATTCCCGAATCTATTTGTGTAAATGAACATACAGTATATTTATTGTTGTCTCGTGTACCTCAAGGCCGCCCAACTGTCCGTGTTTGTGTGTTTGCATATGTGCTTGCACGTATGCTGGCGACGATGCCCTTGTAGATTACATGGGGAGCACAATCTGTGTTTAGCACACTCGCCCTTAGAGGGCGGATTATGGGATAAACAGAGTGGCGGGCTCCTGTCGCCATACACACATTAACTCATACACACACACAACCAATGTAGGTATTCCCACCGGGTCCTATAGGACAGATGCAAGGTAGTGATCAGCTAGGAGGGAGCAGTGGAAGTTGCGCACATACACCGATGCTCATTTATCTGCATTTGCACATGTGCTGACTGCCTGATTAGTTAGTTGCTTACAGTATTCACACCCTGCAGGCTTGTTATGGTGGAGTGTGTGTGTGTGTGTGTGTGTGTGTGTGTGTGTGTGTGTGTGTGTGTGAGAGAGAGAGGAAGCACAAGGAAGCATCTTATTATTTGCAAACACTAATTATTTACCTCAACTACACAGCTTACAGTGAGGTAGTGACTGAGTGAGTGTTTTTATCCCCAGGGTTAATGGAAGGGGCGATGATGAGCAGAGAGTGAAATGACATTTAATACTTTTAATTATTATGATATTTTTGAGCTTACATGTTGAGGCTGGATTAATTAAATTACTGAAACATTTGTGGATGTTGCAAGAAAAAGTCTGACATTGATAACTGGGCCACTCGTACGGATGTGAGCCTTTGTTTAATGATGACAGTATGATGCATTTGGAGAAAACAAAAGTGTGTCATCTGTAAAGCTGCAAAGCCTCATTTCCTTAATCTCACTTGTGCTCTCCTGTCTTTAGCCTCTTATCCCTTCTTGGCCAGCCTTTTTCACACTTGGATTCACGTGCACGCTCACCAGCACTCACACATCCATCCACATAATGATCCTTAGATGCACATAGGCACATGTTGACTTATATGTGCACACATGAGCTCAAGGAAAGTCTGTTACCCACACGGAGGCACACTCCTCTCCCTTTCACCGTGATCTCAAGGACACTCAGTCAACATTTACTGGAGCTTTGATGGCTTTACAGTCTGCGTTATTACTGCCTCCCTTCCTCCTCCTCCTCCTCCTCCTTCTCTTCCTCATGTCATCAGCAGGTCTCAGTCTTTTGTATCATGGTGTAATTAAGCACACAACAGGGAGTAGCTCAGCATCCAACTTTCAGCTCTGATTTGAAAGAGCGGGTCTCCAGCTTCAAGCCAAAACCATCTGCTCCTTCTTTTTTTTTTTGCCTAAATTTAGGACAAACTACAAGTGATCTGAAATGTTAACTCTCATTGTGTTCCAGATGCTCTTCAGTTTGTACTGACACTTTCTAAATGAGGTAACAATGGATGCACATTGCAATTTTTGCTTGTTTTGTGTAATTGATTTGATCAAGGAAAACAATGAAACTAAAACATAGGCAAAAGGCAAGGCACGGTAAAATACATTAGTGACTGTAACTCCAATAAAAGTGGTACTGTTGCTGTGAAACTGGTTTGTAATCTTGCTGGAGACATGGCTCTATGGATGGCAATGCCGGTTGGTCAGTCCACTGCTGAGGTTCAGACAGAAATATCTCAACAACTATAAACTGAATTGCCATGAAATCTTCAACAGAGATTCATGATCCACAGAGGATGAATCTCAAAGCCTTTCATGATCCTAAGACTTTTCCTTTAGCTCCTGCCATCTGGTGGTGCTTTTAATGTTACTACAATAACATTTTGGCTGGCACATGCACAGCCACAGTGGCTGAAATAATAATAACAATAATGATAATAATAATAAAAATAGGACAAGAATAGCCCATGACATCACACATGTCATGACAGATGACCAGGGTTTATTGGTCGTGAACCAACGTGTAGTTTGTCATGTCTGTCAGCCAAGTCATGGCATGTTTTTATGACTCCACAGTCGCCGATCTGACATAGTGACTGCCAGAACAGACAAAAATGTTGTGGTGTGAACCAGGCATAATGTAATGTTATCTGAAAATAAATTGCATACTGTATCGTTACAGAAATCTGTCTCACTACTCAGCGATGAACAGAATTCATGAGAGAATATCTGACATAGTGGACGCTAGAAGATACTTCAGGGAATACTGATGTCGGATACAACAGACTGTAATGAACAGTAAATACCTCTAGAATGCTACATGCAAGAGAGACTTACTTTTTTATTTGCCCGGAAGCTATTGCTAAATGTCCTTCCATGTGGGCTCCTGTGTGATTGTATCCCTTTCAGAAGCTCTGTAATTCAGCCTTGAATGGGAAAAATGGGTTTGTACAATACCTTTACTGTCTTCCGACCACTTAAAGCACTTTCACACTATAGAGTCACACTAACCTATTCACGCACACACTTAAGGCTACCTTACACAACGATGGGAGCAATTTGGGGTTCAGTATCTTGGGATACTTCAACATGTTGACTGGAAGAGCTTGGGATCAAACCACCGATCTTTCGAGCCACTGCTGCGTCTTTTTGTAGCCTTTGTAAAATAAATCCAGAATGATAAATCCGAAACTGAACGTCTTCTGTGATTATCTGTTTTTCCGTGATGAAAACATTTATTGTTGTTGTTGTTGTTAGCAGTCGCCACCAGCCATCCATGATGCTTTTGTCAACGAATCAGAGGCTGTCTTTCTGACTGTGTCTGCGTGTGGGTACCCAGAGGAAAATTTTAGTCTTTTCTTTGTTGATTATTTCAGACAAATAAAGATTACAGCAGTGAGAGGGGAAAAAGAACATTATAAGATATTAGGATTGGGCTGAGACAAGAGGAACACTATTTCTCAGGAGTTGAATTTAAGAGGTATGAGAAAATGGTCAAAATCTCATATTGATGTTATATTGAGCTCAGTTGCGCTTAGGAGAAATAGGCTGCACAAAGACGAAATCTTATTTTATTTCTTTTTTTTTGTCTGCTTGTTTTATTGCTCTTATTATTGTCTTTCCACTGCTATATCAAATTATGGTTTAGTCTTTAATTACACTATCCTTAATTTTTCCTTAGTTTGTCATTTTAATTAGTTCCAGGTCTTAATTTGTCTGTATTCCTTTTTTTGTTTGTACTGTATTTTAATATGTAGGACCCCAGGAAGACTAGAAGCACATTCATGTGTTTCTAATGAGGAACCTTGAATTAACAATCTTACTTTGAATTTCTTTTTCCTCTGGGTATCTATCGAGCGAGCAAAGGGCACGTGGCTGAGATGTACAGAGGTGAGGTAGCAGCAGTGCGTCTCTTTCAAGCCGTTAGTAAGGTGTGTGTGTGTGTGTTTGTATGTGTGTGTATGCAAATGAACTGATTAATGGCTAACCATTAATGACCAAAACCCTGCAACGGTAATGACATTCCCAACAGCCTCAGCTCTACATTGTGTTTAGTGCTTATTAGCAAATGTTAGCATGCTAATACCCTAAACTAATATGGTGCAAAAATTGAGTCCATGTCATGCACATTAAGTTGAACCAGCCAAGCGAGGTGCAGCATCTTTTCTACACATATTTTCTTCATGTTGATTTTATGATATCTTAGCGCAGGAGAAGTTAAAAGATAAGGGGGGAAAACCCTCAGGAAATATTGCATTTCTCCCTTTGATTTTTGACATTCTTCTATCTTACCTTTGATCTTACTAATGCTCACAGCTGGGAGATGATGAGTCGATGAGGAATGAAGTGACCTTTTAAGCACACATTATAAAATGATTCTCTGTTACTATATACAGATTTTAGATTGGAAGAAACAAGCGTATGAGAAACCTATTTTTGTTTATCCATTGTCCCTAACAAGAAAGGAGTTTACACCATGGGCAAATGCTGGCAGCTTCAAGATATTTCTGACAGAGGTGAAGGGTTAGTATAGAATCGTGGCTGTGGAGAGCCAAAGAGACCTGCAATCAAAGCAATACACTGTAGTTGTTTGGTCAAATCCAGCCCCATGGCAAACAGCATCAATAACACAAATGCACACGCATGTGATAACATGATCCTGTTCAAACCTTTGCTCCTACCTCAACGCCGCATTACACCCAGAGAGAGAAGCCCCCGCAAGCCCCTTGTTATTGGTGGCGAAGACGGAGAGGAAGAAGGGGTGACAATTCATTTAATCCCTCCATGAATGCTCTTCTTCTCTCTCGGGGTGATATTGAAAAGATGCTCCAGGCTTTCCCCCAGCAAAGCGCCAAGCAGAGAGGCCCCTGGGAAATATTTTATTCAGGCGACGCCAAATTTTGTACTCCGCTCACACACAGAAGCGCACATACAAACTGCAGTTTTTATGAAAGAGGAATCTTTGTCCTATATTTCAGTCTTGTAGCTGCTGCATGCGTTTTTATATTCAGTGGGATGATATTATTCTAAAAGACTGTAACTTTGAAAATGAAAGCTGAAGGTTAGTTTAACCACTTGAGCCCTAATGCTCCCATTGTTCTTCTTAAATTTCTCCTTAAGTAGCTTTGAAGATAGATAAAACTCTCGACAAAATCACACTTACAGTCTTTATCTTCTTGTTCCAACAATTTACTGAAGCTGTACCGCACCTATTGTGAGAGAAATATCAGTGAAGACTGTGTTGTAACCTAAACACATGTGTAAAAACAAACGTGGCACACATAAGGCCACTTTCTCTCCATCAGTCTCTCTCCTTCTCTTCCTCTCTCTTGTGTTTTTGTCATCACCCCGGGATCGGTGATTATGTTGCAAACACACACACACACACTCTTCACACTTTCTCTATCCTGCCGTCTTGCCTCATTAGACGCGTCCATGTGTCGGAACACCTCCTCCTCCTACAACCCACCCAAACAGAGGCCCTTACAAAAGTTAATGAAGTGGAAGTCCCCTGGTAATGTGTGGCCCTTGAACATGTTTTCACATATTGCATGTATGTCGCGTGTGAGTGTTTCAGTGCTTGGTATCGTTTGCTGTGCACCTACTCATTACAAGAGGTGTGAATGTGATATTTCACATCATAATGTTCTTATTTAGCCCTGGCTACCAGGACTATATTCATCTTACTTAATGGCAGTGCAATTTAAAAACAACAGTTCTCTATGTAAAAAAGGGGGAAAGTGCCAACAACAGCTAATTTATAGGTAATCAGTGAAGGAATTTCTCTTCTAAATGACTTGAGATACTGCCTGTCAGCAATACAGCTACAGTCCCTGTGTGCTGCTTTCATCAGCTGTTTTCTTTATTTCCTTCCTTTCTGCATGCGTAACTTGGCTTATTGGCAATGATTTTGCAGGAAAATTGAGCCTGAGAACTCCCGGGTAGTGTGTGTGTGTCTATGTGCTTTGTTCTTGTGTGTGAATGTGTTTTTCTTTGAGTTTTCCATATCAGCGAGCAGTGGTGTTATGTTCTCTTTAGGTCACAATGTTTGGTGGGTGGATGGGTGAACAGAACAGTGGACTTCAACACAGGAAACCACTGTTTGTTTCCTGTTTTCAGCCCACAGTAAGCTTCGGTTTTCCCTAACCTTAACCACATGGTTGCTGTTGTAACAATAACGACAAAGCTCCTGGAACCTTTACACAGTAGTGAATAAGCGTAACTAAATATGCCCAAATCTAACATGACCTTAAAGGTATACCATGCAGAAATAGTGGGTTACTTAGACTTGGCCCTTCCTCCCTACACTGCTTGTATGTACACTGCAAGCCACTATTGTAGGAACAATACATTTGTTGTAATGGAAAATCCAATACCGTAGCAAGCTAACTGCTATTTCCTACCTGTCCAATGAAAAATAGGACAACTCTGTCTGGTGCTTCATCCACATCCTCTCCATCATTTCTCACTAATGAAAGTGAAACGTGCTCCGCCTCATTGTATTTGTTTTATGTCGGCGCTGTTTCAGCATTTTTGTAGTTTGATCTTGCATGCATGGTGCTACCTTTTATAAAGTCCCAAGTAGGACTGCAATTGATGATTACTTTCACCAACAATTAATCTGCCCGTTATTTTCTCGATTAATTGTTTTGGCAATGAAATGTCAGAAAATGATGAAACATGGCCTGTAAGGTTGGACCGATGGATGATGCAATCCAATGGCAGTCAGTCAACGATCACTGAGGCCACCATCATGATTTCAAAGCCCCCTTGTCTCGGTCCTCGGTGCTGAAATTGTGCTTCTATTGGTGTAATGCATAAAGCTGGGGGTTTGCGGGATGGGCTGGGTTGTTTGATTAGCCTCAACAACATCACGATGTTTCAGTGTGAATATTGTCATATGCCAGATACTGCCCAACCCTAATGCCCTCTGTAATGTCCCTGAGCCAAAGGTAACGTCTTCAGATGTTAGGTTTTACCAACCAACTGTCCAAAAACACAAAGATGTTCAGTTTATTATCATCGACAAAGAAAAGCACCAAATTCTCACATTGAAGAAGCATGAAACCTGCAAACATTTAGCTTTTTCTTGCTAAAAACACAATTATTATCAAAATAGTTGCCAAGTAATTTTTTTTTTCTTTTGATCAACTAATCTTTGCAGTTCTAGTCTCAGCCTCACCTGTGTTCTTTTTTGGCCCTACACAGCCATAAACATCCTAATCAAAACAAATTAATAAGAAATACAGACAGAGTAAAGGGTTTTTGTAGAAAAATACACCACCACACACTTCAAGTGGGTCATAAGTGATTAGAATGGATTACTTTTGTATGAGTCTGTCTGTTGTCAGAGAAAAACCCTTCATAATATACCTTTAACCATAGTGTTGTCACATCATAAAACTAATTTATTCAAACAGTTTTGGAGGCCACAGACAAATTATGTTATCATTCTGATTGTCAGATCAGAAAATGCCTCTGTGTGTCACCCTAAAAGGACAAGCAACTTATTTTGTCATTCAAATGAAAGGATTTATTTACAGTTTATCAACTTTATGCACTGGGATGTCCAGTATTTTAGATGAAGCAGCTTGTGGAGAAGCAGTGCGTAAAAGTAGTATGCTTTGCCTCTTGATTTATTGTACATTATATACAGTAAAACATTTCATGTTTTATGTTGTTTACCTCATTTTCAGGTACATTAAAAAGTTGTATTTCTGGTCTATTTTGTATTGTTTAGTTTTAGGAAGCATCTGATTCAGTTTTTTTAAGGACTGTACTTGGTTTCTGTAGCATTACAGTAGCCTTGGCTGAACCAACTGCCTTTAGAGGGTTTGTCGCCCTTTAACTGATTTTGAAGTCAAGATGGAAAGCTGGAGTTGGAGGTCCAGTGTAAAGGAAAAAATACTGTTTCACAGTGAAAATGAAGCCTCCTTACACAACTACATGAGTGGTGAGTGTAAAAT
The DNA here is from genome assembly GCA_019142605.1 of Cephalopholis sonnerati. Classification (NCBI taxonomy): domain Eukaryota; kingdom Metazoa; phylum Chordata; class Actinopteri; order Perciformes; family Serranidae; genus Cephalopholis; species Cephalopholis sonnerati. Next base: position 24,043,875 of record JAGQAX010000022.1, on the reverse strand, counting down.
AGAAATGGGCTTCCCAGTTCCATAGTATTCTTTTTAAGTGCTTTTGTTTTAGGTGACATGAAGCAATTTGACCTGTTGATTGGCGAGAAAGCTGAGAGAAACGATTTCCTGGAAGGGTGAACTGTCCTATCTACTAATAATTGTAAAATCACAGAGCAATCAGCGGTGAGGGGTGGCCGGCACAAAAACAAGGAGCCTTTCCATCGAGAAACTCATCTCTCCTGTTGGGAGCAACAGAAGAGGAGAAAGAGAGGAGGGGGGGAATGAAAAAAGAGGAAAAGAAGGACAGAGTGCGGTTGGGCTAAAAAGCTGTTTTTCTTTCTGTCCAGACATTTTTACTCAAAAACATCCCTCAGGTGCAGTACTTATTATGGAGCACAAAATTGCCTAATGTGCTTATTTCTACTGCTAATGCAGCAGGCAAGCAGGAAGACAGGGTATTGCTCTCCAAGGGAAAGTGTACAGTACAATAAGACCTGTAAGCACAATTTAAGTAATTAGATGGTGAGGCTGGTATTAAGGCCCCACGTGTGCACGCGAGAGCACACTCACGCACACCAACACCCACACAGGGCGAGCATACACACACACTGCAGCTGGACAGATAAAGTAAATACGCTCACACACAAATTGTGGTAATTTCTCCTAAATAATTCCAGTATCTCTGACTATGATGAAAACCTGCAATAAAAAGCACATTCAGGCTATTCATCCTCGCCCCTCTCGTCTCTTTCCCTCTGTCTCGACTTTTGACCTCTTTGCCTGGAAATCTTATTAACAGTGAATAATAATTTGAGTGTAATTTTAACACCCATGCTGTACGCGGCAGGTGGCTACTCATCCTCTCGCAGTTTGAGACAAAGGATGGTGTGATGTAAATTTGGAAGAGGAGGCGGGAGACCGAGAGAGAGGGAGACAAAGGGAGGAGGAGGAGGAGGAGGAGGAGGAGGAGGACGAGAGGCAACAGTGGAAAAAACTGCGAAAAATAGAGAAATGTTAAACAGGAGAAAGAGGCAGAATGAGCACTAGAGAAGGAGTTGTGGCAACATGATGAAAACAGGAAAAGAGGAGCAAAGCCAGAAGAGCAAAGAAGATGGGGGAAGGTGTGGACAGTGAGAGGAAATGGAGAGGGGAATGGAGAAAAAAGGATAAAGAAGGGGGAGTCGGGATGGAAAATAGTGTGGGTGTGTGATTTATGCCTGGGGAGCTCTGTGTCTCCCGGTGAGGCTGCCTACTGATTCCCTAACCTGAGAGGCAGAGGGGGAGAAGCAAAGGATTATCATCATCCTGTATGGTAGCTATATGGGGCTTAGAGAGTGGAAAATAAGTGTTTAAATCCTGATAAAACAAGTGAAAATGTGCTAAAGGAGGGAAATAGTTTCCCCTTTTTTATTGCAAATCTACATTTGACAATTTTGTCGTCTCGCAAATGAAATATCAGATAAGATTAGCCGGTATTGCCACCCTTATGAGAAATTTGTTTCAGCCTGTTTTCATTCCCGGGTCGTCAAATACTCATGCTTTGTCATGCCCCTGTGTGAGTAATATTGACACCAGAGGCGTCCTTCAGCGTCTTTATGAGGCAGACTGGGCTTTCAACTAATTCCAGTGTAAACCAATTCAATGCAATACTTGACACTGAGAGCAACTGACACAGTGTAAAGAGTGAGAAATTTCACCTGGGGTGGGAGGCAGCGGAGGTGGATTGATCAAACACAACAGGACTTTCACCCAGGAGACCACAGTTTGTGTACTGTACAGTTTTAATGTAACCTTACACAACTTATGTACTTATATCCCTCGCAAAATTAAAAGTCATCCGTGTTTTAGCATAACATTATGTAATTTATGTATGGTAGCCATGCACTGGCATCAACCATGTGATGTATTGATGTAGCAGTACCTATCACAAGTACTTATTTCAACCCTAAACACGATCCTAAAAGTAACAAAGTACATTTGTTGCCTAAACCCCACCACGACTATTTCACACCATCAACCACCTTGGATCAGGTTTGGCTCTGACTTTTGCGTGGCCTGGACACAGGACCTGAGGGGGATTTCCTGTGGTGTCTGGCACCAGGGTGTTGGCAGCAGTTCCTTTGAGTCCCATGGGTTTGGAGGTGGGGTACCAGCACGTGCCTAGGATGCTCAGTTGGATTGGGATCTGGGGAATTTGGGGGCCAGTTTGGCGCTTGGGCTTTTTGTCATGGCTCCTTAGGCCATTCCTGAATAGTTTTTGCAGTGTGGCCTGTAGGGATGTAAATCACCAGTTTGATCTTGATACAAAATTATACCAATTTTTTTGGACAACAATACGATATTTGCTGATATTACAAACTCTGCCGGATGCGATTTCAATTCAATGCAATTTAGGAGCCTGCAACCAATATGACACAATATCATCTGCCCATTTAACACAATTGGTTACAGAAGAAGTTTCCACCCCATTTTTTTTTCGCTTTTGGCCAGAAAAGATAAAATCAACACAGAAATAATGTAAATTAAATAATGTAAATAAATGTAACTGCTTAAGTGCAGTAAAGTTTACTTTAAACTGACTCCACAAACATAAATAAAACAGTACATGGGATGAGTTAACCTTTAGGGCTTTCTGTCAGACAAAATAAACCATCATCTGTTTCATGAAAGTTCAGGGTTGCTTGGCTTAACGCCCTGAAGGCAAACTTTTCCCAACAGTCATAAAACATGGATTACTAACAACATAATTTAACATAAGTATCAAATTCAGCTCAGTAATTATTGTTAAGGTTCATGGACAAAACCCATATTAGCTTAAACATGTTTACATTGCATTAATTAGCCTACCAGCTAGTGCACTTTTTCTCCCCTCTACTCATAACTTAACAAATTTCGTGTGACATAATTATTTTTCCTATTCACCGTCACTGCATCTCCCAGCGTGCATGTTTTTTTCAGCCAAACATTGTTGAAATGGAGCAGCCTATGTTGCTGTAGTGAGAAGTTAGCAGGATGAGAAGCCCGTCCAGGCACTTTTTTTTTTTTCTCATAACAGCGTTGTTTTACAGCATGTGCTCTGTCTGTTGACCTGTATTTTCTCCAAAATCCAAATATCTTTTGATTTATTTCTGAGTAGATACATTATCCTCATCGTCTTTCTCTCGGCTACTTGCCATCTACCTGCTGCTGTCTGACAGTGACACAGACTTTCAAAATAAAAGTGTATCCTAAAGATGACGTTATGGATCGATGTTATCACTTTGCATCAATGACATTAGATCGTTGATCATCTGATCAAAATATCGTCCAGATCGATAGATTGTTACACTCGTGGCATGGTGCGTTGTCATACTGGGAGGGACCACTATTATGCCATTCGGGAAGTGCTTCGTTTGCACCAGTGCTTGGGTGGGGGGTGTGCATCATGTGGCATCTACATGAATGCCAGGACCAAATGTTTCCCAGCAGAACATTACATTGTAACAAGATGATTAATGTGATACGCTTCGTCTGCCAGTGGCTAAACGTTTTGGCTGATGGGTATACACACTGAGTGTATTCCATGATGTTCTACACCAAAATATTGCGCAGATGCCCTACACCAGATATTGTGATAACAATCAATCTGAAATAGCTTTGTTGTCAAACAATGACATATTTTTTTATTTCACATAAACTTGAAGATTTTCAGATTTGCAGGATTTGTTGAAAAGAATGTTTTTTCGTTGAAGGGCTGCTTTATCCATCATATGGCCAGATCAGACAACATCATGTTGATGTTGATCCTCCCGCTGTGTTTCTGTGAAGTGAAATATTATGAGGTTTAAATTATGTACACCCAGGAAACAACACAGTCTCTCCTTAATTTGCTTTTATTTGTCCCTGTAAAGACAGCTTTATTGACCCATCTTTACCTCTTAGTGTTTTTTATTAGACAACTAACTAATATTAGATTTTCTTTATCATTGAATATACAAAAATGAGCAACAGTTTAATAGACATTTTGGGAAATATGTTTATTTGCCTATTTTTCAGGTTTTAATGAGACGATTGATACCACTCTGCAGTTAATATTAAGGTAATGCCAGCAGCCTGTTAGCATATGCTGCATTCACAAGCTCTTCAGATGGTTCCATTTTCTGAGTTGGGGAGTCATTCTTCCGACTTTGTGGTGTTCATGAGCTTTGCATTGTAGTTTGAAGCTTGATATTACAAAGTGATTTTGTCCTAGGCTTGTTGCTGCACCAGTACATCCCCTGAAACTACTAAAATATTGCTTTAAATGACAAATGCTAATAAATAACTTTTCTAGCGAACCTAGTTCATGCTTCAAGGACAGCAACTAATGGTCACAATCTAAACCATTTTGTGAGAAAAACATTGACATGCAAAAAGTATATAACCACTAGCCTAACATTTACTTTCATCCACCGTATTTCTGCACATTTTCCCAGTGCGTAACAAATTTTTCTGATTATTTGCACATGAATGCAGGGTAAGACTGGCATACAGAGCATAAACGGGGTGACAAAGCTAGCCTGGCTCTTGTCAGAGTTCAAAAATACACCCGCCAACATGTTTTCAGGCGTTACACGCTGTAATACATTTTTTATAAACTTTGTAAGAAAACCAAGCTAGCTATTTTCTCCTGCTCCAGTCTTTATGCTAAGCTAAGCTAATAGCCTCAGTCCAAAGGTAAAGAAATTTGCCTATAGACCCTTTTAGGGCTGGCGTCACAATGACATCAGCTGGACATTAACTAGAAGCAAAACAAGACTCGCTATCACAGGGCTGTAGGCTACGTAGGAGTCTTAAAGTGTTGTCTTGTTGTGTTATTGGGAGCCAGAATAGAAGGAGTCATGGCTCAAAACTTAATTTTATCACATACCAGCTGCCACTGCCCGTCAACAAAAACAAAGACAACTAGGGTTAAATCCAATAAGACGAAAGGACTGGTCAGAGGCGATCATAGCAAATGCTCACATGCAGTGCACACCATATCAGGTTAGGTAAAAAGTATTTACTGTTGTAGGGATGAATAACACTATGTGTATTAAGGGTTATCATGTCCACCGAATCAGAAACTGGTGAGGTATTAAGAGGAATATTGGACTTCTCCGTAACACTAACATTTTAACGTATTAGCTAATGTTAGCTTCAATAGCAAAACAAAGCAGAGGAAACTGTTCAAGTGTCGTCCCTCTTTGCAGGATTGGTACATAGTAATCAACCACAAAGCCGGCCATCCCACCTTTAAGCAATCTTGTCAAATCATCCATCCACTGAGTGAGAGCATACCAGTTGGCCAGTCCGGTCCCGTTGGTCAGTGTTAACTTATTCAGTTAATACTCACGGTCCCCGAAAGTAAGTGACCTGACATGGTACATTCTTAAATTCAGTCTGACGCTCTACATTAAAATGAGAGCCCTGTTGGTCACAGAAACGGAGCGTTATATTTCTACATTAATTAACGAATGGTTAAGTTAATCACACATTCACTCTGTTCAGCACTCTGCTTCTCAGTCTCCTAAGACAGAGTCCAGAATGTGCTCCGCACTCCGGCACTCAGAATGAACGCACCACTTGGATCATCTTCCTCCATTGTCTAAAACAAGACAAAAGTACTTGCTATCTAGCTCTGACTGATGTCTATGGAGAATTGTTTTGCCTCCAGCTAAGCCCCGCCCACCAAAAAAACATTATACCGTTTACCAACTGTGAAAGGGTTTGTACCAGCACCTCTCAGGCTCACTAATTAACATGTCATATCCAATTTGTGTAATCCGTTCAAAAAAACAAGTAACTTAGCACAAAGCCAGGCTAGCTGCTAAGCTAAGCTAACTGACAGAATTTAATAAACAGAATCAGGCCACACAAGAGTGGTATGCTGCACCATAGCACACATTTTTATTTCAGTATGTAAGGGTGACCACATGTTGTTGTTGTTGTTGTCGTTGTAATATTTCCTGTCACGCATGGATAGAGGTCTGTTTACCTTGTTAGAATGAAAAATAGCCCTGGTGATCCATTATCAGCAAAGTAAAAAAAAAAAAAAAAAAAAAAAAAAAGACATCCACTGTTGTTCCATAGTTGTTTTCTCATGTGTATTTGCCGTTGCATAATTGCTATGCGTCAAGCAGGCTAAATTGCCTCGCTTAGCTGGATAGAAATACAAACACATGGTCACACTGAGATGGCACTGGTACTTCATGCAGAGAGGCGGCACACACATACATGCAAATGTACATACAGTATGTACACACAGACATACAGGGGTAAACTTACATGCTGTGCAGTATCTGATTTCACTTCCCCTCTGACTAACACAGTATAATGGTCTCACAGTGATCACAGCTGATGTGACTGTATGCTATAGAACATGCTTGGATAGCAGAATGTGTGTTTACTAAGGGGCTGCAATGAGCTGCTGTAATACACACCTCCATTGTCTGCTGGAGTTTACGTTCATGTGAGGCTCTGTAGTAATAGTGTGTGCATGCTTTTGTGGGAGTATGTGCCTAATTCTAGACTATATATTTGCACATCTGTATGTATCAGGTCAGTGTAGTAGTCCCTTTGCTGTTTGTGTCACTGTGCTCCTCTGTCATCCTACATTACCCATAATTACCCACAAGAAAGAGACAGCACACATCCCCTGGGACAGATGTACTCACACATGCAGCACACAAACAAAATAACAGAGAGGAGTCCATGAACATGCAGGCAGTGTATCCTCTTAATTACCTCCTCTTCAGCTGCATTGCATGTACTGTAGGAAAACACAAATTGATATAGCTGGTGGCCATCCTGCTGCAGGCATTACCACTTGGTTTACTGGTTGGTATGCTTATCTCAACTTCGTCGCTAAAGATATGATATATGATCTGGCATGCTGGCGTTTTAAGTATGCTAGCATGCTCAGCAGACGCTGCGTGGGGCAGAATTTTCGATCGCAATTTGCATTAATTTGATCTCAAACCGCTTTCAAGGCTGTCTTCACAGTAACGTATGCAATTAATTAGATGTTGTTCACAGACAGGAAGACAAAATGAAACACAAGTGGTTTGTTAAAGTGTTGGCTTGTTGGCTCTCACACTTACAAGATGTCTCCGTTACTTGACTTTGGCAGGATCATTATGGATAGAGCCGCAGTAGCAATGTAATAAAGCAGCACATAGGAACATAGGCAATATTAAGTGTTACATAAAACATCTTGGCCCAAATATAACATGACCCCTCTATTTTTCTAATTTCAGTGTTGAATGTTTAGCTCCTGTAGATTGCAAAGGTCAATCTTTGCAGCCAAAATATACCTCCTTAAAATAATTTTAGTGATGAAGGTACAGCATTTAGATTCACTCCCCACTCTCTCAGTTAGTTTTTGTCATATCAGCAAAAATGTAGTTTGTAAAAGTGTTGTTTTTCACACTTGGACCATGACTGTAAAAGGCTCACGCAAACCTTCAGTTTCTTGTAGACAGGTTCGTAAAGGTTAGCGTCCATAGGCAAAAGAAGAGAGAAGTCCTACACACTGTCCTTTTACTTGCAATGAACTTGATTAGAGATACAACGTTTTGGTCTTTAAACCTTCAAAAGGTAAAACTTTTTTTTTTCTTTTTATATCCAATAAAGTTCATTGCACATAAATGGACAGTGTGACTTCTCTCCACAGCTAAACCTTGTAAGATGTAGGGCTGCCCCCAACTAGGAATTTTCCTAGTTGATCAAAAGTCGTCGTTTAGAGCCATTAGTTGACTAGTCGCCCACATAATTATTAATTTGATGAAAGCAGTAATGATTGTGCTAACTGGCTAATGGCCATGTAGCTACTGACATGTTTCAGATGATACGTCATGTTTGTAGTCGACCAATGAAGATGAGTTTACATATCACCTTGGGTTCATCCGTCACCTTCTCAAAATGATCGCACACTTTGGATTTCCCGCCTGACATGTTATTTACTTGCCTGTGTAACAACTGCAGGTACCAGCCCTGGAAATGAACGTGACTCCTGTCTGACGGCTGAGCACGGCCACTTCCTGTGTGTGTCCTTTCAAATTAAATTCCCACATGGTCCAGTCATATATGTTTTGATTTATTTTGACATGGCGCAGCTCCTAATAGTTACACGTTTTTGTTTTTTTCTGTGAATCTTGCATGACCTTTATGGTCAACTAACGTTTCGTCGAGTACTAGGCAGCCCTAGTAGAATGTCATGGAAATGCTACTGAGCGCCTGCCAGCATGACTGCTCGAAAAAAAAATAGCATGGGGCTCTTGTCAAACATGAGGGTTAAAAAAAAAGAAAAGTAGTTGGTATTTTCATCCAAAATTGCCCCACATTTAAAAATTAATAACGACCTCATGTAGTTTCAGTCATGTTTACACACTAGCTCAGAAATTTTTGTTTGTCATTAAAGTTTTCAAAACAGTTTAGATTTTCTGCATTTTTCGAATCCGTCTAAAGAGTTGTTTGATCAAGAAGCAGTGAAGAAAATGTGATGTCACCTACAGGACACACATCCATAACTAGAGAAAGGAACTGGGTTGAGGTGGACAGCGGGCCAGCAAGAAAAAGGAGTGGAAATATATGGAAACAGTTACCTTCTTGACGTCTTCTACAACAAAGAGAAGGTGTCATTTGTCTATCTAGAAATACATCACAGCAATGATGATGCTTTAAGCAGAGAGCAATTTAAGGGCCACGTAGTAGAATCGTTTCAAAACTCAGGTAGCTGCAGTGCCAAATGCAAGACGCTGGCAGAGAGTGATGAAAGCCAGAATTTTGGCAACAAATAGAATAAATAACTTGTCGGACTCAGCGTTAAAGTTTCTCTGCCAAGCGCTTTTTATCGGATGTCTGATTTAAAAAATGCGTACCAAAAATACAGACTTGTGCAAAGGCCTTATGGCTGCAATTAACAGTTATTTATGTATTGAGTCATCTGACATTTTGTTTATTTCTGTTTTTTAAATCAAGTTATCTTTAGAATCAATCATAAACTTTGAAAGAAAAAAAAATCAGTCAAAGGGTTAGAATCCCAAGGTGAGAAATTCAATTTTCTTGCTCTGTCCAAGCAAAAGCCCAAAACCTACAGTTTCTTTTACAGTGACACAAAAGAGAGACAAGAAAAAAATCCTCAGTTCTCTGCTGAACCCAGAGTTTGTCATTTCTGCCCATTAAATGACTAACTACTACCATAAATTACTTGTTGGTGGTTAATATTCTGTTAATTGACTAATGGCTTCATTGACTAATTGTTCCAGCCCACTTCCAAAACGAGCTATACTGTCTGGTTTTGCTGAAGAGCAACAACATGCTACAAGATACAATATTTTTCCGTCATGATTCCATCTTAACTCTTTTCCTTGTGAGTGTGTTGAAGCAAATGATTGCTTAGCCGCAGCTTGAGAGCACCTCTGCTATGCTCTGTAAATGTTTGAAATGGATTGCTGTGCAACTGACAAATGCCAGAAAGACATATCTCTGGCACCTGTTTATTTACCCCGCAGTATTTAGGCACACAATTTCATAGTGGGATCCAAAAGGATTTTATCGTGTGTGTGTGTGTGGTAGGTTTAAAACCATTATAGTTAAGATCCAGCAGTTCGTGCAGCAGCTGATAAGTGGGACAGCTTAGCATCATGCAAATGTGGTGTGGAGTTTGTGCCAGTTGGGAAAACTTCTACTTCAAATCAGGACAGGTCCATAGGATGGGAATATTCAGTTTTTTTGAGTGCTGAGTCACAGAATAGTTTATTTTGAAATAGATGTTCAATGGAAATGGGTAAACAGGCTTTCTATAAACTTTTTTGAATTTCAGATCAGCGATAGTCCACGTCTGATGGCGGCAGCTCATTCCAACCGATCAAATTGCCACACAGTGCCCACCATTTTGTCATCCTTTGATGTGGGGTTCAAAGGGTTGCAGAGCTGTCAGCGGTTGTCTTCAGATACATCAACCGCAATAAACTGTGAGCTGAAAGCGAGGCAGACCTCTTGATGCCACTGCCCGCTCTGTTTCTCTATTACACCGAGACCAAACAGACATTTTTGAGCACGAGTTCTCAGCCACAGCAGACAGCGAGCAGGAGACCTTTTTTAGGGCCTGTTGGAGGGGAAACACGGATGGGTTTGAGCTGGAAAATACAGCGCCGCCAGGCAGCTCAAGGTCCAGCACACACACAAACAAACACGCTCACGGTGATGGAGGGAGATGGCGGAAGATGGATGGTCAGGTCAGGGTGATATGACTGCACAGTGGTTAGGGGAAGATAAGCGAGAGACAGACGAGCTTCCCTCTACCAGCCGGCTGACGAGCGGGGGTCTTTGGAAGGGGAGAGGGTAAAAGTGGGGAGCAAGGATAAAAGGAGGCAGCGGTGAAATATCATTCATTAGTGGGTGCCTGGGAAGCCAGGAAAGGTAGGAGAGCTGGGAGATTTAAAGAGAAATCCACAGAAGAAAAACAGCTTGTTTCTTAGCTAACAGCTAATGTGTTTGCTAGCCTGAGTGTAGCCTCCGATGCAACAAATTAGAGCTTGTGAAATATCTGCGATGCTGATTACAGTAACTCCACTTGTAACACCAAAGCAATTGCAGTCATTCCAATTGCTCATGGTGTTCGGCACTGCTGTACATCGTATCTGTTCTCATTTACACCATCAAGAGCTGTCCACCCAGTCCCGTCACCTGCTGATCTGTGCAACCATCTGCAATGACTGCACGGCATGTTTCATTACACTGCTTTTGTGCCATATGTGACAAGTGATAATGCAAAGGAAACCAGCCAGTACAACCCCATGATCTCTCATCTTGTCACAAAGCAATGGCCTTCTCATCACCAAAGATTTTTCTCTTCATCAAGTATGATTCTGGGTCCTTCCCCTACACAACTGATGAAGGAAGAAAAGGCGCCAATCTTTAATTCAAGGTTTTGCATATAATTAATGCATGCAAGCTGTTCTGCGGCGACGGCGCCAAACTGTAGGCTCAGAGTTATTCTGCTTTTTTTCCCCCAGACTCTTGGAGTTCACTGCTCTATGAAACGATCGGGACACACACGTTCCCTCCCTTACAACTTTGACTGACTGCTACTTGCTTTTCACAGGCAGGTGGCACATCTGTTTTAAAGCCAACTCCACTCCTGCAGAATGCTGAAAACATATGCAGAGGCAGCAGCTATTTCCTGAATGTGTTGCTTAATGCACCACAGCAGTCAGTACATCACCTGTGAGGCTCTATATAGCACTTATTTTGCAGGCACTCATCATTGCCTGAGACGTGCGCCGCGTTTTCTTTATCCGATTGTCAAATCATCAGAATTCCATTTCTAATATTTTCTTGTTGGTAAAGATGGGCTCTGGGGCTAACACGGGCGCTGACATCAGTTAGGGTGTTGTCATTGTGCTGGGAAGCTAACCAAGCATTTTTTTTTCTCTCTGTGCAAGTAAGTTGCTAATGGAAGTTAAATCCCAAAGTCAGCAGAAGAGTAAAAAATGTTTAGAAAGTAGTGTGTTTGCTGTGCTGCTTTAACACCCAGCAGACTTCAAAACTCAGGGCCATTTTGATTCAAAAGAAACTGCATTTAGCAAAGTTTAACTTTCACATACACACTCCCTAAGTCAACAACAAAGTGACACATTGTCAATTTAAAATATGCAAGTTTGACATTATATTTGTAGTAGCATTTCCATGAGAATACACATGCTCAGCATATATTCAGTTACATTTTTCATCTACTTAAATTCCTGCCTTTATGTCTCCAAGAGTAATTCTGGGAAAGGTGCATATCGGCACCATATTAAGAAACTTTTTTCAATTTCTTGCATGTAAAAAGCTTTGGCAAAATATTTCCATATTTAAAGTTATCGCAGTAATTAGTTTATTTTATTGTGTTTAACTTCTAAATCCACCTTTTCCAAAAGCCACAATATTGCATACAAACAAATGTAAAGGTAGGATTCATTGGAATTGCTTATCCCTGCCAAGGTTATTACACTATTGATTGCCAGAGTATTTAACCACTGCCAGTCTCCTAGAGCCCAAATTCCATTGATTTTCCAGGCTGCTTTTAGACAAAGGTGATGGATTCTATTGAACTCATTCACATGGCGGAACTTCACAGCTTCCAGCTTTTAAAGTAAATGATAGTTTTAATCTTTCGCTTCTTTCTCTACCCCCTTCCCCACACCCCTCCCATTCTTTCTCTTTCCTCTTTTGATAATTTCTGTCACCGTTTGACCGCTGCCATCACACCGAGCCTTGGGGACAATGCATCTCTGCTTCGAAAGTCTCCTTTATGAGCAGATTGTACTGCAACATCCTGCTCCTCTGGAAGTCTCTGGTGACAATTCCTGTTCGGTGTTTACTCTCTTTATCTCAGTTAACTTTTTCTTCTATCTTACAGTAAAGTTAATTTCAAGCTACTCTGGTTTCTGAAATCTTTTTTACACCATGGAGGAAAGAAAACAACAATGTTTTCTTGTGACTTGAGGGTGGGCCCCGCTCTGATTTTCCTCTCCATACGGCCTCAGATGGCACACTAAGCAGAGCCTCAAAGACTGGACGCCAACACAAGATAGGAAATAATAATAGCAAAACAACAAACCACAATGCTTTAAGCATGGCTGGTGAATCAAACTAATTAGCAGCGAAGCGCCTGGGACCTTTAGTTAGTCATCTGAGAAGCCCATTAAAGCCCCCTCCACATCCTCTCCCACTACTCTCTTGCTTTCTTGCTCCCACAGTAAATTTATTTCAGAAGACACCACTTTTTGAACATGATATTCTCCAATCTTAACACATTTAGCCTAATTTCCAGCCTCTCTGTTTTTACTGATCCTTTATCTGGGTCATTGGGATGTTGAATCACAGTTGTACTGTATGCGTTTAATGGTAATGTCTTCTTTAGCACCATCGCTGACCGTGAAATCTAACAGCATAATCACAGAACAGTAAAGTAGCAGTGTAATGGGCTTTATTGACTCTTAATTTGCACTGAAATGTTTCTTGGTTGTCTCATGGGGCTCTTTCATTTTTGTTAAACTGTCATTATGGCTTTTGTATCTCATTCCATTGAGATGTCTTTGTGTGAGATGGATAGATAGACAGCAAGATGAGTAGATGGGTAGACAGATAGGCAATAGATACATTGATTAATACTTGGATGCATGGATACTTGGATGGTTGATAACTGATGGAAAGTTGATGGATGGACGGATGGTTACTTTGACCCATGGGATTGATATTGAATCAGATATCTGAATTGATGGATAGATGATAGATGGCTGTATTGAGGTTTGGTTGGATGGGTGGATACATGGGTGGATGAATGGATACATGGATGGATGGATGGATAGATGATGGAAGGCTAGGTGGTGACTTGGAGGGTTGCTGACTGGCTGGCTGAATGGATTGATGGATAATAAGATGGATAGATACACATACTTGGATGGCTGGTTACTGGTGGATACTTGGATGCATGCATGGATGGACAGATTGATGGGATTTATTTTGGATGGATGGATTGATGCATGGATGGATGGATGGATGGATAAATGGATGGAAACTTGCAGGATGGATGATGGATATTTGTGTGGATGGAAAGATGATTGATGATACATGGATGGATGAATGGATGGATAGTTGACTAAATGGGTGGATACTTGAATGGATAATGAATATTTGGATGGATGATGGATGGATGGATGGATGGATGGATGGATGGATACATGAAGGGTTGGCTAGGTGGATGGATGGAGGTTTGGCTGGATGGGTGAATACTTGAATGGATGATGGATATTTGGATGGATAATGGATGATGGATGGATGGATGGATGATGGATGGTACATGAAAACTTGGCTGGATGGCTGAACACTTGAATGGATGAATGCTTATTTGGATGGATGGATAAATGAAGGATTGGCTGGCTGGGTGGATACTGAGATGGATGAATGTATATTTTAATGGATGGATGGATAAATGGAGAGTTTGCTGTTTGGGTGGGTACTTGGATGGATGAATTTACATTTTGATAAATGGATGAATGAATGGATGGATGACACATGGAGGCTTGGCTGGACAGGTGGATACTTGGATGGATGAATGTTTATTTGGATGGATGGATTAATAGATGATAGAAGGATGGGTGGAAACTTTGAGGGTTGTGGACTAGATGGATGTATGGATAGATGTATACATGGAGAGTTGGTTTGATGGATGAATGTATATTTTGATGGATAGATGGATACATGGAGAGTTGATCGGATGGGTGGATACTTGGAGGGATGGATGTATTTTTGGATGGATGGATGGATACTTGGGTGGATGAATGTATATTTTGATGAGTGGATGGATGGATGGATCGATATTTAAATGGATATATGGGGGACAAAGAAAGAGAAAGTTATTTGTACAATGAAAATGATCATTTCTTAGCAAAACATTGAGAATTCTCTGTAGCTTGCACAAGTGGTCAATAAACACTGTGCTGTAATATTATGCACAGGTTATAATGTATATACAGGTACACTGCGTCCCCCTCTGTCACTGTTTACAGTTGGTGGAAACATTGGAGAAAGCTGTCTCCTGAGCAGCTCATGTTGTCTGTTCGTGCAAACCCTAATTGGGGTATTATGGCTAATTCTGTTGGAGGAATGTTTGTATTGCAAGAAAAGGCCAAGTCACAAATTTCTGTGCCACACGGAAACACATACAAGCCTGTGCCTGAGCCTGAGCCCGTCCTAGAGCAACCCCAGCCAAAATCAATATGACAAAGGTCATTGCTATTCCAATCATAGCCGGGCCTGTTCTCTCTGTTTACTGTATGCGCTGTGTCTTGAGAAAACGCAGCCACTATAAACACTCCCTCTGTGGCATTATATCAATGAAATGAGGGCACGCTTCCGTCGGGGTTAATGTCATGCACATATTTATTTATCTTATTTTGATGCATTAAAAGATAGTGCTAGTGTGAGAGCAATATGATGGTTTGGTGTTTATTAGGTGGGTTTCTGCCAGTCTGAAAGATCCCTGCTGAGAGTGAGTGCTGCTAAATTGAGACCCAGAATTCAAAGGAGCTCTATCTAGATAAAGGCTCCGTCTGATTCACACAATCACAGACCAGCTTTAGTCATTGTACGGCTGTCAGTCAAGTCCAAACTTCAACCAACTTTTCTTTGCAGTCAGTTTCAGTCGTCATGCGTTTGGCGGTCAGTGATAGAGGAGGTGAGAACATCTGTTCTGTTAATCTGTGGGGCCAGTTCTTTTTTTTTTTCTCCCCTCTGAACTTGCGATTCCCGAGGACGCAGCACGAATGTCAGGCCTCGGCTCCAAATCTAACACGCCGCAGCGAGCCAGTGAAATCGCTAGGTGTCCACCATCTGTGTGCATGACCTGCCAAATGCCATGTCATCATCATCACCATCAGTCAAAGCCGCATCAGTCTCTGTGTGAATCTGTGTGTGTGTGTGCCTAGTAATTGTGCAAACCTTCCTGTGCGTGGTTTACGTGCATGATTGCACTTCAGGTGTTTTGTGTGTGTCAAGTTATTCTTTATTAGTCCCCATGAGGAAATTCGTCCTCTGCTTTTTCACCTTTTCTGACTATTTAGAAGCAGTGGCAGTGCCTGGGGACCAGCTCTTTTTCTGAGGCCACTGCCTTGGTCAAGGGCAATGGCAGGAGTACTACCTTATACCCAACATGCTGAGGACTGATGTTTGTGTCCTTTGTCCCATGTGCAGAGTTTGGCCACTAAAATGCTTGGCTAAGGTTGGGGAAAGATTGTGGTTTTGATACAATACCAAAAAAGTCAAAGCATCCTGTCCAATACTTGCTATATCAGACAGAATTGTCAACTCGTTACACTCCGTTTCCATCCTCAGTCTGACATTGTGTCCACTCTAACTGATTTTTTTGTGGGGGAGAGGGATTCGATTTTTACCTAACCAATCACTAGAGACCAACACATCCCTCTGAATCTAACGTCTTTGTATGTCCACATTAATGCATAGCCATGCCAACCTGTATTGCTGGGTCTCAGAGCACAGTGAAGTAAAAACAAACTACCATGTCAAGGAAAATTAGAATTAAGATTTAGAACAGCCTCAATAGCAGTGTCAATTTTGTCTGTACTGCTCGCCATTGTTGTTGGTACTCCTTATTGGTTCCAGGACACTGCTTGACAACAGCTATGTTAACGAGGGGTGTAAATCATCAGTTTCATCACAGTACATTATTATATCATATTATTTTCTTTAGACAATGATACGATATTTAGCGATATTACAAAGTATGCCACGATACGATTTTGATTAAATGCAATTCAGGGGCCTGCGATTGATACAAGACGGTATTATCTGCCCTACAGAACAAGCTGCCACCTCTTTCTTTTTTATTTTTGGCCATAAAAAGTAAAAACAACACATAAATAATAAGTGCAGTAAAGTTTACTTAAAAATTGATTTCACTAACACATAAAACAGCACATGGGATACATTAACCTTCAGGGCTTTCTGTCGGAGAGCTCTCTAACCCAAACCATCATCTTTTTCCTTAAACTTCAGGGTTGTCTGGCTTAAAGCCCTGAAGGCAAACTTCTCCCAACAGCCATAAAACAACAAGATCATTTAACAAAGGTATAAAATCTAGCTCAATAAAAACTCAAGGTTCACAGACATGTCAATTGTTTTTTGCTAGTCACTCATTTTTAGCTAAGCATATTTACTCTGCATAAATTAGCCTAGCAGCTAGCAGACTTTTTGTCCTCTACTCATAGCTTAACAAATTACATGTAACGTTATTAATTTTCGTACTAATCGTTGGTTTAGGTTACTGCGCCTCCCAACAGAACAGCACAGTTGAATTTCAGCCTGCATGCAAGTTTTTTCACGCAAACATTATTGACACAGAGCAGCTAATGTTGCTGCAAGAATTTAGTGAGATAATTGTGTTTTGTCTCTTAATGGCATTCTTAACATACAGCATGTGCTTTGTCTATTGACCCGTATTTTTTCCATAATTGAAAATATTTCCACACTTCTGATTTATTCTCGAGTAAATAACATGACTCTCATTGTCTTTCTCTTGGCTGCTTGCCATCTGACACAGAATTTCAAAATAAAGGCGTAACCTAAAGATGGCCATATGGATTGATGTTTTCACTTTGCATTGATGATATTTGATCGTTGATCATTGAATCGATACATCGATCTAGATCGATGGATTGTTACACCCCTAGCGTTCACAGGCAGGCAAATGGTCAACGACACACTGACAATACCATCTGGACAGCACCAAAAAAACAAACAAAAAGTCTAATAGAAGGGTAGGATGGTAAAATGAAACATGCATGACAACAAGTTACGATGGTGATACTGTTTGTTTACAAAGAATGTTATGTAACGTATTAAAAAAAAATTATTTTCTGTTTGTTATGATTTGTAATTTTTCTAGTAATGTCCAGATCGCTTCTGTTTTCTCCTTGTGTGAAGGAGGTACGAAACATATTGTTGAAAATTCTGTCGGGGAGGACGGCCAAAGGTTTTTAAAGGGTCTTTGCACTTTTAAAAACTCCAAGGTGGTTCAGTTAATAAGTCAAAAGTAATATGTAACTGCAGAAAAAACACTATTTGTGTCAGTACACAGTACACTTAAATGTGGGCAGGGTTGTTGTCACTCACTGCTCTGTCCAGCACTAACTGTATTTCCTCGTTACCGGTGACACCAGTGAAGTCTGCATCTCATTTATCGTCCACAGAACAGGGTTACATGCTGACATTTTCAGAACAAACTAGAGCAGGATGCAGTGAGAATCTTTCTCCATGGGATATTTAAAAATAGCAGGTTTGTGCATTTAGTCCTTCTCAGGCAAGTTCAGGGGTTTAGTGTTGCTATAGCCCACAGGAACAAAGATCCACAATGCTTTTTTTTTTTTTTTTTTTTCTCAGAGTGAGGATTAGAATATATGCAGTTCACATAACCCGGTCGAAATTAATACATATAAACACTTCCACTCAAGATCCACTCATCACTAAAAGTGTATGTCATACAAAAACTAAAGTAATGGTCAAAGTTTTTACAGTGAAATTAAAGATGCGTTGATGGATTCACATTGTGAACTCATGCACTGAGTAACATTACAAGTTAATATTCCACTTTAAAAGTCACTGGCAGTGTAAACTGCCAGGTTTCCTGATTTATTTTGTGGGAACTTGCGGTAAAACCTGAAGCAGCAGTTTGAGATGTATTTTCTGTTGGTGGTTAAAAACTGGACAGGGACTGAACTGTGAAGGGTTGTCTGGAAAAACCAAAACTTATTCAGTGGATTGAACTCTTGAGCTTGTGGGACGATTTTCACAAACTCACGCACACACCAAGATCGCTTTGTTTGTTTGTTTGCTGATTAAAAAAAAAAAAAACCTTTTGAACTGAACTGAGCTGTGGTCTGTTTGTTGGTGCTGTTTTTTGGTGAAATATTTCGTAATTTGCTGTGTGCTTTGTTGTTTTGTGGCCTATGGTTCGATATATTCTTTCTATTTTATAAGTAATTGTCAGACGTGACTGACTGGCACCCCACTTTATTTAAAAAGCATCAAACCTTGCAGTAATTTGATTCCCAATCAAGATACTATACTCTGGTAAACATTGCTTTACATTGTTAGTGTGGACTTCAAAACTGTTTT
Source organism: Cephalopholis sonnerati (assembly GCA_019142605.1). Lineage (NCBI taxonomy): Eukaryota > Metazoa > Chordata > Actinopteri > Perciformes > Serranidae > Cephalopholis > Cephalopholis sonnerati. The sequence goes on along the minus strand of JAGQAX010000022.1, from coordinate 24,025,212 downwards.
AAAATGCTAAATAACAGAATTTTAAACATGCAATTAAAAAATGCAATTAATCATGGTAAACTATTGAAATTCAACAATTAATCACAATTAAATAGTTGTTTGACAGCCCTGGTTAAAATATTCTAACTTTGAACAACAATTCTGTTTCCTGTTAACGTCACCAGTATTCTCTGCAGGCCTCTTCTTATTTTACCTTCCTACTCTTGTTCACTAAAATGAGATCTGGTTTGCCGTTTGCTGTTGCAGCACTAGTCCCTCACCTAGGGCACCATATGTCCTAGGGCCAGCACTGGTGGGCAGATTCCGAGGTCTGCACTCAGCCAAGTCTAATGCTTCAATATTAAACCAAGACCATTATCCTCCTCAAACCTTTACCAGGTACTTTGAGTTGCACTGTAGGGAAAACAGATGAAATTTCACAATAAAAGTCAAAGCTTTGCAGACATATACATACAGTATGAATATTTTGCGGATGCTTTCAACATGCACGTATTGTAAAGTTGATTTTCTTTTCCTCAAAATTGTGCCAGAATAAATTAGTTGGATATTAGACAGCATTGGCGTACATGTATGTTTGCATGCAGTAGTGCTTGTGTTAGATATGCTCCACCCCTGCCTTACTGTAGATAAGTACATTTTTATCAAAAACTGCACTTCGATACAACTTTGAGGGCCTTGTTCTTAATTGCCAACACACTCTCACTTTGACCTCGTTCGTCACATATTGATGTTTGGTCATGGACAAGGTCTGCCTGTTACATGCATTGTCTTCTTTCAAAATACACTTCTGTATTCACAGGAAATTTAACATTTCATACAGTCTCTTTCAAAATAAACGCACTATGTTGTAACAACACCAGGAATTGATTTTTTTCTTCTTCAACAACAAATGCATGTGGTTGGGTTTAGGCAACAAAAACACCCCAAAGCAACCGATCCACCAACCATCCTGCCCTCCACACTTGGACTTGCGCCGCCTTAACATTCAATCTCGTCCTGATTTGATATTTTATATTTAGTATTTGTAATGGTGTAAGTTTTATGACTTTAAGCAAAGGATCTGAATTCTTCTTTCAACACTGATTTGCAGTGTGCGTGATTTCGTGCTTCTCCATGAGCATGTGAAGACGTGTTGGTCACTTGTGTGTGAGAAAGCTTGTGTTTGTGTGTGTATGACACCTGACCAGCATTCATCTGTCCATCTGTTGTGGAGGAGCTAACAGGCTGCGTCTTCTCTCAGATGGCGGATCTGATGCAGAGCTCAGATCCTGCAGTCTCACAGCTTCGGTATGTTCTTACCTTTGAGTGGAATCAGTGAAAAATACTGGTTCTTCTTCACTGCCTTCTTCATGAATGAACAATTGCGTTACATATGGACAAATTAAAGGTACATAATGCTGAAGGTCATGTCTGCTTTATGAGGACTTTTCTGTTTAGAATAACATGAACTATATCACTAAGGTCAATATGTATAGTAAAAATGTTGCTCTATATTGTTTATCTTTTATTCATCTTCCAGGCCAGAGGCACACTAACCTGACCTGCATGTTTAATACAGGAAATGTCAAAGCTTTAATGAACTGTGTGTAGGTTGAATCAATATTGTGTTCTATCAATGGACAATTAGTGCTACAAACAAATCTTTATTTATACAGAAATGTCAGACGTGAAGTTATGAACGTGCTGACTCTCAATCGGAAATGCATCATACCAGGTTTAATTGACACTTTGCTTTAAAGGAAAACAACAGCATCAGTTTAAGTCAGCACAAAACAAAAATAACATTTGTTTACATTGAGGTGACAAAGCCCTGTGGCAGCCTGAAGAATTATGACTCTTGTCCGTTGGGAGGAAAGAAAGAAATAGCATCACATTATAGAGACATGGGAGACTGGTGTTCGCTTGCTGTTTTCTAATGACCTTCAACGCTGGATGTTGGTTTGTTTTAAGTGTCAGCGTGCACAGTTGTTCCCCAAGTTTAACCAAAGGGTTTTTATTTTCATTATGACAAACATCCACTAACTTCAGTGTAGGGATGGCGGGATTAACTGGTTTTGGTTTTTTACATAACATTGCGATTTCATAGTTGTAAGAATTGTAGAAGCTGCAATATCTATGGTGTTCCGATTCCTGCGTTGTTGCCCGGAGGACATAAATTTCAATAGTTGCATTGTTTGTGTGTGCGGTAAAATCTCCTCCTGCAAGTCATGGAACACATGTGAGGTAAGCGTTCACAGCACTGGGCTTCGACACCAACTTGTCATAGAAGCCAAACGTGGAATAACAACTTCCAAGTCTGTCAAGTGATGCCATTGGGCCAAGAAAGAGTTTTTCCCATAGACTGGTATTGGGAGAAAAACATCTGTAAATCAGTGGATACATTTTTTTGAACATCACAACCTCCTGAAATGACACATTTCACAATCAGGATTTCATCTGTTCAGCCTGATAACATTTCTAAAATTTAGAAGACTAGAATGAGTAAATCATTTTATCCCCGTTCAAGTTAGCGTAGGGCTCAACCGGATGTTAGCCACTCAGCCAGTGATAGTCTCTGTGGGCCCAACATACGGAAGATCCGGGTAATTTTAGCCCTGAACCACTAAGTAACTTTCATAGAAATGAACTCAGCCATGCCTCCAATACTGTATCCGCTTCTCTTCATACATCCATGCTGTGTGTGCACCAGTTTGTCTTGCGTGTGAGAGAGTTTGGCTATTCACCTGAAACTTGAGAAGATGAGCTGTGAACATGTCAGAGGGAACTGACATTCCAGCTTTATGTCCACAAATAAGTGCCTTCAATGAGCAGTTTGGGAGCATTTTGGGTATCCACTAAACGACCAGGTAGAAGAAGATGGATGTCCAGTTTGCAAAGCATGCTGTCTGAATGTGATTGCAAAGAGGTCCAACACTCTGAATATGTTTGCACATCTTTGAGATAATCGTCCACCCCTGTCAAAGTCAAGAACTTATTAACAAAACGTAACTAGCTAATTAATTGAGCAGCTTTGAAATGCTTTAAAGTCCCCCTCTGTCTGTATAGCCTATTCCCATTTAACCATTATAAATGGTATTTTAGTAGCCAAATGTTACACTATCAAAACTAACTGAATATAGTTGATTATAATAAACATTTGAGTTCATTAGTTTTATTAACATATTTTAAAATTATTGAACATGTTAATCCCCCAATCAGTAATCATGAAACTGTAATATTTCCTCACAATCATGATACCAGAAACTCATTTTGTGAGTGGTAATTTTAACCCCAAACAGGCAACTTTCCCTAATTTCGACCAAACTGAGGTGTGATTTGTGCAAAGATGGTTTGTAACATTCTGATAAATGATGTTGCCCTGCTGATAGAGGCATTAAATCATTAGACTTTTACAGTATGTCACCCTGGATGGCAATTGCAAATGATATTTCACTTTTATGCAGCTGAACTGCACACTGTTAACACTCTTTAATTGTATCTTAACCGGATAATCTTTTAGAATGGATGAGTTGTTTTAGTCTGTTTGTGCTGTTTATACTTTCATGCAGTCTTCTTGACCAGATCTACCAAAAATAGATATTACTCTAAATGGGACCTGGATAAATAACAATAAATAGAAACTTAACTGTCATTAATTTGGTGGATTTGTTGGTTTTATTTATGCCAGACTTTGAAAGAGAGATTTTGCTTCAAAACAAACTAAGAAACTGCTAAGAAAGGTGTGGGAAACAGTATTCTGCTGTAATTGCTTCCTGTTACTCAAACTAACAAAGACAAAACCTCAAATTTCCCTAAACCTGTTTTATGCAAATCAGAACCGCTTCGAAGAAGATTGGCTTTTTTTCAGACTAATTTCAATTTTTAATTGACATTTTAATATGTTATTACAAAATTTCAAGTAAGTTAGAGTTGAGCACAGCCTGCCAGCCGGCGTAGGCAGTATTCAAAATTCATCTTCAAACAACTCGATCACCTCAATCTATGGAGTCCCCGGTGATGAGGGACCTGGCCTTCTGGCTGTATTATTCTATTATAGAGCAGCTCATGAAAAAAACAACTTCCTCTCTGCTCATCCCCAAAATAAGATTTCGATTGATTAAATGCCACTGTTGGAAGGGAGCATCATCAGATTTGACCAAAGTCTCTCAGCGTGTTGCCACTGCTCCAAATGGGTGGAGTTCTGAGAAAGTCTGCGAGTGGGAAGATAAATGTATAGAGAGGGAGAGGAGGAAGGAGAGGAGGAGGATGAATGTATAGCGGAATGGAGAAAGATGGAAAGGAGGAGACGGAGGAGAATGGAGGGGAGAGAGAGAAGCAGCAGGGTGATGGATGTTTGGGAGGATGTGCTGGCGATGGAGGGGTGTAGAAAGAAAAAGCAAGACCAGGAGATTTCTGCCCGATCTGCAGCATAATCATCCAATGTGTCTCCATCTGGCTTGGCAAAGACATCATTAAGGAAACCAGAGGTCGTCTGGGTTCATGGAGCCGCTGAGGCTCAGCCTCGCTCCCTTCCCTCCTGCCACTCAATTTGTATAATTTACCTCCATTCCGAGTCTCTTTTGAAAAGAGCCTGTTTGACCCCTAATGTGGAGGAGTCAAAAAGTTGCGTCTAAATGAAATGGATGGCTGAGAGACTCCCTGCGAGTGTGTGGCCAGTCAATAGCCTGGCAGGGAGATGCTGATGATGATTCTAGGAGATGGCTGCACTTCGGAGGAGTTGTTTAGGTATGCAGGATGAGCAAGAGGGGCTGACAGAGAGAGAGAGACAAGAGAGGTGGTGATGGGTGGAAAATGAAAAGTTGAAGTGTGCCCTTCCCTGCGGTGATTTGTACAAGTGACCCCAGATAGAAGGGATGCTCAGTGGCATTCGTACCCCACTGCAAAAAAAAAAAAAAAGGGCGTGCGTTCTGTTTATGTTTCATACTCCATCATGATGAGGCTGCACTCTAAGGGATGGAGGGATGGAGGAACAGAGGGGGCGAGAGTGTATGGTGCAGTGGAGGAGTGATTACCCGGCGTGGAGCTGAGGGATGAGAGCCAAACGGGTATTTTATTTTGTCAATTGGAGTGTGCAAATGGAAATGTCAGAGCGGCCGGAAAACTAATGAATCTGATAGGAGAGATGCCACCTCTCTCGCCGAATGCCTGATCAATTGCCATTGTCTTCTCCGGGCGCTGATGTTTTTCGTTGTTATTTTTTGATGGTTTTCTCCGCCTGGCCTGGCTGCTCGCGGTTAAGAGTTTGATGGTGAACTTTGAGTCAAGGAAATAAAGGAATCGATCTCAGACGCGAATCAATGCTTTCATCTGTTACTTACAAGTCTGGGCCTGTGAAAAGTGATTTTGGATTAGAGTTCCCTAACTCAGTTAGCAAAGTAAACATAAACAAAAAAGGGTGTGCCAGCCCCCCGAACAATTTGCTTCTGCCTGGATCACAGTTAAAAAACGTCAATTTAGTCTCATTTATTTCCACATTCCCATTTAGTGACAGATACACGCTGATACTGAAATTCCCTAATGGCAGTAACAGAGAACAAGTTGTCTCACTTCAATTAAGCGAGTAACTTTCATAACCTCAGAGCATTTTTGTGCATTAGTGACACAATATGACAGATGTGTTTAGTTTAAATTTAGACTGACAATGATCCAGTGCGTCGGGGCTTTGTGCTTGTTCAGTCACAATTTCTGGTTACTTGATGAGTGTTGCAAAGACTGCAAGTGCCGCGCGGGATGAAAAGGGGAAAAAAAAGCCTGCATTTGCACTATTCTATTTTGACAAGCAGGCTAATTTCTGCCCAGGGTCATCAATATTTCTGACACTTCAGTGGTGGCATAAATATAGAATGAATGTCCCTTTGTTGTGCTCGGGGAGCTACATGCCTCCGAGCATCAACAAAAATCACTTGGATCTGTTTGTTAGCTTGTTCAGTCAGTCGACGAGCCTGTCGCCGGTCCCTCAGGAGTCTGTCTGCTTTCAATATCATGCATCATAAACAATATCCAATTTGGACTATTGAACTATGAAAATACACTGCACAGGCGGGGGAAGGAGATGACAAGAAATCAACCAGCTGTATGAATGATGAGTAAAAGCACTGGTTTGGGCTAAAACAATCTATGTGAGAAAAAAGCAACATGATGGTTTAATCTAAAGAAAAAAGGTCTATCAGGTGAATCAGTGTGTCGGTGAAAATTGCCTTTATAAATTCAAAGGGGGGGCTGCCTATTGTTCCGACCACCCAAATTCCAAAGCTCCGTTAGTCTGAAAAACATCCCACTGTGTTTTGTGATAACTGGCGGTTTGAGAAATGGGCATTCGGTCCAAACACCCATTGCTAAGAAGTCTTGTTTGTCTGAAAATATACACTCCCTGCAGTTAGACAACCCAACTGCCAGAAAAACACCTTACATTTGTCAACTATGCTATGGTGAATGTGTGGTAAGGTAAAGGCACAAAAACAACTTGGTTATGGTCAGGAAAAAGTCATGTTTCGGCTTAAAACATACACTTTTGGTGGCGTCAAAGTCACTGGAAAAGCAGAGACTGGCTTGGGAAGAACACCCAGGTTTGGTGGCTCAAGTGCTACTGAGAACCTCCACGTTGGGTTGGAAAACACCAGGATTTGGTGTCTCAAATGCTGTTAAGAAATGCTGCAAGAGGTTGGTTAAAAACATCTGGGATCAGTGCCTCAAACCCCTGAGATACACCACAAATGGTTGGTAAAAACATCTAGGATCTGTGGCTCACATGCAGCTAAGAAATGACACTAAGTGTCGGTCAAAAAATCCGGAATCAGTGGCTCAGACGCCACTGACAAATGTTGCGAAGGGATGGTTAAAAGATCCGGGACTGGTGGTTCAAACGCAGCTGAGAAATGCCATGATGGGTCGCAAAAACACCCAGGATTGGTGTCTCAAACACCACTGAAAAACACTGCAAAGGGTCGGTAAAAACATCAGGGATCAATGTCTCAAACACTACACTCCCAAGAAACACTACCAAGCGTTGGTAAAAACATCCAGGATCTGTGGCTCACATGCAGCTAAGACATGCCACGAAGGGTTAGTCAAATCATCTGGGATCGGTAGATTAAGTGCCACTGAGAAATCCCATGATGGGATGGAAAAACACCTGGGATTGGTGTCTCAAATGCAGCTAAGAAATACTATATAGGACTGTTAAAAACACTCCACTACGTGGCTTAAACGCAGCTGACAAACATCATAAAGGGTGAGCTAAAACACCCGGGATCGGTGGCTCAAACGCGGCTAATGAGTACCACAAAATGTAAGTAAAACCACCCTGTATTGGTGGCTCAAACGTCTCTGACAAATGTTGCAAAGGGTTGTTTAAAACACCCACGATTGGTGGCTCAAATGCTGATGAAAAATGCCCTGAAGGGGTTGGTAAAAATATGCGGGATTGGTTGCTCAAACACCACTGACAAATGCTGCAAAGGGTTGGTTAAAACACCCGCGATTGGTGGCTCCAACGCTGCTGAGAAACACTGTGGAGGGTGGGTAATAACACCCCGGATCTGTGGCTCAAACACCACTGAGAAATGCCATGAAGGGTTGGTAAAAACACACACGATGATTTGCTCAAACGCCGCTGGGGAACTGAAACTAACTGCAGGGAGTGTGTATTTTCAGAGAAACAGGACTTCGGAGCAATGGGCGTTTGTTTTTGGGATAACGGGCTGTCGGAGAATGGGCTTTCGGTCCAGTGGGACATTTTTTCAGACTAATGGGGCTTCAGAAATTTGGGTTGTCGAAACAATGGCACAAAGTTGTCCATTCATTTGGCTGCCCACCTGAATCACACACTAATGTGGCTTTGGTTGAGTTATATCCGAGCATCTCTATCTGTCTCACGGCTGCTGTGGGCTTAAGACCTCTTTGTTCTAAGAGCGTTCCCATCCCTTTGATTGAATCCCCCCTCATTACCTCAGTTCCCTTTTGATTCTGATCAGGCTCAACAACCACTCTCACATTTTCTCACCTTGCTAATCCTCCGCCGGAGTCAGGGATGGCGACCGGCACTTGCTCAACCTTTACACCCTCCGTTTGAAGCCCACGGGGAGGACTCCGCAACCGGCATCTCCTGGCTCCAAAGCGAAAGCCCATCCATACAAAAATAGTCATTTCTTGGAATGGAGATGCAGCGAAGAGCCGCTCCCGCTAATGGCCTGCAGGACTGAGAGAGAAAGAGGAGCCAGGCCCTCGTTATCACCCATGTTCTTTTGACGCACTTCAGAGGACCGTGGAAAGCTTTCTCTTTTGACAGAGGACACAGGGCTTACAAATGGCACAAATCTCAACTGCTAGTCGCACAGACACTACATAAATAGGGCTTTTAGTCATATTCATTTATTTTTTTTCTTGCCTTTTTCTCCAACACATTTTTTCTTTTCTGATCTCAGCGTATTCAGCACTAGGCAAAACTATGCGGTAGCTTTTTATTCCCCAGTGAGAGAAAAATGTTTTAACATGGCCTCAAGAGAGAATAATTTGTTATTGGGACAGTAATGAATGTGATGGTATTCCACAGTCTGCTGCTAATTCCACCATTAACATAATACAATTTAATAGGTCACTCAGTTTCTTTTATTTCATAGATGAACAGCTTTCAGTCAGTAGAAACATCATTCTGGATGCGTGCATTATGGAGGAGAGCAGATTGCCAGACTGTTAACAACCCCGCTCCCTTCATTTCAATTGCAAATAATCTGGGTGGATAATTTATGTAAAACACAATTATCATCAATATGAAACGGTCATTCGGTTTCGCCGTGATCTAATCGAAACTGTTGGATTTGTCTTCTCTGGAGATGAAACGGGAGATGGAAACACAAATATGGACAAAGGACAGAAAGAGAAAAGAGAGTATATCAAAAAGAAAGATAATGAAGATCAAACACAGGGCTTTGGTTATTGTTATTCGAGTTTCCAGGGAAGCGTGTAATGAACTGAAGCAATATGGTTGTTTAGTGTAGCCTCACTGCGAGCCGCATGCTGCTCCACAGTGTATGGAGTCACACAGAGCCACCATCCACACGTACCGGGGGGTTGTGAGGATGATTGATGGTACGCCGCAGCCATTTGTGTGTTCATTTTAGGAGCAAGTTTAAAATATCGATGTAAACAGCCCTGACAGACAGCAGGGAGACGCACATAAAAACATCTTCTCCTTCCTGTAGCTTGATTAGCACGAAGGCCTGAGCGAGAGACAAAACTGATGAGTATTGTGCGTTTAAATGTGCTTGCATTGCGCGCAGGTATGAACAGTAATATGAAACATACTAGGGAGAGAGGCGCAGCGCTTTATCTGCGCTGATGTGTTCCTCCGCTGAATGGCCCTCATGAGCCTCGACCCCCATCTAATAAAATCCATCCTTCTCTCCACCCAACGCTGCCATCATTACATCAAAGAATAAGGCCACCCGTTATGATGAAAGACACACACACGCAGCCATTTTATTTAGGCCATAGGCCCCCTTTTGCATTCCTATAGAGCACACATTCTCTGGGGTTTTGAAAGGACTGTGATGCCAGGGTGCGGCTCAGATAACTGACAGCAGATTGCTTTTTCTGAGAAAAGATAAAGAACACCAGTATCTAAAGTATAGATATACATGTAGGAGAAGTGAAAAGGGGCGAGTTAAAGTTAGTTGTGATCTGACTTTTCCTCATCGATGCTCTGTGAAACACTATCTTTTAGAAAAACTGGTCCTCCTCTTCCTAAATTACAAATTTCAAATCATTATATTTGCAGTGTAAGATCGAGGATAGACATGACAACTAATCTTGCAAAGAAATAACCCCAATTTATTTTGGAATATATATGCAAAAAGATAAATTCAACTAAACGTTACCATGGGAATCTGTTATTTAAAAGCTAAAATATATTATTAAATGTACTAATATTAAAATTATAAACTGTAAATTCATACTGATCCATTCAGTTTTAGACAGTCATTGTGATCAGTTTATAGATTATAGGCAAGTTATTTAAATCACTTAGCTGGAAACTGGTCATAGAATTTAATCTCTGGTTTTACAGAGCCTTAAATCTTTTTTATGGGGGGTTTTGTCGGGTTTCATTTCATAGTTGGAATATGTTTAAAGTGATTTCGGAAATTAGCTACTGTAAAGCTGCCATGAAAAGGTGCTGTTTGCACCCATAGTGCCAGCCCAGCCAATGAAACGAGAGTTGATGAGGGTTTTTACTCTCATTTTACTCATGTTGCCTTCATTTCAAAATAAGAGCAAACTGTTGTTCTGGATATTCATCAAGGATTAACAAATCAAACCTTTAACTGGACCTAGAAGAACCGAGTTAGGCGATTTGTTGATTTTTAAGCTCTGTTCCCACTTTCTGTCTGTCTCTCTATAGGAGACGCCTTGTGAAATTACTTTTCTCTGACTCACTTATTTCTCCATCTGTTGTCTCGTCTTCCTGCGTGTGTGTGTGTGTGTGTGTGTGTGTGTGTGTGTGTGTGTGTGTGTGTGTGTGTCAGTCACTCTACTCACAATGCTGGAATGCACAGATTTGATTGGCTGAGTACTATCAAATGAGATGATTTAATGCATGCAGTTGGCCTGAGTTTTCTGGAGAGCTAAGCTAGTACTAGAAATGTTACGCTGGTTAAAATACAGTATAATTAATCAGTTTCAAGTGTGGGTCTGGATAGGATGGCGTCTGGATCCAGACTATGGGGATGAAAGGGATGGCAGTTAACAAGAGGGACACATTTTGGTCATTTTGCTAACAAGGGGGACGGCGTCCCTCCTCAAATTGCCTCCTGGAGTTAGACGAGAATTAACAGGATCGTTAGCTTGAATTAGTCAAGCCACATTTGTGGAATGGGGCCCGAGCTATTTCAGCCGACAGAAAAATACAAGGTTTTATCATTGAACAATTTTAACATTAAAACTATGCAATACCACTGCTACAGTAGAATTTCATATGCTGTTTTTAATTAATTTCTTTGATTCAGTGTGGCCAGACTGTGTTAACACCTCACTCACTGGTCAACAGCAACACAGTGTCATTTAAATGTGCCAGCAATCTAAGAACCAAGCTTTATTTTTATGTTTTGTACTCTGTCTGAGCCAGGGGCGGAGCTAGATGTGCTCAGCCCTAACCTAAGAGGGTCTGAGGGCATGCTTCCCCAGGGAGATGTATTTTTTCCTCCATTTACAGCAGCTACGTGAACTCATTTTTAAGCCTTCTGAGATAATGAAATGTCATAAAATCTGTACATCATTTGGAAAATACATGATAACTGCTATGGGAAAAAAAACACCTTGAGAGCCTACACCCTATTTTGTATCTAATTGTTTTGTCTTCATCATTGTGAAACCATAACACAACTGTTGAGGATGACCTATATTCCACCCAAAACCAGGCAAAAAACTGTCTGATACTATTTTTAAAGGTTCTGTATGCAGTGCGGAGGCGTAGTGCCCACCCTCCGGTTCCCCTAGGTTGACACCATCTGGCTGCACTGTTGCTGTTGTTTAGTGCTGTTTATAAAGTTAGCATAGTTAGCTGCTAGCCGCTAGCTCAGCCACCTCTATGTTGAGAACCTGCAGACAACTCATACACTCTGAATTTTGCATAAAGCCCCTTTGAATTACATAATAATCCCAATATAATCGCAAAACCTAATTTTGTTATACTATGCTGGAGTCCCCAGGATGAATATTTGGCAGACAAATCTACATCTACATTTAAATCCATGCCATAAAAACCTGGGCTGCCCAAAATGAAAATTAAGGATCCCTAACAATTCCTAGTAAATGTAGTTTTCAATACAATACTTCAATACTAATTCTTTGTTTGGTGTGGCCTCACTGCATTAACAGCATTCTTTAGAATAGCATTGTAGGATAAAAACATATATTATTATCTGAATGACACAAAGTTGAGGGTATTTTAAAAACCTGAAAGATTCTGTGCTCTTGAGAAAACATTCAGGGCCGCAGCCCCAGAGGCCACCACACACTCTTCCTCTGGTCTGAGCGCCATTTATTTTGCTCTTTTTTTCCTGTCATGCTGTTGTGTGGTACCCCTCCAGTATTTTGTTGCTGCAGCTTATTATTATCACAACCAAACTGATTATTTTTCGCATGGCTTTGTAATTGCTGCGAAGAGTAAAACTCTGGGAAGAAAACGCTGGACTGAAATGGCATTAATGACACAACAAAACATTCATTTTTATATATGTAATCTTTTACCCTGCATGCCTCTTACTTAGACAAAAAAGCCTTTGAGGTTTAACTTTTAAAATTCCTCATCATTTATCTTGTCCTCTTAAACATTCCCCTCGTTATACAAAAAATTGTGACCGTTGGCACAGATGCTTGATCAATTTGGCCACTGCATAATTACCAGAGAGTAAATTAGCATTTATGCATACTTTTGCAAATATTAGTTATATAGGCCTTTATAATTTCAATAAAAAAACACCCTGGAGACTGATCTCAAAACTGTAACCAGCGTGAACAACCATTACTCAACTCTTCATACTGTCCATCTGCCTGCAGCAGGTCTTTATATAGATAGGTCCGTGTGAAGCATGAGCCTGCAGTAAAAAGGTGGTGCTTACACAGGGACTATAACTGTAGGTAGCTCTTTTCCTCCATTTCACAACAAGACCTTAATGCTATGTGATGATTAATGCAGGCTGCCATGAATATCGATAGCCCCTGTAGCACTAATGATTCTGATGGGAGCGATGGTGCATCTGTGTCAAGTTGACGAAGCTTTAGAAAACCTGCTAAAGAATGGGTGTTCGTCCGTGTCCTTGCTTGTTAGGAGTTTGCTTCCCCCTTTTTTTGTGTCCCAATCCATCATTAATGTAAGCACATGCATGTGAATAACTCATTAGTCCCTACATCGATCGGCTGCATGCCCACTTCATAGAGGAAACAGACAAAGGCAGGCAGCAATCAATCAGTAGCCCACAGAAACCAATCAACTATTTGAGAATGGGTCTTCCAATTAGTGGAAAAGCCCTCTGTGGTGTAATATTATTTCCACATTCAATCCAGGTTAGACTTATGAGCTTGTATTTATCAGTATGTTGGGTCCCTTTCGATGAATCAATTTCCTCTTATATTTGGAATTTCAGTGATGTCATGCAAGCTGTGAGTCAGAGGAAATATGTAAATGTGAAGGCAACGCTCTATCAGGTGCACACAGGGCTAGTTTGAAATAGAAGTGACTAATAGCGGCTGTGTTTTGGTGGGTCCCTGTATGTTAACACATTTGCATGCATGTGAATGTGTGTGCATGCTTGTGTGGTCATTTCAATGCACTGCGGAGAGTCGAGGGGGGAAAAAAAGCACGTCTGGAAATGGAGACAGGAAGAGGCCAGGCAGAACAGAAATGCACATACACAAATGGCTTTTGACTGGTCGCTCTTTGACGAGCCATAGCAAATCTGCTGTGACAATCTGTCTCTACTTTTCAGGAAATACACAGCAATGCATGTTCAGAATGGCGATGCGCTGGCCAAATCCTGGCTCGCTGATGATACATGGTGGGTATGAAAAATTCACCAGTCATCGGGAATAACATCAGCTTAGGTGTAAACGCATCAAAAGGTGATAAGACACTGAACAACCTAAACTGCTGCCTCAAATTAGTAATAAAAATGTTAATAAAGGTTTACCTTCATAATATGTTTAGCGGACATGCATGCAGATGAGCTTCTTTGAGATGGTTCCTGATCATTTGTGTTCAAATCAATTGTTGTGTCAGCTGTTGAAGAGCTGGATGTGGAGTTCCTTGGCTGGTTTGATCTGCAGTTGTGACGCTGGTTGGATGTACTGCCAAATTCATGGAAATTACATTGGAGACAGCTTAAGGTAGTAAAATAAAGATTCAGTTCACAGGCAACAGATCCGGTGGGCATTCCTGCAGTCAGCATGCTGATGGCACACTCCCTCAAAACGTGTGACCTCTGTGGTATTGTGTTGTGTGATTTAATGTAACAACACAAGAACGTGCCTTTCATTGTGACCATCCCAGGACACACCTGTGTAGTAATGATGCTGTTTAATTGGCACCTTGAGATGCCACAACTGTCAGAAGGATGGATTATCTTGGAAAAGTGCTCTCTAACAGATATTAACAAATTTGTGATCAATATTTGAGAGATATACACCCACTGAGTGCATATAGTAGAAGTAGAAAAGGCCGGAAGAAGAAAAGGAGCCATTGCCCCTTCACTTTACGCTCCTTGCCAACATTTGTCACTGATCGCTGTATTATAGCTAGAGTGATCCCATCGTAATATGGTCTCTAGTATTTTTTCTGTTATATGACTCCAAGAGACAAATCTATTTTTATTCTGTCATGAAAGCACTCCCTGTTTTGTTATTGCAGTCCATAGGTCATTCGGTTGTCCCTCCAATAGCTGGCTATAAAGGCCTCTTAAAAGCAAGCAATGGCATTAAACTTAGTGCTAGCAGCATGATTGTAAATGCATGTTGACATTTCACTTTTCATTTAAATGTAGCTGCCTGTAGCTACACTGGCTGACCTACGTGGAAGTTTGTAACTTTAATAAGCTGATAATTCAAACATATAAAAGTGCCTGTAGCGGCTTGAATATTGTTTGCTTTCTGCAGCCCTCGCAGTGCAGCGCTATAGGATAGGATGTTATCTCAGATAGAGGGGACATTAAACATTTAATTGCAGCTTTAGAAGCATGAAAAAAATGGAATTAAAAATGTATATATATTAAATCAGGCTGTTGTCTGAGTAGGACTATTATGAATATGAGCTATTTGGAAAACCGTCAAAAACAAAGTGTGTAAATAATACCTTCCCACATGCTCTAGGAATTTAGTAGCAGCATTCAACTAAATCAACTGCAGTAGTAAAAAAATTTAAGCAGAATTTACATTTCCTGTACTTCTTTTTTTTTCACCCATTAATGTAAGAGGAATATTATCTGCCAGCCACTGACTTAATGACTGCCTTTTGTTAAAAATTAAATAAATAAATACACTATTGAACTTGCACCTCCCACTGGTGGATTGCACCTACAAATCTCCGGCCTCCTGACAATGATCCTCGCAAAATTAAAATGAATATGTAACCAGTAGGAACACCCATCTATAAGCCTTCACAGAGCATGCTTTAATATCTGCCTCAGAGCAGATGGCTTTTTTGAATAGAACAAGGTGGTTTTAATATTTGAAATATTTGAAGATTCAGCGAGAAACATAATTTTTCCTTCCTCACTGAGGATTAAATGGTGACAGCTCACTGGTTCTTTTCATGTGGGATTTAAGTTAAATCCAGAGGGGCTTTTTTTCTAATATAGGTTGCTTTGAATGTTCGAATTCAAACAAAAAAAAAGAAGGTATAACCCTAACTCAAAATGCCTGCCAGTGGAGGGAGAGTGTCGACAGCGAGGGGAGGGAGAGGGAGAGAGAAGAACAACGTTGTGGAAATGCAGGAGATTGAGAGAGACAGCAGGAGAGATGAGTTTCTGGATAACATTCAGCTTATTCACTCAAGTATGTAATCAGGAGTTGTAAAAAAATATAGGAAGAACAATATGGCTAATATCCATGAGCTCCTTTAATCTCAAAGAACATGTTTGGTCGGTGGACTCATTTACTGGCTTCTTTGGCTGTCATGTTGTGTTTTTCCCTGCATGCAGACCGAGAAAGAAGCTGCTATACCCTTCAGTATGAAGGGTGGGCTGATTTAGTGCTTGTGTGTGCTTGTCATTGTTCACATTTGTCTTCTTCTTTTAATTAGTCTCTTTGTATCAGTGAGTAACCTTGAATCAGGGATGTCAATTTAAGTTTATTTTGCCTTCAATATCCCAACACCCATTAGTGGTATCTAAACATTTAATTTTTATGCATAAAAAAACACGCAAAATGACATGAAATACAAGAGGCCTTTACTTTCCAGTGCTCCACTGACTCAGTTAGCTTTAGCACTGCATTTAAAGCGCTGTCCATTTAGAGGAGATTAATTTTTAATGTTTTGTGATGTAAATTTCTTGACTTTTTTGATTTTAAGTTGGCCTTACTGACAGACAGACAACTGGCTGTGTTAACATGCGGAAACATAGTGCCCACTGCCCATCCTGTAGTTTCCACTAGTAATTAGCTAACGTTAGCTTTAGCCGCTCTGCACTGCGCACCACCCACGTTGGGTGGGAGCTAGCTAGTGGCGCCAGTCATTCGGCGATTTGCTGTCCCCACCTTTGGGACGGCATTGCTGCTGAAGCATGGTACCAACTTACAGTCTCCCCTGAGGTAGTCCCAATAAGTGAGTGGCTTCACTTTGAGCCGCAAAGCCCTTTTATTATTGTTAACTCTGTTAGCACCACTAGCAGTGCTGAGACCGCTAACAGTGCTAACAGAGCTAACAGTAGTTAACAATGCTAAACAGGGTTTGCAAAATTAAGCTGCTTACTCACCAAGGCAACCTAGGCGGCAACCAAAAGGAGGACAACCATGTTTCTACTGTAACAATGTTGGGTGAGGACGATGTTATTAGTGGCAATCTCAGAATAAGCAGCGCTGCTAGCTAGCTCCCACCAGACCTGGTGGGTACGCAGTGCAGTAAACTGAAGAGGAGCAAAGTTAACCTGCAGACCCAGGAGGTCAGGGAGCCATATAGGGTCCTCAGAGTTACTGCTGGGGGGCACTTCTATTATTATCTGCTAATTTAAAATATACATATATATATATATTTTCAAAAATTAAAATATGTCTGAAAGTACACATTAACAAAGATCCAAAATACTTTGCCTTTTGCCACAACTTATCTTTATGAAAATTGTGCCTCCTCCCTCACCTGCCTGGAAAGCAAATACAGGTGAAGACTGCAGCCTGAGGCTGATATGGCCCTCTGCCTGACAACTGTCATCCACCAGGTTTAATATGCAATGCAATTTTTTTTAGTATATATGAAGTCGGGAGTCCCTGTGTCGTCTCTCCTGAAAAACGCAGAGGACCCCTGCTGCTGTCTGACATGTGTGGCCGGTCAAACATATTCTCTGTAGCTAACCGATTTATGACTAAACCCTTGACATCCCACTCTTGAAATCAGGTTTGCATGTACCTGCGTGTGTGTTTTTTGTATATGTAGGTACAGGTGCCTTCTCAGCTCTTTCGGGCTTGGTTGTGCATCCGTGTTTTGTGCCTACATTTGCAAGGAGAAAGACTCAGTCTGACCTGAGCGTTACCTGAGGAGCACACCACGTCATATTTTAACTCCCTGTGTCTTTGACAGATGGCTCGCCTCTAAAAGCCTCTGTCCATGGTGCTGAAGGCTGGCCTGATGTATGAGCGTTGGGGCCTGTTTGATAAATCCACCATGTCACTCTGCCTCTGACAGCCATTCATCATGCTTGGCTTTCTCATGTGAAATGTTCTGTGCGCCGGATAATTCAGTAAGACAAATAAAAATGTGAGTCCTAAAGCTTCGACTGGGCTCCGTCCCACCCTGCGTTGACTTTTCAGTACTGTACTTTATCTCTCTGTCGTAGGGACGCTGTGTCCCTGTCTAAGCACAGGCAGCTGCTGTAGCTTTAGCACAGTGACTATATTCAGACCAGCTGAAGGACGAACATGTTCTTAATGAGGCGGCTAATGAGTTCTGTTCTTTTGTTGCTGTTTTTTTTTTTTTTCCTTCTTCCCAGGGTTAGGACGACCATTCAACCATTCAGCTGACTTTTCCCCCTGTGGTCTGACTCAAAAGACTCCCTCTGTGCTACTTGGTCATTATCAATATTTTGTTTCACATGCTTGCAGTTGAAATGTCACATATAAAAGTCATTACACAGTTAACGTTGCCCCATGGTCGGATAATGACAAAGAGAAAAGTAGTAGGATTACAACACCATGCATTTTGGTTTTAAATAAACAAGCTGCATTATTACAAACATGAGCAGAAAGCAAAGGAGAAAAGTAGGCGATTATTTGTAAAAGAAACAATGACATTTATTTTTTTCTTAGCACTTTTCTTAATTAGTCTGTTGTGCCCATTGATCACATATAGTACAGTTAATATAAAAATGGCTTTTTAACTTTACACCCAAAGCAACAACGAAATGTTTTCTTAAAATATGTATGCTAAAAATACTGAGAAAGTATTTCCACTAAAAGTACCGGAGAATAGCTTGTGATTCTGCAATGATGACATGGCCATGTTTCTTCAGTCTCTTCTCTGTTTACCTCATGTAGTTCTTGTTGTAGGCACTTACCAGGGCATAACAGACCGCTTCGTGAGGAGACAACACATCAATCACCTCCATTTTAATTAACCTGTTATATTTGTTTTTAGTCCGACGCCTTTTTTTCCTAGTCACCGTTGCAATGAGAACTACACAGCATAAACAGCCATTTGGCAAAACGTCCTCTCTAGATACTCATTTTGTAGCTGAATTTCATTAAGCTTAATGTGACGTTGTAATCAAAAGTAGTCCGCTCCTTGCCTTAATTTAAAACCCATTCAGACTGTTCAGATACAGAGGATTTGTCATTACATCAACATAATAGAATATATAACAATATTTCCATGAAAAATCAAGAATCCATTTTAAATAGAAAAAGGGGGGTTTATATTTCATCAAAAGGCTTACACCATAGTCACTGTAATTTGTCTACTCTACTATATCTCCCTTCCCATAATAGACAGGTGTTATTACTGTATCTCTAACTCGTCTATGGATGTTCGACAAAGCACAGACGGTATTGCTTGGGACCACACGGACAGTTCCACAACTCTGAACACATTTAACAGTCAATTACAAGAGAGTTGACCATCATCATCATCATCATCATCATCTCTGCTTTCTTTTCTCTGCCTGCATCTCTGTATGAATGGTACTGAAATATATCGTTTTGCAGTAAATGCCCCTTTCTGTTGATGTGAGCTTGGTTTGATGTAACGGTTACAAAGCCACCACTTCAGCTGGGGTCGAAACCGGGAGAGCATGTAGTCTATTTTAAACTGTTCCATCCCAGTCCAATAATAGATTTGCCAGTGCATCTGAGCCGGGGACCAGCAATGGGTTTGCCTTTGAAACAGTACTACAGATTTGTCCACCCCCGCCCATGGCCTTGTCCATTCAGTGTAGTTGGTGTGTGGTGCTCTACAAAGCTGCGCTTCTTAAAAGGCATTGTCAGATACATTTATGACTGTGGCTTTCACTTTGACTCCACTTGGCAGTCCCTTACCCGAAACCCACAGCTTTGTAAAGAAAGGAGAGTGCATACCGGTAGCTTCCACTGGTGTCAGTGAAGCTTTGGAGTCGCATTTCCTTATATCCCCATAAAGGTGGTGGTTCCTCAGAGACACATAAATAAGCAGGCATGCCACTGAAATCACAGCCAAGAGCACACCAAAGACGGTGATTACTGCTGCGTCCCATTTTTCTGTGTCCTTGACTGCCAGCTCTAATCCCTTAGTGGTGACATTGACACATTTGGTGTCATGGTTGGAGTGGATGCTGCCGACATCCACACAGACTTTGTACAGAGTGGCGGGGCTGAGATGAGTGAGGTTGTAGACCTGAACGTCAGAGGGAACCCTGGTGGTAAACGCCGTCGTGGGATGAGTAGCATCTGACCCTGTGTACCATTTAATGTTGGGAGCCAAGGTGCCGTGACCAGCCTTCCATGAAACCAGGATGGAGTTTGCCTCCACTGATTTGATCATGACATCCAGAGACCCGTTTGCAGGTTGGGGAAAATATCCATTCACCTCTACAGAAACAGATTTAAGATCAGCTCCAACCAGATTGTGGGCGACACAAGTGTAAAGACCGGCTTCGTTTTCTGTTATATCATAGATGTCAAAAGTCCCCTCTGGGTGCATGTAGAACTTGTCAGACACGGTGTTAGGCAGGACCCTGGTACCAGACGGGGTGATCCAGTAGATGTCCGGTTCTGGTTCAGCGAAGGCCCGACAATGGAGTGACACTGAGCTCCCATTCTGTGCTTTAATATGCCCAGGCATGCTTTCGGGAGAGATGAGTGGCAGACAAATCTCCATCATCTCCCTGAAGTGCACCTGTCGGACATGCTGGCCCTCGTACTCCGGCGGCTCCACACAATACAGAGAATCAGGCTCCATGAAGCGAAGGTTGGTCTTGTTCATGTTCATCCAGCGGATCACACAGTCACAGCGGATGGGGTTGCTGTGCATGCTAACCTCTCTGAGATTTGGGAGGGACTCGACAGTAATCCTGTGGAGGGCACTGAGCGCATTGCCGTTTAGCATTAGGGTTTCCAGCCGCGGTAGTTTGTAGAAAGCATTAGGATGGATATAGGAGAGTTTAGGATTGTTGGTGGCTTCTATTTTGGTCAGCTCGGGGAGGTTATTGAGGGCAAAGCTGTCGATGGAAACTAGCTCTGGCATGCTATTAATCCCCAGTTCTTTCAGATGGAGCATATCCACAAAGTCTCCTCTCTGTATCCTTGCAATTGGGTTTTTATTTAGATCCAAAAACTTGAGATTCTTTGCATTTCTCAAGGCAGAATGAGGCACCTCTGGGAAAATATTATCATAGAACGAGATGCTCTCTAAGTTATCGAGACCAGCCAGTGCATCGTCAGGAAGCTGAGACAGGTTCATTCTGGTGAGAACAAGACTGCGGAGGTTACTGAGAGGTTTGAAGTTCATATCATCGATAGAAAGAACAGGATTCTCACCAATCATCAGGATCTCCAGATTCGGCATGGGTTCGAACCACTCTCTTTTAATTACCTTCAGCTTGTTAGAATTGAGGTGGAGCCGCACGAGGTTGCTGAGACCCTGGAAAGCCATCGGGGAAATGGAGGAGATGAGGTTGTGATTCATGTAGAGCTCCTGGAGGTTAGCCACCTCTGCAAGACTTCGCTCAGGCAACTCTCGTATCCAATTTTCCTCCATGTGAAGGGACAGCAGCTGAGGAAGATTCCCCAGGTGGACATCACTGATGGAGGATAAGTTGTTTTGCGATAAATCAATCTCTGTGATGTTGGCCAGGTAATCCAAGGGTTTGTCAATCTTGGCAACATTGTTTGTTTGCAGTAATAGTACTTGTGTGCCTGCTGGTAATTGTTCCGGCAGGCTAAAGAGTCCCAGGTCATTACAGTCAACCGTCTGCGCCTCCATGTACACTGAACTCGGAGAAAACCAGGGTCTAATCTCACACACACAGAGCTTCGGGCAATCAGGCCTCTCCTCTGTGGCCACAACAAAAGAGGCCATGGCCAAGCCGACGAAGAGACGATCCACGAATGACACGTCCTTCATATTGGACCGATTCCCTCCAGTAAGAAATTGGTCCTTGTAGATTAAGTGGTCTGAGCTGTTAACTTCACAAATAATGAATCATTTGCTGCAGCTGCTGAGGCGATTGACTCACCGCCCCTGCCACCGCCACCACCAACTGCAGCAGGGCTCCCTGGGGTTTTTTTTTGTCTTGCTGTGTAGACGCCCTTGGATGTAATGACCAATCACTCAATGCTGCCTGCGGGTGTCAGGGTTCGGGGCCAAGGCTGCAGTCAGGCAGATCCGAAAAGGTGGGAGGGGGAAAAAAGAAAAAAAGGATGGATTGATATTATACCTCAAAGGACTTGTGTAATGCACATTCATAGGTATCCATGAAAAATCTGCTCTTTCTTTAAAGACGGATGTCCTCATTGATTGTCGTCACTAGCTTCCAGAGTCCACAGCCCAGTCCATTCCTACCTGCGTAAGACAAACAAGACAGAGAGAAGCGGTGTGAGTATTACATGATACTGGATGAGGTCAGGGAATTTCATAAGAGAGGGATTTGGACATATTGACATTTGTTATAGGCACAGTGATGCATGTTGACATTTGTACATGCTCCCTTCAAGATGTAGAACCGTGGATTTATACCTGCTTGACCTTCTAGACTTCATTCTGGGTACGTACTGGCCCCAACAATATGGCATTCAATACTGATGTAAGCAGTGTGACTCCATTATTGGTTAAAGAGAAGGCTTTATTAAGATTCTTAAATGGCAGACATCCTAGGGCTTAAGCATTAGCCTTTAGGGCAAGCTGCTTAAAGACACTGGAATATGTCAGTCACTATGGCAACACGTAAACGGGCAGCCAGTAACACACAGCAACAGAGAGACAGTTGGGCCGTACATGCAAACGAAGCATTTGACACAGATGCAGTTTGCACCTGTTTGTTAGAATCTGCAGCATCCGACAGCCATGAAAATTAAAATGCATGAATGTGTCGACACAATTAATCTGTGCAATCAACAAATCTGCACGCTAATAGGATTTAACATTTTTGGAAAATACAGGTCATGCAGTTCATCAGTGGCCTCATATTGCAAACAGCTATGTTAATACACAAGGGCCTGAAGGGAGGGGAAAAAACGTAATTGTGGTCTAGGACACACATATCTACAAATAATAATCAAAGCTCAGAAAGAGAGCCACAAGTCCTGTATGTGGCTTTGTTAAATGACATTTACAGACTTCTTCAAAATGACACATCGAGCAAAAAGTGACACCTTAACTGTCTGAAAGGTCTCATTCATTACTCACTTATTCATCATCAACATGTTGTGTCATCACTCACAGGTGTGCAAGAGTCATTTTCACATCTATAATAGCAACAATTAATAGGACTGTCAGCAGAAAGTAGTTTGTGTGCAGTTGACTTTTTGGTTCTATTGTGGGAGTTCTGAGAGTCCTTTATTATACCCTTTCCCCCCCAAAATTAGTACGTATGACTTTTTTAAATGTAAGAAAACCTGTGAAAAACAGGCAATAGACTCCTTTTTCCTTTCTGTTACTCTTTGGTTTGTCTTGTTTGACATCACAAATGTGCTTAAAAACAGGTTAGTAAACAGTAGAAGGCAGCATGGAAGCCAGTGAAAATGTTGCTGTTTCCCTTTTACAATTGTTTCTTATTTGGCCTCTCTTTCAAAAGCTGTGCCGACTAATTGGGAATGATGTTTAAGCGCTGCTTGTACAGAGATGGACAGTATTTTGTTGCGGTGCATCATTGCATCGCTACAGAAAGGGGCCAAAAAATAACACATCAGGTGTCCTATTTCCATCACTGCTGAATAAAGCTGATCGGAGCCATGATTACTACAGTCATTTACCTGTGAGAGATTGCCGATTGTTATCTTTCCATTAATTACAAAAGCCAGAGGTTACTAGATTTTTTTTGTCCATTAGCAAGGAAGCTTTAGTGTTTACATTTCCCCACAATTAGAATGGCGTAAGAAACAGTTACTCTACTATAAAGTAAATAGAGAGTAATTTTGGACATAGCCCTTGTCTTGATTGAGTGAAAGCTAAAAGCTTTAGAACACATTTTACGTATGTTGTAAGTTTAAAGGTGACAGACTTGGTTTGTATGTATATTAGAGATGGAGGTAATGTTTGGGTATAAATGGTATTTTGGGAACCTAAAACATTTCTAGGTTTGTTTCATGTACATGCACAAAATATACTGGGTTTTGCCTTTATGTCGAAAAAGGCAATATTCCTAATAAATATTCCACTAATTCTCCTATTCACAAGCAGCCGTGCATACTCCAATAAACGTCCCCTATCCTTTCGTTCATCATGTAAATATTAAAAGTGGAAGAGCTTGTGCCATTTTGCTTCTTTGCATCAAAATACATTTTTTTCATCATTTCCCACTGGCGGCGGACATGTTTGAACACCTCCCTCTATAGGTCCTTTAGCCTCCTTCTTAAAAAAGTTTGGCATAGCGATATTTGCGCATATCCAAACACCTGTTGATATCCGAGTCTTTTATAATGTTTTAAAGTAGGTGTGTTTCTTATTTTAAGCGGAAATATGGGCTTTTCTTTTGGGCATGCATCTCCACCACAGCCTTGCAAACTATTGGCTAGTTGATTCGTTTACAACACGTACATGACAATGCACAGCGCTGACCTTAAACAAACAGGAGGCCATGTGTCACACACTGCAATAAAAAGCCCAATTGAGATGCATTTTCTGATTGCCCTGTTGTACACGTCCAAAGAATGCTATTAAAACCTGAATAATGTTGGTCCCACACGTCTTCATTGGAAAACTCTCCATTTGGAAAAAGGCCTAGATTGGAACATTTAAACAGAATATGCTGATCACATAACACATATTAAATTTAGAATGCTGTTATATTCTGAGTAATAGTGGAATGTCAGTGTGCATGTAAACTTAGTCTCTGACAAATAATGAATAACCAGAAACTGGTAATAATAGTGTCCAGGGTGGTTTTCTGGGAAGGCCCATTTTATAGTTCACAGTTATTAACCATGTTATGAAATGGGGCTCATTTACACAAACATTACAAGGCAAACAAATTAACTAAGCAACCAGATTTGGTCCTTTAATTATCTGCCATTGATGGTGCAGCAGAGGTGATGCAGTTCTTTCAGTTCTTCCAGTGATAGTGATTGAATTATCCACAAATACCTTCATACAAGCATATGTTATGGAAATGGAACTATGAAGCATCCTCTTACATGCGAGTCAAAAATCTCTTTTTTATGTTGTGTCTCGTTTACCGCCACATTATTCATGTTCCATCCTCTCCTGCTACGGCAGATACCCCACAGTTGAAGTGTACCGTGTAATTTTGTCGTATGTAACTGCCTCTTACCGAACAAATGGGTTTGATGGCGCTTGTGATATTTCGGGCCTATAAGAGCGTGCAGCACATCATGGGAAAAGTCAAGAGAGACAGAGGATGAAATGGAAAGAATCAAGAGAAGAAGTGTGACGGCGGCTGGAAAGTGAGAACAAGAAAAGAGAGAAATGGTTTCATTTCATCACCCTTGCCGTCTCCACCTCAGTGGCCACGGGGGAGATGTGGGAAAAAAATAAAATAATATAAATAAATAAAAACTTGAGAAGGCAGCAGAAATGCTGCAGTTTGCCCCGCTGGCGAAGCCAAGCCAAGGGTTCATTCCTCAACCTGTGCTCCAGCGTTGGCTGGAGTCTGGATTTAGAGCAGCGAGGGAGGAGGGACGGCAGACACGGAGCTCGGGGAAGGAGAGTGAGAGAGAAAGAGAGAGGGGCGGTATTATTTTTCAAAAGCACCTGGCACTTTAATAAGCTGCAACACCCAGAGCATTCTGATAAACAGGGTTTAGCTTCTCTCCCTCAGCACTGGCTCTTCATTGTGGGCTATGCAGTTGATCCGTGCCCTGGAAACACAGGCCAGAATCTGTAATTCAGCCTACAGCGTTTGGGTCTCACCTCTGCACACTCTGGCTTCTCTCTTTGGTAATCACAATTACCAGCAGTGTAATGCGGTCAGGTTAACTATTATTGTGTAGCTTTATTGTGCAATCACTGCAGGTGGCTCTAACGGGGTGCTGTTATTTGTTTTACCGATGATGTTAATTGTGTCTTTGGGGACGTTTTTAGGCTGTGGCTTCTGTTCTATGATCAATATTTTCAGTTAGAGGCTTTGCAGCACTCAAAAATGAAGTCTATTAAGTGTTGGTGTGGAATAAGAAATAGTTCTGCCTGAGGGCACAGTTTTGTTTCAACACTGGGAGGGACATACATGAAACAGGAGGTCTGGTGGTTCACCACCAGAAAAATGTGACCATCAAACACTGAATTTCCTGCATTCTATGCACCAGTTTGTGCGTTTTATGCATCAGTTTATTGTGTAAATGCCATTCATTTTGTCAAAACAAAAGTCACCTGCTACAAATGCATGCGTTCTAAATAATGAGGGAGATATGTCCCATGCTGCCCTACTTTGGCAACACATTAAATCCTGTGTTACTTCATCAGATCTTGGTCACATGAGGTGATAGACGTAGAAGGACATTGCTGATGGTGAGGAGGGGTAAAAACAGATGGAGCAGGAGAATGAATCATTGTCATTAGTTTAATGTTAATGTCTGTTGTGCCACATTGGCAAAAAATCTAGGATGGGATTAAGGAGGCTTTACCGGACAATTTGGAAGACAGTGTGGCCAGCAAACACAACATATTTCGCTGCTAATTAATGAGGATACAGTTCTGTTAATAATAATCCAACACTTGGTTGATGAAGATCTACATTTTAGGCCTTCTTGTGGCCACAAGTGTGTGTTTTATTGACAGAAAAGCTTGGAATGTTAGTATCGGGGGCAGATTGTTTTTTCAATAGAATAATAATTTGATCTGTAAAATGTCTAAAAAAATCTAGAGGATGTCTAGAAAATGAGAAAATATGTCAAAAAAAAGCCTGTCACAAAACCTCCATGGGGTATAGCTGGGCAATATATCGATATTACAATGACATCATGGTATGACACCAGATATCATTTAGATTTTGGATATCATAAAATCGTGTTGTCTTTTCCAGGTTTTAAAGGCTGCATAGCAGTAAAGTGATGTAATTTCCTGAACTCAGCAGACTGTTCTAGGTGTTTTATTATTTGTCTTCACCCACCTAGTTAGTATATCCATATTACTGATGATTATTTATTACAAATGTCATTGTGCACCAATAGTCAACCCTACGATATTGTCGCAATTTATCAAGGTATTTGGTAAAAAAAATAAAAAATAAATTCAATATTTGATTTTCTGCATATCACCTAGCTCTACCAAGGGACTGCCAATTGTTCTGACAGCTCATTGTTTCGAACCCCAATAGTCCGAAAAATGTCCCATTGAACCAAAAGCCCATTGTTTCAAAAATACATTCTCTGTCAAAGAGATCATCGAACCTTCCTGGGTGCCAGTAGTTTTTTGTTACTTTGATGAAAGCATGATTGGCTGGTACTTGTTGCTGCAGTTGGTTGGGTTGGTTAGGTTAAGACACGAGGAGTTAGATTGACAAAGGTCAGTAAGAGGTGAAGTAAGGCGAGTCTTTGCCATAGTAGGGAAAAAAAATGTCAATACAGGACTGACTAATTACAGGACATTGATCTTTCTATACAGGGAGAGGGGTGTATTTTTGGAACAATGGGTGTTTGTTTTCAGGATAACAGGCTGTCGCAGAGATGTGCTTTTGGTCCAGTGGGACATTTTTTGGACCGTTGGGGTTTCGCAATAAAGGAGCATTTGAACAGTGGCATAGCACCTTTTCCAGACCCCAACCTAAGATGTTCATATCATTTATTTTGGCCGATCAACAGTCCTAGACCTTTGTTTACTGTTATAGAAGCCTAATAAATATGAGAAATATTTACATTTGGAAAGCAGTGAATTTTCCTCTTTAATAATTACCAAATTTAATTAAAAAGATTAATTTTCTTTGTTAATCAACTGATTCACCTCTAGTTAGTATTGAATTATTATACTAACCATTCAGTTTGAGGTAAAATGTTCTTACAGTTTAAGTACTATTGCAAGTGCGAAAGAAGCCTTTTGTAGCTCCGGAGGCAGCTGCGCAAAATCTGATAAATTGCAGTGTGTGATGTCACTTGTTTCATTTAAATAAACATCTTCATCATCTAATTAAATAAAAAAAAAATGTTACATCAAAATTAAAATGATTTATTTTGCATTTTTCTTCCATTGTATCCAATAATGTGGATTTTTTATTTACCTAATATGTACTCCAGTCAAGAGCAGATTCATACTTCATGCTCTAGCCTTAACAATGAGTTTGGGAAACTCAGCCAACACATTTGAAATGGAGATTTACTCTCAAATTATTGTTATTATTATCAATGCTGCTTTTTAATTTATGATACTTCTCACTGTATATATTTGACTCTGGGAGCAAGACTGGATTCAACATTGCACGCGTTTCATTTTTCCAGGAAAAAAGTTTCAAATGTTGAAGACAAATCTATGTAAATCAGGTTTAATTTACGGTCCCCTGGATGTCAGCAGAGGTCCCAGTGAAGGCTGCTGAGGGAAGTAGATTGAAGTCATTTGTAAGAAAAAGCTGACTGAATCAGAGGTGGCAGACCTGCTTGCCGCTCAGTGACTTCGTTATGCAATAAAACAGTTAAGAATAAAGACAATTGAGGCAAGACGGCCGTGTAATACAACTAAGAAAATGTTTATACAATGCATGCTTTCAGATTAGCTGAATGTTAATGGCAAGTGGAACATCCTCAGAGCTCAGTGTACTTAATCAAGATGTGTTAACACATCAGCGGAATTGAAAAGCTTTCAACAACAGAGCCTCCATTAAGAACGCTTGTTTGGCTGGAGAAATTGGGCTTGTTAAGGACACAGAAACCGCATTTCATTACGCTTTGTTATGAAGCTGAAATTTTGCGCCAAACTGCATCATCTTAAGTGAACTATCCTAATCATGCACAGGCAGTTGAACAGGTAAATTGGTATTGTTGGAGTGTGTTATGTGAAGCCCGGTGAAAAGGCAGTCTATATTCTTGGAGCCTTTGCACCGTGACTGCTGTGGCTACGGAGTCCACACACTTGTACTAACCTATTACTAAGAGGTCCAGTCAAGCTACCCAGCCGCAGCCCTCCCACACACCCCACTGCTAGCTAATTTCCCACAATCCACCACTGAGTTGCCGGTAATTGAGCTAGAACGCAGAGGGGAGGGAGAGATCTGGAGGACAAAATGACTTGCCAGAGGAGGAACTTGTCATAGTATCAGTAGTGGTGTATTAACCTCTGGTGACCCAGAGAATGCTGCCATTGCAGGAAATATTAACTTCAGCCAGACCAGGAAGCAGAAGAATTAGGAAGTAAAAGATTGGGAGAAAAACGACTGCCATGCAAAAAAAAAAATGTTGTGGTGTTTTTGGCATTAAGTGGCTATAACCTGCATTTGGCTACACAAAGAGTAATGTGGTTAATATGGCTGGGGCAAATAGAATTAAAAGACGGATACATGTAATCTCTTCCTGGGAAAGCCTTTGGGAAGCTTGCGTTGAGAGATGCATAATCAACAGCTGCTAATGTAACCTAGAGGGCTTGAAATGGGATCTCCTGTAACCTAATGTCTAACTGCACTTACACATTAAGCCCGAGCTTTGACATTTGTTGGGGCAGCCAATGGAAGCCTTTTATAGGTCAGGCTAAGGTGTTCACTCATGGAGCTAACACGAGCTCCCAGGTGTCAGAGGAAGGAAGGGGTGGGGGTGGGGGGTAGGGGGGCAATCATTCAAGCCATGGTCTCCAAAGCACCACCATTAGAGTAGCAGGCTGACAGTCTAGCCCATGGGCTTTTCACCTTCACCAGTGTTAATACTGACTGTGAACATTACAGCAAACAAGTTCCTGGTTTCGGCCTTGTTTTAGGAACTGAGATGTACAGCTAGGTCTCTTTGCCACCACTGTTACACCCCAAAAAAGGTTATACCTGCATGAACAGACGATTTTGGTCACAAACATCGACATATAACCTTTTTATGTTGACCTTGGAAGCACAAAGTTGCCTATTAAAGGCTCCTTAATCGCACTACATAAAGAAAAGAGAGAAGATATGTTCATTTCAAACATCACCGTCACTGCCCTCATTTTCCATAAGTTCTTGATGTTGAAGATGCATCCATTAGATGGGACTAGAGGACAGCGTCAAAAGTTTCTGACAACAACAAACATGGTGATGGTGGAGGTCTTAATAATGTACCTTTTATTAGAGGTAGCGTTGTAGACAGTGGTGGTCTGTGAGGCCATTAAATTCGTAGTGACATGTGGACAGAGAATTATTTTCACTATATAATCGTTTCTATTTGTTCCGCTCTTTTTAAAATGTCTTAATCATGTTCTAACGTCATGTTTCGTTTGAGCTATGGTACACCACCCCCACGATTTCCAGTGGTACTGCTCCATTTTGTCCATATATGTAATCTTTCAGAAAACATGCACAACTACAACAGACTACATGAGCATGAGTATGGACAGAAGGCTTCTTCCATGTCCATATACATATGTGACATTGAGCATAAATGAGCCTTTACACATCCAGCAGACATGGAGAGTTATCAGCATTAATTTGTAGTCATGTTTCTGGCCACCAAGTCCAATATTTACTCCCTTTCACCACTGTTTTGGTCTCCATTAACCCCTGAGGGAAATAGCTGGCTCTTAAGCTCCTAAGTGCTCCACTCTGTTCACCAGCTAATTGCCAACTTTGTCTATCTTCTGTTTGGTGCTGAGCAGGAAGTGTACAGTGGGGTTTTTAAAGTTTCCTCATTGAAAACAGCTGCCTGTATGAGCTGAAAGACACTAAAGTTCCATAAAGCTAAGGAGAGCAAAGAGTTGGGTGATTATTACAGTCCTATTGATACTGGATTTTTTTTTTGTTTGTTTAGGATGATACTGATATCAATATTTGGATTTTTTTTTTTTAATGTGATTTGCTAGTCACTACAAAAGGCCCTTTCCAATGTGGCATTTTTAAAAATAATTTATATGTAAATAATTTTGTATCACCATGAAAGCTCAGGTGGGCAGTTTAATTTGGCATCATTAGGCAAAATCCCATATTAACCTTTGAGCATATTGTAATTCAGGCAGAATGAAAGAACACTAAACCTCTCAGGCTTCAGGCTTTAGAAAATCTAGCCTATGACGGAAGACTTTGGCCGATCACAGGCTATTTTCAGAGAGAGGGTGACAATTACTGTATGTCAGTCACTGCTCATTAACTGAGGTCAAACTGTCAAAGTGGGCAGCACTGATCAATGTTACTGCATTGCTGATTCACGCCTCTAATGTTTACAGAAACATATTTTAGTGTACTGTTTAGCTGTAAAATAAGAGTTTGTGATCCAGCTACCGTGTTAAAAACATTCAAGCCAAAATGAAGCACTGCCCACTGGCCGATGTAAAGTATCTCATTTCAAGGCTAAACAGTACACTAAAATATGTTTATGAAAACATCTGAGATGAGAAATAGGTAATGCAGTGACAGAATCTCAATTCATATTTGATCAGCGCTGCCTAGTTTGACAGTTTTAGTGCAGTTTACCAGCTGTGATTGACAGCTATGTTCAGTTCCCCGTCTCTGAGTGGTTGTTTTTGGTAATTCTTGCACATGCCATTAGGAGCACTATGAGGAAGCAGAGGAGCATGTTATTTTTGTTACAGATTATCTGCCTCATGTACTTCTGTCAGGATATAGAGACAGTAAAAAAAACATCACATTAGCTAAAAAAGTTCCCTACTTTAGCTTTAAGAGCTGGCAGCTATTATATCTGTATATTTATTGACATTTTCCAACAGAGAAGCTGCTGAGAAATGACACCGTCATTGCATCACCATTATAAACTGGCATGTCTTTAGTCCTTGTTAGTCACAGATTTCACTCTTAATTAGTGTGACATTTGACACCACTGAAAAACCTGGAATCTCTTCTCATTAAAATGCTGCACATTCAGGTTGCCTTATTGTTGTTGTCAGGTAAAAAAAATACTCTCCTTTTTTTCGTCAGATAATATTAATTTCACACAGGAACATACTTTATGTGAGTGAGTTTCATGAGTTACAGTATGTGCCCAGAATGTACCATTTGGAGACAATTTGCTCTCATCTGGAAATAGCGCCAGACTAATCATGATATACCTGATTTGGGACCAGGCTACATTTAAGAGGTTCAGCTGCTGTCAAGGTGAAAAGCTTTTCCATTCAGATCTTGGCAACACCTCGCACTTACTTTCCCACCGGGCCACCTCCATTATACTAACACTGTGGCTGTTCCGGACAGTAATGGCACAAATACAGTTTGATTAGAGACCAGTGAGATATGACCACTTTAAATTAATGAGTGTGCACAGCAGGGGCAGAAAGCATTGGTCCTGGTGGCTCTGCGGTGCTAATTCAGGCGAGCCTGACTCAGGTCGGCCGCGCCGCCAAACAGCCGGGCAGAACTGTTTGTTTTATGCTGTTTATTGAAATGAGTTATAAATCCTCCCCCTCGCTTCACAGGACTCGGATGGGGTTTAGCGGAGCGGGGAAGTAAAGATGATTGCTTTGTCGCAGGTTGGGTGCTCGTGAATGCCCTGTGCGGCGATTGACCTACAGTTCATGTAAAAATAAAATCACTTATTATACAAAACACAAGTTGTGTGAGGGTTATGGCAGGCATGAAAGCGAACATTTGTGAGATCTGAGCTGAGGAACAAGTGTAGATGTAGGTCTGTGTGGGGAGCATATTGGCCCTCGGGGAGATGATTATGAGGCCTGCGCGGTTTAAGTTGTAACAAGGCAGTATTGCATCTGCTGAGAGGTAGACATTACACTCACTGTGGTAAAACTGGGTGGAAGACATAAAGGTCAGACCTAAGTAGAAAGTAGGGCGCAGGCGAATTGCCTCCTCTTTCAGAATAGCCTGTGTATTGTAGAAATGGTTCGCTGGGAATTTTGATCCACTGGTAATAAGCCTCGCAAGCCTTTCTTCTTCAAGTCACCCTCTCGCTTTCAGGCTCTTTCTTCTTCCTCCATTTTTCTCGTGATTTTGCAACCCCCACATCTCTTTTTATAAACCACATAGTGAACATTTCTCCTTATGTTCCCCACTTGCATCACGATCCACCCAAGCCACGGACTATTTAGAAAGTCGGCATTTAATTTAGTCTCCCTGCATGTCCTGGTTCCCGTCTTTCTTTCCGGGCATCCTACTGTCTCATTGCTCCTTTGCTGTCGGCCTAATTGCCTTCTCAATACTTGTCACCCCTGCTGTGCCAGATCTAGTCTATCTGCATACCATGTGACTGTTTGTCTCAGTAGCTGCTAGTTCCTAATTACCAGTGTCCGTGTCTGTGTGAGTTTCTTTTGGACTGTGCGGCATGGCTTTTTTGAAACCCCTAAAGTCCGCCGGATGTGGTCCAGTTCTGGGCATATTGGGGCTGCCAAAGCCAATCGTGTTCCACTCAGTGCGTCTTTGTCAATCACACATCAGGGGGTGGCGTTTTGGACATTCAAACAAAATCAGGGTTGCCTATGGTGCCCAGTATGCTAGGTCGGGCACTGACCAGAGCTGTTTGTGTCTCAGGTCTGCATCATTTGTGAATAGAAATATTATAAATCCATTTTCATTTACACACATTTCATGTGTTTAGATGGCTAATATCACTGCACAGAACACACTAGTTCTATTTAGTTCTATTTTGATTTTTTAATATAACAGGCAGTCACTTCACAGTAATGCAAATGCTGGATGCTGTCCACACAAATCAATATAAATGCAATTTTGGCCATTTTTATTCATCATTTATATATGAATTTAAGGATTACTGTAAGTCTTCCTGTGTGATTGGTGATTTCTTAATATAAATAAACCCATTTAAAACCCATTGGCAGCGTTTTAGATGAACACCCACCAAGTGCCAAATGCTGCTTGATTCTCTGTTTGGTGAGTAAATCTCAGAAAGCCATCCGCCACACTGCTGGGTAAATGTTTGTACCAAAATAGTCCTGTGATAAGACACTATTGTTAGAGTCTTTACCACTTTTTGGTGTCATTTACAGGCGTGCAGCTGTGCTGCTCCTCTGCTGTCAGTGTCGCAGTTTGACACGCACACACACACAACCTATTTATTGCCTCCCACAAGGTAAATGACGGCACATTACAGCTTCACTCCTTCCGCTCTTACCTTTCACATTAAAAGCCTTGTACATAGGCTGCACTGCATCACTGCTTACCAGAGGGAACTTATTCACATGCTGAGGCTGTGGTGATGAGTTTATGAATATATTAAAAGCATTTTGCTTCATATTTTGCCCTAGCCTCCTCTTTAAGTTTATATTCAACATGATGCTGCGTTCAAATGAAATCAGGCAGACGGTAGACAGCAGACAGGAAACACCTTCTGGATGACAGAATGGCAGGACGGTAAAACAAAATGTACGTGACAATATGCTGAGCTGGTGGTACCATACTGTTGACAAAGAATGCAATTATATATATTAAATAAAACTGTTATTATTATCTTGTGTAATTTTTCTAGTAAAGGACGGCAATAAGTTTAAATACGTACACCACTATGTTCACTAAAATGATGCCTGGTTTGGTGTCCACTGTTTACCTGAGTCCATGAGAATGCAGCATAACACCTTACTATCTCAATATAATGAACTGAAACAGATATATATGTGACACAAAAAAGCAATTCATTATTATAGCCAGAGAAAAATGTGCGAGGCTGGTGGGTTTTTTTTTTCATCTACCAGTCCCCTAGCTGGTGAGAAAAGTTAATTTCAGACACTTGGCATTGGGTTACCTGAAAAAAGAATTCATGCTCACAAAGCTAAAAACATTTTGGAGATACACAGTGTTAGGACAGTATGAAATCTTTCTCACTGTAATTACAAACCAGTTTTTGTGTTTCTAAGCTTTTGGTAAAGTTTTTGTTTCTCTCTTAGGGGTTAATTACTGCTAGGGCTGGTATTATTACTGATATTATATTGATATTGTGATACGAGACTACATATTGTCTTTGATTTTGGACATGGTTATGTTATCAGTGGTGTCTTGTGGTGGTTTTAAAGGCTGCATCACAGTAACGTGATGAAATTTCTGAACTTACCAGACTGTTTTAGCTCTTCTATTATTTGCTTTTACCCATGTAGTCATTATATCCACATTTCTGATGATTATTTATCAAAAATCTCTTTGTGTAAATACTGTTGTTAAAGCACCAACAGTCAACCCTGCAGTTTCTTCACAATATTGATATTGAGGTATTTGGCCAACGATATTATTTCCTCATATCCAGCTCTAAAGACAGTAAGAGAAGACTTCTGTAACACTTACGGTGACACAAGACCCACAATGGATATACAGCGCAGCCGTGACGCCACCAAGCCAATTCTGATAGACATTCTGGGTAAGCCCCTTAGTGGGTGGGCGCCTCTGAAAGGCTTTACTGTCCCTCCCTCTGCCCTTCGCCTCATTGATTTACTATTATGCTTTCTCCAAGGTAAGGGAGAGTCCATTAAAGGGAACTTTCTATGCAGTGTGTATGCATAATGAAGCTTCCCATACTGTATGTATCTGGGTGCGCGTGCACGTGGGAGCGGATGGAAACCTTTCCCCTTACATCTGCACTTGTACGGCCATGAATCAGCGGCAAGTCGACTGTTAATGTAAAATCAATGTTCCAAATTAACCACAGGACCCTAGTCTCTGGTTTTTCAGCTCTTTTCCGGACAGGCTGTGCCCTTGGGCTGAGTGAGGGGGAACACACATGCTTCACTATTGAACGCTGTCGCACACCCACCTTCACTCACACACACGCAGAGTAGACAGGAACACACACTACACATAGAGAGATACATGCATTTGCAGACAGGAGCGTGTGCGCGTAATTTATCCGACAGTGTCCTCACAGAACATTAAGAAAAAAAAAACATACCCGGGCTCATTGGCATAATGCATGCATAACGCACCGCGCAGTGAAAGAGCACAGCTAGGTCCCCTTGTCTAATTCGCATAGTGCTGCATCTATTAAAATTAAGCCAAGGTATCCAGCTTAAGGCTGCCGCTGATAAGGTCAAAGGCGTAGCGAACATTCCAACACTCATTTCTCCCCCAACATAATCGCACTCACTCTCGACAAAAATCTGCATAATGTTCCATGTATAGCTGCTAGCCAAAATGAAAGAGGGAGGTGTGAGGGGAGGGGGGGGGGCTGGCAGGGGGAATGGAGCCAGCGGCATATCCCTCAAAGTCAGAGCCAAATTGAATCTGCAGGTGCAAATGTGGCATGTGTGCTGCCTCTAAGATGCGCAGCTATCTATATTTATATGAATAATATATGGCTGGTCAAGGGGCCACAAGCCTGCAGGGAATAAGTTCCTACGGCAGACGGAATCAATCATTATATGCCACTGAAATGCATTTATCGCTGGCTTGGACCTCTTTATTATGATTTCATGGGGTCTGATATGGGCTTTCTCTTTCTGTTTTCATTCTCTGCTACTCTTCCTCAGCTAAAACAGATGAAAGATACGGCACTTTCAAATGGCACCGCGGCTTTGCGTCTATCGAAAGGCTTAGCAGCCGAATGACTGCCTGATTTGGAGGCAGCCGTTGCTTTTTTATATGTGCATTTATGTGCATATTTCTGCACGTGTACGCACATAAAAGGGATGTGTGTCTGGGCATGCATGAAATCACTGCAGCTTCATCAATACACGAACACTTGGTTTGGTCTCATGATACGGCATCATCCAAGCTTTTCATTAGTGCACTGAGGGCCTATATGTATCAATCTGAATACAGAACAGATGGACGGCACAGCAGTAGCCCTTAGATGTCCTCCTTCTTCTCCGCTCATGTTTGAAACTGCAATATGGGCATATGTTCCTATCATGTCCAACTCTGATATGAATCTGCAGAATAGCAGACTAATTAGAGCTTAATAGCTTTGATTTTTTTGTGAGCATCAGTCTCAGTTCTTGTTTTCCAAACACCTGACATTAATCTATTACACGTGATCGTTTTTACAACACACTGTAGTTAGAGCGGCTCGGTTCCAGCGCAGTATTGTACCCAAACATGTGCTATCTAAAGACCTAAAATGCTAATGTAAAAGCAAATGTCACTGGATACAAAGAAGGTGTCACATCCCATTCTGACCTTTGATATGGACTGAACACCAAAATGTCATGGCTGCTGCCATCAAAGCATGTTTTGATCCTCAGCTTTTTTATTGTTTCCTTCCTTTCTTTCTCACTGTCTTCCAAGGTTCCTACAGCTTGATGAGGGTTAAATTTAAGACTTTCTAATGCCACTCAGAATTAAAGTTAAGACCAAATAAAACAATAAGCAACCAGCATTAATTACTTAGGGTTTGGGATAATTTCACCCAAATTATTGTAACATAAAACATGACTTTTTGGTGCCATGGCAGAGACGAGGGTAGAACTGGGTTGGGAAATTCCTGGCATTGCTGGCTGGTTGTCTTGCCTCAACTCCCATCACACCGAGCTTGATTTTTATTTTTTTTCCCCATGAAATAGACCAAGCCTTGGATGCAATGCCTAGTTTCAGTCGTACCAAAAAAACTTAGTAAAGTAGCCAATTTCCATTGACTTTGTACTACCCTGTGTTGTCCTGGGCAGTGGTTCCTACAGTAACTGGTGGGTCCCAGGTCCATTCTAAACGGACCTCAAGTGACTCGTAAACATGTCAAGTTTATTAAAAAAAAACACTTTATTTTGAAGTACAGTACATTTCTGTCACAAGCTTTTATTTGAAGTGCTGTTTCTTACTGTAGATTGAGTGAATAACGGACAGCTGTTTCTAGAGACAGCAAACTAGCTCAGCAACATGGCCAAACAAGTATGACGTTGAATATATTAAAACTTGTGGATCTTGAATTAATCACTAAGGATAATTTTGGCCCCCGTGGCTGGACCAGTTGGGAACCACCGGTCCAGGTTATAGCGAAAGCTAGCTAGCAGACAGTGGATTCTCTGCTCTGAGCATCCCTGCTGGAAACAAAACGCGAGTGTTGATGGTTCCACCATCCTGATGTGGTGACATTAAAAACGCATTTGGGAAATTATTAAAAAATAAAAAATCAATGTTACCAATTAGTATTAGATTTTACAACACAACGTAATAGGAAAAACTTTGCATGTCTTAGCATTTTTAAGACTTTTGAACAATATATCAACATATATACAACAGTTTGCATGATATCCTATGAATTAGCGACCCACAAATGACGTTACGTACTCAGCATAAATCACGTACTTACATTAACTTACGTAGCTTAATTACAGCAAGTAAAGTTACTGTGGTCAGGTTCATGTACATGAACATGGTGATGACGTACTTTTGAAGTTCACACAGTTCCAAACATCGGTCTCTTGGGTAAAGTCCTGAGTTTTATGGCTCATCCACTACCCAAACCTGCCTCCTTATCCCTGTCAATGGTCATGTGATCGCAATCTTCCCAAATACTTAGGTTTAACACAAACTACTAACTCATGATTACGCGTATATCCAAATTTTAGTGAGTTACTTTTCATAGAACAGTGCATGAGGACAGCCTATATTGAAGGATTGATTTAAGACATTTTAATACCACTTAAGGCCTTGTTTTTAGATTAACGCCCTTTCAGGTTCCGCAGGAACCGCGTTTGATATATTTTGGGTCTACTACAGTCTATCCACCAGATCCAAGAAAAGAAAAAAAACCATGCACATCACTCTCTTTCCCCCTGTTCCTTTTGCCCTCTGTCTGTGCTTATTCCATTTTAATGGGTGCCTGTGTTTGTTTGGGAACAGGATGCTATCAGAGAGCCTATGCTTGGCTGCACAGACTGATCCCCTGCAGCCGTCTTGTGAATATGTTTACATGCATTTCACTCAGGAGCCTCGATAGATTCCGGGGCATCTTGTTACCGCCATTATGGAAAAAAGATCTTGAGATTAATTAGATTTCGATGGAACGATAGTGTAGCCTTCCTGAACTCCACTTTGACTCTGAACTGGTTGTAGCGTTTGGCGCCCACACATCCTCTCACCTCACAGGAACCTGCTGCCCTCTGCCTATAGAGAAATGAATATGGAACACCCACACCGTGCTGCCTATCATGTTCTTCCAAGCCTCCACAAGGCCACTGCAAGCACAATACCTTTTCCACACACACATCCGCCCCCCCCCACCTCACTGTTCACACGCAGATCAATAGGCAATTCGCAAAGCCGCTCACTTTAAGTGTATGACTTAGTGAGGACATGTAATATTGATTTGTTTTGAACAAATGTGACCAAATTAATAAAGGAACCCATTACTGCTTTGCTTTACTGTTTTTATCACCACGAGGGAAGGAACTACAACATGGTCTCAACGCTAAGACACGAGCACATACTTAAACCTCTCAGGACTCTATTTTTACAAGATATGAAATCACAACCGCCATCATCCCACGTCCGCAGGAAAACCCTTCATAAACATTTGCTCTCAAGGATCACTTGTGAAAAGCTGATGGCCATACATGGCAATATAAGCTACACTTGGCCTCGGCTGGACCAGCAGGTAGTCACATCATTCGAAGCGGGAACAATACATGTTGTGAGGGCCGAGGTTTTTCTCAGCGTGCCACGGTGTGTCTGATGTGAGGGCATGATGGCTTTCATGTGGCATTTGACTCGGTGTTTCATATCGAGCAGCTGCTTCTGGGTGAGTCATTCGCACCATGGAGGCCACAATCTATTGTATCCATCACCGGGGAACGAGCGCACACACACTACCATGCATGCACACACACATCCACACAGAAGATTACAGCAATCAGATTCAGCAGCCCCCTTGGTGAAAATCACATTTGTCATTATCGGCCATTATCTGTTTATCTGCCTTTGAAATATTCATGAGTAATGTGTCTGCTGGATGACATACATTTTGGACAGAAGGGAGGGTGTGAGAGATAAAATGGGAGGGAGAGGGGGGAGAGATGCCCCAATGCAGTTAAGGGATTAGTGAATACCTTCCCTCTCCCTCTTTTTCTCTCCAGCTGGATCCCTGGATGTGTGGGTGTACTGGCACAAGCAGGTGAAGTGATGATGGTGAATGTGCTCGAAGATGCCTCTCAGTGGCTGTGTGTTAATTACACAAAAAGCCCTGGATGCAACGTGCCGAGATGGCGGTAAAAGCAAAGAATCCTCTCTGCGCACCAGTTGGAGTGTGTGTGTGTCCTGTGTTAAAAAGACACCCGGGTATGTACTTTCGTGGCATGTGTCGGTAACGACTTCTGTGTTTGCAACAGGAACGGAGAGGAAAGGAGAGAGTGAGGAGGAGGAGGAAGGGGGGAGGATGAGGAGGAGGGGGGGTGGCCACCATTCTGTGGATTTCTTCGAGACGTGTCTGGTGTGCGCTCACTAAGCAGGACCTGGGGACATGAAAACTGCCAGTCCATCACTCTGCACACACACACGCACGCACACACACAAACACACGTCAATTTCCCTGAATTGATTAATGTTTTTTGAAGCCTGAACACTGTCCGTCATAAATCCGGTCTGGTTGAGGCGCATCCTACATAGTTGCGCAAAAGCGCGTCTCCACGTCAAGTGAAGGTTCGAGGCCAGTCATCAGCATAATTATCCTGCAATGTTTCCCCTAATTTCTGCAATCACGCATGACTGCTTGGTGTTTAGAAAGCGAAATGATTTCAATCACAACACTACGTGTCCGTTTAAACACCGCCGAATCACTGGATTCAGGCGTTTTTCATTAACTTGGAAAATGCGTTGCGCAGATGCAACCGTGCGACATGTACGCTGTGAAATGACAGAGACACATTTGAGGAGTAAAACAGAGTAAACTTACCCGATTTGACCATGATAGCCCTCGAAGCAGTATGTGTCTATATTCCCATCAAGTGCGCCGCTCCAATGACGAGCGAGCCCCAGCGCGCAACATAAAGCCAGTCAACAATGTGTGGTCTTCTTATTTTACGCAGCTGTTGAGAATTCAGTTCTTCCACAGCGAAACGCTTCTGCGTGAAGAGGGGAAACGAAAAAATACAGCGAAGTCCAAAAAGCAGGTTGTCGAGAGTGTGGAGAGAGATTCATGTGTTCCCTGTGCCCTTCCCTTCCAGTCTTCACAGCGGCTGTTAAGGGCGCATCTCTCCCCTCGATCAAGTGTCAGGCGGACCACATAGATGCGCCGCCGTCTCCTCAGCAGTCATTAATATCAGAACAAACCCCGGCTCTCCAGAGGACAGCCAATAGCGTCAGAGAAGCAGGCGAGGTGCTCGCAGCATCCCTGCTCTGGTTGGCTGCGAGGAGCCGTCAGTCATATCCCAGAAGCCTGTTCTCATCTATGTCTTCTTCTGTTGGAGGTGAAGCACGCTGCAAAAAATATCCATATTAACAACATTCTGCTTATGAAATGTAAAAAGCGTTGACATAAGAAACAAAAATATTACATAGCTTTAACTACTTGCTGACAATGTGCAGGAAGGGCAGTAAGACTCCATAATGACCTGTCCACTGTGTGGAGGCTCATCCTGGCACTTGACCTAAGAAAAAATGAGGTTGCACTAACTATTAGGAAAGCCCTGAGTAGGCTCAGGGATGCAAAGATACTAAGCTTTGTTCTAACTACTACTTAAATCATTAGGGGCTTGACTTATTAAAGCCCTTAAAATTGTTTGAACCCAATGACATGTAATACAACCAAACAGAATCCATCAACAACATTAAACAATGAAAGGTTCAAGGGGTCAAACACATTTGTTGTAACAAAGCAATACTACACTATAAAAATATCTGAATACAAGTTGGAGTCATGGACTGAAATTTGTCTGCAAATAGTTTTCGCAAAATGTATTTACAGTATCAATCAATGCCCCTGTGAGTGTTATATCCTACTTTATATTGCCTTTTTGTAATTTACATGTATGTAACATTTACATCAGTAAGAGTAGCAATACCACACATATATATTAGATTATTATTACTGATGCATCAACATCTAAATGGCATCTTACTCTTGTAGTTGGTTAAGGTAGAGTTAATTCAAACTATTTTATATACTGCTGAGGATGTATTTGAAAATCCCATGGCATGTGTCGTTGTAACCTTAAGTTGTATAGAAACTAATAACTGTCAAATAAATGCAGTGGAGTAAAAGGTACCATTATTCCCTCAGAATTGTAGTACAGTGGGAGTATAAAGAAACATGAAATGGAGATACTCAAGCAAAGTACCTAAAAGGTCCTTAAAATGTTTATGTAAGTTCAGGATTTAGAGTAAATATATTTAGTTAATCCCACCTGGGTTGAAATTACTGACACTTTGTAAAGGCAGGTATTGCTTTTGTGTGCTCAGAGATCTGTCGTGTTCAGAACTGTTTGTTAAGTGTTCATGTAGTTTTGCATGAAAGGGACACAACTTGATGTGAAAATGTGTGCACACTGTAACTGCTGTCCATTGATTAAACATGGTGTCTTTTGTAGCCAGGGGAGCTAAATCATACCATCCCTGCATTTTGATAACACATTGTCTCAATACATAACAATAAAAGGATGAACTGACCATGGCAAAACCATCCAATTACCAACAAAAATGAAGGCATTGTATATTTCTGTAAGCCACTGATACATTACATTTTTATGCGATTTTGTAATGGATACATTGAATATTTTGTTTCAGCAGTGCTGTGATTAACATGTGGTTCAGTCTAGGCATAAAAAAATGCTTGCTTATGGTTAGAAAAGGTCATGTTTTGGCTTAGAATACTCACGTCTTGTGGCACTATCCCAGCTGGAAATGCAGTGATACTTGGGTAGAGACAACCACTTTTTGTGGCACTATCCAAGCTGGAAATGCAGCAATATTTTGGTGAAAACAACCACTTTTTGTGGCACTATCCCAGCTGGAAATGCAGCAATATTTTCATGAAAACAACTGCTTTTTGTGGCACTATCCTAGCTTGAAATGCAGCAATATTTTCATGAAAACAACCACTTTTTGTGGCACTATCCTGGCTGGAAATGATGTGATATTTGGGTAAAACCTATTTTTTTCTGTGGCTCTATCCCAGCTGGAAATGCAGCAATATTTTGGTGAAAACAACCACTTTTTGTGGCACTATCCCAACTGGAAATGCAGCAATATTTTGGTGAAAACAACGACTTTTTGTGGCACTATCCCAACTGGAAATGCAGCAATATTTTGGTGAAAACAACCACTTTTTGTGGCACTATCCCGCTGGAAATGCAGCAATATTTTCATGAAAACAACCGCTTTTTGTGGCACTATCTCCA
The DNA here is from genome assembly GCA_019142605.1 of Cephalopholis sonnerati. NCBI lineage: Eukaryota > Metazoa > Chordata > Actinopteri > Perciformes > Serranidae > Cephalopholis > Cephalopholis sonnerati. The sequence continues at coordinate 23,982,548 of JAGQAX010000022.1, read as the reverse complement.
GCTGGAAATGCAGCAATATTTTCATGAAAACAACCACTTTTTGTGGCACTATCCCAGCTGGAAATGCAGCAATATTTTCATGAAAACAACCACATTTTGTGGCGCTATCCTAGCTTGAAATGCAGCAATATTTTCATGAAAACAACCACTTTTTGTGGCACTATCCTGGCTGGAAATGAAGTGATATTTGGGTAAAACCTATTTTTTTCTGTGGCTCTATCCCAGCTGGAAATGCAGCAATATTTTGGTGAAAACAACCACTTTTTGTGGCACTATGCTGGCTGGAAATTCAACGATACTTGACCTCTTTTTGTGGCACTATCCTGGCTGGAAATTAAGTGATATTTGGGTAAAAACATTTTTTTGTGGCTCTATCCCAGCTGGAAATGCAGTGATATTTTAGTAAAAACAACCACTTTTTGTGGCACTATCCCTGGTGGAAAAACGACAACGAGTCACAACAAAACACCCACCATTGGTGGCTAAAAAGCTGCCGGAAACAAAGCAGTGACTCTAAAACACAACTGGTTTTGTTGTTTGGTGATGTTGAGCAGCGTTCTGTGGTGGTCTGCAGCATTGCAGGCATCTTGCCCAGCATTGCTGCCATCCACTGTCCCCTCCACTTCTTGATGGCAGTCAGCTCATATACTCCTTCACTTCTGAAATACTGATTTGATAGGTATCAAACACACAAATGTATTGGTGGATTGCAGAAACGTACAATGCCAACATTTTCTTGTGGCAACTGATATGTTTTTCCAAGAATAAGTTTAGTTACCTGCATTATAAATTAACATCTTCTCTCTCAGTGAAAAATCCAGAATCTATAAATATATATAAGTTTAACTGCTTGACACAAAATGTCTCTTAATTCCAGTGTGCACATTGGAGGTGTCAAATTTCCACATCACACTTGTGTATGTTACAAATTGAACTATATTTGGCTTCCAGACTATTTTTTAAGTGTCACAAAATCCTGCTTGTATGAACACTTTAAACTGATACTCAAGGTGAGCACAGAGAAGCTTTCTTTCAGCTGCCAATCTGTACACACATCAGTTTAACAAGAAATGTAAAATAAAGCAGTTTAACATTATATTCTGATTTGCCACCACTCCACTGATGCTGCGTCGCTTGCTGCAGCAGTCGGAGTTGAATTCATGGTTAACTGTAGCTGCCCGGCCAGCCGCTTTCCGTGTGCAAGTGCATTTGAGATGGACATTTTTTGCAGTGCAGGGGGAATGAGGAAGAAGGCGCAGGCAGGGAAGAAAATGGATATCTGTACCTATTAGCTCCAGAGCTCCCGTCTCAGATCCCAGGAGGATTTCTAACACAATGTTCTACAAACTGATGTTCCTGGAGGTCGAGCAGGGTTATCCGCAGCCTCGGAGAAAGAGACGTACTTCATCTGACAGCCCAAAGGGTTCTGATCCAAGGACTGTACTGCCTGAGACTGTTAGGCTGGTTGGAAGTCTTAATATATACAACCTTACCGTGCGTGTTTGTGTTCTTTTATCTGTTTGGTGTCATTCACGTTTCTGTAAAGCCTCAGGGAGTTAAGGGAGTTTTGCTGGGTCAGCACCCCCTTAAGTTCCCCTTTGATTCTTCAGTAGAAATTATTCAAATTTCATGTAAATTGCATGAAAGAATTTATTTTGAAAGTTTACTCACAAGTGGATGACCTCTATGAATAAAAATAATGCCATGGAACTATTTAGACAGTTTTCTTTAATTGGATGCAGAGGATTTTGCCGTGCCCCAGGTGCTGCTCACTCAAACTGTAGTAATTATGCAATTTTTTAGATACTTCCCATATGTTCCCCTTCCTTTGCTTGTTTCACATTTTCCATAGTGCTGCTCGAGATTTGTGTTGTCTGTAGATTTGGAAACCCCCCTCTTCTGTGATCATGGGACAAATGCCCTTTCCAGGGACCCCAGCTCTGCCTTATGGTACAATAAAATGTGGTGAGCCTAGAGAGAAGTTGTAGTCTGTATGTTCTCATGTTCATCGTATTACGTGACTATGTTCACCGATGTTTAATGAGTGAGCCTTGTCTCATTAAGAGTCATTCAGTCAATATCAGCTGAAGTTGTCCATTTTTCAGCCTTTTATTGTTGCACTTGTGTGCCAGCTTCACTAACAGGATGATCGGCTACCTGACAGGGTGACACATTTGTTTTCATGAACATGTACGTTATAAATCAACAAAACACACACATAAACACAGATTTTACAGTTGTCAGATTTATTGTAAATCCTGATTAGAAAAAAAATATGTGAGAGCTGAGTCACCTGTTTTTTTCCTTCCTTAAAAATGGTGAGTTGCCTTTGTGTTAATTTCTAAATCATCTATATTGGTATCTTTAAACAGCCCAGTCACCAGAAGGAAATGTTTGCATTGTGTATTTCTGCTAACCATCGATACGTTGCATTAGTGTGTTTCATGTACATGTCATGTCAACCTTTCTTAAGTGATGTAGTTCTAACCAAAGCTGGTATTTCAAGTCAAAACTGGGGCTATCAAAATAAGGCATTTATTTTGATTAATTAGTTACAGAAAAAATAATGCATAAAAAAAAATTAACATGGCATTCCGTGGTGCCCTTTGACCCAGTCCGTCATTAAAGGCCACGGTGGCTTTGTCACATGATGGAGGCAGACAAGATGACACTGCTTGGCCCTGTAAATGGAACATTTACATTTTAAAAACGCCCAGATGGAACTGTTGATAGGAGCACTGTTCTCTGCAGTTTCTGCAGGAGGGAATTTTTGTACCACCGGAGTACTTCATGCCCAAAATATCACCTCAACACAAAGCATTTAGCAGCAAACTGGAGCTCTGAGCTAGCACATCCTCTGATGCTAGCGCTACCAGCCAGCCTTGTCAAGCCACAGTCGACCAGGCGTTGAGACACAAACTGAGTAAGTCTATATTCCCTAACTCCCTTGCAAAATGGATTGCAATGGACTGCAGACCAGTTTCGGTGGTAGAGGACACGGGGACAATTGTGTCCAAAAAAAAATTGATGTATGTAATTAATTAGATCAATTTCTTTAATTGCTTGACAGCCCTGGTCAAAACAATGGAATGTACCAATGGAAAGTCAATTAAGATCCTTTGTTGTGGTGGACACACAAATTCCTGGGTTTAATGATATCACGCAACGGACATTGGTTAATGTTATGACCCCATGGGTAGTATAAAGAAAAGGATAGTCCTTGTAGGGTGGATGGGTCAACAAATATCAGACTTTCATCTGTTCCATCCTGTATGTAACAAAAGGTTATTTTAACTGAAAACATATTTTTTATGAAACCTAACTAAGTTGTTTTGGTGCCTAAACCACCACATGATGCCACCCTACTTTCACTTGAAAAAAATAGTAACTATTTCAGGAGCAGAGTGGGAAGTGACGTGACGTAGCAGTAGTGATGAAATCAGTGTAATGTTGCACAAATGTCAAATAAGCCCTTATAGGGATCGGCAGAAGCGGCAGAAGGGGGCAGGTGTTCACATCCTGGGGTCAAAGTTGCGTTCTTCAAATAACAACATAGCCCAGCATGCTAGTACATGTAGCATGCTATGCTAGTGACTTATGTAACGTGACGTATATGTTGACATCACATGACATACATCGAATTGAAAACCACAATGCTTTTCCTAAACCTTAGTTTAGAGAGTTCAGAGGTTGTTGTTATTTCACATATCTCTGTGAAATAATGTTGTTCATAGTGTTCTTTATTGATGCCTGTTTTTGTAATTCTGCCTTTCATTAACTAGAAGTCCAGTTATACATTTAATCATGAATCTTTTTCTGATGCTCCCTGTCATACTGTGTTCCAAATACCTGGGCCGTTATGGACATGAGCTGCATTATACCATACACAACATGGCTGGACACGCACAGAGAAAAGAGTAGCATCCACAGAAGCTAAAGGCAAAGTTTTACTCAAAAACCAAATGTGTAGCCAGTTATAAACACTTCTGTCTTCTGAAGTGGTCAGACAGTACGTGACACACTACTGAGTGCGCAGACTAAAGCACCTCTTATTTGTGAATGACCTCTTTTTTTAAAAAAGGGAAATATAATTTGTTTTATAGCTTTTAGATTCATGAAGGAAAAGGCAAGATGTTTTTTCAACCTAAACATTTTCCCTGAACTGATGTCTCTGTTGCATCAGTTTGCTCTTTGATCCGTTGTCAGGTGAGTACAAACAGAGAATCCATTAACAACAGTTTTAAAACAACCTTGTGTCTTGTTTTGCATTCCTGTTATTGTACGCTTGTGTTTAATGAGAAGAATGTGACAAAAGAACTCAACCTATTTACCTAACAGGAAGTTCTGTAGTTGTTTGAGTTGGATAATGAATTTTAGTTTGTGTCATGTCTTAAACCTGCATGCATTTTTATAGTTTAAAGTCAATTCTTGTGTTTCTTTTCTTCTCTCAAAGAAGGTAAATATATGCAGAGAACTGCCCATTGTTTCAACGGCCCAATATGCCAAAGCCCTGGTAGTACGAACAATGTTCAAGTGGACCGAAAGCCTTTTTTCTCTCACAGCCTGTTAATCCACAAACAAGTCCCGTTCCTCCAAAAATACACAATCCCTGCAGTTAGACAACCAAGTGGCCAGAAATGTACAATGTTTGCGTTGTGCATTTCTCTAAACCCCGGATATGTTACATTTGTCATCAACACTGTGGCGAATGTTGGTGAAGATTCTCATTCATCCAGGTCATGGTAATCTTAAGTGTTTTTAATAGGCAACTGAGCTTGCTTTACTTTCATGAAGTTTCACCTCTCATCCAAAAGGCCTCTTCAGCAGGAACTGAAGAAGCATCTTGGATGAGAGGTGAAACATCTTCAAGAAACTCAAGCACATCCAGTTGCCTACAATATAGCACTTGAGACTAGATGCGTTGAATGTGTGTTTAGATGAAGGCACAAAAAATGCTCAGTTATGGTTAGTATTTTATCAGGTTTGGCTTAAAAGAAAAAAAAATTAGTGGCACAATAGTTGCTGGAAATCAGGGACTGGGTTGATTAAAACACTGGGAAATGCTACAAAACGTAGGTTAAAACATCCCGGACCACTGGGATTGGTGGCTCACAGCTGCTGGGAAACGCTGTGAAGGGTAGGTAGAAAGAACCTGGGATCGGTGGCTTAAATATTGCGGAGAAACACCATGAAGTGTCAGTAGAAAGAACCTGGGATCGGTGGCTCAAATACTGCTGAGAAACGACACGAAGGGTCAGTAGAAAGAACCTGGGATCGGTGGCTTAAATACTGCTGAGAAACGCCATGAAGGGTCAGTAGAAAGCACCTGGGATCGGTGGCTCAAATACTGCTGAGAAACACCATGAAGGGTCAGTAGAAAGCACCTGGGATCGGTGGCTCAAATCCTGCTGAGAAACGACACGAAGGGTCAGTAGAAAGCACCTGGGATCGGTGGCTCAAATACTGCTGAGAAACACCATGAAGTGTCAGTAGAGAGAACCTGGGATCGGTGGCTCAAATCCTGCTGAGAAACGACACGAAGGGTCAGTAGAAAGCACCTGAGATCGGTGGCTCAAATCCTGCTGAGAAACAACACGAAGGGTCAGTAGAAAGAACCTGGGATCGGTGGCTTAAATACTGCTGAGAAAAGCCATGAAAGGTCAGTAGAGAGCACCTGGGATCGGTGGCTCAAATGCTGCTGAGAAACACTGTTAAGGGTCACTAGAAACATCCAGGATGGTTGGTTCATACGCCAACTGAAACTAACTGCAGGGAGTTTGTATATTCCGAGAAATGGGACTTCTGAGCGCTTGGTGTTTGTTTTTGGGATAACTGGCTGAAATGGGCTCTGAGTCAAATGAAACATTTTTGGACTAATGGGGCTTTGTAATCTTCTGCCGTCTCAACAATGGCATGGCACCAATATGCACACGAGGAACATTAGTACAAGTCATGGCAACACCTGAACACCGCTTCATTTTATTCAAGTGTGGAATATAGTCACAGACACAGACATGGAAAAACACTCTCGCATGTGGGCTGTCTGTGTGTTTAACCTTGTGCACAGTGAATCCCTTCTTACACAAGATTCTACAATGCTTGATAAATAGGCTCTGAATATTTTAAGTATCTAAGTTTTGTTTACTGTTCCTGAAATCCAGAGTGTATAACCCTTACATGTAGTGTATATTATGACAAAATGTAGCTGCAATAATAAATTATCATATCTTAACATCTTTTACTTTTCCATACTTGCGAAGAACAAAGCCTCTTTTGGATGTTCGGGATGACTGGGGCAGCAGTGGCACCATACCCAGAGCTGATTCTGCATTTTTGCCTCGAACCTTCATTGTATAAGTTGACCGCGGTGACTTCACACCTCATGAAGCCAGTCAAGGGTGCACTCAGTGCATCATAAAACCCCTCCAACACAGCTTGGCAGTGTCAAGGAGGAGTTAGGATCTCACATAGACAAAAAAAAAAGCAGGATATCACCCCGCTGTGAAAAATCTGCATCACATTTACTGTAATGAAACATTATTTTGGAGGGGAGGGAGCTTCCTGTGAGAGAGAAGGCCCGAGGTGTTTACAGTGTGAGTTATGTTCTCGCTCATTCTTGTTTATTGCAGGGTTTGGGGAATATTCTGAAGGCGTTTCATGGTGACATTTTGTGATGTGTTCCGCAGGGGGAGAAAAGGCCGCAGAGGGCAGTAGAATTTATTGACTGAATTTCACAGTTATAAATGGGTCTTTTACAAGTGACATAAAGAAAATGATCTGTTCTCCGCTCAGGCGGTGGAGATCTGTAAACTTGTTCTGTGTACTGCCAGCAGTCATGGCTCTTGTATTGAATAAAGTTTCATTCAATAGACTATAACTTTGCTTTTGATAAATATTGTGCGTAGAATCGAAGAGGAATGGAAAGTATTTAAAGCACCTGAATACTTCCTTTCACACAAACCTTTAGCCGCTGCATATATTCTGTCTTCCAGCAATATGTTCATTCTCCTAAGGCACTGTATGAACAGCCCTCATTTGCATTTTTGCATGTAGCTCGAGCTGTGTTCACTATCATTGTCTTATGTGTTTTGTAAAAACCTTAGGCTCCCATTCTGCTCTGAAGACAGTCTGTGGGGAGATCTCCAGAAGAATAATCGTCTCTAGAGAAAAGCTGTATACAAAGAGACCACTGTCTGTGCTGCTCAGTGTTACTCAAACAATACATATCCCTCACAAAACCACCCCAAGGCTTTAATGTCTTTCCTCAGACTGCTGCGGTCTGAAAAAGACAGCTGCATTGCACACTGCAAAAACGCACTGTTTAGAAATCAAATTTTTAGTTTTCCGCTGAAAGTTATTTCAGCAAATAAAAATCTTGCTGGTGCAGGAAGGAGATGGTCTAAAGTGAAGCTCAAAGTAAAGTCAAATTCAAAGAATCAGGTTGCTTTTTACAGGAAGCAAGAGATTTAGTGTGAACCAATGGCACTTTTTTTTTTGTTTTACCAAAAAAAAAAGGTGGAAGAAGTACTTGCGTTCCTTAGTTAAAGGGACAGTTCACCCCCAAATCAAAAATACATACTTTTTCTCTCATCCATAGTGCTACTTATCCATCTAGATTGTTTTGATGTGAGTTGCAGAGTGTTGGAGATATTGGCCTTAGAGATGCCTGTCTTGTGTCCAATATAATAGAACTAGATGGCACTCAGCTTGTGGTGCTTCAAGCACCAAAAAATACATTTGGAAAGATTCAGCAGCAGTGTTGCTTTTCTGAAATCATGACCTGTTTATGCCTGATTGATGGACGGGCACTGGCCACTTTTGATGAGTGACGCTCAATGGAAATGACACTTTCCTTTGATGTCATGCACCTGGAGAATGTCTTTATGTCACAAACACCATCATATTTTGTAAAGCAATGTGATTGGGTAGCCCCTCTGACTCATCTTTTTGTGTCACAGCATGAGAAACATAGGGTCAGATCTGGTTGAACAGATTATCAAAACAGTTGTCAGACATCTGAAAATACCAAAAGTGCATTGCCTCGTTGCCAGTTTGTTGGACGAAAACATTTTCATCCTGTGTCTCTCTTATTTTGTTTGATGGACACTGACCACCCCTTTTTCTTGCATTCTTGTTGTCTTCTCAGTAGATGAAGTTTAAAATCTCACTGTTTTTATCAACTCCCTCTGTTGTCAAAATGCAAAGGAATACAAAGTAGCACAAATACAGAAACAAAACAAAGCTGTTAGAAGGACATATACACTGATCGGGATGATGTAATGTAACTATACAAGCCAGCTGGAGGAAAGTGTCTGGTTACCATAAGGACCAGAGCAGCTCCTTAATTTCTGTCCCTCAGCCCTCATTAAAAATGTCAAGCACCCTACCGTAAATCAGGCTTTGTTTAAGATAATCCACAGACCTTTTTGTGAGCATTTTCATGTAGGAACTATTCTCTTCCTACCAAACAACATCCCCTAACCGTATCACTGCGCAGAAGGAAGTGTACATGCTCACCTAGCACCACAGAGCTAGCTAACGTTACAGCTCAGCCGAGGAGGACACCATTAATGTTTACATTTTGAACTGTCACGAGCACGATCTTCTCGTCCATGAGTAGATGCACAACTCCCTCTGCACAGTGATACAGTTGGCAGGTGTAAATAGTTCCTACATGAAACTGCTCACAACAAGGTATCTGTATTGTCTTGATTAACTGGGTCATGATTTCTGGAGAGTCTTGCTGTTGAGTTTTTCAAATGTATTTTTTGGCACTTTAAGCACCACAAGCAAAGTGCCATCTAGTTCCATTATATTAAAGAGAAGGCAGACATCTCTATGGCCAATATCTCCAACACTTGACAACTCACACAAAAACAATCCAGATAGATAAATAGTACTACAGGTAAGAGGGAATATATCTATTTTTGATGTGGGAGTGAACCGTTCCTTTAAGTATAAGTGGTGATACCATGCTCTGAAAACTTCATTATAGCATGCATTCAAATTTTTAGGCAAACGTACAGGCATATTATCAGCAAAACATTCTTGAAGAATCAAAACCTTACAGTACCTAATTTATTCTAACTATACAAATTGTAGTAAACCATGCTTCTACTGAATGACACGTCTATTCAAAGATTTGCCTTCTGTAACCTTTAGCTCATTAAGCTTAATTTCTAGATTTTCTTTTACATTTGATCAAAACTTTGGTGCTACAAGCAGTCAGTGTTTTGTTACATTTGCCCTGAACCTGACAGAGATCACCTGTGTGGGCAGCACTGTTTAGACTTGTATTTTCGGTTAATGAGGTTTGTCAGCGGCACTGTTTCCTTTGTCTGTTTAACCATTGTGGCTGTTGCTGTGTACACTCTCCACCTAGGTTTTCTTTTTGTATTTTAAACAAACAACCTCCTGTGCATCAGAGACAACATGCTGCTTGTTAAGCAGAGCAAATGTAAAAGTTTGTTGTACATTGAGTCACTGCTACCTACAGCGTTATATCAATCAGTGGCGGAAATGAAAATATTGCACCACTGAGTTGTAATTCATCAATATTCTCCAGTGCTGGAGGCCTTTAAGGATCACACCGATCACGTTCCCTTGAAGATGCCATTCTTAGCTCTGATTCCAAATCTATTTCTAGCTAATCACACCCACTACAATGGCAGTGACGTCAAGCATTATCCCTCATGGGTGCTTCTTTAAATAATAGTTGAGACTCGCAGTGCAGGTTTGGGCTCACAGCGTCTATCTGTGTAAAACAGAACAGGCAGCCTGTGTCTTGGTTAAAGCCCCGAAGAAATGACAAACCTGGACTCTAAAATGCAGGTCTCAAAATTCCAATTATGCTTTTATTCTCTTGGAATTTGCTTCGCATGTGCTGAGAATAAAAGGAAACAGAGATACAGATATATCTCGGGCCTGTTTAGCTGTTGTTTTTTTTTTGCTTGTTTCTGTATCATGCTGTGCCTGATTGAATTAAACCTAGTGCCCTTTATAAACAACTGAGGGAAATTGTATTTTCTTCCTGATAATCATACTTCCGTGATGGATGATATAAGAATACCCCCACAAGTAATGGCCCTGAATGGGTTCAGAAACAGCATGCTGTCTGCGATATTACGCATAATCTGTTTCATGTTGGAAGCTTTAAAAAATACCTCCTGCTACTGTATGTAAATAAGTACATTTCATAACGAGATGTATAGATAGAAAATAAGCCTATTTGCTTTACCTCCTGTGGCGATGAAATGCCAAACATCACTTACACTTTACCAATTTGCATCACGTTCATAGTACACGCAAGTCGACATCTCTAATGATAAAATGGACAAATGCTTGGAGTCCGCATGCTGGATCCTGAGTGAGTCATTATGCCACAGTATGTGATGACCTACTTCACATTAAAAGACTATCTGGCTGTTGTGCGGCAGGCCAATTTACTTCATAATGATGGCAGAGGAAGAGAGAGTGACAGGGAGCAAAAGAACGAGAGAGAGAGTGAGAGACTTGTCATGTTCGCTGCACAGACCTTGTTCTTCTAAAGCAGTCATAATGCTTCAGTTGCGCCCACACACCTCTCTGAACCTCCCACACACGCATGCACACACACAGATGCACATACACTTCACAGCCTGAGGCACGATCTCCTAGTGTGGTCAAAAAAAAAAAAAAGCCCAGAGAGTACTTCAAGTGCTAATCAATATGCAGAAGATTTTCAAAATTTAGTCAAACAGCTTCCTCAAAAACTCACTTATGTGGTCAGTTTCTTGGCTAATTGACCATTTGTTAAGCCTCAGCCTCCCTTAGTTATGGTTGCTATGCCTGTCGTTTTTTCTGGCACGACACAAATGCAGTTTACAAAGATAACTGTGGAGGATGTACAACTCAAAACTCTTTGTATTTTTGTAACAATGGGTCTTTGATTTCAGACAGAGAGAGACAAAAGCAGGTTTCTCATTTCTAGCCAGTGACCGTCAATTTTGCTGCCTAAAATATCAACTGTTACTGGCAGGTATTATCAGCTGTAGCTAGCTAGCTAATTAAGCTAATATCAGCTTCATTAGTTGGTAGAAAATGCTGTCTACGACTAACTTTTTAATGTTTCCACTTGACTCGTATCAAAACGCTCTTAAATATATGGCTACATACATGGCATCATGGTAAAAGACTGAAGATAAAGCTGCAGAGCCCAGGTAAAAAGACAGCATAGAAAAGGCATGGAGATAAAGAAGCAGCATTGTGCTTATATTGCAGTGTAGAGCTCTAAGTATGATGAGAAAAATATAACATTGCTGTTATTTCCTTTTAACATAACCATGTTTGGTTCAAGCCCCTAGGACCAGAACTGGGCTACGAGCCACTTTAACATAGTCGCCAAACCATGGATGTATGAAGAGAACTGAACACAGTGTTGGTCATTTGGTCGGTGTTGGTCACTGGGGTAGCACGGTGGTGCAGTGGTTAGCATTGTCGCCTAACAACAAGAGGTTCAAAGTTCCTGGTGTGAACCCAGGGTGGAGGGTTCAAACTCAGGGTGGGGGAGCCCTTCTGTGCGGAGTTTGCAAGTTCTCCCTGTGCCAGGGTGGGTTTTCTCCAGGTACTCCGGCTTCCTCCCACAGTCCAAAGACATGCAGGTTAACTGGTGACTCTAAATTGCCTGTAGGTGTGAATGTGAGTGTGAATGGTTGTCTGTCTCTGTTTCAGTCATGCGATAGTTTGGTGTAACCCGCCTCTCGCCCAGTGCCAGCTGGGATAGGCTCCAGCCCCCCCGCGACCCCTAACAGGATAAGCGGTTACGGAAAATGAATGTTATTTTCTTCTAACGTAACCATGTTTGGCTCAAGCCCCCACGACCAGAGCTGGGCTGTGAGGCCATTGTGGCCAAGGCATAGATGTATAAAGAGAATTCAATACAACATTGGTCATTTCTATCAAAGTTGCTCAATGGTGCATGAAGCCAAAAAGGTTTAACTTCCTGGGTTTAAAATTTCCCAAACCTTCCACATCATTGGGCCCTAAAGCAGGTACATTAGAGACGTCCCCTTGTCAAGCGGCCACTTCCAGTTTAGCGCTCTGCTTACTTGAATAGTGATAAAACAGTTTAATTGAGTGGCTCTTCAAGACTTTCAAAATGTTATCAGACCTAATGGAACAAAGGCCAAGAGTGAAACAAGTTATTTATGGGGGGTTGTGACATTCATAAAAACTTATCCACTCATAAAAAGTCTTTTTTGGCCCAATGGCATCACACGATTGACCCGGAAATTGTAATTCCACTGTAGGAAAGTTGGCTTCAAAGCCCAGCACACTTCCAAGTCCGTCATGTAATGCCATGATGTCCAGCGAGACAAAATTGACTTACAGTATATTGTGAAAGAGACAGTCGATGAGCATTTTTAAAGGTAAATCCACTTTGTAGTATGAACACTTAAATAGCTCCTATGTCTTTAAAGTCGTAAAGCTCCCTAAAAGCCAATTCTAGACTCATTCTCCTCCCCTCATTCATGGGAGCAAGGCCTAGACCAAACAGTTGAGAGGTGGGATAAAGAAAACACCAGCACACTTGCTCTGTGGACCCATGAATGCGGATGATCCAGGGAGTTTTAAAACCGCATGACTAACTTTTTTTTTTGGCTCCATGCACATCTCATCAACTTTAATGGTAGATACTAAAAATATCCCACCATAAGACCGTGTGTTTCACCAAAGTCCGTCTAAGGCAAGTCGTAATACTCTGACGCCATCTTTGAAACGCGCCAGGGCAGCTATTTGAACTTAACTCCCTTCACCCATTCAAAATCAACTTCCAGAGCTCGCTGGGACATAAAAACTATATGAATGGCATCAGCAAAAAAGACCGATCCAAATCGACGAGAAGACTTGCCAGTTATGTTCCTTAATAAGGTTTAAAACCCGCTTTTTTCTTCCTCAGGTTATTCAACTGCGCATGCGCAAAGCTTCATGACACCGTTTCAAAATACGACTCCAGCAACGTAAGACGTCACCGGTGTGTGAGCTTTGTTTTGAGGGGTGGGGAACCCTGTAGCACAGCGTATTTAATAATCATGAGGAAGCAAGCGAGCACACACCCAGATACCTGTGGCTTCTACAGGTCGTGCAAAGGATCTTTGCAGTGGAGCGGTCGAGATGACATGTAAACAGAGGAAAACAACTTATATTTTCAACTGTGTCTGTTTGTAATTTCATCCCGAGTATAACCAACAACGTTTGTTGTCTGGAATAAATAAAGTCGATGGATTAAGTCTGTTCTCTTATTATCTCTGGTCGCAGACTGAGAGGCATGCAAATTCACAGGCAGAGCGAGGCGGCGAGGCGTAGCTTTCCAAACACACTTTCCCCGTGACCCTCCCTACTACTGTCAGTGGTCCCTCCCTCCAAAGTCCTCTATGCAGCAACTTGACCAAACTGTTGTAAAGGTGGTTAGGCAGGCTTATGTCACTACAACATGATTGACAAAAAAAATCACCAAACAATTGGCTTTGTGAGTGGTGGAAGAGGCGGGACATGTGCGTACGACCGCCACACTGCCGTTGCAAACTCCTCCATTCATTTATACGGGAGTGTTCAGTCTCCTCATAAGAAAGTCTCTGGTTTCACCTTGTCCCACCCTACTGCACTGTGATTGACCAGTGCTACTTACTTTTACCCATTTGCGCAGATGAGGACTGTCCGTGTTTGGCAAATATATAGCTAACATTTTCTCCGGTAACTACCTAACTAACTGTAAACTTTCCTGGATGCAATAAGATGCAGGACACAGTGCGTAATGTTAGCCAAAATCATTATTATCAGTATCCAGGACTAGACCTTGGTATCATTACTTGATACCTTTCTAAACTGAAATAACCCAGTATCAAGTAGTGTTGAAACATCACAAGTTAAACAATACCTGCATCCCAACTTTTTGCGTCAGGGGCCTGATCCTGGACCATTCCGACACCCTGCCGGATCAGCAAACTTTCTGTTGCTGCCGTCTCTAGAGCCACTTTCCTGTCAGCGGATGGCAAGTTCAGCATCTGGCCTGTTAGCATGAGTTAACACAGCAGCAGCTCATATCCAACACTGAGCCTTTTAACAGCCCCAATAAAATCACACTGACATAAACACGGGTGGACTCTGTCATTAAACCTGTAAATAACTGTTAGGTAATGTTAGCTGTGTGATGCTAACAGTTAGCTCTTTCATAGCATGTGAGCTGCCAGGCGGACTCTCACAACTGTCCCCGGTGTAGAGCTCACACTCCCTCAGCAGTAGATACAACCCATACAGTCTGTGGGGTAGTGAAGTCTGACACGGTGTATTGATGGAAGTGGCAGCTCAGCGTCCTGAGATACAACCAAAATGTTCAAAAGTATGGCTATAGCCTACATGCTGCCTCATTTACATTATGGGTAACAAATGAAGTACTCTACTGGTGTCAGTGTCGCTTTAATGTTACTGGTATTGGAAATAATAATAATAATTTTTCACATGATACCCAGCCCTGTCCAGGCACAGCTACCACACGGTGGATGTGCTTATTGTGAACTGGGACTTTAGTGTAAGTTAGTTAATGATACACAAAGTCAGAGCTTTGTTAGGAAGGTGCAGTTATTTCCAAGGTGAGGTAATGAGCAAGTTAGCCAGACATGCTAATGACTGTAGGTTATGTTAGAGCAAATAATCACACTTTTTAATCCATCTCTGAAAATTTTGTTCTTGTGACTTTGGTGTTCGAGAGGCCTCCAAACTTCAAATAGTATCACTCTCACTACAGCCCCAAGCACACCGCTTCAGTATGTGAAGAACTCCAAAGCATGGCAGGACCTGCTGTGCCTAGATACAGTTGCTAAGCCATGATTGGACAGTCGCTGTTCAGGGGAGGTGTAACGAACGGTCAGTTTATCTGGCTGATCAAAAAAAATATCTGTCTCTGTGTTAAATATTGAGAAGTAAAAAAACAAGAGATGTATTACCTAAGGGGGCTGTACTGTAGCAAAAGATGAAGTGTTTGTCAGCGGGTCAGCTCGGCCACGAGTTCATTCTGCTCAACCGCTCCGGCAGCCCACGGTGGTTGCTCCAATGCCCTTGTCAAAAAGATCACACCTCACAAGTAACAACTTAATGCCCTACCGTAGTTGCTATGTTATGCAGTCAAAAGAGAGCTAACATTTGTATTCCTCATCATCCTCGCCGCGCTGCACTTACTCCTAAGCCCTGTCTACAACGCAAGCAAAGTTTACGGCATAAAAGCTAAGTTTTTGTCTTTTCACCGTGAGAGAGCTGAGGCTGAGGAATATTGCCTGAGGATGTTTCATATCCCCACAGCCCTGCCTGCACACTCTCTGCTCTCTGCTCCCTCCTTTATCTCTTTTTCTTAATCACTCGTCTTTTCACTCTATCTCACCATATCTCTCCCCTTTTTTTCTCTCTTAGACTAACCTGCCTCTTTTCTCCCTCTCTTCTTTCAACTTCCTTCCCCTCCCCCCTTCTCTGTCTCTGTGCCTGCCTTTCCTTCACTATCTCTTTTTCTAACCCCCCCCCCCCTCCTCCTTGCCTATCTTGGTGAGAGTGCAAGCAGGTCTCTCTGTGCTTTCTGGGCCTCCCCTCTCCCTGTCAACCCAGCAGCATCCAGAGGAAGAGACAGCGCTGTCACTATGGACTGGCTCCGAGGAAGACGATGCAGAGCAAGTGAAAGTTACAGAGAGGAGGGAGGGGAGGAGAGAGGGGGGAGAGGAGGGGGAGGAAAAACATGACAAGGAGGAGGTGTACAGATGACAAGTCCCTTCATGGGGGAGTTTTGTGAAGTGAGGGAGCTGCAGAAAGGGAGAAAGAGAGAGAGAGACGGGAAGGAAGGGAGGGGGACACCAGCAGGCATGCAGGATGTTTTTTTGAGGAGAAACAGCTCAGGGATGGCACTCGTGCACTTCTCCCCACAGGTTGGCTCTTCTTCAGCGAGCGCTCCTCCAATAAGCTAGCCGACTGCACAGTGCAGTGGGCAGATGTTGCTCACATCCAGCTCCGTGGCTGAATGCATAATTCGCTTGCTGTTTACATAAACCACATCTTTCCCGTCAGTTGAAGGGCATGCAACATGAATTTATCGAGTCAGGTAGACAAGGGCGGCTTTCACAGAGCCGTGTGCATTCGCTTCACGTGTCATGGTTTAGCCTACTTTGTTCATGTGTGATACAGCCATGTAAAGTTAATGTTTTGATACGTCAAACTCAGCAAGCATACATGATCCTCTTTACCTGAATTATTGATTCACAGTGCTCTGTCGTTAGTTTAGCATTACTGTTTAAGCCGGCACAGTATGGAGCCTTAATAAGTCATTCCCTGGATTGGATGAGAGAACATTCGCCCCCCTTGATCCGCCATACCCATTTCTGCCTACTCTCAGTTCGCTGTCCCAACATCCGATCAATAAAAGCTCTTTCACTTCAAAGTGCAGATGCATTTATTTTGAACAATTCCACATGGGAGGTTGTAAGGCCTGTTGATCACGGCTCATGCCATTCTCTTTGATGTGCACACATAAGTTTTCTAGTTAAATAACCCCAAACTGTGGAAAAAAAGCTCTACAGATGATTTATGTTTGTCCCTGAGACACTGTGCACAAAGATCAATTACTTTTTTTTTCCCCTATTGAGACCAACAGAAGTAACACCGCTCTTTTGATGAGACAATTTGACCTGGAGATTTGAGAGCTGCAACACCACAGTAGTACTTCTCCAAATGATGCTACAAGGACCCACTGGGCAAAAAAACACATCAGTGTAAAAAGCAGTGGTGGGTAGAGTACTGAAAATATGTACTCAAGTAAAAGTACAACTGCTTCCATAAAAGAATGACTCAAGTAAAAGTTAAAAAAAAGGTACCTGCTTGATAGTCCAAAGACTACTACATAATAGAGAGGCCTTTTGTTCTGGGTTCCTGCTGCTCTGGGGGAGATGGGCGAGTTATCCGACGTCACGTGAACCCTGAAACACGCTGTATCGTTACTATATCAAAATCGCGAATGCTCTCTGGTGCCCACTCAGCTACCACTACACTTCTGAGTGGAGTGTATGTTGAGAGAAAGAACCTACACATTGTCACTCCAACCTGATCACAAATTGACGTTTTGGTCGTGGACTTTCCACGTCCACAGACGACATGCAAGGTACCCTGGTTGCGCTGGTTGTTGACTTTCTGGGCCACCGTGTCAAGGTCTGCCTGTTACATGCATTGTCTTCTTTCAAAATACACTTCTGTTTTCACAGGAAGTTTACATGGGTACAACACTGCACATTTACCTTTTCTCCTTCAACAACAAACACACATGGTTGGGTTTAGGCAACAAAAGCACGTGGTTAGGTTTAGAAAAAATTAACAGGGTTTGGCTTTAGAATCTTACGGGACACGAATGCTGCTCTCTCGGGTGAAAGTCGGTATTTGTTCCATCCACCACCACTTCCGCCTGCGCCACTTGGACTTTGGCCACCTTAACTTTCGTCCTTGTCCCGCCGTGTTTCCCCCTGATGCTACTATGACGGAAACCGGCCGCATATCATGCCGACTTTAAGGGACAGCTTTTTTTGTTGATTTCTGTCACTGCAAGTCACTGCCCAAGACTTCGGAGTGAGACCGGGCTCAAAGAACATGAAAAAACAAATCTATGTTGAACACTGTGAAACATTTAAGCTCTTGTCAGTAAAAATTAGTATTGAGCAACGGTAAATTATAATGATATCGTGATGTGTTCATTGTAATCTTGGCTCGCTTAGGGCATCAAATGTGCTAGGACCGCCACTGATTTACTACATAAAGATAGTAGAGGAATGGCGTCCTGAGCAGTGATTGAAATCACGCTACCTCCGTGTATGTTGTAATCTGAGCTTCTCCGTGATTTGTTGTGGTAGATGGTCTAGCCACGCATATATGTTAGCCGATGTGTGTGTCCCACTGGCTAGCTCATCCCTGCCACTTTGCATTGCGTTTATACAGCAGTTACCACTGATGTCGGGACAGCTGCATTACAGAAGTGTAGTGCCCACCCTTTGGCTTCCCCAGAGTTAACACCGTTAGCTCTGTCAGCACTGCTGCCTCTGGTTAGCGTTGTTTATAGAGTTAGTACCATTAGCTGCTAGCTGTTGGCTCAGCTTGAGAACCGTGTCCAGACAATTTATATGCTCTGAAAATGTGAAGAGCCCCTTTAAGGGTGTGCGGGCCAGTGAAAAATGATACTAACAAAAAAAAAAACGTATCTTTTTCAACCATAACTTATGGACAGTGATTCCTAGCCACAAGTTAATGCCATTCATTACAGCAAAGATTACACTTCTTAGCTAGATAGCTACATTTTCACCTACAGTATGTGCTTGTTTGAAGAGAAGATTTTAAAAGTGGATATCTGTGTTTTACAGGAGGCACGGCAGGCACTTTATCATGTAACTGTTGTCCTTTTACATTTTGATATAAGAAGTGTGGCCAGATGTGACCAGAGATTGTTGCTTGAAGCTGCCTCTTGTTCTGGGTTTTGCTCTGTCATCATTGCATTGTGGTCAAACAACGGGTGGCGCTTCTTTTTTTCCAAGCCGCAGGCAACCCTGCATCAGCAGTAGAGGGAAGAGGAGCCTCTAGCTGTACTGAAGTACTAGCTGTATAGAAGGTTAAAATGGCAAATGTAGCAAAATTAAAAGTAGATTAGTGGCTCAAAAATATACTCCAGTAAAGAGCCGAAGTACAGTTTTAAGAATGGAACATGAACAGTAGTCTTTACCTTAAAAAAAAACTACTTTTTTACTCATGTGTGCTGCTTGTTATACACAGTGCTCACCACTGGTAAAGAGACACCCCATGATAACCTGATGAGACAAACATGGGGTGAGAAGAACACGAATTTGATGCACAACAATGCCTGGTTTATCCTGTGCAGTGGAAGAGAATCAACGCAGCATGGGGTGTTCCAACAAAAAGAGTAGCATGTTAGAATTTTTTCTCCATCATGACTTGTTCTATGACGCTTTCCCACAGTCTTCCAAATACAACAGTAGACATGATGAAGCAAAAGAAAAATGTTTGTGCTGCCAGCGTGAACAGAGACATTGGTTACCTTTGTACCTCATGCAGGTTGTGAAACACAGCAAGATAAGATTGGTTTGCGTCCAACATGTAACCCGCCATGTTACCTTGGCCAAGTCACAGCAAGGATGTATGACGTTATAAGAGCCTTATCTAACAAAGCTACCCTCTCTATCATCCTGATCCCAGCATTAAAAGGGTTGATGCAGGATGATGCACCATCTGGCTGACACATACAGATTGTTGTGCACTCCACCTGTCCTCATTAAAGCTTCCAAAAGCGATCAGAAAAGTCTCACCTGAAAATCATGCTCTTAGTAAAACTGAATTGTTAGTGTTAATTTTCTTGCACATGTTGCAGTACCTTTCAGATTCCTCTTCATTAAAGTGACAGGACTATAAAGCTGTAGTGTTTCACCTTTCATGAAAAGGCTGTATAAGATCCAGTAGCCTCTAGAGACAACAAAACACACCTGAGCCCCTGCACTCAGCTGTTAAAGGTGGAAGGAAATCATTGTTCTTTTAAATGCTCACATCTCTCACAGCCTGAAATTGGCTCATTAACAGCATTTGTTATTAATGTGGTTAATTTCCTCGATTTCATTTCCCCTGTATAAGAAACAGAATTAATTAAAAGTGATTATTTTCGCTGTCTTTTAAATGCTACACAAAAGATACTAACAAAACATAGCAAGAGCAGGCATCAAGGTCAGTGTCTAAAATCTAATAAATCCTCATGCAAAAGTTCGTATGCAATCTTACCGAAATGCACGTACAATGGTTCATGTGATATGTAACGAATTAGCACCTGTCGCACCGCAAGACTGGCGTCATTAGGTTAAGTACGTAATGCAAAGTTACATTGATAAGGTACAGGGAAAAAGAGCCACTTGGGTTTAAAGAACAGGCACGTATGCTAGGCTTAGGAAAGTACAGTTATGTAGGGTAGGTTTAGGAAAGTGAAGTTACCTAAAGTAAAAATACACAGGTTAGGCTAAGGAAAGTAAAGTTAAGTAGGTTTGGTTTACGAAAAGAAATGGTTATGGTTGGGCTGGGATATTTTGTACTGGAGGTAAAGTAAGACTTAGAAAAGTAAAATTATATAGGTTAGGTTTAAGAAAGTTAAGTTACGTAGATTAGGTCTAGAAAAGAAATGGTTGGACGTTGGGATGTTTTGTACTGAAGGTAAAGTTACATAGGTTAGGTCTTGGAAAGTAAAATTATGTAGGTTGGATTTGGGAAAGTAAAGTTAATTAGGTTAGGCTTAGAAAGATAAAATTATGTAGGTTAAGCTTAGGAAAGTAAAGTTATGTAGGTTAGGTTCACAAAAAGAAATTGTTAGATGTTGGAATGATTGTACTTATCATAAAGTTACATAGGTTAGACTCAAGAAAGTAAAATTATGTAGGTTAGGTTTAGGAAAGTAAAGTTACGTAGGTTAGGTTTACGAAAGGAAATGATTGGACGTTGGGATGTTTTGTACTTAATGTAAAGTTATGTAAGCTAGGCTTAGCAAAGTAAAATTATGTAAGTTATGTTTAGGAAAGTAAAGTTACATAGGTTAGGTTTAAGAAAAGAAACATAGTGACAATGTACTATTAAATAACTCAAAAATCACTTGGTTTCACATGGGACAGAAACACTGGTCTCCTGGGGGAAAGTCCTGCGTTTGTTTGACCCGTCTACCACCCCAACCTGCCTTCTTTAGAGGACTTTCACTCTTTATACTACTTCCCTCTTTACTCTCAACAGCACATTGGTCACATGATTGCAGCCTTCCTGTTATGTGGTTTATAATTGAATTCTAGGGCATTACTTTTCATTTGTATATGTACCAACAGTGCATGAGAACAACCTGGTAAAATCAGAGTATGTCTGTGGTAAGATATGTGTGTAAACATCATCTTATGCAAAGTTTGTGCTAATCTACATCGTGCAGTAAAATAAAGTTTACCTGATATCTGCTGCTGTGTACAGGAATCTGTGCTCCAGCGAGTGGAACAAAGTTAGGAGAAATAACTGTGGATTTAAAGGCAGGTGTATCTGACAGCTCCCGCTGCTTCCACCTACTGTGATTGTTGCAACAGCAAGTTTGTTAAGGATAAGAGGATTTTTTTCACTTCCCACTCTCTGGCTCACCTCTCCACCAACTCTCCACACATACAGCATCTCAGCAACCCTAAGAAGGCCACGCCGAGTTACGCAACATGAACACTTGGGGATGCAAGCGTTTTTGTGATTTCTTTTCCCCTAAACAGACGATCATTACATCTCTCTTCCTGTTTGGTGGCGTTCTGTGCGCAATATCGGGGCGACAATGACTGCCCTCTCAGCGCGGCTCTTCAATGGCTCCCTGAAATGCTTCTTGTTTCTCTGTTGCCTCATTATAATCCTTTGTGTGTCCTCTGTGAATGGCTGATGATGATTATGCAAATGTTCCATCGGAGAGCAGCATGGGTAATTATCACACCAGAGAATGGGGCTTTTTGAAATTCTCTGACTGCTGAAGAGAAAACCATGGCTTTTCGGTGTGTGTGAGTGTGTATTTATCAGTTGGAGCAAGCTAGGGGCTTTGAGATTGCGGCCGTGGTGATGCTTACCAAACCTGTTGAGGCTTTTATGAGGTTTACACTTTGTGAGTTTTTTATCCTCTGTAGAATTACTCCTTCGGCATAGTAAGTTAAATTGTGAATTTGGTGACGATTGTGTTGCAAAGTAGTTTATTTTATCCCGCAGAACCCATTTTTCTCCAGCTGTTTTATCCTCTGGATGAGTTAGAGCTCGTTGCAGGGCCTGCCCATCACTTATCTCCAGGTTAAGTCCAACTTTTATTACCTGCCTGCATCCGTAATTGACACTTGATGTGCTCTGGCTATGATCAACATTGAGACAGACACATGCAGAGCATCAGTATTCACCCAGGCACTAATGAGGGCAGCCAGGAGGTGCAGGGGCCCGCGGTGAACAGGTGGGGTCCTGGCAGCAGACCTCAGCACATCTCTCCGAGGAGGGAAGTGTCTCATTATGCATGGAGCGGTATACACAGATAAAGTGAGAGAAACACAGACTGAGACAGACAAATAGAGTTAGAGGGGTAAGAGAGACAACACAGTTTAAAGCCTATGGTTCAGGAGGAAATGGGAAAAGCGCAGACTCCCTCGTGAGAGCACAGCTTTGAGAGCTTCAGTACTCAGGCTTAGTGGCCCCCTGACTGGGGCGAAGGGAGGTAGACTGCCTGGGGTCAATTAACCTCTAGAGCAGCCCGATCTGGGCTCTAAGGAACACTGGTTTTTATAGATACTGACGAGGCACAATTTGTCTTCTCGAACTGCGAGGGTGCTTGCATAAAGCAGGTCACGGGGCAATGAGGCGTAGAAGGCATACCAACTAAAATCCGTCCTCACTTTGGCCTGCCATGTCACTTCCTCTCAGCAACACTTCCTCTAGCGGGGTCAGGTGTTGGGAGAACTTTTGGAGGAATTTCGCTGGCAGCAAAAAAGTTGGTTTGCCACAGAAATGGTATTTTCAATTGATCCATTTTCATTGTTTTAGAGAACAAAGGCATGTCATCTCCCAGCGATCCGAACAATAGGTCGGATCTAAAATCCAGGGGACTCCAGTTCGGGGTAGATCTCCACAGTCATTGAGGACAGAAACACAACATAAATCATCACCCTGAAAAGTTGCCTTCCCCCTTCCAAGAAATAAAAGTCCATTTGTCAGTAAAGTCAGCAAACTTCCCACAGTTCTTATAGCTGCCTGGCTCGCCGCCAAATAAACCAAATGAGCAGAAAGGCCGAAGCTATGATGTGTGTATCTGCGAGGGTCTGACATACTCCATTCTCTTCTCTCGCATTCCTAATGTGATTAAGTCAGGCCAGTTAATGCAATAATCTTGCAACAATGCACAGTATAATGCCCCAATCAATGCCAATAAAACTGCACCCGGTTCTCCTATTGGTTATGCCAAAAACACACAAGTCATCAAGTCTGTGTTTGCTCCTCCTCACCTCCCTCCGTTTCATCTGGAAGCATCCCGCCGCAACAAATAAACAACAAAGACACAAGGAGGAAGAAAGAGAGGAACTGACACCATGATTCACATACATAGCAAACATCTCTCTTTTGTCTCTGCTTTCATGTAAAGCCAGGCAGTTTCTCCTCTGTCTGTCTTTCCATGTCCGTCTCCTCTTCCTCTCCTCCCATCGGTCTGCGGGAGGCTGTCACGGAGGCAGCGAGCATGCATCAGGGGAAAATGGTGGCAGTGCATAGAAGCCCATGCGGATCGCAGCAGGTCTAAGGGGCCATTAAAAGTCATCATTATAGGACTGTCTCAGCTGCAGCTCTTATGGGAGGAAGAGGAGCTGATTGGAAGTGTGTGAAGAGTCAGGCAATTGGTGGTCATCTGCCTTGCCTTGCTCGGGCTTCACACTGTAGGGAAACTTTCAGCACATTGGCGAGAAACTGAGAGGTTGTTCCTGCTGTTTCTTGGTCAGCTTTGCAAATTTGTTTATCTTTACTTTAGTTTTCTCTCTCTGCATCATATCCTCAGACATTTTGCTGCAAAATAAAGAAGTTAGGCTATACTAATAACCCTCTTTGGGCAAATTTTCTAAGTTTGGGTGGAAATTGGGAACACCTCTTAGTTTTTCTAAAATTCTAGTTATTAGAAGAGAGAGATGGATTTATTGGTTTAGTCAATCATTGGGTGCCAGTAAGACATTTTACATACTATCGTTATCCGTAAAACTCAGCTCCAATGGTGGCAGATGGCTGAGCAGACTCCACCAGTCACATGGAGATGTACATCACCAACCATAGCACTCGTTAACAATGAAAACCCTCTAGTGTTTCATTCATAGTCCAGCCATGCACAAGTTATTGACCTAATCTTGTTTTTTATGTTATTGTGAGTATTTTGAAAACACAATACTTTTCAACCGTCAAATACCAATTACAAAGTACTCCAAAGTAATTGAAATATATATTTCAAATGCAAGTAACATAATTACTGCCCATCTCCGATCACTGTTTTGCTTGGAGGCTTCATACATAAAGTCGAGCTAATGTCGCTGTGTACCTCAAGTTGAATCTCAAGTTGACTTTGAGGGAGAGTAATAGCTCAAAAAATTAAAATTGCTCCCACCCAGATTTATTACTGTTAATCTGATGCTCAGTTGCAGATTTATATACTCATTTAGGTATTCATTTTTTTGAGTTTGATATTCAATGATCTAGATTTATTTATTTATTAAGGTATTTATTACTTTGACTTAGAGGTAGGTCAACAGTTATCCAGTTTCTGATAAAGTCAAAGTCAGTTTGTTTCTGACACTGTCAAATATTTTCCATGTGGGGTGGAGGGTGTTATCGGCTATTGGCTCCTTCCTTTTCCGAACTACAGTGGTGGAAAAAAGTTTTCGGACACCCCATGCATTTGTGAAATATTGCATTAAGAATCACTCTTAGGTCTTCAAGTGCAATTTCTTTTAGTACAGTCACAGCCAAATTACTAAACAAATCCTAAAAAAGCCATTAAAAACTTAAAATTGATTGGTTCCATAAAAATCCATAAGAAATTTTGAGTATTGGGTCTTTTTGGTACCAGTGATCCACTAATGAAGATTGTCCTTTTTATTAAAACACAATTTTTGTTGCCGTGCTTCGTGTCTATATAAAGCCAGCACATTTGAAAGTTCTTCAGAGACAAAAATGGCTAAAACAAGGAACCTAACACAGGAAACACGTCTGAAGATACAGATTCTCAGCCAGGAAGGGTACAGCTGCCGCCAGATAGCCAGGAAGTGCAGATGCAGTCCTTCAGCAGTTGGATACACTCTGCAGAAATACAGACGAACCAACAGCTTGGAAGACAAACCAAGATCTGGGCGTCCAAGGGTTTCTTCAGCAAGAAATGACCGCATCCTGATCCGCATGTGCAGGGAAAACCGCCGAATGACATCACAGGAGCTTCAGCAGCAGTGGTCAAACCAAACTGGTGTCCAGTGTTCCACCCGCACTGTACGTGGCCGACTTTTAGATCATGGCTTAAGGTCCTACAAGGCTGTCAAGAAGCCCCTGATCAACGAGAGGCAGAGGTTAGGCTCGTGGGGAACATGCCAGCCAGGATTAGAGCTCTACTGCGTGCTAATGGCAGGACTACTAAATATTAATTTGATGATGTGATGGTTTACTTATTTTTTGTTCAGTTTTGAACACATTCTCTGTTATCTGTTGACTTTGATACCGACAATGTTGAGAACTGACATATTAAAACTGTCAAGAATTTAGTTTTGTTAGTTTTTCTTGTAAACAATAAACAAAAGAAATATCATTTGTGTTTGTTTGTGTCTGTCTACTGCAGCCACACCTTTTGAAACACAAAAAAGATTTTTCCACAAATATTTCATGATAATATTTGAGATTGTGTTAAATTTTAAGGGTGTCCGAAAACTTTTTTCCACCACTGTATCTTTATTATTTCGACCTCTATGTATTAGACTAGTACTTAGACATGGAAGCAATCCAGATGATATTACAATACTATATTTAGATCTATAGCTTTATTCTAAAATAGCTCCTTGAAGCTGGATGAGCTATTTATAACTCTGCTAATTCTGGAGTAAAAGTCCCATTAGCTTGTACTACAGACAATATCATATGACTGGCAGTTGAAGCACTTCCCCAACTCGGGTCAGCATGAAACTCTCCAGGTTGAATCCAAAAGAGTCCAAAATATTAACAACTGCATTAGAAAATATCTGGTCCTCTTGATGCAACGTGAAGGGTACAAGCCATTGTCCACAAACATTTTTGTCAGCTGTTAACTACATCTCCCAAGGTGCATTTAGGCTTGAAGCATCAAACTGCAATGTTAAAAATTCTTTCTCTTCACACTGTTTTTACAATTTTCAAATCAATTCACTTTTAATTTCTGAGTCAGTTTTGAATTAATTCAGCTTCTATGGGGCCGCGTTTTGTTATCATCTGTTAACAGGTCCTCTCTGTAGCAACAGCAGTCAAGGCTCATGGGTAATGTAGTATGTAGAGTCCTCTGCTTTGCCAAAATGACAGACAAAACATTTCTCATAAACAAAGTTATGATAATTGAAACTGGTGGCCATAACATCAGGGTTGGTATTATCCATTTCTATGTTGAGCAACATTAGGTGTGTTTACATGCACACTAATATTGCTCCAGTATTCCGAATATGACAAAATAGATATTCCGTATCAGGCCTTTTTCCATTTTCTGATTAAGACATGTGGGATATGCAGGTATTATTTGGGTTTTAGGAGTATTGTTTGGGCATTTGGAATATGTATCTCAACTGGGATTTTTACCGCAGTTTGCGACACAGCCTCTTACCTGTTGATCGTCAGCTCTTTGTGTTGTCATGGATACTTTGAACACAGACCAGGTTGCCAAGTTGAAAAAGCCCATATTTCTGGTCAGGAGGAGAAACACAACTACTTTTAAACATCATAAAGTATTGGATTTTAGCGGATATTTGGTTATGAGCAAGCATTGTAACGCTGACCTTTTCAAGAAGGTGGTGAAAGCGGAAGGCTGTGTTCGCATGATCCAACAGGTTGACCACAGGTGGGAACCACTGGTGACAGCCATACCATTTTTTCATATTTTGACGTCATAAATGACACATCAGGGCACAGTAATTGGAATATTCAAAGCTGCATGTCAATGGGACATAAAGGTGAAATATTTACTTTCATTAGCCATGTAAACATCTTAGTCGGAATACTGTCTTTTTTGGAAAAAAGGCAAAAAAAACAGAGTATTTTGTGCTGGTTAACATAGTCACTGGGGATGTTGTTAAAAGAGAGAGAACTTAAGTGGGAATACAGAATAGAGCAAACACTTCTAGAGCCAGCAGCTTCTTTGCAACTCCATATTTTTTAATCACAAAAGACTGCCAAATATACCTTTTCAGTCAGTCAAAATGATGACCATGCCACTCTAACTGTACGCAAAGGCCAATGAAGCTCGAGAGGGTAAAGCCTGTGTGAAACCAAACTGAACTCAGGAGCTGGCACTGTGTTATTTGTGAATGATGTCACTCCCCAATCAAAGAGATTGTTTGCAGGCAGATCATCGACTGAGGTCTGTTCCATTTACCGCACCATTGGAGGAATCAATGGGACATATAGTTAATGAGGAATAACTGGAACTAATGGTTGTCTGCTTCAGTGAACGCTCATGGGCCGGAGTGTAACATCCCATTTACGCTCATTATCTTGCATTAAGCTGCTCATGTTATCAATTAGAAACTTTCTACATTCATTGTATTTACAGTTTATTTTGTAGAATTCTATTACGTAGCTTTTTAGAGATGGCACGGCTGTAAGACATTTTGCAGTGTTGTGTTTTATATATTTTCTCAGTAAAAGCTGAGTTGTTGCCACCAACAAAATGTCAAACTTAAATAAATTAACTGTCTTGATTGACACTAACACAAAAATATTTCAGCATCATTTGTTTAAAATGAATACATCATTCCTCATTATTTTTTTTTAACATTTTATGTCCCACTCAAGCAATGCATTAAGCCTCATAAAAACAGTAATCCACTTTATGATAATTAGTTTTTTGTTATTTTCTGTCAATGCACTATGGAGAGAAGCAGTAGAAGTATCTGTCAATCATCCATAGAATAAAATGCATAAATATGTGAAACTAGAGAGAGAAAGCATGTAGAATAAAACACCAGCAGTCCAGCTGGCTTCTCTGCTAATTATTGGAGCGCAAAACACTTTTTCACAACTTTTCTTTCTCTTAAATAAGCTTTTATTTTTCTCTGGCCGACAATGGGAAACAGGGAGATGGTGGCTGAAACAGTGGCTGGCTAAATATGGGCCTTTCATCCGGCTTAACTCTACAAATGGACCTCATTGTCTTGAGGAATTCGATTTTCTGCCATTCTGAGTGCACGCTGTGTCCCTCTCTGGGGCCCGACTGCAGCGAGCGGGGCCCTTATCAACAGCACTCAGGGTGTGGAATTGAGGAATTGAGTTCTGCCTCAAATCAAACCATGAGAAAGAGCGACAGAGAGCGAACAGGAGTGAGAAGAAGAAGAGAGAGACATGGAGAGGAGGAGGAGGAGGAGGAGGGGGGGGATATTCCGGATAAAATCTCCAGATGCTTCCACTCTCCCACTTAGACGCAAGCCACACACACTCGCACATCACATGTGCACCTGCTCAAGCACACGACAAGTGCATGATTTACGCAAAACACATACAGTATAATCACACCTGTACACACATGAGCACACAGACACACTGTGTAAAATTTGCCAGTAAACCCATGATGATGGCGCTCCCAGTGGGGAAGCTTTTATACGCTCTAATTTCCGGTGTTATCTTCTAGTGCTCGGAGCTAATGCCCAAATAGAGCTGTTTTTATCTACGAGGTAAAGGCTGTGTTCCTTTGTATGCATTTGTGCATTTGTGTGGATGTGTATTTGGGTGTGTGTGATGATCTCTAACAGTGTTTCTCTAATGGGGGTACATGTATCCTCAGGAATACTTTGGAGTACTGCAGGGGTACGTGAGATTTTTTTTAAATGTTAAGTTTTCAAAAATATCAGTAATGTCAGCTGCCGCAAGGAACGTAATCATGTTCACATTTACATGTGTTTGCAGCTTCTCATATTGCATTTCTTTAGCCCAGGGCTAAAAGTTAACCCTGGGCTAAATTAGCCCCTTTTCACACCCATATTTTTGACTTAGAGTAAACCTCAGCCCAAGGCTATACGATTCACACTTCCACTAACACTGGGTTAAATGTTTGTTGAAAGATGTAACTCATGTTAAGTTTCTAAAGTTCTGTCATTTACTTTGCCCCCTTTCTCAGTGGCAACTTTGGGTCTTTGCTGCTGCTCTCCCTGCCGTAGGCTTTACATGTAGGCACATGGAAGGGCAGGGAGGTTTGCTTTCTCTACCTCAAGCTTACCTTGTATGCGCGTGAAAGGGCAGAGGTGTGCTCTCTCCACCTTAGGCTTTTCACGTCGGCATGTGGAAGACGCTTTCTGCGTGGTCCCAGGGAAAGGCCGAGAGGCCCCAGAGTGGAGCCATACCGCCAAATATAATACTGCTAATGGAAATAAAGTTTTCCTGATTGAAATGGTTTTTGTCGCTTTAGCTAATTTCCTCTTTCATAGCAACTGTAAGATGATTTTTTTTTGTAACTTAACCTAGTTATATTTTATTAAGGTTTGAATTTACACATGATTAAGGGCGTGGCCACTTTAAGTGACAGGGTGTTTGCCTATAGTGACCCTTAACTTCTCAGTCAGATTCAACTCTTCACTCCTCCACAGCGCCAGCCTCTCGCCCAAGTGTGATCACTTCTGGCTCCAAAAAACCCAAAATGTTAACAGCCAAAATGCCGAACTCTACGTTTAAAAACAGGAGTCCACGAACCAATTGGTGATGTCATGGTAGCTACATATGTTTACACAAGTTTTTCTATGGATTAACCTAGAATCGTTGTTACTCTTTATGTTGCATTTTTTTTTCTACCAAAATTGTTTCGCGCTGGTCAGGAGGTAACTGGCCAAAAAAATATATACATATTTCAAAGGGGGACCATTATTGAAAAAGTTTGACAACCACTGATTTATAAGGCATGTCCACATTTACAGTACCATTATTTGCAAGCTCCACAGTTGTCTATATCTCACTGCTCCCTCTCCTTGCAACAGAAAAAAATGTATTAAAATATTTGTATTAAAAAATTTGAGTTGATGTTGAAATCAGAGGTAATTAGAAAGTCTGTTAGTCCTCATCAAAACAGGAAGAAATGCCTGGAAATTTTGTTTTTGAAGTCCACTTTCTCAAAGTCCATCATCAGAAGTATTTCCATCTACTGCAACACAAATTAAAGACATTCTCCAAGTTATTTCAATTAAGTTTTGCAACACAAAAAGGACAAGATGACGGCTGGACTTATGACATGTTTTGGGGAATTGGAATAGAAACACTTCAATATTAATTGTGCCTCATATGGCAAGTAGTGGTAACTGGTGCCAGTCGACAAGGGAGAGACTAGCCCAGACTTACTGTCAAAAGGCTCTGATAAATATAATCATGAAATTCAAAGAGACTGAGGGTGTTGCAGACCAACAGCAGTTTCAGTTCTTCATCGTGTAAATAGTTAAACTACCCGCTGTCACCACCCACAGGCTACATGTGCACCTTTCTGGTGTGCATCTAATAATAAGAACAAGCATTCTCATTTGACTGCTAAGTAGGTCCAGTTTGCCGATGTCTGGGTTCATTTCACGGGCTTTGTCGAAGAACATCGTTTACTGCAAGACATTTTGTTACAGTACCATTACTGTTTTGTTGCAGGCAAAACTGGAGAAAATCTACCTGGGAGGGAACGAAGTTTCAGCAAACTCAGATAGAATACACTACTATGTGAATGTAGAATATGTGTAGAGGTAATGTTTGGCATCAGGGTTATGACTTCATCACTCTCCATTAGGGAAAATCCAAGCTCTGCCGGTTAGGGAGTGGGGAGTGACAGTAAATTATTTTCGTCCCAAATCCATCCTACATACTAATTCCATACAGTAAATACTAAATAATGATTATCATAGTCTGCTGTTTGAGCAATCTGTGCACAAAAAGAATCAACAAAGTTAACCCCTTCATACCAACAGGAAGTGACACAGACATCAGATGTCCATCAGAGTGGGACTTTGGAATGTCACCACGGATAAACTTAACATTCAGACAGCAAAATGCCTTTCTTGAAATTTTGGCAGCTGTTTTAGATTCAGTCTTAAGGTCTATTTTTTTCATCCGCACATCTAAAAATAAATACGACCTCACATTGTGTCAACCACTTTCATAAACTTGCTCCAAAACTTTAATCCGTGATTTAAGTTTTTGGAACAGGTTTGATTTTCTGTGTTGTTTGACTAAAAAGCCTTGAAGAAAATGTAGCTGTGGGACACATCCGCAAGACAGAGAAACAAGTCGCATAGAATCCTTTCATAATTCAGGAAGCCAACTTTCAACAGGTCGGTTAGTATTATTCAGGTGGATGATGATGACGCCAAGGAGGATGTGGACAACACATAGACAGAGAGAGAATGAGCCCCTTCAGCTGCGGTGCGAAATGCAAGACGCCAGCAGAGGGTGGTGACAGACAGGGAGGTTAACTCTTGTGGAAAGCAAATGTGTCTTTCCGTTTTGTCTCATATTGCAAATTTTCTCGACGAATAGAACAATAAAACGCACCAGTCAGTGTCCAAGATATCAGATTTTTTTATAAAAACGTATGCAGCAAAACGAACCCAGTGTGCAAAGGCCTTCAGTCTGTAGACACAAAAGCTTATCGGTTTTAGTCTCATTTTAGTCGTTTCTATCCTTCAAAGCTTTAATATAGTTTAGCCAATAAAAAGTTTTTACATTTTAGTCAATTTTTAGTCCAAATGTTTTATCTCTGTAAACTAATTTAGGGTTATTGGAATCAAGGCGACAGGTTGTAACAAGTGTTGAACTTTGTAAAGCAACATTTTACTCTCTTACCACTTTTACTTGTGTAAAACCCAGATTCCTTATCTTAGTTCAGGTTGGTCGTATTCTTCCCACCTAATTTGTAGCTGTAGAGGCAGATAATGCATGATCATCTTGTGTTTAGAGTCCAAATAAAGGTCAGTTTCTCAAAACCCAGGAACCCAGGCCGCCTCTTTGCACTGTCGTAACAGGACACATTGTGCTTTCCTTTCTGCTGAATTAAAAAACATGTCCAAAGATCAGTTCTTTTTTTCCAACCAACCCCTTTTTGTGTTGAAGCCGTCGTCTTGTTGTCATCAACTCGCTGTTGGTTTGAGACCTCATCGCTTGTATGGCTGGAATTCTGGGATTCTGCACACATCCCTCAACTAATTAATCCAGTGACGTCGCTTATATTGTGTTAGACAGACTAGACACATTTTGGAGGACATTTTTGAATGTCTGGTAGCCCACCACCACATTACTCCTGCCTCGTCTCATCAATGAAAACAAAACATACATTTTGTCCTAGTATTTATTATCAAATATCTACTTACTTGTCAGCATCTCTGTTCCTTGACAAACATATATTGTAATAGTTTGCATTAAAAAAATTAACACTACTTGAAATGTAATGCTTTTTGGTATTCAGGACCTTTCAGGACCTGTGCATTGCCTTGTGGGAGAATAGTATCCATCAACAGCACATTCAGAAATCGACCGTATTTAGTATACATTCCATCTGGGTTCAGTATACACACTTTTCCACTCTACATACAAAAACACCTCATTAGAATTAGTTTGTATTGTGCTTTCAGACACGCTGCTGGATTCTGAGCTTACAGGTGGATGCAGAGGCGGTGTTGGGTGGCTGCCCATTGCAGCAAGCAACAGCATATAATAGCTTTCAGCTAAGCAGTGCTGCAGCAGACATGAAAGGAGTATATAGGTGAAGCAGCAGTATAGAGGTGGCTGCCTGTAGCTGCTTGCAGACCTCACCTCATAAAGGCCATATTTCAGCCCAGTGAAAATCCGCCTTGTATTTGTATTGTTACTTTCAGTTTTATGATTTTAAATGACATGCAGATTTTAACACGACATGCTAATTCAGTTAACAGCTGATCCTGTTTATGCGTCACACAAATAAAGGTGGCACTTTTGTTTGCTTGAGAGAGCATAGTGATCGACTTCACCAAAGCTCTCATTGCTGTTACAAGCCATGAGTACCGTGTTGCTTCCTTAGTTTTGTCACTGCTCTCTTCCCCAGGCTGATGTCATGCATCCCATTAACCAATTAACCAGAGAGAGACAGAGAGAGCCTGTTACAGGTAAGGACGCACACACTCACACGGAAACACACGCACCACTATTATCAATCTGATGTGAAATAGTGCCACTTACAGCGGGGCAAGCACTGAGTCACCTTGCCAGTGAGTGTCATTCGCCGGGACACGGTAACTAGGCCCTGGTGGTGTTCTCAAACCACCGCAGGGCATCAAGCCAGTGTGTGAGGTGTCAAGGCTAAGTTCCACATTGAGGTGTGACATTACCGCCGGTTGTTGGGACAATAAACCAGGGTTGCCAGGTGCTCCACGGGAGCTTTCACCCACCGAGTTCAACTTATCTGAAATGTCTCTGCTGGGCTGCAGCTGTTAAGTGGTGCTTGGTGCGGCCAAGCTCCGCATCTAGTGTAGCAAAGCGGCCAAGAGGCTGAGCCGTAATTTTAAAAGGTAATAAAAACAGGGGCAGAGAATTATTCAGTTTGAGTTGTGAGTCAATATTTAGCAACTTTGCAGTCATTTTAATCAAAATGATGAATTTTCAATATGTTTTTTGTTTAGCGTGGAACTTATTCAGGCCAATAATGTGTAGGTGACTTACTGTCCTGTAGCTTAGAGGAGTAATGTGTTTTTTAAAAGCAGTGTTCTGTAACGATGGGTCAAAAGAACAAACAAATCAAGACTGGTGTACATACATGTTTATAGCAGAGCTTTTAACATGACATATATCATTACACAGCATATTTCCTTGTGTGACTGTCTAATGTACGTGACAGCAATGCAACCATTTAGCTGTTCAGCTTTTTTGCCTTGCATGCAGTACCACACATTATGGTTTCTCTCTTTGATGTCTGCTTGTAAAATAACAACCAATTGGATTTGAGTGCTCAGGGCAAACATCCTTGTCCCTCACACACACTCACATATATATATATATATACTTGTAATGATTTTTATCTATGGGGCGGCTCGTCTCACATGCACCACCAGCAGTTGTACCACACCAAACGATGTTGCTCTTTTCATGATAGGCATCACATTGACACAAGTGCTACATGGAGCTACAGTTAGCGCAGAGTAGTGTGTGTGAGTGCTTCAAGACTGTTTTGCGCTTGTGAGCATATATGGAAGCATATGATGTGATCTTGCTGATACTGACTTAGGAACAGAGCATCACAGCCCCCTCTGTTCATATGTGTGATGTAGAGAAGTTACCCAACTGACCTTGACCAGGTTTTCACCTCCCTTATTACTCCTGCCTTTATGTATGTGAGCGTGAATGAGTGCAGTATGTGGTATGTGTTGTGTGACCTCGAGTAAATGTAATGCATGTAAGATGGAATGGCTGTGAATGTAGTGTAAAAATGTCCTCACTCTAGTTCTTACCAAACACAGTGGCCTTTTAACAGCTATGCTTGCACCTTTTTTTATTTACATTATGGCAGATGCTATTTACACCAAGGTGTCCATAGCCAATAATGCTATTTGCACCTGGGTGTATGTCCCTGGCAGGGGCGGATTATCAGACAATGGGCTCCCGAGCACAGATATGGAAAAGGCCCCCCTACCCCTCTTACACAGGAGCACACAGACCTTATAGTTGTATAGTATTAACGTAATATAATAATAAGTCAATTAAAACTAGTTTAAAAACAGTTACCATAGAAGAAGTCCACCAGAGCATGTCTTTGCATATTTACACGCTGTAGTGCCATTTTTGGAGTAGTTTAATATGCTATCTATCAATACAACCCTAATATCCACCAATTTAAATATTATGTATGGATTATGTCCATACTTATGAAATAAATTGCTTAAAAAGTCCAATAAACTACAAAAAATATTGGTTTTTTTACTCATATTTACCTAAATACATGCAAGAAAGTTAGTTCATGCTCACAACGTGATGACGCTTATTTCAACATAGGAAGGGCTGTGAATACCCGCGGTCTGGATTATAATGTTTTTGTTGTGTGCGCTTTTTATTGGATTTCTACAAATCCATTAGTGCAAGGAAAGCTGTGTTAGTGTAGTGTTTCATATGCAAAAAGAATTATTGCTCTATCTTATTTGGTTGCAATTCTACCAGCATTTAAAAGTAGATATGCAAATGGTATCGCGGGCGCTCCTGTCAATCTTAAAGAGCTGCAATCATAGGGACGAGCAAGGTCACTATCTGTATCTGTATCTGTATCTGTATCAGTTCAACCAACTAAATGTGTATCCGTATTTGTGCTCGGAATGGGCGTGGTTGTCTGTGCTGGATACTATTTGGTTCGACCTAAAATCAGTCAGGATTTTGACTCGATATCTGAATTGATCCACCGGAACCAGAGTATCAAGCTTCAAGGTACACTGCAATATGTTTCAAGTGTATGGTGCAAGAAATCTAGAAGCAGTTTTAGCTCTAAGAACCTGCAGCACCAACCTGTCCTGTGAGCTTGTGTTATGTGTTTCAACTCTCCAGCCAAAAAGTGATGTCAGCTGTGAGGGCAATTTCTGAAAAAGTCCTTGAAAAATAAATAAAAACAAATGCTGGTCTCCTCTAATGGAAAGAAAAGGCCAGGCCATTTTTTGATAAGGAAAACAATGATGAGTGCCATAGATGTCTCCAGTTATAAATCTAAGGGCTGAATGGTAGACTTTATTAAGGAGGATAAGAGTGGAAGTTGCCTCATGTCGATAAATCACATCATCATAATCTAACATTGACAGAAAGATAGCTTCCACAACCTTCATTGTAAGAGATAAAGGAAAACAAGACTTGTTTCTGTGTAAAAAGGGAGCTTCATTTTTAATAGTTTTGGTAGTGCATCAGTTTGTGGTTTAAAGATGAATTTGTCATCAATCCAGATGCCTAAATATTTATAACGTGAAACTTTTAATAACTGTACCATTCAAAGTGCAGATTTGGAGAGTACTGTAGTGGATGTTTTTGGCTCTGGAGAACAGCATACATTTTGTTTTATAAGCTTTTAATACAAGTTTGAGATTTCTAAGTGCATTTTGAGAGGCACTGAAAGTAAGATGCAGGTTTTTACCGAACGGCAGGCCCGTTCAGTAATTCTTCCATGACTAGTGCATCCTGACAACATCAAAATATGATGTTAACATGAACAGATCTGTACATTAACTTGAGCAGAATAGCTGAAAACAGTGTGTGTTCAGCAGCTTTATATACCCTAAAAACTGAAAATAATAACTCAATTAAGTCTAACAATAACAAGCCAATGTTGACTCATGTGGTACCCAATTTCCGGTCTCCTGTAAACGTCCTGTACCTAAACCACTCACACATCGTGTCTTACTCCCTCCATGGACTGTGTCACTCTTTATTAGGGCTGCCACCGACTAAGAATTGTCCTAGTTGACCAACAGTCGTCATCTAAGGACATTAGTCGACTAGTTGCCCGCATGTTTACAATATCATAAAATTATATATTTTGGGCAGGGCAACACAACGGTTTGAGTTGAAGTGAGAAAGAATAGTATCAGTAACATTGCTAACACTGTGCTACATTACAGAGAAAAACAAACCGTACTAATGAACCTTCATTAATATAGGCCTATATTTTATCTACAAGTGCACGTCACACACTGAGCGAGCCGCCTGTTAATGACGCTGTCAGCAAAGCAGTAATGATTGTGCTAAGTGGCTAATGGGCATGTAGCTACTTCCATGTTTCAGATGATACGTCATGTTTGTAGTCGACCAATGAAGATGAGTTTACATATCACCTTGGGTTGGTCCTTCACCTTCTCAAAATGATCCCACACTTTGGATTTCCTGCCCAACATGTTATTAACTAGCCTGTGGAATAACCGCAGGTACCAGCCCTGTTAATTAGGGGCCGTACACATGGCGCATCTTTAACCACCTAGAGAACGCAAGGTCGGGCGCTGGGCACTACTCTTAGCAACCTTGCTATTCAACCTTAACAAGCATCGTATAGCCTATTTATCTAAAATCCAGAGTGCAGAGCCAATTTTTTTCCAGGTGCTGTTTATAAGTGTGGAAGCCTATCGTCCATGGGACAGATGCAAAGCTCTGGGTAGCCCTGCACTAACATGATCAACATTTCTGTATTTATCAGACTGTAAAAAGGAGAAGATATCTGTCGGCTGTGATTGGTTTATAATGTGACTTCTGTCTGACTGCTGAGCGTGGCCTCTTCCTGTGTCTGTCCTTTCAAATTTAGGTTTGATGTATTTTGACAAGGTGCAGCTCCTAACAAAGTTTCAGGTTTGTTTGTTTTTGGGGTGTTTTTTTCTGCAACTAAGCAACCAATGAAATCATGCTGACTAATGACCTTTCTGGTCGACTAACATTTGGTCGACTCTTAGGGGGCAGCCCTAGCAGTACATTTCTGATTTCTGAGACAATCCAACTCTCCAACATTGGTACTAGCCCTACCTATGACCTCTTTACCCTAATCATAGCCACTTCCAATGTCAACGTGTTGATGACGAGTGTGTCTTTAACAGCTCACAGTGGGATTCGCAGTAACATGTTGGAACCTGGTGTAAATAGCTGAATAGCTGCAATCATTTAATGATGCTTTGTGGTCATTTTGTGTCTTTTGTAGTTGTTTGGTTCTCTTTGATGTAATTTTTTGTCTATTTTGGTCATTTAGTGTTGCTTTGTAGTTGTTTTGTGTCCCTTTGTGGTCGCTTTGCATCTGCTTTTTGGCGTTTTCTGTCTCCTTGTGATTGTTTTGCGTCTTTTTGTAGTTGTTTGATCTCCATTAGTTGTTGTTTTGTGTCTTTCTGTGGTTGTTTTTCTTTCTGGTTGTTATGTGTCTCTGTAGCCCCTCTCCCACAGCAGAAAAAACTGTTAACACCTGCTAACATCTGGGTTTTCAGTGTAATGGGAACAGTTTTAATCAACATTCACATCCGGGTCAAATGTCTCAGGCATTCATTGCCCACCAATCCGATCAGCATTGATGAGAACACAATACTGGGGTGAATGCATTCATTTCATTCTCACCCGGGTGCAAATAGATGCTCTTAAATTACTCAGGTGAGTCTGTTAAATGGGTGATCAAGTTAGCTAGTACTGCATTTTAATAAAGTTGGACAACTTATGAGACACAGGTAAGAAGAACAGTCAAAAGTGAAGCTGCAGATATTCTGACTTTTTGTCCCTAATATAGGGCCGAGCTCCAAAAACAGCCTGGATCCTACACTTAACATCATAAAATTTGATATACTTCTTGTTTAACCCTCTCTGCCTAATGTTTTAAGACTGCAAGCTTTCTGTGTAAAATAGTATTAATAATAATATTTGTAGTCTTTAAACCCAAACTAGATAATCCTGATGACATCCCCAGGGATTATTTTCCGAGATCCCCAAGGCCCATATGAACCTTGCACAGTTTTAAAATGTTTTTAAAAATGGATTTACAAATGTGTTTGGAGGAAAGAAACACATTTGTTAGACCTCAGTAATACAAACAGTGCACTTTGGTCAGTATTAAAATTAATGTAAACAGAACTGTTTGTTTACAACAAAACTCCGCTGGGAACCTTTAAATCATCATTAAAAGAACCTTTTCATGTCTTTTCAAGTCTTGTGTTTTTTTTCTTCTGGCACACCATCAAACCTGCCTGTGTCTATAGCTAATGCCGCTGTACATAACGTTCTACACTGGGATGGTTTTTCATAAGGTGATATCTTCATCATCAAACATCAACAAACCATAAAGAACACGTTGCACTCAGCAAAATGATTACACTTTAACCTGTATTACAATAAATTAATAAAAAAAGAATAAATCATAGAAAATGACTATTTTACCTGAGCAGCAAGGGCAGATTATGAGACAATGGGCCCCTGGGCACAGATATGCAAAAGGCCCCACCACTTATTCTTCATGGGGGTAAGACACACTTACTTTGTGGTATGTCCTTGTAGACATTATGAATCTTTTTGTGATTTTTTTTTTGTCTCTTTGTGGTCATTTTGTGTCTTTCTTTAGTCTCTTAAATGTAATTTAGTGTCTATTTTGGTGGTTTAGTGCTGCTTTGGAGTCGTTTTGTGTCCCTTTGTGGTTGCTTAGCATCAATATTTTGTCATTTTGTGATCATTTTGTCTCTTTTTTTAGTTGTTATGGTCTCTTTGATGTAATTTTGTGTCTCTTTAAGGTAATTTTTTGACTATTTCAATCATTTAGTGTTGCTTTGTAATCGTTTTGTGTCTCCTTGTGGTTGTTTTGTGTTTCTTTGTGGTCATTTTTTACCTTTTGTAGTTGTTTTGAGTCTCTTTAATGTAATTTTGTGTCTATTTTGGTCATTTAGTGCTGCTTTGTAGCTGTTTAGTGTCCTTTTGTGGTCATTTTGTGTCTTTCTTTAGTCGTTTTGTATTCCTTTGTGGTCATTTTGTGTCTTTCTTTAGTCGTTGTGTGTCTCTTTGTGGTCATTTTGTGTCTTTCTTTAGTCGTTGTGTGTCTCTTTGTGGTCATTTTGTGTCTTTCTTTAGTCGTTTTGTGTCCCTTTGTGGTCATTTTGTGTCTTTCTTTAGTCATTTTGTATTCCCTTGTGGACATTTTGTGTCTTTCTTTAGTCGTTGTGTGTCTCTTTGTGGTCATTTTGTGTCTTTCTTTAGTCGTTTTGTGTCCCTTTGTGGTCATTTTGTGTCTTTCTGTAGTCGTTTTGTATTCCTTTGTGGTCATTTTGTGTCTTTCTTTAGTCGTTTTGTATTCCTTTGTGGTCATTTTGTGTCTTTCTGTAGTCGTTTTGTATTCCTTTGTGGACATTTTGTGTCTTTCTGTAGTCGTTTTGTATTCCTTTGTGGTCATTTTGTGTCTTTCTGTAGTCGTTTTGTATTCCTTTGTGGACATTTTGTGTCTTTCTGTAGTCGTTTTGTATTCCTTTGTGGACATTTTGTGTCTTTCTTTAGTCGTTTTGTATTCCTTTGTGGTCATTTTGTGTCTTTCTGTAGTCGTTTTGTATTCCTTTGTGGACACTTTGTGTATTTCTTTAGTTGTTTTGTATACCTTTGTGGACACTTTGTGTCTTTCTTTAGTCGTTTTGTATACTTTGTGGTCATTTTGTGTCTTTCTTTAGTCGTTTTGTATACCTTTGTGGTCATTTTGTGTCTTTAGTTGTTTTGTATACCTTTGTGGTCATTTTGTGTCTTTCTTTAGTTGTTGTGTGTCTCTTTGTGGTCATTTTCTGTCTTTCTTTAGTTGTTTTGTGTCCCTTTGTGGTCATTTTGTTTGAGAAAGGAGTCTATCACTTATTATTAGCAGGTTTACCTGTGTTTAAAAATGCCACGTACAAGT
This sequence comes from Cephalopholis sonnerati, assembly GCA_019142605.1. Classification (NCBI taxonomy): domain Eukaryota; kingdom Metazoa; phylum Chordata; class Actinopteri; order Perciformes; family Serranidae; genus Cephalopholis; species Cephalopholis sonnerati. The sequence goes on along the minus strand of JAGQAX010000022.1, from coordinate 23,942,383 downwards.
GCTATTTTTGGTGGAAAAGGGGTATTTGTGGTCATTTGGAGTCTCCTCTGGCTTGGTAAGTGTTAATTTGAATGACAGTTTGCAAGTGGAGGCAGGGGCCCTTCTGACACTTCGGGCCCCTGGGTCTGTGTCTGGTAGGCCTGTTCAATAATCAATCCGTGCTGAGTGGTAAGCTGAACGTTAGTTATGTTTCCCTTTAAGCAAAGGAATTGATAAAACAACTAATTTAAACAGACAAAGCTTCTCTGATATTCCCCAATGCGATAATATCTATTTTGCAAGTGTGTGCATGTGCACGTGCCTGACTAGTACATGTGCACAAACATGCATGCATGCAGTGAAGCCCTGAGTGCACGTATGTGTGTGTGTAAGGTGTGGATCAAACTCGAGCAAAGCCACTGCTCGAGGGGCGTACATATAATTGAGGTTAGACCACTTGCCTCTCGGCCTTGTTCTCCTTTCGAGTCTCACCAATTTTTCTCTGGTCATTTCTCCAGCAAAATGTCCGTCATTAAAACCTCCCGACAACGACGGCGGTAATCCAGCCCCATTAAGATTTCGATTCCCCTTGTCCTCCGAGGACAAGATGTAATAGCTCAAAAGCATCTATTTAGGCAGATGGGAGAGGATTTATTAAAGAGGCGTATTTCATGAATATAACCCCATCTTATCATCAGCCAAAGCACTTTCGATCACAGGCCTTAATAAGTGAGTGTCTTTCAGAAGGGTGAGTGCCCTGCAGCTGACCTGGACCTATTGATACACTGGAAGAGTTGGCCATTGGAATGTGTTCATTTCATCTGCCATTAGCAAAACTTGATTAAAAAACTGGTAGGAAAAGGGCAAACACTTTGACTTACACACCCACATGCACACTCAGGGAGTGAAGGGGACCTCTGGGGATATGAGAGGAATAAAAGCACGAATTTCTGATGTGATCAATGCAGCTTTTGTGTTAGCTGCTTACAGAACTCACAGGAGGGAGATAGTGATTGTGTGTGTGCGCAGTGTGCTCCTGGTGCAGATCTGTCCTAAATGCATTTTGATTTATTTGTGTAGGCGCGCAATATTTTTCCTCCACATTAAATGCTGGCTTGGAGGCTAACCTTTACCACTGAGTAGAAGCCTGGTTTGGTGGAAGGGGGAATTATTTCAGGGTCAGACGCTGTGCACATAAAAGCTCTGGTAATGCCCAGAGTTGTTGTTTACTGCATTGGGAAGAAGAAGTTGAGTTTTCTTGGGGGTTTGAAGCTTTAGGGATCTTCAAAGCAAGAACAACGGAGTAAGACCTCTGCATGCAGCATGAGGACACGGGAGACATGCACTGATGTCTTGATCACCACTTTTCTAACAAAATCACGGTCTCTTTTTTTTAGCTAGAAAAAAAGTGCATTGCAGCTTGTTGGGGCTGTACCCAACTCAGAGTTATCAGCCAAATCAGATTAAGCAGTTCAATACAAATATTCTACTATTCATTCCTTTGTTTCCATATGGAGTTGGAGAGTTTGAATGGGGTTCAGCTGGACGTTCAGGGTGACAGTGACGTAATAAAATAAACAAACCAAGCTAGCCCCTTGAGCTAATGTGGGCTTACTAGGCTTACCATGTATAAGCAACAATAACGACTCTAGAGATCAAGCAGATACAGGAACTGTATCGTATTAAGTTGCTGCTGCTTTAAACAGAAGGCAGAAGATAACACTATCTCAAAGCCTGACTGGACAGCCTCTCTTCCTCCGGACAGCTGCCATTGTCTCACTCTGGCCCCTTCTGCCTTGCCTGCTCAAGGTGGGAATGTCACGCGGTTATTCCGCCTCAGTGTTCTGTATAAATGGTACAATGACAGAATGGGGGACGGAGTTGTCTCACCTTTAAGCCCGACAGCACAGGTAGTAACAGCACCGAACTGATGTCCTGTGTAAAAGAGACAGCCAGCAGGACAGGACGGCTGTGACGTTTAGACGACATGTTCTGTGTTTGACCCAATGCTGGGAGATTTAAAAAACAGCTAGCAGCCGTTAGCAGCTAACTCACAAAAAAAGAACAGCAGCCAAAAATGTCCACAAAGTGGGGAGACAATGAGGTCCAGGATCTCCTTACCTTCAGGCTTTATATAACGGGGATGGTAAATGATTGTTACTGCCATATTAATGCCATTGTTATTGTTTACAAAGGGTTACCAACATGTATGTTACATGTCACACTAGAGGCTGACGCTGTTGGGTAAAGCCCAGTACAGACCAAAGAGTTGCCATGAGGCAAGTTGAAACTTGCAACTACTGCCGGTTTACGGCAGTGCAACAAGACGAGACGTGTATTGTCATAACAGCCACTCTCTGTACTTCCATTTTAATTTGCAGCTTCTTAGGCTTATTTTATAGCTGAATATAATTTGTAGTGTCTTGATGATAGCGAGATACTTGCTACAGTTGCATCTCTAGTTCTGATTAAATGGTGAAAACAAAGCAAACAGAATGATCTGAGCTTCAGGTCTGTATTCATAATAAATACGCCACAATAATTTAAATAACCTGTGCCAATTAATCAGTCAATAAGTAGGCCTGTGTGTGTGTGTGTGTGTGTGTGTGTGTGTGTGTGTGACATGTGCGCATACAGCAAGCAGCAGCAGTCACCGTCCGACCTTGACACACCATGAGGACAGAGACTGACATACGTGACATCAGCCACAGGGATGTAACTGAGATGGACTCAGGCTCGACAGGAATAGAAGGCTGGCTGTTGTCAGAGAATGCTGCAGCAGTCAAACACGCTGTCTGCAGACAGTTTGTAACTACCTTGGAAACAGGTGTCATGCCTTGTGTCTAATACTTGCGACAAGTCAAGCTAAGTCACAGGTGGCTTGAGTCTTTTTCCTGCGCTATTCTTAAGCGGTTTCGCCTCGGCTCCAATTTTTAGTCTGAACTGGGCTTTATATGTCACGCTTGTCACGGCTTGTTTGCTTCCGTAACACAAGCATGCTATCTAAAATCATACACTGGGGCGGTATGAACTTTGCAGTGGCCCTATCATGTGATGTCATCAGACTCACTCTGGGTCTGGGTCCACATACCTGCCTGTAACGTGGAGCAGTGTGAAAGCAAGGAGCAGGGCAGCCCTACAGCTTACTATGATAGTCTCCCAGAAATCTGCATGCCGCCCCTGCTGTTCGGTCACACAAGGTTCATTTCTGGATGGTGGAGCTTTAATTCATTTGTCTTGTACAGGGCAACTCCTTGACCTTGTGGATGGAGATTAATGAAGAGCTTTAGTGGTGATGAAGGCTATCAGGCACCATGCTCCCCTCGTCTAATAGAGCAAGAGTTTTACATAGCCAATTATGTCGTTTGCATTCCGCTTGTAAGCACAGTTCTGTCATGGGGAGCGCAGTCGGCTGACCAGGCTGCTGTATTTTTATGGTACAAAAATATCAGGGTCATCCAGATAGAGCAGGCCAGAGTGAACAATTATCTCTTCTTGTTTTATTTTAATTTCTAATTTTTGAAACGAGGAAAGTAGCAGAGCAGTGAGGTTGGAAAAGCTACCTGGACTTGTAAAAAAAAAAAAAACATTAACATGCAACCTTATACATTTCTGCAGCCTTTGAAAAGCTACATAAAGGCCGGCATGTGTGCCATTTTGCAGTTAAACGTTACTGTAAAAACGCTCACAGCCTTTTTGATCACAGGGTACAAAGCGTACGAGTGCAATTGTGAGCCATTACCACTCTTTGCTGCAATTATTGTCTGCCAGGCTCTTTGGGTACTACACTCTGCTTTGCTCTGCTGTTCTGTGTAATTTTTTTTTTTCTTTTTACTCTCCAAAAACAGGACTTGAAATTTTGATCTGCAGGGCAGTTCAGCCTCACTATCTTGTCATCTGAAGAAGGGCAAAGAAAGATACAGATGATAGGTATAGCAGAGGCGAGAGGGCGATGGAGAAATCTACTGTAATCAATAGGTGTGTAATTGGAAGCTGTCAGTTAAATGTTTTAGTATCCCCGTTGGTAATAGCAGCTCTGTCGTTTTCTACACAAGATAAGGCAATTTGGTTTAGGCTGCAAGGGGCTAAAAAGTGTGCTCAGCGGGGCCTTGTGTGATGTGAGGGAGCTGTTCTCTCTTTAACCGTTCAGAGCGGATGTATCTTTGATGATGTTCAAATGACAGCGCAGTGTTCGCTCATCATAAACTGTCAGCCTCACTTTTATTGATGCGAGATCTTTTGAACCCCAGGATCGCAGACAGCATGGAGAGAGATGAAGAATGATTTGCACATCAAGTCATGTAAAAACCCTTTGAACTGTATGTTTTACTCGGTACAGCTCCTTATTCTTGCATGTTAAAGTTGAATCTAGATGAGCAAACATTCAGCACCATTGTCCTTGGTTGCGCCCCTCGGGTTAGGTGCTTAGTACCCATAATGGATCCTAAAGAGTTTGGGATTGCACAGAAGTTTGTCAAGAGAGGACAACACTTTTCGGGTTGCGGGAACTTAAGTTTTAGTGCCAAAGACCCATGACCATAAATGGTTCTGTGGCATTTTGAAATTTGCTATTTTGCAATTAGCCTAATGGAAAATGTCCTCGGATTAGGAAGCAGAGAAAACATGTTCCATTAAGCTCTCTGTAATGTATTTATGTCAGTTGGTTGTGGCATGCAGGCTCTCACAAGTTTAAATCTGCTCTGTGTTAATGGACTGGATGCTACTGAAACAGCTCAAATGGGTGGCTCAGTGTAATGTGGCTGATATATATTTTGCTCTGACTAATAATGCAATAAAAAATAATAAAATAAAACAAATGAAGTGCCCAATGGGCCTTATTCTCAAGAAGGGAAATGCCGCGAGTCAGATAAGAGGATCGATACTCCTCTCGTGCCAGTGTGTCAAGTGTTGACCTGGAGCCAGGAGACAATTAGCACAGCTTAGCATAAAGACTGGAAACAAGGGGAAAAGCTGCCTAGGTTGTGTTTCAGGTTTTAATGTACATCATACATTGTACCAGCACCTCTTGGCTCACAAATTAGCGTCAGGGTGCGGTGACTTCCCGGAGCTGATGCTTTTTGCAACCTCACTGTGTCAGTAAGACTCCAGGTAAGTCACTGTGTCTGGTGGCATAACTCCTTGTTAACCAAGTTGTAGAGCTTTAGAGGTGTTGGTAGGTGTTAGGGATGGGCATGGGACAATTCCGCTTGACCGCCAGACTCCCCACAAGATCTGCAAACTTCCTGCGGCTGTCAAACAGATTAGACACAGCGCTGAGTGACCGTCCCAGGACTGTTAGCATGAACTAACACATCAGCAGCGGCTGACATCCAACATTAAGACTTTCAATGGTCCCAGCAAACTCACACCAACAAGGCTTCACTCTGTCATTAAACTCATCAGAAACCGCGAGCCTTGTGATGCTACAGTTAGCCTTTAGTTTGTATCGTTACCTGGCAACCCAGTCTGGAGCATGTTGACCTGGCCTGACTGCGCTCGCTCAGCCTGTGCCCTCCGCTCCGACACTAATGAAGTTATACACTTCACTGATAAATCAGAGTTACACAGTAACACTGGACTTCATGGTCTCTCAAACACTATGGTCAGTTTTGACACTAAGTTTGAACTTTTTAATACAGTTTATTTGTTCAATGCTTGTGTTTTTCTTATTTTCATTTTACTGTCAGCTTTGAATTCAAGACTGAGAATGACTTCAAAGTCATTTTACTTTCATATCCCTAGGCCATTTATCAAGACATCAGAAAATCTCCTTCTTTTTCACAGCCTTTCTTACCCTCGGTTATACAGGTTATACACTTCTTTTTAACATAAAAAATGTGGCATTATTGGTCACGAGAAGCAGGCAATTATCAGTTATTGGTACTGGTTGAAAAAAATCCATACGATGCATCCCTAAGCATGAGAACTCCAGTACTAGATTTGGACGTTAATGTTCATTTAATGTATAGAGTAATCATCATCTAACTTACCACATATGAACATGAATTTTCTATTGTATTTATTTATGTTTTTCTGTTAATAATGGGTGAAGTCTTATGTCACTGTGGAGCTGTGCACAGCGTATTGCTTTGCTCAGCGCCTCCCTGCACCACTGTCCCTCCTTCTCTAGAGACACTAGGAGACTATTGCTGTGAGAGTGTTAGCTCTGTGCTGGGACAGTTGAGTTAATGGTTAGCATCATGTGGCCAACTAATGGTTATTAAAAGGTTTAATGTTGAGACATTATTGTGTCAGTGTGAGTTTGTTGGAAACATGGCTCATTGTCGGATGCTAGAGACTACTGCCGTGTTAGCTCGTGCTAACTGGTCAGACTTTGAACTGACCATTCACCAGGAAGAGAGCAGTTCTAGAGGTGTTCCCTCAGCGAGTCTATGTCACAGCAGCAACAGAAAGTTTGCCTTTTCCATGTTAACTTTGAATTAATGCCTTAATAGGCTAACTGAAGCCTGGTGTTTGTTCATTAAATACATTTGAAACTTCAGTAGTTTTCTGGTGTTTGCAAATGTACATTCCTAATCTTAATTCGTTTTTTTTGTTGTTGTTTTTTTTGTTTTTTTTGCGAGTACTTGAGTACTCTATATCATTAAATCTGAGTACTTGAATCAGAAAATTGCCCACCCCTAGAAGGCATGCTTTAACTTTGAAAATAGAGCCAGGCTGGCTGTTTCTCCCCTGCTTTCAGTCTTTATGCCATGCTAGGCTAATCACCTTCTGGCTTTAGCTTCATATTTAATGGACAGACATGAGAGTGATATCAATCCTCTCATCTAACTCTCAGCAAGAAAGTGATTATGTGAGGTGTCAAACTATTCTTTTAAGAGTTTCCAGAGGGCAAAAAATAACATTTTAGTAATGACTTAGTGACTCACAGCCGAAGGATAGACATTTTTTTATTGTGAAGACTGAGTGTTGTGGCCTGACGAATTCAGAGGGTGACAGATGTCAGTGAGATCGTTGGAAACCTGGTCACCTCCTGCCAATGCCAGCCACACGGCAACGCCGGCTGCCTGACTCAGTCCCTGCGGATCGGCCGACGCTTCCGAGCAGGCTCTTAAGTGGGATCTGTGATGTTGCCATCAACCTCTCTGCACTGACAACACACTCTGTGGTTGTGACGGCTGCGAGCCCAGGCCTCGTCCCAGAGCATCTGTTCTGTCCTCTCACTTGCTGGCTGGTTTTCTGCCTGTCACACCAGATCTGTCCTTATGCGTCTGTGTTTCTGTCTTTGCACCTGTCTACATATGTAACTGCTCCTGTCTTTTGGGCTCTCTGGAGGGTTCTTGTTATGTCATCAGTTAACTTCCTCGCCTGAAGTGGTCACTCAAACTTAAAGGTTGTTAGTTTCAACACTTTGTCATCCTTTGTTTGCACTCTCAGTGCTGCTCTTTGTCATCAGCTGTACTGCCAATAGTTTTAACAACCACTTTGCCCATTTTCAGCCTTCCCTCTATGTCTCTGTCATAGCCTTACATGCTTGTACTCAACTAGTCAATACTAGAGTTTACGAATGTTGTAAAAGACTCATCCCCAAATCTTTCATCTGATGATGCAAGTATGGGATGGATAGTAGCAAGAATGGCTCAATTTCATCCCAAAGATCTCTTATTATCCTTATCAACAGATAGAACAGAAAGGCTGTAAAAAACAGAAAAATTGCAGTTTTTCTTGCTCAGTCTGTAACTGCGCCAAGTTTAGGGGTGGTGAACAGAGCCTGCCTAAGCTATACAAAGAGTATTGATAGGTGTAATGGTGTATATAAACAAGAACATTAAGATAAGATTGAAAATCAGTAAAGTAGTCATTCGAGAAAACAGCCAAAATCTCCCTGTAATTGGGCGTTTGCAGCGGATAATAAATCACTGGTTTTGTTAAGAGAGCTGTCATTATTGCCAGGCAGACCTTGGTGTGAAGTGGAGGGTCTCGATCACATTAAAGAAGACCCAGTTTTACAGTAATTGCTGGCTTTTTGTTCGTGTTCCTGCACATTACATGGCTACTCACCAATATATTAATTATCTGACAAGAAAGTGTTGATTAAAACTGGTTAATTACAATGTCAAGCAATTTACAAATTTGGCAGGGCCCAAAACATGGAAGCATTTGAGGGCCTGCCACATTTGCGTGATGAAATTAAATTTCATATCCATCACAGACTGTATTATTGATATGATATTATGTAGGATAACATGCAATTATGCATAAAAATCATTGACATCAGCATTAATTGATCATTCCTCATCTTCTTATTATGTATACTTGCCCTAATAGACCCACTGCACCTCTGCTCAGTCGCCAGAGGAAAATGTTGGCATTGTACATTTCCACAAACCATGAATATGTTACACTTGCAGTACGTATCGTTTCTGTTCTCACAAACTATATGTTTTCCTTCAAAAAATAATGCACCCAAATTTATACATATGCGATCATGTCAAGGAAGCAGTCCTGAGCAGGTCTTGTAAAGAGGCAGATTGGGGTAGTGGATGATATGGTCATAGAAACACAGACTTTCAGTTGCAATTTTCCTGTGGAGTTGTGTGTTCGTACACGTGTGAACTCTGAGTGAATTCTGAGTCATTTTTAGGGTAGGTCCTCGCCATGTTCCTTTTACTAAACTAAACCTCGGTAACTTTAATATGCAATATTTACTATGGACATCGGAACACCCCACAACACACAAAATGTCAGTAATAAGAACACTGTATGACCGAGCACAGCTCGTCACAGAAGAGAAAGACAAAAACGAGGAAAGAAAACACATAGAAAATGCACTGGTAAAATGCCAATATCCACAATGGGCCATAAAAAAGGGACGACAGCAGGTGGAGCAAAGAGAACTCAAAAAAACAGAAAAGAAGAAACCAAAAAACAAAACAGAAAACAAAGGAATGGTCACACTACCATACATCAGAGGCATCACAGAGCGCATTCAGAGAGTCATGAAAAAACACCACATCAGCACCCCTGGTCAAACCACACATCAAACTCCGACAACTTCTAGTACACCCCAAGGACAAGATCGACCAAAACAATAAATGCAATGTAATATACGAAATACCATGTAATTCCTGCAATAAAACATACATAAGAGAAACAGGGACGTCATTTCAACACACGCAGAAAAGAACATCAAAAAGAATGTGAGAAAGAGACAATGAAGAGACAAACACGATCGATAAAAGAACAGGCATTACAGGAAAACATGAAATCAGCAATAACGGACCACTGCAAACGGGAAAATCACATCATGGATTGGGAAAAGGCCAAAGTCATCTGCACAGAAAGCAATAGGCACCAGCATTGGATCATGGAAGCGGTGAAGATCAGGAAGCGGGCCACACAGCCATGAACCGGGATGAGGGGGCGTTCCTGCTCTCCCATACCTGGAGTGACATCCTCCAACGACGGACGGACAGCAAGGGGCAGTGTCGACCTGTCAAATTTTGAAAGGTTGACACCGCCTCAGTCAGCTGATTTAATTAAGGACACGTCACTCACCATCTAGTGACACCTCTGACGAAGACGGAAGCTACCGTCAAAACACGTCAGGTATGATTTGACAATTTGTGTCTCATAAAAAAGAAAACAAGTAAATCTATAATAACATAGACACTATGAACATTGTTGCTTAAACTCAACCTCTGTAACTCTACATTAATTACGTAACTGTACGTTAAGGACATAATGTCATTCGTAGGGTGCTAATTTGTAGGGTATCAGACGAACTGTTGTGCATACATTTTTTGTCTGATATCATACGAAGCGTTCTATGAACATACATATCATATCAGTGTTTCTAAGGTGACATAGTATATGAGCTGACTTTGGCATCGAGAGGTGGAGAGAAATGGATGGAGTGTCACCTAGGCGAGAAGCTTGCCAAGCTGCAGACTACTGTGGATCATTGTTGACTGTTATGATAGCTTTAGTGGTATTTTAGTGAGTGTCTTGTAGATGTGGGTGTGGTTTACATAGGTGGTAGGAGGCAGGGTCAACTCTGAAGTCACACTTTGGGGTTGGTGGCATTGATTCGTTTGCTGCTATCAGTGGCGAATTCTTTGGAAGCCTTTGAGCTGGAATCAGCTCGCCACAAGGAAAACACCGGAGGCAAGACATTCTGAAGAGAAAAGAGACAGAGAGAACACACACCACTGTAAACTATCACTGTATATAAGCTACACATTTTATTCTGAGCAACCACTTCAAAGAGCGAGCTGGCCCACAGAACTGGGGGTATCCAGGGTGTTGCCCAGTCTGAGCCCTCGGTTACACTCAACCAAGGAAGTCCAGGTTACATTTCTGATGTTCTTTATGTCAACATTGTTAAAAGGTTTCAATGTATCTGCTGCAACATAATACGGAAATTTATAAATCTATGGTTTGCAGAAATGTATATGCCAACATTTTTTTCTGTCAGTTGGGTTGTGCACCTTTACAGAAGCACAAATGTGAAACCAAAGCCACCCTCTTTGACTCAGAGTCAACAGAGGCAGACCAACAGTTGGGTCAAACCTAAAAATCAATAAGGTGGACAGTGACAAAGCCAAGGTTCACCCTAGACCTCACACACCACTTGTGCAGAAAATGCACAGCATTTGAAATAATTTGCCGGCCACTCAGCATCCAGCAAGAAAGGTGGCAGGGTGGTGGGGGGGCAGGGGGCTGAGCTTTGCAGCCTTCAAATAATGAGGAAGGAAGGAATTCAGTTGGGATTTCTAATTCTGCCAGACTGTGATTAATCCCATCAGTAAACAAAGCAGAGGTCATCGTGTTTTGGAGAACTCCAATTAGAGAGTAATCAGTGCTAATCAGACAAGCTGCTCACCGGCATCTTGGTGATTTCGGCAGTAAAGGGCTCTCTGGTGAATAGTCTGCCCTCCACACTGAGAACGACCGACCCACACTCTGTGATCCCGTGTTAAGGGAGTGGGAGGCAGAAGAAAGGAAGGAGGCTAATTAGCGGTGCCATTCATTAGCGACTGCATGTGATGTGTGCTTGGGTGGGCTGGCGAAATGTGAGTGTTGCTCTGATGTGGCGGGTGTGTGCTTTAAGACGGTGTGAGTACATCTAGGTCTTGTGTGTGTAAGCTCAGGTACAGTTCAGAAAAAAAGTGCAAGTCAAGAATTAGGAACAGTCATTTGCCTAGATACCAGAGGGCATGCTGCTACAGATGTAAATGAACAGTGACTCACTGTTTTCTTCCAGTGTCCAGCCTTGAATCATAAAACTTGCCTTTGCATCTGATGCCAGCTTTCAAGGTTAAAGGCCTGGGTAGATGAGATTGTTTGCCAATTGATGGGACACTTTGCATTTTCAGCTACATAAGGGGAAAAATTAACGTTTCATCCCTTAAACATGATATAGAAAAATGGGCTTTGTTGATGTCACTGTCGTCACATGTCAACATCTGATATGAATGAACCGTAACAAACTGTCACTTACTGTAATAAATTGTAGGATGAGTTAGACATTTAGGGAAATACACTTTAATAATTTCTTTAAGGGCTGAGTGATATGGCCAAAAATGTTATCATGAAGAAAATGTTTCTACCAGTCAACAGCGATAATTATCACGATAAATGTCAAATGTAAAGGCTGATTTTTGCTCCTGAGTCAAAGTTGAAGAAACCAGATGGTTAATTGTGTTTTGAACTAATCTTTATTGTCAGTACATGACTAACATTTGCCAAACAATGTGACATTTCACTAATCTGAGGTTCATTCAAAACCATTTTAATCAAAATAATATCAATAAATAAAACCATATATATATAAAGTGAATGTTGGTGTAATGTTTTAACGTTATCGTACGCTTTAGCTTGGTGGCTGGTCTCATCGTCGTCTTCCACCACTACCTCTTCTTCCTCTTGGGCCCCCCTTTTAAGTGTATGCATGGTTTAATTCTATTGAATATTCATCAAAAATTAACAAAAAATTAAAGATAACAAAGTCTGCAATACAGAACCTCACCAATTAACACGTTATATCCTATTTGTTTAATCTACAAAATTACAAAAGTGTAAAACAGTGGGTTATATGCTGGACTATTGCTTGGCCAAGCAACTTCAAGGCGACAAAAAGACTCCAGGAAGCCACTGCTTCCAGTAAATAAATATTCCACCACATAACATCCTGTAAAACAACAAATTTCATAATATTTGGCCACATGCTCCAAACTAATGGGGACAGCATTTACCTCAAAGCCAGCTACTAACTAACAGTAAAGCAAGAATATTTAAAATTCTACCAAACCTCTACAACTGAATCTTTGTGTGTGGCATTAGCCTGTAGCTAACACTGTAGCTGTGTTAGCTCAATTGTAGCATGACCATAGTAGAAAGAAAACAGCCGCATCAAAACCATAATTGACAGTATTTGGACCATTTTTGGTCACTGTTTGTGTTACTTTTAGTTGCACTAAAGATACGCTTCGCCAAAAGCTAATGTTAGATGTTACTTATCAGTCTAGGAGGAATGTTGCAAGTTCAGCATCAAACCTCACGCCTTTACTTACCAGGAGCTGTTTCAAGCAGTAAAAAGCCATGCCAGTATTTACTGGTTTGTTTTTTTTTTTGTTCCTTTTTAAATCCCTTTTTTCCTTTGCCGCAGAACATTGTTTCTTGCCAGAAGCGAGTATTAGTGTTTATTGTGTCACAAATTGGGGGCTGTAGCCTCGGGGCAGCTCTGCTTCTAAGTCCTTTCATGTTGGACTGGACGCTACGTTGACTTAACAATCACCTCTTCAAGTACAAGTGGTGTAACAAGACAGAATGGGCTGGAGCTAGCTGTTAGCATGCTCATCTCAATAGATATCTCTGCAACACAGTACACAGAAGTCTTTGACATAACCTCAAAACTGTTACTTTGTCACATTCAGTTGTTAATACTTCTTCTTGCCATATCTTACACATTATATTATTAACACATTATGAGATACAATATGTTCATAAGTGAGCTTAAGGTGAATTTTTCTACCTTTGGACAGAGCCAGGCTAGCTGTTTTCCTTTGTTTACAGTCTTTATGCTAAGCTAAGCTAATAGTTCCCTGTCTTCAGCTTCATATTGAATGCAGAGGACTAGTAGCCTATCAGCAAGAAGTGTGTAGGGTGTACTTCCCAAAATGGTGAACTGTCCCTACAAATATGATTGACTGGTTCAGGCACATCAACCGCACATTCTCTCTCTCTCACTCTTTCTGTCTCTCTTTCTCTGTAGCAGTATGATTGGTCCGCAGGGAGCCCTAATCAAATAACTCGCAGGCCATTGCAGCTGCCATTTCAGCCATTTCGCTGGAATACACACAGATGCCGGGTGGGTTCCCTTCTGGCCTATCAGTCCAAATAGTGATGTAAGGCTTTACTCATCACTATTACCTGTCTCAGCTTTTGAGACATTTATAGGCCAAGGAGTGCACTGCAATAATGAGTTTGTGTTTATTGCTAACGTGTTGCCAGTAGAAAATGGCAGATCCTAAGTGATTTGTGAGTTTAATTCCTCCACCTGGCCCTCCAATGGCCTATTGTTCCCCCCACACCCCAATATACATAAATGACATGTTAATGACTCGTACACTGATAATGGCTTCTGTGGGCGGTGATTTGTTGGCTCCATTCATACCTCAAGGTTATCTGTGAATCATACTTCTGTATGTGAGCTGTGATTGCTCAGCAAAAATCAATAAGTACTTTTAAGTTGTTTTAGGCTCTCCTCCTGTCAGACAAAATAACAGGATTTTTTATTGTCTAGACTTTGGGAGGGTTCCTGATCAATGTTCATTACGTCACCCACATGTCTCGGTTGCTTCCAGGAACTCTCTGTCTTTATCCTGAGAAGAGTGTGGTCCGGTGATCCAACATGCTGCAGTGTTAAATGCTTTTCATGGCAGTTTTATGTCTTCCTTGCATTTTATTCACACATTCAGAGTTGTTACTTAACTCAGAGTACTGCGAGAAAAATCAAAGGGCAAAGCCACAAACACTTTGCTGACACTCCAAACCTTTCTAGTTCTGTCATGTTTGCAAAATCCCTCGCCTGAAAAGAATTGCTGTTTTGGGGGCAATCGACTTGGCTCCTTTAAAAGAAAAAACACCGCCGTAGCCCTTTTGCCTAAAAGATTGATTAAAAAAGAATGTAGGCTTGTCTTGGCTAGCACAGCCTCCAATTAGTATCTAGTTAAGCTATTTGGAGTAACGTTACTGTGGAATTTGAAGGCAGTCCGTTGGGAAAGTCTTTCTCGCTGAGGGAAGAAAGGAATCCTTATATCCTCCTTAATTAAAACATGATTTACGCTTAGTCCCAGCTATGAAGTTGCCTTTGATGGTTCTTTTGTCAATTAAAAGTAAGTCCTACGGAAGATTACGCAGCGCTCATTACAAGCAGGTTATTCTCAAGGACATGCAAGTTCTGGCTTTTAAGTGAGGAGCTGCTGGGTGGGTTGGCGCAAGGACACAAAAGGGGAGCTCACAAAATGAGTAAGATTTCATACTTTTGTGTTATGTAGCTCCTCTATCGAGGGCTGGTCCCTCAAGAGTATCTCACACCTCCTCGTTTTCCTTTGCCTCCCTCTCCCTGCCTCCCCCACACAAACAAAAGTAGACGTCTCATTGCTGTCGTGAGATGCGCGCCTCTGTGTTCCTCCTTCATGTAATGGACACGGCTGTTATCAGCTGAATCCTGGGCTGCACATCTGCCAAAGTCCTCACGCTCCATTTACGCCCCGCCATCGAAACACCGATACAGCACTTATGCACTTCAAAAAAATCTTAGCCTGCCTGAAAGAGAAGGGCAGCATGAATATTTAACAAGGAAACTGCTTTTAGATACTCGCAGGCAAAAAAAAAAGAGGGCACGGCTGGTCTAAATGTCCTTAACTGATGAGACTGAGACAAAGAACAAGCATTCAGCTGCCCTGAAGTCACCTCAGAGCTGTATTCAGGATATTCATCGGCCCTGACGGAATAAATAGTATGTCAGGGCGTTGAGCGTAGTGCTGGAGGTATATTCTTCTCTTTGAAATTTAGCAACAGAGGCCCACAAAATAGTGTTGTGTCACCAAGGTTTATCTTGTGTTTTAGAACTTCATACACCTACTGCTATAAATCTTCCATACACTCCTCATACTCTTAATGGAGAGGCTGAAACCTATTCTGTTTTTCCCCTTTTCCGTCCTTTTTTGTGCTGAATTTAATTGCTGTTCCAAAGTTGCCAAACTCTATGAGCTGTTCAATATTCGACTGCAGATTCAATATTGCTAATTCCCCTTCTGGCCCAGAGAAACCAGTGCGCCATGATTTAGGCTGACAGCCCAACAGCAGAGCATATATTTGAATGAGACAGTAAGATATAAGACCTCCTCCTGACGTTAGTCACCTTGCACCCTCACAATCTATCGTAACACAGCGTCATTGCTCCCTTTGATTTCCTGGCCACAACTGTCCCTCCCCTCCTCCATCTGCAGGCTGTAGGTGTAGATTGAAATGGAAATCGACAGGATCAAGTGGGATCAATTATTAAATCTGCTGTTTGACAGAGGATGGAGTAGCGGTGGGTGGGCAGGGGAGGAGAGGGCGAGCAGGAGACGCCTTCCCCGAGTGGAGTAATATCTTTCATGACTGGGTAAAAAAATTGAAGATTTGTGCACTCGGGTGGGTGAAAAAAAAAAAAAACAAGCCAAGCAGCAGCACGATTGACAGTTTATTTAAGAGGCCATTAACTTTACATACGTTGCTTTGAAAAGACAGACACTTGCGTTGCAGTTTAAGGCCCCAAGGCTCTGAGTTTCCCAGCAGCCACGATGCCGAAAACATACCAGATTAAGGCAAACACTTCTCTAATGACAGCATTTCATGAATGGAAGCTTGATGTTGCTACTGGAGTTTATCTCATATTGTTTTGCTAATAGAACTGGGAGAAATATGGAGCATATGACAGCTTGACCTTTTTGAGTTTCATGTTGGTCTTATGGAGGCACTTCTTACTGTAAATCACTGAGAAATGTACATGAGGGCTGGAGCAAACGATGAAGATAAACTAGATGGACAAAGCCAGGAAAAAGTCAGTCCAGTGTCTTAATAACTGCACTTCATTTGCCAAGATGTTTTTTGTTAACTTGTGCATTAAGACGAATAATTTTAAAAGAAGATCCTGTTTAAAAAGCCTCTATAAGAAATTCATGACAGACATAGTTGCACTTTGAAATTTATTTCCCCATTACAGTTTTTGCCTCAGACTTTGTCTACTTCAACATCTAGCATTTAAAGAAACAATTTACTTTGATGCAGCCGTGTAATTACCATATGCAGACAACACATTTGTAGAGCCTGGCAACCTTTACAAGCTTTTTCACATCTTTGCATTTTACATTGTGCAACACTAGGTTGTATTTCTGAGAAAAATATATCAAAATGGAAATATTGTCATCAAAGATATCGCACATATTTTCCTTTCCCATTACAGCTTAAGTTTTATTCTTCTCATTTATGCATTTGTACTTTTGTCAAGGACTTTAATAGCTTCGTTGTTGTTCAAAACAAATGCAAGTGTTTCAGTGTTGTAGAGAAGAGGCAACAGCAATAAGGTTTCATGAAACTGGGGCCTTTGAAGGTACTGTATGTAATTTATGTGTTTTATTGCCAGTGGGAGAACAGATTGTAATGTAACTTTAAAAGTAAGACCTTCCCCGACTTTCTCATATGTCTGTAACTGCCTGTGAGCTGACGTCTACATAAATGATTCAGGACAAATTGTTCTGGAAAATCCAAAGAATATGACGTTTTGCACAATCCTGAGTGCCTAGCACCCCAATTTTCAGCCAGTTTATGGGGTCTGACTCTCATCCCAGGCCCCTACTCCTGCCAGATTAGCAAACTTTCTGTTGCTGCTGTTACAAAACAAAAGTTAGACGCATTGTTGCCGTTGGCCACCAGCCTGCTGTGACCCCCTGTGCTGAGGTGTGCGCAGGCTGAATTTCAGTTGCTACAGCAGCTAAGACCCATCTACAAAGCTGCCGTCCTCCCTCCTCCAGGTGAAGCAGTGTCCTTGCAGCAGACGTGAGGCAGAAGGATATCATTTCTGGCCTGATAAATAGTACAGTCATTAAATTCAGTGCCCCTGGGTGCTGAATACATCCTAGAGAAAACACTGACATGTGAAATATATATTGTGATTTTGTACTTTTAGCTGGCTAATGTTTACTAAGGCACACAAAATTACAAGCTAGCTAACATAGCAAATTACTGCCTCGAGTGGATATTGTCACCTAATTCATTCAGACTCCAGGGGCTGATCTAGCTGCGCAATTGGCTAGCTTGACATTTTGCATTACTTTAACAGATAACATCACAAAGCAACCAATGCCAGATTCAAGCAGGGTAGCTTAGTTGCAGATAGCTGGCTAACGTTAGCTTGCTCACTCGCTAACACATTGCTAACAAAATATTATCTGTGTGGATATGTAGGTTGACTAGCTAATGGCCAAATTATCTCACCAGCTAACATATTACAACACCGACTTGTGTATTATGACAAACATTGTTAATTTAGCCAACAATAACAGCAACAAGGTGTGCAACAATTACTTTCACTTAACCAAGGGTGATGCAAGGCAGTGAGCTAACCGTAACCTAAGCTAACGGTAGCCAGTCAGCTGTTACTTAGCTAACATTATGCGGCATGAATCTGATGTTGTGTACTTCACAATGTCAGCTAATGAAGTCATTTGCAAAGAGCAAGCTTGTAAGTATTATTGAGGCAGTGGTCCAAATAGTAACGTTATATGAAATATGTTAGTGTAATTTATTTTTCAGCATTTTATCAACATAATTGCGCTCAGTGAGTTATTGGCTGGTGCCCAGGAGCTGTTGGGAGTTTGCTTAGAAGGCTTTCTGCCAGAAATTGTTTTCTTGGTGAAGGTTAGTAACAAAAAAGTTGTTTGGGTTAAAATCAATTGATTTTTTTGCCAAAAAGCAGAGGCAAACTTCCCCCATGTGATGCCCAGGTAATCACTCACTTAACGTCTACGGATTGCGAGCAGCGCTAACAGGATGCTAACTGCATTTCACTTAATGCTCGCATGTGTCACTAATAGCAAACATTTTCTGAAAGGTACATATAGAACCTTCAAAGATAAAGCAGACATAATATTTCTCCAGGCACATCAGGTACCTTTTGGGCAGCAGAGTGGCAGAGAGACTGCCCATTATCTAGAAGGCCTCATTTAAAGCATCCATGACAGAAAGCCTCTGCCCTGCTCAAGAGTCCTTCATTTCCCCCAGCTCCACTAGTGCTTTCCTGTAACTGATCCTGACCTCTGACCTCCCTGGTAGTCTGAGGCAATTACAGACATCTTCCAGGACATGAGTAATATCACAAACCACCCGATCCCTTTTCTCTTCACGTCTGGAACAGTTTGGGATAATGTCGAGGGTTTCCCGCTCTTTTGTTCAGTGGCATCCAGCTGGGTTGGATGGAGGACAGGGCACTGAGTCAGCACAGCAAGGCGGCCGCAGCAAGGAGCTGATTTAAACCACCGCCGAACCAGGGCTCAACTTTCATTAGCCGTTGTCATTATTCCCCAGCCGCTGTCTGACAGATGGCATTGTGGGATATCGGATTTTATGGCAGGTCATCTTTCATATCCAATTTCTTTTCCCATTTGATGAGAAGTTCTCGCTCCAGTCAAATTCATTTTGCAGTTTGAATATTGATCGGACTCTGCGCTCTCTCTCACCCTCACTCTTTTCCCCTCTCTATCTTCTTCTTTCTTTACCGACATCTACTGCAAGTCTCTTAAGACTTAATGGTCTCTTGCTCTTGGCGTTTGGTCTGGAACACTGGTGCTTGTCTCTCTGATGTACAGCGAACCACCATGAAAAAACATGAATAAATATGAAGGGAATTTGGGAGTCAGTTAATATGCCTGCATTTGTCAATTCTCAATTTTCAAGTTTTCAAGTGCATTAATACAATCATTGCCTATAATTACTGTAGGGCCTAATTACCAGAGTACATTTAAATAAGATTGAATCAGTAATGCAGTACAAACAAGTCTAATGGTGTACAGGAGCACAGTGAGGTTATAATGCTGCTCCGCGTAATCTATTATATCAACAAATCCTTTGAGGGCTGTTGAAATTAGCTTTAGCTTCACCCTGAAATAAATTGATGGCTTTTGAAAGGTACCGTCCGTCTCGCAGCCACTCCACAAGGACATTAGGGGTCAAGATCTGGCTCTGATATGGCAGCAGCGAGCTTTTATCCCCTGTCGTTTTTTTTCATTTGGCAGACAGGATATAGATCAGGATCAGTGGAGATATTTTGCCTGTGCAGACGGTGACCTGACGGAACCTTATTCCACCTGTTTGCACTGACAGAACCGCTGCCGGAAAATGGCCGAGCGTAATGACCCATTAAAAATTCAGTATTTGGCGTAATGAGATGATCGTGCCCTGCCAGAAGTGTCTTGGATCTGAGGAGCATTGCATAGAGGAGGGGGTACAGCAGCACAATATTACATTCTAACTGATAAGTCTTGAAGGGAACTGTAGATATAAGTAGATCTGCCAGATGAAGAAGTCTTTTTCATGTAAATATGACTTGCTTCAGTGAGGCTGGGAAATATGGGGCCTTTGGTCAGAATGAGCTTTGTGTCATATTAGCGTAAGTAATGGCTCATTTCTGAATAACACGATTTGCTAAAACAACCCATAAAATGACTTTTTCGGTTAGGCACAGAATGAAACAATCCGACCTAAAACCCGCAAAGCATGAAGGAACAGATTTGTCTTGGCGAAATATTGCAATTTGAGAGGTGATCAAGCATGAGATAATGGAAATCTCAATCTGGACCTGTTCATTTCCAAAACCCTTTTTTGCTCTCCGGGGCTACAAAGCCGAGCTGTCAGCGTGGTGACACACAAGTGTTCAGAATGCAAAAAAACTTCACCGCTTGTTTGTTTTTCTGCTCCATCAACTCGGTTCCCAAAGAGGTATGTCAAATACAAAGAGTGCTGCCTCTTTTTTTCTTTTCCCAAATCTCGCTTATATGCAGTCACATTAAATCCGCATTGAGACCAATCAGCCAGCTGTCTTTGGTGATAATGCATCAGTAAGCATCATTTTCCATTATGTTCCCATGGGAATCTATGGGATCTCCGTGGACCAGCGGGGTTATCCACTCATGGACTCTGGGCAGGACTGGCAGGAGTCAGCTATAAAGAGCCCCGGGCCAATCTAACAGTGCATGAAACACAGAAGCTTCCTTGGTCCGCTGATCCTCCCTAGGGCCAAAGTGAATGGCGGACATTGCAAATAGTAGGATCTATGTGTGTGTGCTGTGGGTGGGTCAGAGGAACAGAACAGTAATGTCTCCTGCACAGCATCTGTCCAGTTGCCAGGGAGACCCTCATCCTCCCTCTGTGCTGCGAAGCGAAACATCACAAAGTATGGAACAACGTGGAACACAGCTACCATTGGCTGACAATCGACCCCCGGCGTTGTATCACAGGCGTGACACCGGTGCCGGCTGCCAGATCCTGTCGTCACGGGAACAAGGCCTCAGAGGTGCTCAGGAGACTCTTGGCGGAGGAGGATAGACAAAAGAGGCATGTGTTTTTCTCTTTGTTCCTGTCTGCATGCAACTTTGGGGGCTTACCATCGGATTTGTGTTATGTTTTTATGCTGCTGCCAGTGTCATTGTTTCATTCAGCGTTTAGGGGGTTTGTGTTTGTGAAGGGGGTGTACCTCTCTTTTGTTCTTGTCAAGCCACTTTGATTTAGTGCCTTCAACAGAGCAACAAACACAAAAACCAAAAGACAAAAGAAGAGTCTACAGCCATGCTAAAGGCTCTGTGTGGCTGTACGTAGGCAGAGGGGAGCTTGGGCTGTCATTTTCAAAATGCCAATAACATACTCACGTATAGCAGGTATCAATCTCATCACGCCACAGAAGCAACCACAATCGCACTTTATTTTACAGCCACTCTCACTGTAGAAACAACCACATTAGCAAGTGCCAGCGGCTCATTATGACCTATACTTACGTTTATTATAAAGTGGCATCCTCTAGTGGCCATAGCAATTATTACAGGAGCAGAGAAGGAAGTGATCAGACGTAGCATAAAAAGCGACAAAGCCTGTATATTGCTGTATAAATGTTGAAAAAGGCCCGATAGGGTGGGACAGATAAACACAGGACTTTCAATCTGTGTTTGCATCCTGGAGTCAATATTGACTTCTTTTGATAACAACATAGCCCAGTATGCTAGTACATATAGTATGCTACGCTAGTGATGTATCTGACATGTCGTATATGATGTATGTCACGTCATGATGTTTTTCCTAAACCTAACCACATTGTTTTGTTTCATAAACCTGACCACCTATTTTTGTTTCACCTAGCTAGTAGCAACCTAGCTCACTAACATTAGCTAGCATTATTAGCCCTACTCTGTACAGTAACTGTGAAGCACTAGAGAAAATCAGTTGTCGATATATTTTTATCTCTTCAGGGACCAATGAATGTTATTACATGAGAAAGAAAAAACAACAAAACAACCTTCAACACATCAAGTTAAATATGCACAGCAGGTTGTAACTGAGCTGCTCTCTCTCTACTCTCGTACATCTCTATGTCTGTTAATTCCTTTGGCACATACACCATGGGATATATTACCTGGTGAGTGACTATTAGTCATGCACTACTTTTAATGGTTCATTGTGGGACACTTTGTGCTCACTATACAGGGTATAATGATTCCCACTATACATTTGGGCAGCACTATAAAATGGCAAATTCACTATGTAGTGGACTATATCGTGAGAAGTGAGTGATTTCGGACACAGCCATAGTTTTGTTTCCTTAACCTAACCAGCGACCGTAAAAACATCTGTATATGTCGTCATATGGGCCAGTCACAAATATCATTTTGGGAGTCAGTGGAAATCGACCTATTAGATATGAGAAAGCATTGTTATTTATCACAATACAAATGTATGGCTTCATAAGTTGATAATAATTATATTTTTTTAATTGTGAATTTGTGAGTTTTTTTCCTGTAAATTTACCACTTTAAGAAGGTACTTTAATTTTTTATTAAATTATGACTTTAATCCCGAGTATTCTAAGGTTGTTGTTTTTTTTTTCTTTTTTCTGAATATCAAGCCTCCTCCCAAGCTCCATATTTGTATAATTTCTTTACCTACAGTGGCCCTATATGTTGTTGTACTTTAGCCTTTTAGCATGCTAACATTTGCAGATTAACTTACAGCTGAGGGCTGATGAGATTGTCATTATTGCAGGGAAAGCTTGCCTAGGGTTCTGAATGTGCTAGGTTTGGCACTGCTGTTGATGCTGCTAAGTGAAAGGTTAGGAGGTCACAAAAGTTATTACAATCCTGAGGATGACCTGAACATCTTTGCCAAAATTTATGGCAATCCATCCAAAAGCTGTGGAGACATTTCACTAAAAATCACAAATATTGACCTCATGATAGAGCTAGAGGTGAGGTAGTTTTGACCTGCTGGTGGTGCTGCAGAAATAGACAGGGTATCACCAAAGTTTCCACAATCCATCCTCTGGGCATATCTCTTACCAAATGTTGTTGCAATTCATCCAATGGCTGTTGAAGTATTTCAGCCTGGACCAAAGTGGTGGAATGACAAACCACACAACAGACCACCATTGCCACTAGTATGGCTAAAAATTCAAAATTTAACAACATATGGTCACAGATGACATATCTGTCTGTGTCTGTTTGAAAGCAGTTTCTAGGTTGTCTTTTGTCAAAAAATATAATGTCCTCACAAGCACATGAAGCTGCAAGCAAACCCTCCAAAATGAGGGTTATAGGTCAAGAATTGAGTTCAGGTATAAGGTTTGGATTTGAATAAGAATTCTGTTGCTTGCCTATTGTAAGTGTTTTCACTGAAATCACTCACCTACAATATTCCACATAAGATAGATCATAGTGTCAAGGTTGCCATGTAGCTAAGGAGTCCATCAAACAACTAGAAGGTCATGAGTTTAATCACTGAAACCCCCTGTGCCCTTTCAAACATGTCCTTGTATTAAACCTTTTTTTAGCTCTCCCTTGTCTCTCTGGTTACAAGAGTCACTTGAGTATAAGGTTGGTTGAGCAAATAAAATGATGCATATTGTATGACTTATGAAATGGCAAGTGTAGGGTTTTGGCATTGGAAATAGACATAGAAGCAGAAATGAAATGGCCGTTTCCAGTAAGGAATAAATGAGCAGTGAAACGTACGGACAAGACAAGCTCAAAAATATGGGTGAGCATCAGTACCGCTTTTTTATGGCCGATTGCCTGTGCTTGCCATCTGCTTCTTTGATGCCTGTAGTAGCCTTGTGAATGCCAGTTTCTTCAGCCTCGGGCTAGATGCTGTCTCAAGGTAGACAGCTCATTGAGGGCCTGAACCTACCCCTCTGGTGGGGATGAGAGCAGGACTGTTGTGCTGCACTTCCTGCACTGAGAGGAAATATTAAATACTGTAATAAATTAGTAAGACTAATTTTACATTTTATAAATCAATCAATCATTAATTCGTCACATGGAAATTATACAAGGTACAACTCTAGTGAAATGCAATCCCATCAGCTCCTTTACTTGTAATTCAGTCCTTTTTTTTGCATCTTCTTACATTGCTGGCTGCTGTTTTATAACTGTCCATGTTTCTGGATGGTTTTGGTGATCTGTGTTTTTTTTGCTGTGGAATGATATAACTGTCCACACATGCTGCTCTTCACAAGATGGCCGTATGGTTGCTCTTCCTGAACAGCAGCACCACACTGCAGCTGCCTCTGCACGGTGTTAACATTATAGCAGTGTTCCACAGCAGGAACGGGATAGCGCCGCACATTACCACCGCCACACTACAAAGCACATGCGTCCTTTCATTCTGTCACCAGAGTCCTCTACTTTGTCAGATGGCCGTATAGAAAAAGAGCCTCTGTCCAGGATTTAGCGAAGTTTCAGCAAATTGAAGGATATTACAGTTCCTGATATCCTGTTAGAAACGGATGGTTGCCCTGTTTATTTCCAACGCCTGTACACTGGCTAACAGGTCGCCAGCTCAGTTGGTGCCCATTCTTCTCCATCTTTACCTTGATGTTTACGAACATTTGAAACCTTCAACCAGGGCTTGCTAGCAGCTAGCTAGCTAGAAGTTGGCAGAAGGAGAGTTTACAGAAAGGTTATTTGATTTCTTCATCCTGATGAGTGACTTGAAGCTACATGCCACCACCGTCCAACATCAACCACAAAAGACACCACCAAGACTTGCAAAATAGACATAAGAGCCTAAATTTAGCACACATTTAGTGAAGCTGACAGAACGGTAGATGGAAGTGTCTGCGCCTAACGTCAAGATTTTTGTTAATTTCTGTAAAAAAAAATATGTTTTGAGTAGACAAGAATGTCTCAATATAAGGTCCAGCATGATAGTATGAGCATTTTGGCAGAGTAATAGTAAGAAGGCTCAGGGTGTCATAGTCGCACTGTACATCTCATTGAATATGACTGGACATGATCAGTCAGCCTGAAGCCGCACAGCTGTTAATGAGCCAGTGATTGTGAAGCATGAATGATATAGCTGATGTCGCTTCGCTGATACAAGTGCAACTTTAGTGCTCTGCCTGAACTAACGCTCTGCTCCATACTTTATCAGCAGATGCAGTGAGCTTTTCCACCTTTTTTTTTTGTTTGTTTTAATAGGTATTTTGAAATTTTTGTTTGTTTTTGTTTTTGTTTTGTTTTTTGTTGTTGTTTTTGATTATTTGTTTCTGTTATTATTCCCCCCTTTGTGCCAGGGAGACAAAAAGATTTTCAGTATAAAAAAAAAATTAATGAACTGTTTGTCATTCAGCGCTTAATTACACTACCTTTGAATGAGCACAAATTCATACATATTTATAAAACATTTATTATAACCTTTCGCATGGAAAAGAAAACTGCTCCAAAAGCCTTTTTACTCTCTATCTGTTTTATATTGCTGTAAAGAAAGTTTTTCCCCCAAAACTACATTTTACAACAATACATTTGAACACATCATGAGAGCATTATAACAGTGCTTCTCAAAATCAAGGCTGCTTTGGTAGGATGGGTCCTTCAGAGGCTTAGCAAGACTTCTTCCTGGCTAGCGAATGCCCAGGTGTACATCATTGAAGAGGCCCCACCTTCAATTCCAGCAAATCGTGGGCAAAGAATTGTGTGTACTTCATGCGCGCTGAAGATATACATGTGCAACCTTGAAAATTCTCTAAAGGAAGGACTTGGTCCTTGCTAGAATTCAAAGGACCCTTGATATTAGAACAGTCCTTTGGTGGGATTTGATGACGTAGCCTCCTTGAGACCGCGGGCTGGACTCGAACCCGGGCTGCTGCGGCAACAGCCTGTGTACATGGGGCACCTGCTCTATCCAGTAATCCACCAACGCCCCAGTGATTGCTGTTGTTAAAGCAACGTCACAGTGACTCAGTC
This sequence comes from Cephalopholis sonnerati, assembly GCA_019142605.1. Classification (NCBI taxonomy): domain Eukaryota; kingdom Metazoa; phylum Chordata; class Actinopteri; order Perciformes; family Serranidae; genus Cephalopholis; species Cephalopholis sonnerati. The sequence goes on along the minus strand of JAGQAX010000022.1, from coordinate 23,916,890 downwards.
TATAGGGTGCATCACCAGACTCATCGATGGAGAGTTTACTGCCTCCTTTTGTCTTAAAGGCATCCTGGGAAAGGTTTCTGTTCATCCCAAACACGTTTTCTGTTGTTCCTGGGACAACAAGACGCTGTTAGTCTCAGGCCTGCTTGTCAGCCTGAACAAAATTGATGTGATACAACACAAAAACATCGGCCCTTGCCTTCAGTAGATGTCATCTTGGTTGCTGGTGTACATCGGCTGATACCAAGATTAGCCAATACGCTGGTGCATTCTAGAAGCCTTCTTGGTCAGATTGGCTGGTTGATACTTAAATCAAATGTGATGTGGAGCTGTATCTACAGAAGGAACCTGGCATTGAAAAGAAAAGTCGATTTGTTTTGACCTGAAGTGCTCTTTGCTGACAGTTTTTGGTTTTTGGCATCAGTGTTAATTTAAAACTAGATATTAACAAGTGTCCATGGCACAGTAAATTCTTGAAAGTGATGGCACTGACTCTGAAAAGTGTCTAATAGCTCACTTGAAAACCAACAACTTGAGTCAAACTCAGCACTTTACTATCAGTCAGTATTTCTGCTTTTTGGTCAGTGGGTTTATTTTTGACTTCTGAGAGCACACACTGGACTGTCTACCTGTCACTCACTCGTCAGAAACAACAAAAGCAAAAAAGGAACAATAGGAGTGGAGAAAACGCACTTTCCTCTCTTCGGTTGATGTACTGCCCTCTATCAAAGAAACATGCCGCTTCAAAAGATGAGTTTTAAGCTGATATTGAACTTTGAAATCATTCTTTACAGTCAAATCAGACTCTTTAATATGCAGCAACACAGCCTTCAGTTATTGTTTATGTATTTCAACCGCGTTCTTGCATGCCTCAGCTCTCTGCTTCTATACTGTATAAAAAATAAAGACACTTCCTTTTGGGCTGTGAGTCAGCCAGTGAATCTCAGAGAGGCCCAACCGTTAAATGTGTGGGAAGATCATCTGGCATTTGCATAGAGGAATATTAATAGGGGCCATGGCTAACTTCACAGGATTTTTTTTTTCATTTGGAAATTGGCTTGTCCACTGAGGTGCTTTTGAAAATGGCTGCCAAGCCTCAAATAATTAGGCGGTGGTAAATATTTCATGATGGAGTGATTTTAACGGTCCCTAAAATCTTTGTCGACTTCACAACTAATGCCAAAATAATGAAGCGAAGGCTTTGTGGGCAGTAAATAATTATATCTTACACTGAAAAAGCAGCGCTGGAAGTGTTATTGTGAAAAGTGTTTGAACGTTAAGTCAAACAGAGACAGGAAGTATTTTGGTACCATTGTAGCATGCTGTTAATAGAATATGGTGGGCATGCCAGTTGATATCTGGCTCCAGCACTCTCATGTGAGGCGTAAACAACAGGTGTGTGAAAGAAAATGGAACATTTGATGCATACAGTATAAGCGTGGGCATGAAACTTCTCATTTGACGCAGCCACATCTCAGATGGAAGTTCTTTTGAGCCTGAGCACCACCTGACAGCTTGAGAGGAGGCTCTGGGCCAATAACCAAAGTTGATTTAGAGCATGATTCACTTTCTGTGCAATTTTTCTAATTTAATGTGAGCCCCTGAATTGAGTTCCCTCCCCCTATTCCTACTTCCGATGGTAACCTTAGCGCTTTCCAACCCATGACTCATCTTTCTGCAGAGACAGGTGTTCCTATTAAGATTGATCGAAATGAACGTTTCCACCTATAGCAGTGGATATGTTAATGCGGACACATAACCATATCCACACAACTTCTCCTTATCCTCTGCTTAGATATGCACAGCATAATGTAAATGAAGGAGACTGCCTGTGTGCAGCACACATCCAATTACTGTCTGGGATGCTAAAGGCTGCCACATGATGGACAGCTGAGCAGCCTGGCAGCAGAGGATGTGAGGCTTGGAGTGGGATCTACAGTGGGGAGTGAGGGAAAATTGATTTTGATGCCGAGGCAGAACGAGTCAGGTGTAGTGGAAGCATGTTGAATTATCTTCAAACAGGAAGAGTCACTGGTGATGAACAAATCAAACCACACACTAACACACACACACACACACACACACACACACACCTCTGGGTGTGCTCACCGTGTGTGGTGTGAGTCACAGAGGAGGTTTGATATTTTTGGGCTGGGAAATAACATAGATGAGTATTCCCTCTATGCTCCTGTTCTTCTTTAGACGCCACTGAGGGCCTTCTTTTCCAGGACATTTTCAAAGAGGAGACAGTTGGTGGCTGCTGGCACCGCCACGCAGTGTTGCCCCTTCCAAAATATGGAGGAAATATTCATTCAGAGCCTGTTGCAAATTTCCAACAAAACCCCACTCTCAACATCAAACAATTTTCTTGGACAAGGATCACAGAAATTCAAGCAATCTCGGTGGATAATTTTAGATGCTAAAAATACAAATTCGATGGAGGACGGCCCCTAGAATGTTCTGCATGGTCACAAAATAACAAGGACACATTGATGCAAAGCTCCCAAAGCCAGGCAATCCAACACACACCACCTATTGAAAGGAAAGTAACAGCAGCCCCAATTTAAAGCTGCAGTGCTGGTTTGCACCATTTACAAGCAGCTAAAGACCCATCTACACTTGTCATTTCAAGTGTCTCATATCTAATAAAATTCACATAAACAATTATATTTTTGCAAACAGGCTGTCAGTTATTAAAAACCTATCAAACCTCAAACACACACATAAAGAAAATTGTAGCTATCTAAAGGAAAAAAGAAAAACAGATGTAACACTTATAGCCAGCAGGTGGCAGAAGTCCTAAAGTTTACAGCAACAGTTTACCTCCAAATTGTAAATACATATTTTTCCTGTTACCAGTAGTGTTATTTATCAGTCTAGATTGTTTTAGTGTGAGTTGTCGAGTGTTGGCGATATCTGCCGTAGAGATGTCTGCCTTCTCTCTAGTATCCTACTGAGACCCGAGCATTTGTTTGGTATGCATTTATAATTTCTCCCAGGTATTTGGTATCAGTAGGACCCGATAAGTATAAAAATTGTCAGTCGATAACAAAGTTGAAATGTCCTCAAACAAGAGAACGATAAAATCCCAATGTCCTCAAACAAGTACTTTCTAATAAACAGTGTCTTAGCTTAGGTCAGATTTAAACTACATACCATATTAAATTACAAAAACAATTAATCATAAATAAGTTTCAACGATAAAATATAATCAAGTTTTGGACCTTGTCCTCTTTTGTGTCAGGATCAGCTTCAGACTAACTTGACAGAGATGGCTGCCATCTTGTTTTTACATCGATTATTGCATTGTGCTCTAACTACCACTAGATGGCACAAAAAACTGTCCGCGAACAAGGACAGCAGGTCTGAGTTGAGAAGAATGAAGTATAAGGTCAAGTAAACCCAAAATCTGATGTCATTTTATGATGACACAGGGTCTCAGGAGATATAATGGAACTAGATGACACTCGGCTTGTGGTGCTCAAAGCACCAAAAAAAAATCTACATTTGAAATCATGACCCAGTTACTCAAAATAATCCACAGACCTTGTTGTGAGCAGTTTCATGTAGGAACTGTTTTCGTTTTATCGAACTACACCCACCGACTGTATCAGCATGCAGAAGCAAGCGTGCATCTACTCATGGATGAGAGGCTCGTGCTTGTGACAGCACGACATGTAAACATTACTGGCGTCCTCTTCAGCTGAGCTGTAACATTAGCTAGCTCTGTGGTGCTAGGTGCTAGCAGTAGATGCACGCTTCCTTCTGTGCAGTGATGCGGTTGGCGAGTGTTCTTCATTAGAAAGAAAATCAGCTCACAAAAAGGTCTGTGGTTCATCTTGTGAAACCCGGTCATGCTTTCTGGAAAGAGACATTGCTGTTGAGTTTTCAAATGTATTTTTCGGTGCTAAGAGCACCACAAGCCGAGTGCCATGTGTCTCAAAGAGAAGGCAGACATCTCTATGGCCAATATCTCCAACACTCAGCAACTCACACCAAAACATCTAGATTGTTTAAGAATACTACTAGAGGAAAAATATGTACTTTTGATTTTGGGGTGAACTGTCCCTTTAAGCAGCTATGAACGCAACATTGACAGGTCTATAGGTCCAAACTTCTGCTGGTGCTACTTTGCCTCCCTGTAGTTGGTGTAGGCTGGTAAATTGAATTCATCTGATATTGAATCACTCAACCTTGTGGAGAATCTGCAACCTGCTAAGAATGAATAACTGAGTTTGGGAGATATAAATCTTTTTGATTAGGTGCTCCACATCAAAGCAAAAAACATTTTTTTTCCTGGTTTATAAGTTTTAAATAATTATACTGTGCTTTTTAATGTTGCTGTATTTTTATGAAAACACAATATGCTTTGAATAAATTCTCTGAGGCAACAGAAGATTTATTTCCTGTCATTATAAAACATGTTCCTGATACAGTGTATTGCTAATAGTTTTTCTATTTTTTTTGTTTCAGATTTTAAAAAAAGGGGGGAATTTATCTCATACAAAGCACTGAAAGCATTTCTATATTTTTTTTTTCTCACCCACTAGTTGTGGTATCTAGCCATGCACATAGACTTGGTTTTATCTGCTCAGCTTTTGAGATATCCACCTCTGCTGCCACCGAAATACAATGGTGGAGAATGTAATGTTGTTTGTGGAGCTTAAAGCATTGAAAAATGACATTTGAAAAGACTCAGCAGTGTGTCTTTCCAGGAAAATTGTCCCTGTTAATCCACAGACCTCCAGTTTCTACTAGAGCTTCTTCTTTACTGAAGAAATAGCCTCCATATGAAAAATTACTGATGCTGAGGTCTGTGGATTACCCTGAGTAACCAGGACATTGTTTCTGGTAATTGCTGTTTTTTCCCCTCTTTTTTTCAATTACTTTGAAGGACTGCATAATGAGCAGCTCATATGTGTTTTCTCACATTTTTTTCCTTAAGCTTTGCTTTTTGCAAAAGGACATCGTTTGCTGTTAACTGCAGTGAAAAGTGTTATGCAGTAGCAGGCACAAAAAAATCCATGTCAAAATGAGGTTAAACTGTCCACTCCTTATCATAAATATATTTTTCTCATCAAAAACTAGTTTTAAATAACAGTGTGTGAGATTTAGGGGGATTTAGTGGCATCTAGCAGTGAGAATTTCCTTAGTTTTCAGGAGCCAAATGATCCGCATAGGTCTCTTCCTCCCCAAAACAAACGGACCAGGTAATTAAAATTAGTAAAAACCCTAAATTAGGACCAGATCACAGACAAAGCATTTGCAGGTTGCAAAACATGTGGCGCACCACACTTCGCTTTTGTTTTGTTTTTTATAAATTGAATGCCACCAGTTAAAAAACCTCTTGCCTGTTTACTGTTGCCAGGGAACCAGCTCCTCACAGCCTTACCCAACCTTCCTGTGTAATCAATCTACTGTTTATTTTTATTTCTTTAACAGTAATAAGTAGCCAGATACCAAAATAGACAGTCAGAGGGTAAAGTCGTACAGCCCTGGGTTTCCAGCAACCACTACCACAGTTCTCCTCCACTGTTTACCAGCTGTACACTTGCTGTCGTGACCACCACAGAAGGCCCGTCTCTCAAATTATTCGATTGGACAATAGAAAAAAAGTGGAGGTGATGTGGGGCGCTTTTCTAATCTGAGTTGAAGTTTTTTGAACGCTAGGAATTCAGAGTGCTCCAGCAAAATCACCAGGCGCACAGAGCACAGAAACACAAGGTGTGTCGCAATGCAAAAACAGAGAGCAAAAAGCTTCATTCTCATTAAAACAATTACAAAAAGCCCTCAGCTGCTAAAACACTTTTCTGACTGATCAAACAGAAAGCATTTTGTAGGTTGCAAACCCAAAGTGCGCCACACATTTTTATTTTTGAATGCCACTAGTAAAACAAACACTTGCTTGGCCTCTTTATTGTTGCAAAGAGGGTGGGTCATGGGGAGTACCACCAGTTGGTCCAGGAGCTTCTCCTCGATGATGGCCATCTCCAGGCATATTTTAGGATGACTCAGGGGCAGTTTGACAACTGTCTATCACCAGGCCGTGTAGCTCTGGGTATCCAGCAACCGCTACCACCAGTTTTCCCTCCATTTACCAACTGTAAACTTGTTGTCGTGACCACCACAGAAGACCCACCTCTCAAATCATACGATTGGACAATGGGAAAAAGATGATGAAAAAAGAGATGATGTGGGGTCTTTTGCCACTTTGAGTTGAGGGTTTTCAACTCGAAGAGTTCAGAGCGCTCTGTCATCATCACCAGGGACATAGGCATAGTGACTACATGAGCCATGTAATGAAAAGTGCACAACTAGCAACTAGCATTTGCACACACACAACAAAAACGACCAAAACAATACCAGGGTATTCCAAAATTTAGGCGCTACGGCTGCAAAAGCTCGATCACTACATGTCCTAAGGCGAGCTCAAAGGACAGACAACAATTTTAGCGTATTTGATCAGAGAGAGCGAGCTGAAGAATATGGGTGAAGTACGACTAACTGCATAAGAGGGAGCCTAACCATGTAACGCTCTGTACGTTAGAATGAGAATTTTGAATTGGATCCTAAACTAAACTGGAAGCCAGTGGAGGGATTTGGTATTAGTGTAATTTGAGAGCATCTATTTGATCTAATTAGTCTGGCAGCAGCATTCAGGATTGCTTGCAGTCGAGCAAAACCAGATATACCACATGTTAATGTGTGCTCACCTTATTTGTGATTTAAACTGGTAAAAACACAGAATAAAGCAGTTTCATGATATAAATCAGTGATTCTCCAACGCTGTAGGGCATGTCAGAGACGGACAGCTTGCCTAGCACCTGCTAAGGTGTGCTCACCTTTTATCGCAGAAAAACGCAAAAATGAGAATGGTCCTATCTAGAGCCAGTGTTTGGTGTGTCCATTCTGGGCTACTGTAAAAACATGGAAATCCTGTGTGAGGACCCGCTCCTGTTGTAGATATAAACAGCTCATTCTAAGGTAATGGAAACACAGCAATCCTTATGTTCAGGTGATTAAACAGAAAAGAAAACACGCTTTTTACGTCATGTTCTATTTCTACCAGTATACCCCTGTAAATCCTGCACACCGTACCTTTAAATTATCCATGAGACCTAATTTTATGTATTTACATATCAAATGCATAATCAAATCCAACATGAGATGTTTTATCACATAAGGATAGGGTGTGTTTCTGTAGAGGTAACTTCATACGCCTGTGTATGCTTTTGTTTTGGTGCAGGTTTGTGTGTGTGTGTGAGGGTGTGCATGCATTTATTTTCACAAAAGGAAGCAAGTGAACACATTAAGATGCAGGAGATGTTACCCCTTCTGGGATAAACTGCTTATTAATCTTGCACTTTCACTTGTGCATCATTTACCCCAGCAATTCTGCCAAATGCAGCCACAACTGGTGCTGTAAATACATAAACAGCTCACAAAAATAGTCTCCCTTTGTCCCGTTGTGTCAGGGTAATCACACATATCCTCCTGCTACTGTTCTCAATAATTCAAGCTGTTTATATCGCCCTTAGTTAGAATGTAAAATATGTGTGTGGATAGTTTGTTGTAGCTATATGCGTCGCATATTTATATAAGTTTGAGAAAAATGTACCCCTTTTTTCTGGTTCAATATATCTTCTTTTATTGAAAATCAGTCAGTATGTGTGTATTTAAAAATCAAATTAAAGCAGCAGTGGCTGCCAATCGCAGCGCTCGCTGCTGCTGTGTGTGATATGAATATGAAATGACACTGAAGTACATGCTCTGCAGACCTGGGAAGCATCCAATACTGTGTGTCCATCTTACCCCTGTTACTTACCGTTCCCCAGGAGACATGTTTATCATGGTAATCTCTCCGTGAGCAGACTGAAAAAGTGTGTTCGTGAGCACATTCGGTGTTCCCCTGCAGGGATACCCGGCACCAACATGTACACAGATTCATACAAACTGCATGGTTGCACCTTGTTCCATGCCTTGTTTATTTCACTACAGTAACTATTGGCTTTATTTTAACCAGCACCTCTCCTCTTCTATTTATGTATAATTCAGGATGACCAGAAAATACTGTGTTTCAATTCCCCCATACCACCTTTGAACAAGCATTTAGTATAACGGGCAGTTTGGTTTCAGTGCTCGCTCAGATTTATTCAGCCCAGGTAAATTATAAATAAGTCTTTTCAAAGCTGTAATTAAAAAATTATCTGACTAACAGCACTTTAAAAAGTTTTCTTTAATGGGCACACCACTGAAGTTTAAAAAGAAATGACCCTAGCCCATTTGCAAACCCCTCAGCATGTCCATTTATGCAGGTCTTGTACAAAGCAGTCTCTTGGGTGAGGATAGCTTTTACCCTCACTTTTATGTATCACAACAGAAAAAGTAAGGCCGACAGAAAGCTAGTTCAGAAGTTCAGTGTTAAATTTCCAGGTGTATTGGATGCAAACAGTCTCCCGACACGGCTCCGGGCAATATGTGAAATTAAAAGCCATGGGTGACAGTTTGATGTTATATCTCGACACGAGTTTGAAGGCTTACGCAACAGAGTCATTCATTTGGGATGCCAGACCCATTATATGCATGAATCATCATCGTCGTGCATTTCCATCACATTCGCTTCTCAGGCTGAAATATGCATTGTGTTTTCCTTCTTTTTTTTTTCCTCCTATCCCTCGTGATGATGCTGGAAACAAAGTACACAATGGAGTGAGAAAACAAGGGTGTAATATAGATGTTTATCTGTGTGGGATTCATTTCCAAAAAGAAATCCTATAGAGGAAATCATGAGAGTCACAGTTTGGCGGTATAAATAAAGCAAAGGCATTATTGCGAAAGCTTTGTTTACACCCTAACGCAATTTTCGCCGTGTTATATTTTATAATCTTGCAGTTTCTCCATTGTGCGAGAATGTTGGGTTGTCTTGAACAATGTGGAGCTGCACAGAAAATATGAGGCAATTTATCCAGAGTTCAACGGCGCTGCTATGCCACTTAAACATTTTATTGTGCATTACATGAAAGGTCGGGGTCATTGAGTGGACGTTTGCAGTGCACCAGGCAGAAATGTGCAAGAGCCCTTTTACAGCAGCAGAAAAAACATCAAGATATACCACCGCATCTCATTCCCTCCCTGCACACACAGCTTGCTCACACACACACACACAGACACACACACATGCACTGGAGATCCATCCCTGTGGGTGGACAGAACCACTTCCTTATCCACAGCTACCTTGCATAACGCCTCTCTGCACTGCGTAGGGTACAAGCAGCAGTCACAAGCACGCGGGGCTTCTTCAGAGCAAACCCACAGCTCGCCAAAGTCCGCTCTCAGAGCACTGTGTTGACTTGTTTGGCCCCGAGACCTAAGAGCCAGCAGCAGCAGGCAAGACCCCCGCAGCTACCACTATAGATCTGCATCGAGGTCTGAGAAAGTTTCCAGTCAGATGAGCAGGCCAGAGTGAGCTATAGATTTCTCTCGAGGTCAGAGCTCAACATGTTTGGCACAAGCGCTCTTGCTGTTTCCGACAGGGAGTTGACCTACAAGGCTTGAGAGTGTGTGAACATGTTCGGCCTCTGGCATGTGTGCAGCCCCCCGGGGAAAATAATATTGACAAGACTTACCAGTAGAAAAAGGAAACAGATATTCACAAAAGTTAAACTTTCTCAAATAAAGTATATTGGCACCAAGAGGTTATTTTGCCACGAATACAGTTGATTTAAATTTAATTTCTAAAATAAAGAATATATGCTGAACAAGGGCGTCTTGTGTCCGTGTGTGGAAATATTAAAAAGTGGAAATAAAGTGCTTTCCTAGTTTTATTTTTTTTACCCCTCCACATCATTGACAGCTGCCAGAGGCATTATGTTTTTGGGTTTATCCATGTGTCTGTCCATCTTACCCTTGTGAATGCAATATCTCAAGAATTCCCTGAGTTAGTCTTCAAATTCGGCACAAAAGTCCATTTGGACTCTAAATTTTGGTGGTCAAATGTCAAGGTCACTGTGACCTTGTGTCCATCTCATTCTTATGTATATGATATCACAAGAAAGTCCTGAGGGATTTTCCTCAAATTTAGCAAAAATGTCCATTTGAAGTGAAGGATGAACTTATTAGATTTTGGTGGTCAAAGGTCAAGGTCATTGTGACCTTGTGTCCATTTTTGATTCTAGCTCAAGAACACCCTGAGGTAATCTTCAAATTTGGCACAAACATCCACTTGGACTCAAGGATGAACTGATTGGATTTTGATGGTCAAAGGTTACTGTGACCTTGTGTCCATCTCATTCGTGTGAAGATAACATCTGAAGAAAGCCTTGAGGGAATTTCCTCAAATTTAGCAAAAACATCCACTTGGACTCAAGATTTATCTTATTAGATTTTGGTGGTCAGTGGTCAATGTCATTGTGACCTTGTATCTATGTTATTCTTTTGAATGCAATATCTTAAGAACGCCCTAAGGTAATCTTCACATTTACCGCAAACGTCCCCTTGGACTCAAGGATGAACTGATTGACTTTGGTAGTGAAAGGTCAAGGTCATTGTGATCTTGTGTCCATCACATTCTAGTGAACGCAGTATCTCAAGGAAGCCTTATGGGAATTTCCTCAAATTTGGCAAAAACTTCAAAACTTCAAAAACTTCAAAGCAAAGATGAACTGATTCGACTTTGGTGGTCAGTGGGCAAAGGTCAAGGTCACTGTGACCTCACAAAGTATGTTTTTGGCCCCAACTCAAGAATCCTTATACTAATTTTGACATAATTGCACAGAAATAGATAAAATAGCATACAATGATGAAGTGCTGATACTTAATATCTACAAGGTCAATGGTCAACATCACTGAGACATAATAATGTAATGTAAAATCACTTTTCCAGCCATTATTCAGTGTCATATCTCAGGAACAGAGGAGGAGACATTTGGTCGTGCACTGAATTGGTGACACTTGGGTGTCCACTGTGAAACTCTCATGATTGTATAGATCCTCTGTGCTGCCAGGTTGAAGATGTGTTTGAAGCATCCACGTTTTAAAATATGCTGCTTCTTTGCAGCAGCATTTTCTACTGTCATGGCTACATATGACTGGACACACGGATGTAAACTGTAACTGGTTTGCAGAGGCATACAGAGGCAAGGCGGTAATTGTAGTAATTATCTACACTGAGGATCCAGCATCCAGTCTCTTCAAGGTCTCATCTTGAGTTGAGTGCGTTGTCTCTTTTTTCTTAGTTTGTATAAAATAAAGGCTTGGGACTTTATTCTAGGTAGCCTTGCAATAAGAAATTCTGAAAAAAATGGACAGCTACAGAGATCTGGTTGGCCATGAGACATCCATTATTTTGGTGCTTCATACAAGATAATATATTTGTGTATTAGAGTTAGGCGATGTCTACAAATTGGCATATGATGACGTCCACAGTGAATAATCCTGATGGACAATGACATTGTTGTCTTGTGTCCTGTGTGTGTGGGCTCAGTGATCACTGACTGTCATGGCAACATCCATCCCTATTGTGTATATAATGAATATACGTATATATAGTGTTTCAGGCTGAATTTACCAAATTCTCTTCGCTGTACAATCTGTCATATAACATACATGTATAAGTCACCTAATCTGTCATAGCAGGAAAATCATGGGTGAAACACATTTTGTTCCATTAAGTGTCCCAGTTAACCATGCACTGTTCCAAAACCCTACGACTAGCTCACCAAAGTGGAATGCAGTCATTTTGAATGTTATCATTTACCCTGTGCTTTTCCTACTACGACGTGCCAAAATGTCCACCTAAAAATGGTCTATAGAATATTATACAGTAAGCGATGTTAGACTATGAGGTGCAGCAGACGATGATACTGCACACACACCCTGAGGCAGCTGACAGAGGGAAAGAGTTTTCCGAGCAACTATTGAACTGTAGAAGTTCACTAGTTGTTTCAGTGAATTGGCAAGCCATATCAATAATGATATGAAGTTTACTTTAGTTATTTATTTTTATTTAAGTTTCTTTCTGTAACATATTTCAACTCTGCATTCGTTTAGATTAAGGCAGGGTGTTCAGAGTTTTTTTGCCTATAGTTGTATACATTTTGGCACATTGGCACCAATAACAGTATGCTGATTAAGCTAATAGTGGTTCCTGTATGCACTGTATCCATTGGCTATCACTGGATTACTTTGGTACTGAAGAAAACTTTCAAACATGATCATTCTTGGGCAAGCTCTCTAGTTATAAGGAGCATCTTTTTCTACAATTCCTGACCGGATTTTTGGTTATTATTTGTGATTGACATTCGATAATAAGGCTGGGATGATATGCTTTTCTCCAGATACAAAACAATCATGACACTTGGGTGCTGATTCAATATGTGTTATGATTTTTAAGTATCCCAGTTCTACAAGTATTTTGTTCTATATTGCGAGTTATTGGGGAAAAGGTTAGCCATACACTTCTACAGATCGTGAGGCATTTTCCAAATCAATGCACATCACATGTCAGTCAGTCTTTCCGACTGTTATTTCAGCAGCAGCATATTCTGCATAGAAAATAAATCAACTAAAAATTGTTTTAATGGTCTTGTTTTTACAAATTTTATTCCAATGAAGCACTGTATGACCTTGCTCTGTGAAAGGTGCTTTATTAAATTAACTTTACTTACTTCGGGGCGGTTGAGGCTCAGGTCATCTGCCATTCGGAAGGTCGATGGTTCGGTCCCTTGTCCCTGCAGGCTACATGTCAAAGTGTCCTTGGCAAGATACTGAACCCCAAACTGTGAGTGTGAGTGAATGTTTGTCCAATGAGAAGGTGGCACATTGTATTGTAGTCTTGTCCTCTAGCATATGAATTTGTGTGTGAATGGGTAAGTGGAGCCAGTGTTGTAAAGCACTTTGAGTGGTCGTAAAATATAGTTCCTCCATTTACTTACTAAAATGTACAGTTAAGAACAGATACGGAAAGTTTAGTGATCCCGCGGGGGGGTTCACATTCGGCTGGCTGAATTTGAGTTGTTATATGAGCAGCTGAAGGTCCATGTTCTTGGACAATACGCCAATTTGTGCTTTGTTTTCTTGTAACAGATTATGGCGTCATCATTATGCAGACTACCACAGTAAAAGAGGCAACTTGTGTCCATCTCTGTGTTTGACTTATATCAAGTCAGGCATAAAAAAAAAGATTAGAATTTCATCAAAAGAAGTCGTGATACTTAAGTGAATCGATTTTTTCCACTCCCTACTGAATAATGGTATGTGGAAAGAAAGTCGTGCAGCCCGAAAAGACAGCAGGCTTTAGCAGCTTGGTTTAGCTTTTTGTAATTGTTTTCAATGAGAGCTGTGTTTTGCTTGTTGCTTTTGTGTTGCTGAGTACCCTGTTTTTGTACTCTATGCAGCATGCTTTTGCAAGCTGAATGTCTCAAGTTTAAAAAATCTGAAAATGACAGGGCACAAAAAAGTGCCTAATATCGTCTGTGCTTTTTCCCCATCATCCAATCAGCTTATAGAGAGGTGAGCCCTCTGTGTTGATGATGACAAGTGGTTCCTTAAGCTCAGTTCAGACCAAAGACAAGCCAAAACGCCTTTAAAACGTTGCAGAGTAAAGTTGAAGCCGTGTGAACTGGCCGGTCTGAGCTCGACTCAAGCTGGCTGATGGTGTCACCTGCAACTCAGCTGGTCAAATTGCCGGCAGCTGGTTTAAGAACGTAAAGCACGTCACCTGTTTCTACAGCCAGTCAGCTTGTCGTGAAGTCTGCTGGTCAAGTATGAGGGTTGCTGCTGCTGCTCGCTGTATGTGCTTATGCCCCAGCCCACCACACACACACACACACACACACACGGTAATTGTCCGATTCATTGGTGCTAGTTATATTGTTGGGGCATATTTATTATGAATGCAGATGAACAGATGAATACTGATGCTTGTTTTGTTTCTGTTTTTCAGCGTTTCATCACAACTACAAATGCAACTGTAGCCAGTATCTCACTCTCACTATCCTCATTCATATTTTAAGATGCTACAATTATATTCAGCCACAAAATAAACCTGAAAAGCTGTAAATCAGAACGGATTTACAGAGAGTTGTTGCATAGAGGTGATACACCAACTCATCCAGTTGCACTGGTGTAAACCAGCAGGTTTTTAGAACGCTGCAGAACTGTGCAGAGCTGTGCATTGCAAGTAGCTGCCTGTTTAAACTTTGTTGCGCATCTTGGGTCTGAGCTGGGCTTTAAGATAATATAAGATAAAACTTTATTGATCCCACACTGGGGAAATTCGCATGTCACAGCAGCTCAAAGCACAGACAGAAAGTGAAGGGTGACAAAGTATTCTAAAAATAAAATAAAGATTAAAAATAGAAAATATGTATGTACAGTATATTAAAAATATATATATATATATATATATATTTATATAATTTAAATATATATGTGTGTGTGTGTGTGTGTGTATATTTTACTAGATTAAAAATATACAAAATATATATAAAAAAATAAGGCACTAAAAAGAATGAGCTGTACACACAAGACTATTCACAATATATACACAATATATTTATAGGTGGAAATATTGCACAGAATGTGTAAATTGCACAGAGACATCTTAGCAGTCATGCAGCAGACATGACAGTGTTGCATTTCGTCAGGTGTTGCTGTTAAAGAGTCTGACAGCCGATGGGATGAATGACCTGCAGTAGCGCTCCTTCTTGCTCCTGGGTGCAGCAGTCTGCTGCTGAATGAGCTGCTCAGTGCACGGAGAGTCTCATGCAGGGGGTGAGAGTTGTTGCCCATGATGGATATCAGCTTGGCTAACATCCTCCTCTCGCCCACCTCCTCAATGGTCTCCAGGGGACAGTCCAGGACCGAGCTGGCCCTCCTTACCAGCTTATTCAGTCTTTTCCTGTCCCTCTCCGTGCTTCCACAGCTCCAGCAGACCACTGCATACAGGTTGGCAGACGCTACCACAGTGTCATAAAAAGTCCTTAGCAGTGTCCTGCACACTCCGAAGGACCTCAGTCGCCTCAGCTGGTGGAGACAGCTTTACAGCGTAAAGCTAACGTTAGCCTACTTTCATCGTCACTGTTCTAGGCAAGCTGCAAGACATATCTAAACAAACTGCAGCCTCAGTGACTTCCTAACATTTTACTAACCATAACCAGGTACAACAAATGACAGCTGGTTGTCGAACTGTCCCAGCTCATCCTAAAATTAGCCTTGAGGTGATCATCATCCAGGCGAAGCTTCTGGACCACCTCCCTGTGATGTCTTCTCCTTCTGAGGGTCCCATGTTTCTACACAGATCTCTGTCTCCCTGTTGTCACTGCAGATTTTAAGGCACAGATCTGTGATTTTACTTTACAGCAAAATAGTGGTTAAGCTAACGACAAGCTGACAACTTAGAAAAAGGCGTAGCAACCTTCTAAAAGCGCTCTGTCTGATCGGGGCAACCTTGAGCAAAAAAGGCAGGTGCAGTGCACCTCACGTTTTGTAACTTGCAAAATCAGGGGCCTCAGTTACCCTGCCTCTAAAAATATGTGTATTTTGTGTTCAGATTTGACAAGGTTATGACTCCAAGAAGTCTGATTGTTTTTAAGCAAATTGAGAGAGAAGTGGAGGAAAATATTTGATATGCATCTGCTTTTGCATTCTCTCCTAAAAGTTTTGCGAAGGAAACTTTTCGGGTGACATTGGCATCTGCGAAAGGATGTGAGAGAGCACGAGAGAGCGTTTCTAAAAAATGGCAGGTACACAGAAATCTACAGTAAAGAACTCATGTGAAATGATGACAACCAGCTTGTGATTTAGGGTGATAGCCTCAAATGAGCCCACTTCAAACCTCAAGACAATGAGCCTGAGATATGGATTATACAGCTCGATATTATGAAGTTGGTCCTAATATTTTTTTTCTACTTGATGTACTACATAGCTTGAAAAGCAAAGAGTCTCTATCTTCGAAAGGACTCTTTTAGCCGACAGGCATCGTAAAAAAGATTCACAATAATGGCCTTGCATCAAGATCGCAGTGAATTCTTGTTGTCATATCCACAACTATCCATTAAACACCTGCTCATAACAGCATTCTTAACCCCTGCATGCTTATACAGGCAAGAATGCCCCCCTGTAAACATTTAGCACAACAATTCTGCACTGTCACAAGTGATAGATGCACGGGTAAAAACTGCAATATTGGCATCCAAACAATAGGCAAGGCACTATAGTTAAGCATTTCTCCAGAGAAATCTAAAATTATGTTCTCTCAAGGACATTGCCGACCGAGCATAAAAAAAAAGGAGAAAAAAAAAAAACGGAAAGGGGAGGAGGAAATTGCAGAGCACCCTGTTTTGCTCCCCAGCTGTTTACACAGTGCTGCAGAGGCTGTAAATTCTAAAGAGCTGAAGCATATTGGGCATCATCTCCGGCACCCATCATTCCAGAAATTGCCTCTCTTTACCCCTCTCTCTGAAGAAGTACACAGTTCATTGCCGTGCCCGCGGATCCCTTTGCACTGTCACTTTGGTGGTGACACTCGGGGGCCCCATAAACAACCAGCCTCTACGATATCTCAAGGGTAGGAGCCTGGATTGGATGCCTGCCTCCTCAAAGATATAAAGGGTAATAATATTTTCCTTACCTAGACCTTTTTCAACCCCTCATGGCTGGGGATGTTGGGCTTTAAGAGACAACATGAAAGCCAGGCGCTACTCAAACTCCCACTTTACAAACATTGAATCAATATGTGAGAGACCATTTCTGCTCTCTGCTAACATATCTGCAGTTAGGGAGAAACTTTGACTTGTTTTTGTGTAGCATACAGTATGTTGGTGCGCAAAAGTTGGAGATTCTAAGAACACTAAAAGCAACATAAAACTGACAAAACTATGTGCAAACACCACCTTTAACTGCAAAATAAATTTAGGCTTCAGTGGAACATATTTAGGTAGGAGGGTTAGGGTTAGTAGTTGAAGTAGTAGTTCTAGGGTTAGGGGTTAGGGTTAGGGGGGGTTAGGCCCTTGTTACCAGTTGTTGACTCATTCTGATCAGTTCAACCAAAGAATGATTTCTCTTGTTTTGTTTAAAGAATTTTCAGGGTCCTGACAAATTTAAAGGTACACTATGCAGGAATTATAGGTTACTGTTTGTAAATGCAACATTCAAACTTGGCCCCTTCTTGCTACACCCTTTGTACATACACTGCAAGTTGCTATAGGAGAAAGGTTACATTTGCCAATACAATACTTTACAGGATAACTAAGCTAACTTACCTGTCCAACAGAAAACAGGCCAGCTCTGCATCTCTCTTCAGCCTGTCCCTCAGTGAAGGCAAATAAAAGTAAAAGCCAACCCTAGTTGCTACCTCTTTATAAAGTATCACCCTCACCTGCGCACTGTTTTTTGCTGGAAGCCACACACCCATAAACATCTTGAACAGAGCAAGAATAAAATCAGAAAATATGAGCAGAGAGCAGAGTCTCTGCAGATAAATACACCACCACACACTTCTAGTGGGTCATAAGAGATGATTGAGGGGAATTACTTTTGTATGAGTCAATACAATGTCCTTTGCATAGTATACCTTTAAATTACCCAGTTATATACAAGAAAAAAAAGCAAAAATTAGAGAAAGTTTCTGGTAGTTTCAAGTTTCCTCTACTGTTAACTTACCCTCATACAACGGTTTGTATGATATCTAATAAATTAGGGCCTCACAAATGACTACATGAGTCAAGTAAAGTTCACTTAATTTCACACGGCCCCAAAACCTGTTCTCCTGGGGTAAAGTCCTATGTTTGTTTGACCCATCCACCACCACAACATGCCTCCGTAAGCGAAGTTCTACTAGTTATACTACTTCCTTCTTTACTCACGTCAGTGCATTGGTCAGGTGATTGCAGCTCTCACGATTACATGGTAACCCTAACATAAATTACTGCCTCATGAATACATGGACTATATATGAATTGTGGTGTGTCAACTTTTGTAGGCATATATACAAACAGGGCAGCATGGTGATGCAGTGGGTTAGTGCTGTCGTCTCACAGCAAGAGGGTTCCTGGTTCCAAACTGTGGTTGGGGGGTTCAAACCCTGGGTAGGGAAGCCCATCTGTCTGGAGTTTGCATGTTCTCCCTGTGTTAGCATGGGTTTTCTTCGGACACTCCGGCTTCCTCCCACAGCCCAAAGACATGCTAGGCTAGTTTGTGACTCTTAAATTGGCCGTAGGTGTAAATGTGAGCATGAATGGTTGTCTGTCTCTATGTGTCAGCCTTGTGATAGTCTGGCGACCTGTCCAGGGTGTACCCTGCCTCTTGCCCAGTGTTAGCGTGGATAGGCGCCAGCCCCCCTGGCGACCTCCGACAGGACAGCGGTTACGGATTCAGTGAATAAGTGAATGAAGTGCATGAGAACATCTTGCTCCAAATCTCATGACTCATCAGATTTATCATGTGATCCACTGTGGGAGTTCTGATACCCAGGTTGGAAGCCAGTGATCTAAGATGAGATGATCAAGGTGATCAAGATGGTCAGGGGTTTTGCTGCTACAGTCTTTCTTGGTCTGGTTATACCGTCATGGTATGTGATTTGTGATGTTGGGCTTTATAAATAACATTGAATTGAACTGAATTGAAGTGAACTGCATAGTTGATGGTGGCTAATGTTAGCTAATATTAGCTAATTTGGATGCATTAGTAATTGCTATGTAACAGACATTACTTGGTCAGTTTACTGATTGTATGACTTTTCTCTACTTATAGTACTGTTCCACATTACTAATAAACATTTCAACCCTCAAAAGAAAAAAGAAAAACAAGATGTAAACATTTCTAACCTCACTGCGAGACATGTTTGTGGTTTCCTACTTGTGGTCTGATTCCAGTTACATTCAGTCAGGCAGCCTGATGATGATGTCTCTAAAGAAACTAATTCAAGAAACTTTAGAAATTAAAAGGAAATTAATGCCCCAAACTGATTTTTTGTATAAATATTCAACACACAAATGCAGATTTATTGAACAGCAGGTAAAAACAATCAGTAATTCAGCACTATTGAAATTATCCACCTCACACAGCTCATTTGTACCATTTTAACTAGAAAGCATCGGTGTCATGACTGCAGATCTGTCTGTTCCTTTCACTCCGTTAGTGTATCTTTGGAATATTTATTCCTCGCAAGGTCACGCAGGAGATCTGTGGCTTCTTCACACCGGCTAATTATCCCTGCGCCATCCTTTATTGAATCTGACACTTTGAAGGGCTTTCTGTTGGCCCATCCCTCATTTTTAATAGTATTGATTTTTCACCGATCATATCAGGCCTTGCATTTTCAAAAAGACGCTGCCAGCTTTTTATCCTCTCTCGCGCCCATCCACCTCGCAGCCTTTCGCTTTTATTCCTGCCCAAAGTGTTTCAGAGCTGGCAGGATTGTAACTGCGAAACACACATCTTCTGCTCAGCAATTATCAAAGGGGGCAGAGTGGGAGAGAAATTGATCTGCCGGCTCGCGGTACAGTAAACAAAGCCTCCCTGTCCCATGTGTGCTGAGCAATTATGAAGTGCAAGAAGTAGCAGGTTTTGCATGAGCTATAAAAAGACCAAAGACAGTCGGAGCCAGAAAGGTGCGGGCAAAGACACACTTACAATTAGTTTTAATTATGCATTGCAGATACATCTAATAAGCACTTTGCACTTTGTTTTTGATCTTTTTCAATACCTGGTATTTTCACATTGTCGCACAGGTGGATCGGCTGTGTCTTTGTCAGGGGCAACGTCCTCTCGAGGCGCAGCGCAAATCGCTTTCGAGAGAAACATTTTCCCCATTTCTCATGTCACTTTCCATGCAGCCATTCAATTCATTCCATTGTTTTCCATGAGCTTGTTTGTCACCTCTCTTTCTTTCGCTCTCTCTCTTATTCTCTCATGTCCGCCTTCTGTGTCACTGTATTGTCTTTTGGCCCTCTGTAGAATCCATTCATGGAACATTAGATTTAAACTCTGATATGCAATGTCCCTGGGCGCTCGGCAGAGATGGATATATGAATAGCATTTAGGAAAATAAATTGATCTTTGATGCTTGTCCTTCAGGGGGAGATTATGTGACATTGGTTACTGTCAACAGTCTGTTCTATTTCTATTTTAGCTGAGCGCCATGGGTGAAAATACACTCATGAGGTCCATTGGAATCTAAACGAAATGGGCTATTACCCTTCAATGTGATATTTCGGAGGCAATGGAAATGAAAAGAGGTCTCTCATTTGTGCTGCAGTGATCTGGTTATAGCTCTGATGCACATAGTCAGAGGGAACCTATGAGGTCCACATTTATCAAATGTTAAGTATGTTGGGAATATTAAGTGTTTCATCAAATGGGAATAGGAAACAGATGGATTAAACATACTGTATTCATGAAGATAACGTGCTGTCAGATTTGCTGGTAGGTGTTGATGTATTCTGTGTGTCTGGTGGAATCTTGACACATGGCTGTATAATAAAATCTGAGTTTTACATAAGCCCTATTTGATTTCTCCCCCCTCCTCTCAGTTCTCCAATTGCACATGAGTAATAGAGACCATCTGCCTAAAAGATCACAGTCAGCAGAAAGGCATCGCAAGGCCGCGAAGATTTCAATTATCAATATACCATTTAATACATCGCCGCCAGGCCAAACAGCCTGGCATCCCGACAGGGCGAGATGGAGAATGTTATTTCTTAAACACATCAGCAGATAGCTGCAATTTGGCATTGTGGTGCAGCGGGGTTCAGCCCAGCCTCCATCCATCAAACTGTACTTGGAACATAGAGAAGCAGGAAACCCTTAACGTACGCATGGGCGATCGTGTTAGAGCAAACACACAGTGATTACAAAAGCACAGTACCCCTCTGAGAGCTGCCTTTGATTCCTCTGATCAAGAGATATGAAACACTATTGTAGTTGTATCAGCCGCTGCATGAATGCCTTTGATTCCTATAAGGGAATATGGCCATCAGTGCACTGATATGATTCTTGTTGCATTCCAGTTTGGCTTTACAAATAACACTAATCTAAATTTAGATGCATACTCTGTAGCAGCATAACTGTAGTGAAGACTGATGGGTTGAGGTTGGTTTCTTGAACAACCTGGATATATAATGTAAATGTACAAAAGTGTGTCTTTGTTGCATTGGTGTGCAGATACAAAGGGTTGATCTGGTATAGTGCACATCATCAGTCAAGAGTAATTCTGATCTAAAGGAACAAACTACAAAAGGAAAACGTCTACATTTAGTACATTCTAGTTTGTTTTGTGCTAATTACTGAATGTTAGCATGCTTATATGCCAAACTAAGATGGCGGCCATGGTAAACAAAACTTAACATCAGCATGTTAAAATGATCATACAGCATATCGGTAGTGTTTTGAGCAAAACTGGGTATATTTCTTAATGTCTGCATGCTGCGTACAGCCTCATAGAGCTCCTAGCATGCTGCTGACTCTACTCTTATAGTAGCGCTACAATTCAAAACACAGTCTGATACCACTGGCAACCAAGACTTTATTGGACCATCTTGTACAGTGTGTGACATGCAGTGCTGTCTGGATATTATTTAATTGTTTTAATGATTATGTTGTGGTCACAAAGTAATCGTTGCCTGAATTATGATCGAAAACAAAGTCTCTTTGAGTTAATGAAACACTACATATTTGTACCACAGTGGATTTGCAGTGGTCTGGAGGTGGTCTGGACATACAAAGTGCAGGACTTTGACACCACAATCCCAGGTTAACATCCAGTTTCCTGTCTGTGATTATATTTATGCACTTTGGTGAAGGTTAGGGAAAGATCGTGATTTTGGTGATTTCAGCCTAAATGTGAAGAAAAAAAAAAAGGGGTGAAATAGTGTTGTAGTCACTGTGAGTGGATAGTGTATTGCAAGTAGGGTTGCTCCCACTACAAATATCCCTATTCATACAATAGTTGTCATTTAATGCCATTACGCGACTAGTTGCTCTCATGTTTACGATATTAATTTAATTATTAAATGATATATTTTGGGTGGGGCAACACAATGGTTTGAGTTCAAAGTGTGAGAAAGAATAGTATCAGTAACATTGTTAACACTGTGCTACATTACAGAGAAATACAAAACCGTACTAATGAACCTTCATTAATATAGGCCTATATTTTATCTACAAGTGCACGTCACACACTGAGCGAGCCGCCTGTTAATGACGCTGTCAGCAAAGCAGTAATGATTGTGCTAAGTGGCTAATGGGCATGTAGCTACTTCCATGTTTCAGATGATAGTCATGTTTGTAGTCGACCAATGAAGATGAGTTTACATATCACCTTGGGTTCGTCCTTCACCTTCTCAAAATGATCCCACACTTTGGATTTCCTGCTCAACATGTTATTAACTAGCCTGCAGGTACCAGCCCTGGAAATTAAAGTGACACCTGTCTGGCTGCTGAGCGTGGCCACTTCCTGTGTCTGTCCTTTCAAATTAAATTCCGACACAATCCAGCCACATACGTTTTCATTTATTTATTTTTTGTATGTTTGTTTGTTTTTTCTGCAATTAAGTGACCAATGAAGTAGTGACTAATGACCGTTCTGGTCGACTAACGTTTGATCGACTATTAGGGGGCAGCCCTAATTGCAAGATTGTTTACTTTGATGGGAAGCAAATAAATTACATTGTCAGTCAACATAAACCAGGTACATTAATTTGCAACATCTTTTCGTTATGTTAAAAGGAAACGTAATTCACTCTGCATTAACTTTCCATCAAAATCATATTTCCTGTGTTAAGTTAGTTGTATATAAAAGTAATTTCTAGGAAACAGGGCTGAATGAGCTTAACACACTGTACTGGCACCAGTTTGGTTAACAGTTGTGGCATTCATCTTCTTTTTTCCTTTTCTTCATCAATTAAATGTGGCCAATTTCGGGGTTTGTTTGAGTCAAACAGTCAGAATATATGACATTCAGACAGTCTCCATTTTTCAGCAATTTCACCTTGTCCCATATCTCAGCAATTAACCAGGTGAGCATAATGGTATTTTCAGCAAGAGGAATGAAGGGTGACACCATAAAAAATACAGCTCATATTGTCATAAAACACATCATCACCTGAAAATGACATGGTGACAAAGTGTAGGTACAAATACCTGGCGCAGCAGGACAGCATCATACATACATAACACTGCTGACACTTAACTGTGAAGATATAACATATAAACACAACATTCAGCTAGCATGTTGTAAAGTCTGGTTGCAGCTGTAGAGCAGAAACGGTGACAAGTGAAGCATGAAGTAGTTACACTCAATAATGTATAAGTCCTGAGGCTGAAACGTGTCATACTGTGAAAGATTTGTGCAAAGAAATGGTGGCTCAGTGTGGAACTGCTGCATCAGGAGAACTCTGAAAGCTCTGCTCTCATAACATCTTCATTATCTGAAGGTGTATAGCAAGAATTATATGCATTATCTGAGCCACTGTGGAAAGGCTGTACCAAAAAAGAGGTTTCTGTGTGCGTGTCTGAGTGTTTCTATGTGTTGACAGACAGACGGACGGGTGCTTCTATGTGTATGTGTGCACCTGTCTGGTCTGTCAACTGCCTGTTATGAGTGTATGTACTCAGGTATGCGTGTATATCTTCTTTGAGTGTCTGTTGCTTTGGACTGTCACTGTGTTCTGATCATGGTTTCATATCTTGAGTCTTAAGCTTTCATCATTTGGCAGGGAGAGAATTCAAATAACCTGCTTTGCACAGGGACTTTTGAATTTGGCTTGGTTGTTTACCAAGACTACACTGTGTAAGCCTGACAGATTTCTAGTCCATCGCTGAAACTCTGTGACGCTTTCAAAATAGAATGGATAATAATGATTGTTGTACTGAAAATCCCCTCAAGCCCCATATCCTGGACTTTTTTTTTCTTCTTTTAGCTGTCCCTTCTACCAGTATGGTGACACATTATTACATGTCTGTGAGAGCTCTCAGAGAGATTGTCAACAAACCCACCAACCAAACCAAACAGTGTGAATTAAGTGGCATTAACATATGAACACATTAATTAATAGTCTGTCCATCTCACAACAGTTTTTGTAAATATTTAAAACAAGAATAAGAGTCTGCATCCACGCCATTGTCACTGTGAGCCTGTTCTTATGCACAGCACTGCTTTGTGCTAAATGCTAACATCAGCATGTTAACAGTCACTTTACCCTTAACTTCTCATTATGGATTTTCATTTTCTACATTACTATTTACACCCTGCTAACATTCAGTTTATTCATTTGCAATACTGTCTACACAAATATATATTGCTTGTAATTTATTACTCAAGATTTAAGCCCTATTTTAACTGTCTTAGATTCAGATTTTGGCTTAACTTAAGTGATTTATTTGTTTTGTTTTGTTTTTTTAGATACTTGCTGAGCAGTGTTATTTGCTCACGAAAACTCTGATGAAAAATCTTCGTCAATGACCTATTTTCCATGTTAAGGACGAGACATAAATGGGATAAAAATAGATCTGTGATAATAAAAACTATGACAAAATGTATATTTGGTCTTTGTAAACAAGACAAGACAGGGCTAAAATGTTACTGGTCACCATATTCTCGTAGAATTATGTATATGATATCCAACAAAAAATGCATGCGCAACAATTTATATGATATCCTATGACTAAGCATGCCTGTGAATGATGTTTCAGCCTTTCTGCTCATTTCTACTTCCGTATGTGACTGGTGTCCGTAGATCCGTATCTATATATGGATGATACCTCTAGTGTCCAACACAAGGAAGTACATTTCTTTACAGATGGATAGGAATGTGATAGAAACTACCTGTGGCCAAGGAGGTGAGGCTAATTTTGTTTGGTTTTTCACCATCCAGTAGTTTGGAATATTTGCTTGGTAGAATACAAAAACAGGACCTGCCAGGTATGTAGCATGTTTTGTTAAATTTGAAATTAAAAAGATGTATGAACAGCTGAACGAGTCATAATGACAATTTGACTGTATATTATGTATAACCATATTTTAACAAAATAACATTACTCAGATTCACAATGTGTTAAAACTAGTTAAACAAGTTCTTTTTAATCATACAAACTCACTTGACATCAACACAGGTAACTGAATTTAAGAAAATAACCTGTTGGCTAGTTAGCAGCCTGTTAGCTAGGCTAGCACACAGTCATAGCTCTCTCCGAATTCTACCGCAAAAGTTAAATTATTTTAATGTACTCGAGACAAATTCCAGGACCAAAATATTACTGAGAGGAGCTTTGCAGGTGCATCGGATATCACAGAGATTCCCATAGGAATAAATGGACTTCCCAGTGCCTCGTCTCTGTACACCTCCGTAAGTGGAAACGAGGCGTTGATGTACAGTTACATATTTAACCTAAAGTTACGGAGGTTAGCTTTAGGCAAGTTAATCTACTGTGATTACGTTTGGGAAAAGAAACACGGCAAGGACATACCATAAAATGACTTAGAGTTCACTTAAAGTTCACATGGTTCCGAACACACGACTCCAGGGGAAAGTCCAGGTTTTTGTGACCCTATCTACGCCTCCAACCTGCCTCTTACAAGACCACTCCAGACTGCTCCCTTGTTTACTACCTTTGGCGCATTGGCCACGTGATCACAGCCTTTCAAAACACATGGGATATTTACAGATTTGGGTACATTATATTTCATAGGAGAACATCGGAACAGTTTGTGAAAACAGCCTGTACTAGTAAAGTATTGGACATTCACAAGGAAATGACAGAATGATAAATTATTTGATGAAAATATGACAGCCGACAGCTTCTGTGCCTGCAAGTCTTTCCTGATGCCATATGGGTGGTATGAGAGCGCCAATGAATTGGTTAATGCCAGTAGATAGTCCAGGCCAGGATGTTTCGCTACAGACTTATGTTGCAGATGAAATAAAGTTATTTTCTGCTTCTTAACAGTGAGATCAGTAGGAGTTCACAGTGAACTCAGGTAAAAATTCTAGTTCAGTCAGGAGAGACCCATTCTGAATGAAAAGAATATTTATTTACATGTGCACAAAGGTACAAGAAACGTTAACAGTGTCTTGGCAATTAGACCCCATAGTAATGAAGCTTGGGCTTTTGATGAGCTTGTCCTGGGCTCTGGATATGATGACATTTTAGACAATTCTGTTTTAAATTATGAATGACAACAGCAGAGAGGAGAACAGGTTTGAAGTTTGACAGTAGCAATATGATTGGCTAATACAGATTGTGGCAAAATTGGATTGGTCAACTGGAAAACCCAATGCCCATAATCAGCTGACTGGAAGAAGCGAGGGACGTGAAATAGATAGAGAGAACTGTGATTCAATTAAGCATAAAGAAAGTCTTCCTCATTGAACTTATGTTTGGTTTCATTTGTCTAGTTGTCTGAGATAGTTATTTATGGTCTCAAAGTTTGGGATTTTGAACTTTTCAAATGATGATCAGTAAGTGTGTGCTCATAAATCATCCTTTCAACCTGTCAAAAACTCTGCAGGAGAAATGCAAGTTTGTAAATGTGTGGAAAATATTTGTAGTTGAAGAAAAACAAAATGTCTAAATTAAATTTCAGCACTAATAACCCGACACCTTCATTCCAATTTTCCAATACCTGTATCAGCCTAATTGGATTGGTTCAAAGAGAAGGTACATTTTGGCTTAAAGTAATGTCTAAAAGGTGACTTAAATGCATTGGGCCTTATTCACAAACAACTCGTACGCACAAATCTGTGTTAAAACCATGCATACAACAATTTTGGTAAAAATGTGGCATTCATCAATATTTTATTACCTGAATTTGTTTCTACTTTGCGAACAAATCTAGAGCTACTCAGACCATATGTACGCAGGCCCAGCTGTCTTAGAAAATGTAAACACACACCTTGTAATGAAATGCAACATATTAAAACCACATCTATTAAATGAAAAAATTAATGCATTGGTCAAATGTATGGAACAACTATGAAATTGAAACTGACCCTTTGATCCTCATCAATTATCAATCAAAGTATTCAACTATGAAAACATTTGTAGCCAACTGGTTCATAGTAGCGTAGTAATAGGCATGCAGGGTATATTACAGATTCTGATCTACCTCCAAGCAACTGTTAAGATGGCATATCTAACCTTGCTGGAAGATGTTGCAGTCTGTGCCTTCAGGAGAGAGCGCATCAGAGACCAACATGTTTGAACATGTTTGAAGCTGTTTCTGACTGCCTTCACATTTACAGACACTCACTGTCGGCCCAACACTAGTGTGTCATGGAAGCCTATCTATTTGCGCAGAAACAACTTCACTGCTTTCTCGATAATGCACCTCAAGATAAAACATATTTCCTTACATAGAGAAATAGTGTTGTGGCAGTCTGCTGATTGCAGATAGCGGGCACGCACCTGACAGTTTAGAATGATTTTGATTCACCATCACAGGCACGGCGGTAAAAACAAAATTAGCCGGTACGCGTGTCATAAATCTGACGTGGATTTTACAGGCACACTTATTTTATGTGCAGAGTAACAACATTTCTGCACATATATTTATTAGTAAACAAGGCGTAATGACTTTTTGTCAGCCTAAAGCTAAACTGAAATTATGAAGGATAAAAATGACTAAAACTAGTAAGCTATTTTGTCTAAAGACAAAGACTAAATCTGAAGACCAAAACACACTGGCGGCAAATGCAGTGCATCAAAAATACGCCCCTATAGTTTTCAATGCACAACCCCACACTGGCGCTGGCTAGATGTGTTTCAGCCATCCTGCAGCGCTTTACACTACTGAATTGTTTCCAGCCTTACCTGCCCCTCAGAATTAAATACATTTTTCCCCCCTTCACTCTCTGCTTGCACATACCAGCTCACGTAGCAGCTCTTTGTCTCTGCTCCTATGGCAGCTCAACTCCTCTCCTCACCACTGATGTAAAAAGAAAACTCTGTAGCTGTTGCTGTGTCTCGTGTGTGACAAAGACTGGATGATGAGAGACTTGTCCTTGAGGATCAAGAAATACCGCAAGCTAAATGACCCACAATCCTGTCATTATGAAGCCAATGGCCAAAAAGATATTGTCTGGCGAGCTGTGAAGATCAGCTCCTTAGGTGAGAAGTCAAGTTTAATTAGGGGCTCTGCACACATGATTTTAAGCTAACACAGAGGTGGAAGAGGTACAGATCTTTCAGTAAAAGTAGCAGTTTCTGGCGGGTGAGCTGCAGTGTGACACGTCAGGGTGTATGCCAGGGGCAGCACTTGACACGTGTCTCATGACGCACCTGTGCTGTCCAAGGAGCGCTTCCATTGCCAGGAACTGCTTCACCTGCAGTTTTTGTACACATCACAAGTAAAAAAAGACCTTGAACTTGGTGAGACAGACAGTGTTTTCATGTTCATATTCTTATTTCAGCATGTTGGCATG
This sequence comes from Cephalopholis sonnerati, assembly GCA_019142605.1. Classification (NCBI taxonomy): domain Eukaryota; kingdom Metazoa; phylum Chordata; class Actinopteri; order Perciformes; family Serranidae; genus Cephalopholis; species Cephalopholis sonnerati. The sequence continues at coordinate 23,888,475 of JAGQAX010000022.1, read as the reverse complement.
CTAACATTTCCTAATTAGCATCAAAACACAGTGCAGCTGAGGTTAATGGGTATGTTATCAGTTTTGCTGGTCATTTACAGGTCGTATGGTCATGGATGGATCAAAATTTTGCTGTAATTATGGCACTACAGGAAAAGTTAAGTTATTACATTTAATCCTGAGGATAGGAATGTGTGCACCAAAGTTCACGGCAATCGTTCTGATAATAGCCAAGAAATTTCATTAAGACTAAAAATGTCAGCTGGCTGGTGGTGCCAGAGAAAAAGTCAGAGGATCACCAGAGTCATTTGTATTTTTGCATTACAGTTTTAAACTTAGTCTGCATCGCAATTTATGACAAATAGCAGACATTAAAGATGTGAAGCAAATGCTGAACGCTAGCATACAAAGGCTGTCAGTTCTACACTAAACTAGGGATTCAGTGTTTCTCAAAATTTGCCATGAAGTCCAGCCTATTTAGAGAAAGCAAGTTCCCACAGCATGCAGTCATATGTCCTTGGGCCAGTATTAATTTTACACGTCTAAAAAGCATATAATTGATTTCATAATGATTAAAGAGAATAATAGAAATGATTCACAGTATGACAGTGTCTGATGTGAGCATTTGAAAGTGAAAAAAAAAAAAGATTCCCAAGAGTCAAGAGGGGGTCAACCTGGTGCACCGTGTGTTCTCAAATTAACTCGTTCATGAAAATAGAATGAGATGTGATTACCATTTTATAACATCTTTTGGCATTGATCTTACACTGTAGAGTACAATGAAAGCTCACATGCATTTATAATGTGTTCTGATGTGACTGCTGGAACAATGAAGGATAGTGCTCACTGCACACTTTAAGATGAAAATTGGCGTACAGCTCTTTCTCTCTGTTGTTATCATGAACTGAAAAACACACTTCTGGTAAACTCACTGAGATAAATTAAGAACAGAAACATGCTGATAGGAGACTGTATTTTCTTTATGTCTATTGTCAAACAAATAATGACATTTAACTCAATGGAGCCAGTTTTTTTTAATTTGTCAGAAGCTTTGATTTAGTGCTAGGCATTAAATTGGTATATTCTTAATACAATGATACAAGACTGAATATTGTCTGATTTTTGATATCGTAATATAAGCGTTGTCTTTTCCTGGTTTCAAAGGCTGCATTACAGTAAAGTGATGTAATTTTCTGAACGTTATTTGCCTTTACCCACTTCATCATTATATCCACATTACTGATAATTATTTATCAAAAATATAAATGCGTAAATATTTCTTGAAGGCACCAGCACTCAACCCTACAATGTCTTTGCAATATCAATATTGAAGTATTCGGTCTATTATGTTTGCTTTTCTTTATATCTGATTAATCATCAGATACTAAAAAACTAAGAAAAACTAATCACATTACCCTCAACCTTGGTGTTTAATGCTAATCAGAAAATGTTAGCATGCTAACATGCTAAACTAAGATGGTGAACCATGGATGTTTAAAGAGAACTGGATAAAGTGGTGGAGGCATTCATTCCTGCGACAGCTGCTTGGCCACCCATGAAGCCACTAAGTTTTGACTTCTTGGGTATAAAATTACCCAGCTCTTCCACATGGTTGGGCCCACGGAGCAGGCACACTAGAGACTTTCGCTAGCAGCTAACTACCAGTTTAGCCCTCTAAACTGCTGACTGCTAACTTGAACAGGGAGAAAATGATTTATTTATGCAGGTCTACTAGACTTCTTAATTGTTATTGGACCAAATGGATCAATCCTGATAGCAAGACGAGTCATTTGCAGGGGTTGCGATGCTCCAAAAAATGTATCCACTGGTTCACAGACGTCTCTTTAACAATGTAAGTCTATGGGAAAAAGTCTTTTTTGGCCCAATGACATCACATGAGGGGCGGTCCAAAGTCCAAAGACATGAAGGTTGGAGATAGGTTAATTGGTGACTCTAAATTGGCCGTAGGTGTGAATGTGAGTGTGAATGGTTGTCTGTCTCTATGTGTCAGCCTTGTGATAGTCTAGCAACCTGTCCAGGGTGTACCCTGCCTCTCGCCCAATGTCAGCTGGGATAGGCTCCAGCTCCCCTGAGACCCTCAAGACGATAAGCGGTTAGAAAATGGATGGATGGACATCAGTGGCGTAGCACCGCTGATAGCTCCGCCTAGACCTGGATGTTGTAATACCGTGGTTTGGTGCATTTACATGGACATGAATAACTTGTTTAAGGTTGGGATTTTAGAGTATCCCGTTCTTGTGTTTAAGCATGTTAACACCATATCCCAATTTTGACTATGTCTGTGACAAGTCTCATAAATGTATTATTTATCTCCATGTAACTGCTGTCTATGGCAAAATGCCTTCAAAGCCTGGCACTGTTCCTGAGGGCTTATGGTAAACAAGGTAAACATTCTACCTGCCTATCACCAGCTTGTTAGCATACCGTCGTTAGCATTTAGTTCAAAGCACAGCCTCACAGATCTGCTAGCATGGCTGTAGTCTTGTCGGGAGGTGTGGACTGATGGCAGAATGTGGTTCAAGAAACAAAATCTGCCTTTTGTAATCTTAAAAAGACAATTTGGTGCAGTCACAGTGTTTATCCACACCAACAGTGGACCTGAGGTTACAAAGCGGTAGGGATTTTGTTGGGATGTGTAATCTTTTACTGCATGGAGAAATGGAACTGCAAGACATTTTGCACTGTTTTTTGCCAAAGCTTTCTATTGCCATGCTGGTAACTCACAACCATTTTATTGGTAAAACCATCCCAGAATTACAAGGGTTTATAACCCAATTAAGACTGCAGATGCACTGTAAGCCCCCAATGAGGATGAAACCCCAGGACAGAGCTGTAGCTCAGACCACATCATATCCAAGTCAATTAGGATCATGCCCAGCTGAGTTTGAGACAAAAACGGGTCTATGGGGAGTTTAGAGAAGCCAAGCCTGAAACAGAGCAAACCAAGACATATTCCAAATTAATAGCAAAGTTTGCTACAAAATACATGTCTTTCCAAATTTGAAACAATATTGCAGTATTACATATGTAGACCATTCAGCGGGAGTTTTGTATCCTTAAACGGCTCATGATCACCTGTCGTTGCTCTGCAGAACACAAATTACTCTCTGACAAAGCTACAAAGTCTAATGCAAAAATGTTTTCACCAGGAGTGACTAATATTCTTTGCTATTATTCATGTTTTCACAGTGTGAGACAGACAAAAATAATGTATCCAACTTTCCCAACAGTCTCGTGCCATAAATGTGAGAGGTGCCACCTCTGCTTCAGCACTCTCTAACAGGCCCGCAGCGTCTTCTGATCGATGTACACGCAGACTGCCAAACCAGCACATTTGCATCTTTAAAAGTTAAAGCGTAGGTGGACAAAAGCGAAACCAAGTGTGTAATGGTCTTTTACAATGTGCCATTTTTTTAAAAGTTGCACAGCAGCAGGCACCGGTGACCAGTACAAGAGCTCATCAATGCCAATGAATCATGCATCTGAAGCTGTTGCAATCTCTGTTATTTTTGCCAACATCTGCTGTGAAGACTCAAGGTTAAATTTGCCTCCAGGGTAACCATAATTGTTGTGAGCATATGTTGTTTATGAGCTGTGCTGGAGCTTTAAAAAGAAGACATGGATATAAAGATGCTCCAGGATTCATAGTGGTATGTGTTCAGAAATGGTTAATCAGTAAGACTAATTATCTGCTTGATTCATTCTTTAACAAACTATAGAAAATTAAGAATAGAGTTAAATTGTGCAGTCTGGGCGAAATAATGATTTCAATTGTCTTTGCTGTAGTTTGAATCTCATGCTCCTTTATGGGCCGCCCGCGATTCATTTGCTCTGCATTGTGAGGTGGGCAGCAGCTGTTTTGAGTGCTAAGATTACATTTAGTCTCCTCCGAGGCAGAAATCAAATCCTATCAGAGGGCTCTTAGGCAGGCTCTGACTTCAGACCAGTGACAGATAGCTAAAAACAGTCTGTCCTCGGGGACAGCAGCCATCATTCTAATGTATGCCAATTTGACTTTTCGTTCCTCTGCCAAGGACAGAATACCACCTGCAGAGGGATCTGATTTTATGTGCATGTTTATGGACATCTCGGCTCCAGAGACCCTGTTTGAGCGATAGCTCACCGCTCCACAAGGAGAAACCTGCCCTACCCACCGACACACCTTTCTGGTCATTCATCATAACGACACAGAGAGGAGAGAATATCTCCATATCATCACATCCTCTCTGCTTACATGGAGGGGGACATGATGTCAGCAGACCACTGACAGGTGGGAAGAATTAAAGACAGCATGGCTTGGTTGAATGCAGTGGGGAAAATGAAGCCAGTGAAACAAAGAAGGGCTGACGTTTGGACAGTACACGGAAGGTAGAAACAAAATACCCAACATGTCCTTTAAAATTAAACTTTAAAATACAGCACTTTGACACAGAGGCATTTTCTGTTCTGATATCACTATCCAGAACAGCATCATTTGTTTGTGCCTTTCAAAACTCTTACAAACCACTGTTTTTTATCTGTTTTATGATCTGACAACTCTGTGGTTAATGTTCGGTGGTATGAATACAAAAACGGAATTGGTTAGGTTTAGGAAAGGATTGTGGTTTGGGCTAAAATAAGTATTTAGTTGCTGCAAACGCTATAAATCTCATCAGACATTACACAAAGTGGATGCAGTGCAACAAATTAGTCATTCCTAATACATTCAGTGTTCACCCAGGTACACTGAGGTGACTTAGAGGCCATACTCTGATTTATTCTGTCAAACTACTATATCAGAGTATCTTCTCAGTCGCCTCAGTGTACCTCAGTCGAACACTGAATGTAGTAGGAAGGTAGATATGTAGCATTTGTTGTATGGTTTTATTGTGAGGTAGGATATAATTTTCTTTTTTTTGTATTTGTGTGTAATTAGATGACACCGTTGACCTCCTGGGACATGAGACTTTTTTTTTTTTTTTTTTTTTAATTTCAGCAAAATCAGGTCAGCCCAAATCAATTCAAATGTTATGTTTCAGCGACCCAATCACCAGAAAAAATGTTGCCATTGTACATTTCCGCAAACCACTGATACATTACACTTGGACATTATTTTGTTGCGCATAGGTTGAAACTTTGCCTTTCTGAGCGAAAACGATGGTGACTGTATGATTAGGTTTGGGCACAAAAAAAACCCTTAGTTGTGGTTTGGAATAGATCATGTTTTGGCATAAAACAACCACATTTGGTGACACAAATGCTGCTGGAAAATGCCGCAATAAGTTGGTGAAAAATACCCAATTTTGGTGACTCAAATGCCACTTGGAAACACCATGATGCGTTGGTAAAAAAAAATCACCCAGGTTCAATGCCACAAATGCTACAAAGGGTCACCAAAAATGTGCTGATGTTTGTTGATCTCGAACACTGGTCTGCAGTTTAGTAGTGATCTCGCCTAGGCAACATACCATCCATCATCCACTCTATAGCGGCTACGCCGAGACTTAAAGCCACTTAGGGGCTGCATTGAAAGACTACTTGCTAATTGACACGCTTGCCTGACCAAACCAACCGCTTCGCATCAGGTGAAAACAAGGAGTCCACTTCTTCTTTGATGTATAATTTATTTGTCACTGCAGTAGTCTTCAATTAAAAACTTGCAAGCATTCATGAATCCGTGTCCACCACCCAAAGGAACAGATTTTCACCATTACTTTGAGCAGCGTACACCTGACTTGACGTGGCCTGGCATTGCGGTCAAAAAAACTATGCATGCTCCCCCGTCTAGCAACACCTATCCCTCAATGAGTGGTTCCTACCTATATTGGCAGACACCCATGACAATACAGGGCCCCCCATAGGTAAAACTGGCAACCTGCACACATCTTATACCATGGATGGCTCCTATACTCTCCACCTCTCAATGACAAAAGCATCGTGATGATCAAATATTGATATGCTGCGTATGAAACATACAAATGTAACATATCCATGGTTTGCAAAAATGAACAATGCGGACATTTCCTGCTGGTGACTGGGCTGGTTTAGGTAACCACCACGGTTTGTGTTCAGATAACACTGAAGGTTAGGGCACCATCATCACCATGGTTACAAAAATAACCAACTTAAACTGTCAGTTGGAAATGGAAACAAGTGTTTGTTTATTGACCCATCCACATTGACTCCATCCCTACATGGCCTTTATTGCTTTTTCCTTCCTCCTTTTTACTTGGATCCATTCATCATAACTACGGCCACTAGAAGGCTTTGTCACTTAAACATAAAGATTTGTCGCTCTCGGGTGCTTGTTGTAATGACAGATTTTTCTGAAGAGGACGGTCTCAAAATACCAGATATCAGAGATGTAAACAGGAAAAAAATTACACAATTTAGTTGTGAATGGTAATTAGTACAAATTAAGAAAAATCTTGGTATGGATGTCATGTCAATTTTAAGATTTTCAGTTGCTTTAGATTTCATACTGATTATACAGGATACCAGCATGACCTTTTGACCCTCTCTCATGTACTCACTTAATGTACTTTATTTAGCCTGTCACATTAACTCCCCAGTCAAGCACATCCACACGCTCTATGATCATATTACGGAGGTGTGCAGACTATGGACCATTTACACACTTTCAATGGCTTCCCTTTTCCTCAATACTCCCCTGATCGTTTGAAATTCAATTATGCTAATCACGGCTAAGGTCGGGGACATACAGGCACTCTGCCTCTCTTTTTTGCTCTGCTTCATCTGTGTGCCTTTGAGAATAATTATTCTTAAAAGCTTACCATTTAGACCCTTTTAGGACGAGGGAGTAATTTGTGCATTTTGGAGTTCGTTGGATCCTGATACACTTAAAGATGTTGACTGGTCAGAGGTTGTGGTTGCTGAATAGGCAGTGTGGTAATTTCTGAGAAATTCCATGGGCTTTATGTTTTTATGAATACTTTGGCTCTAGAGTCAAGGTGAGTGTTGACAGAGTACTTCACAAGCAAGCCCCGAACATGGCTTTACAGTCTTGTTATGGTTGTGGCATTAGGTCATGAGACTGTAGTGTAGTGTAGTTTGTTTATAAGCTGAATTGACTGTTCACTGCTGAATATCAATCTATCTGTTCTTGCAAGGCACACTGTAGTTTACAATGAAAACAGAAGTTAGGTTTCCATCCGAATGTCTCGAAATTTTTGAGCGAATTTAGTGAAAATGCGCAAAAAGAAAATGCAACTTTATGGCCGTTTCCATTTGTTATTATTTTGCGATTATTGAGAGGAGAGTGCACCATGAGATGACGTCATCAGAGAGCGTCTCTCTGCCACAAAACAAACAACACACTCGGCTGACAGTCAACAACTGATCATGGACAGATTCCTGATCGACCTGTCGGCGTTTGGAAGAACTCTGGTCACTTTATCATCCGCCACCATTTTTTTGTGACCACAACGTATACGTGTGACGTGATATCCGGTCCAGACGTGTGACGTGGTATCCGGTCCAGTCATCGTTTATCCGCAAAACCTGTTTCCATAGCAAAAAGTCGTACTTTCCTTTTATCGATACGCAGACAAATCCACCCCCTCCAAGTGTAAAAACTTTTTTCGAATTTATAGCGTTTCCATTAATGTTTATTTTCGCTATTTTTGAAAATTCGAATAAGAATAGGGATGGAAACCCTATTAGTGGCACTCAAAATTCCTGGTAAATGTTTGAAACAATGTGCCTGTTTAGACCTAGTATTAACATGCAGTTTGGGTTATCCAAATAAGAATGGACAGCAGAGACACATCGCTGTTTTCCAGCTGACCACTTGTGCTCAGAGTTACTAGGTCCACACTTTTGCTAGCTGCTCTGTAGCATACTCGCTAGTCACATTAGTGCTTGTGTCAGTACAGCTAGAGATATCGCTGTCAGCAGAATTCAACACGCCTCCTTCCACAGGGCAAAACAATGGATAGTCATGCAACATTTCATCTAACCTGACATAAAATGGGTATATTACAGAGCATTAGCGTCCTGTCACCAAAATAACCTCTATGTCCTGCACCTATGACGTAGTCCTTGCATCAGGACACATTAGTATTTATACTACAAAAGCTATGTGGTCAAATGTGTCGCAGACCACCTTTGCAAGTGGTTTGAACAATCGGATCACAATGTGTCTTGGCGATTGTTTACACTTGTATTTAGTGCTTTCAACTTCTGATCGGATCACCCAAGACACATGTTAATATCAGGTGTAAACAGGCTCAATAAGTCCTTGATTTCAGATAGAGTGGAGAAAGCAGGCTGCTCTTTTCTTGCCGGCTACCTCTGATTTTACCTGCTAAATTACAACCATTTCTACAGGATTTTACCAGCTAACTAGCTAACTTTCTAGCATTAGCTCAGTTTGTTAAAAACACCAGTACTGCCTGACATTTTAATGTTTCCTGCTGACTTCTTTACCTTGTTGCTGTAAAAGCGTTCTACAACGTGCTTGTAGTGGTTACATATATAATGTCATGCTACATGTAAAAGACTGAGGCTAAAGCTATGATCTAGGCTAAAAGTTAGCACTCTCACTAGTTGATGATTTTTGTATAAGACATGAAAATAAAGTGGCAGTATTGATCGTGTATTGTGCAGTAAAGCTAGTTAGTCCTAGTGTTATAAGTAAGATATTGAAAATTTAAGAGTAAACTTTAAGTTCTAACGTTTGTTTGCAACTTAGCTTACATTGCCCACTTGAATTAGCAAGACGGAGGTTTGTTTTAGGTTTTGTTGTTGTGTCGGTAGTAGGCTTAATGTATGGGGCACAACTGGAGTTAAATAAAGAAGTGACTAGAAAAGCAACACCTGAACTAACAATGTATCGTACAATATAATGTGTTATTTACACGGAGACAAAATGGGCTTGTTTATCTAGTATTGTTTCAAGCTGGGTGTTGCAAGTCCCAACAAATTTTTGTAAAACACTAAAATGTCCGTTTGTTTTTTTAGCAAATTGTCCTGGTTTTTACCATAAATAAAATAAAAATAATGACCTGTTTGTTGCACACACATAGTATAACATAAACATAAGCATAAAACATAAGCAATTCACCACGCATTTGAATTCAACACTGATTTGGCTGTATGTGTATTAGTCAATGTGCTGTTGCTATTGCGGCTCCGATAGGCTCTGATAGACCCTGTCAGCATGCTGACGATCATCCTGCCTTCTGCACACACTGCAAGAGTACATTTCACTGTCACATGGTGGAAACGCCGATATCAGAGATTGTAGTAAGACAGCCAAACCTAAGCGGTGGCTACAGGCAGGAAGTAGCACTGTTGCAGCCAGTGTTGGAGCACCAAGCTTGGTGACTTTCTTGCAAGATTTAGCAACTTTTCAGACCCTCTTAGCCATTTTATTTCTGAAGTTACAAATTTAGCAGCTTATTTAGACCAACAGAAATAAAAGAGAGGAATATATTATAATATAATTAAGACACTGCTCAGTGTGGGGGTTCAGTTGTAGTAAATTTCTATGGTTAGGTTAATGCTCTTGCTCTCTGGATTGCAAGCACAGGAACACAGTGCACTATTGCATAAGAGACATATCTATCATGCCATTCAAATGTTTTCCTGAGGATTTTTCTATGGAATCTAATTCAACAAAATTTCAATGCTTCCATCATTTACATTACTTCACCAATTTGCATAAATGAGCATATGATGTGATCTTGCAATTTTGGAGCTACTTTCACTGGATAAGAGTTGGCAACACTGACTGCAACCTATAGTGCAGCTGTGGCTTTGGTGACAGTTGTCTGAAATGGGCAGCAGAGGCACAGACCTTTGCCTTGTCCTCCATCCTGATAAAACGCCTATGGTGTGTGCATAAGCACTTACATGTGTGCATGCATGAATGTGCAGTACACTTAAGGGTCCCAGTTTAACAGTTTTAAAATATGGTCAGCCTTGTCATTACACAAGCTATTGTGACCTTCATACTGCGACAGGACAAACAATGGTGAAGTGTTATACTGCTGAGAAAAGCGGGTAACTGTATTGTCTCTGCTTTTCACACTGAAATAATTTGTCTTTTAGTGGTGTGCCAGTCTGAAACACCACTGGTTAGTGACTCTCAATGTACCATGATTACTGTACAGTATATATTATATTCTGTAATATCATTAGATTGTCTGCCACAAAATTTCAGCATCATAATCATAATCCGATGCTCCCCACTGCTCTCCCAAGCCACTGCTGTGTGCTGCAGCCAATTGGCACTTCTTGTCCTCATTACCCAGTAATATATAAGATGTCTTTATTTAGATTTTTCAGTTATATTCACATTGTTTGACAGTTAAATCTGCTATATTTCATTTTGAATACTTTGTAAACACATTGAAGAATAAATAACTCATTTCACTACAATATTCCAGTCTCAACATTATTCTAGATCTGTATCGTGCATAGCACACTGCAGCAAAATTCACCAAGCTTCTTACAATGCACGAGTTGTTTCAGTAATGCTCAGAGCCAGCGAACTAATAATACCATCTGGCCATGTCAACACAAGTGTAGTTGAATCACTCAAAAACCAGACACAAACAGTGAACCCAACATGTTGTTTCAAGAGGTCAGCCACATTCTGAGCTCCAGCACCTCTCACTGTTTTTGGCTTTTTTAGAGGGGTGGGGGTCCAATCCAGCTTTCAAATCTAAGTTCTCTTATGTGTTAAAAAAAAAAGGTCAAAGGAGGGCTCCTGGAAACATCTGTTATTGGAAATATAGCAGACTTTTTGGCCCTTTTATATGCATCCAGTAGGTAATTTTAATATGAAATGTAACATAGCTTGCAGGTAAGTCAGGGTGTCTCATTCAAAGAAAAAAATGCACAGGTCAGTCGCATATTTTTGCATTAACACACATTAAAAGCCTTGAAAAGGACAAATCAAATTGTTTGAGTGGCGTGAGTTATGCTCAGTAACAGCATGAATCAGTTAGAAGGCACATAACCCCGAATTTTACATCTTAGACTTTAAGCTCACGGCATGGTGAAACCATTTGCACAACCGTGGAGAAAAGAACTTTATTTTCCTGAGGGAAGTAGGAATTTGACTCTGACAAAATATCAGACTAAAGCCCACTGTTACAGCCCAGTTTCTTTTCTAAACACAGTGGTCACTTAACCTGATTTGCATTAATGTGCGTGCGTTTGCTCTTGCTCCAGTTGGTCGCTGTGACTGATATTGTTTTGGGATATTCACAGAGCGGGTAGGAAAACTGAATTGCCTAATGTACTGTAAAGAACAAAATGTTTCGTAAATACATTATTTGGCTTGACGAGAGTGCCTCGGGCGCTTGTGTACCTCCACTGTTTGGCCGAGCTATCTCTCAGCACACTAACTCTATTATCACCGCAGCAATCTTCAGCAAAAAATAAATGGTGATTCTAAAGAGACAAAACATCAGCGGCAATATCGACCATTTGTTAGCATTAAATTTCTTTAAGTGAGTCCACTTCTTAAAGTACATACATTTCACTGAGATTATTGTGTAAATCGGACGTGTTCGTTGTGGGTGGAAAAAAAAAAAAAAGTCTGCAGATTCATATGTCTTCCTCAACAGGCTGGCGTTTAATAACACCAATTACACAGTAACTTGAGGCAGAGGGAGTGAAAAAGAGAGAGGCAGGGAGAGAAAGTAAGGCACAATTGGAGAGCATGAACAGTGGGGCTGAGATATGATAGCCATTACAGAGATGGCAGCTCTGGCCAGGTCGAGGACATGGAGGTCATTCACTGTGGGACTTGGCCACACATACACTCTCACCTGCCAAGCAGCAAAGGCAACTTCAATAGCCGGGTAACACATGGCTACAAAAGGCAAGAGGAGGGCTGTCCTTGGCTGCGATGCATTAAACAATGTCATCTTCACAACAGATAGATATATTTAACTCTGACTATGGTGATGAAATATTATTCACGTTGGCTAAACCTTAAAAAAACAACAAACTGTCAATGTCAGATCAAGCAGATGTGTTTCACACAGTCACACTGAACTGTGCCAGCTGACCGTCTATCCAACATATTTAACTGTCTCTTCCCTTGATGGTGAACCAATTGGTATTCATTGTTAGGCAAGTCACTTAAAGGTCCCCTGTTACACTCATTTTCACATCCATACTTGTATTTTGGGTTTCTACTAGAACATGTTTATACGCCTTAAAGTTCAAACAACACTTTTTTTTATCATACTGTCTGGGCTGGAACATCTGTAGTCACCCTCTTTCTGAAACACTCTGTTTCAGCACCCAGTGACATTTAGTCGACCAGTCACTGCCAGAAAAGCATTAATGAGCTATTAATATCTGTAACTATCAACTAATCACTGATTCCAAGCCCCCAGGAACAGCATCAGGCTTTGAAACCAATCTGACATAGTGGCCACACTGTGGAATTACAACTTCCAGGTCTGTTTCGTGATGCCACTGAACCCAGAAAGGCTTTTTGAGTCCAGTGGTATCATGTGACAGCATGTGGTGGCAGACCTTTTTTACCTCTGTAAATCAGTGGAGACATTCTTTTTAGTGTCATAACTCCTGCAAAATGACTCATTTTGCAATCAAGATTTGATCCACTCAGTACAATAACATTTCGAAAGTCTAGAGGGGCCACAAGATTAAAACATTTTATCCCAGCTAAAGTTAGCGGAACATTAAAACAGAAGTTACACCTTCATTACACCACCTTTGCTTTTTTTTTTTTTTATACAGAATGATGACAACAAATGACAACGGCATAATACTACTCCAGTGTGATTTTAGATAGCATGCTGGCATTCCAGAAACAAAAAAGGTGTGATATGTAACACAGCAGCATAGGCCTCTAGTGAGATATATAACACAGCACTTTACTTATAACAATAATCATTTACCATCTCTGTTATATGGCCACTGACCTTTTTTCAGCTGCTGTTCTTTTTCTTTGAGTTAGCTGCTAACTGCTGCTATCTGCTCTTTAAGCACTGGGTTAAACACATAACAGATCGTCTACACGTCAACCCTGTCCTGTTGCCGGCTGTCCCTTTTACACAGACATCAGTTTCGCACTGTTACTACCGGGGTGAGACAACTCTGTCCTCCCTATCCACAATTGTACTTTTGTTTTTCAAAAACGGTGAGGCAGAATAACGGCGCAAAATTTATGCCTCGACCAGGTAGCGTAAAGGGGGATTTGAAATTAGATGCAAATTGATGAGGTGATAGGATCTTATAAAATAATAATAGCTAATGATAAAATTTTGCTTTAATGATTTAAATTATTGTATATGTGTAAATTGTTAGTGTTAATGCAAATTTGTGCACGCTGTCATGTTAAAGCCCTGAAACACTAAGCCAACAGTCGGCTGTCAGTGAAGCCCTAGTTGGTGTGGTCTGTCCTGCATCGTTGGCTCCTGTCAGCTTTCTTTTGGGCCAATTCAGCATGTTGACTCGGCAGTCACCCATCGCCAAATCAACTCAGCGCATGAGAACAGAAACAGAAGTGAGGAAAGTAAAAAATAGCTAAATGCAAGAGGGAGTGAGACCAAAACAAAGTTGTTACAGGGTTATGGGACATCAGTAGCTCAGTCCATAGGGACTTGGATTGGGAACTGGAGGGTCACCAAGTCCCCGTCTGGACCAAGCATGGAGTGTGGACTGGCAGCCGGAGAGGTATCAATTTGCCTCCTGCCTACAAAATCTTTTGCTTGTCGTCTTCACTGGTCTTGCCAGCAAGCTTTTCATCCTCCACAGTTGACTTCATGTTGAAAGCGTGAGACTCCAGGCCATTCTTAGCAGACGCCTTGTCACGCTGGACGTCGTCTTCAGCCTTGTACTTCTCAGCTTCCTGGCACTGCCGAAGTGCCTCTGAGGAAGACACTGAACCTCCATCTGGTCAGGGCGCCTCTCAATGGGCAGCCCCCTTGCTCCGACATTACTCCATTTCAGGCCTGTGTGTATATGACAACAGAGTGAAAAAATGTAATTTCACCTCAGGGATTAATTAAGTTCTTCTTCTTACATAAGGTAAGGTTATTTTCCTTTAGCCACTGAGCTCTTCCGCAGAAACGTTGAGTGATGGTTTGTCTTATTGTTTACTGGCGCATGCTAGATAAGCTCTGTTCTTTCAGCATTGGATTGTGTTGTTAATGTGCTAACTGGCTAACTAGCATCAAGATGGTCTTCCTGTTTCCCTTTTTGAATGACGAATACAGACTACCGCCGTCTGCTGGTGTGGAGAGTTATTTCCCATCATACGGACACAGAACGTATGTGCTGTTTGGCCACCAGCTGTAGTCTTTGCAGTGTGTGCATGTGCAACTTTTTGGCTGAGACATGGCGACATCAGGCGAGACAGCAGGGGGCCTTCATCACCACTAGTTCTCTGGAGTCAGTTTGGTGTGTCTCAGCCTTCAGCCATTTACAATTAAATATAGTTTCCAACACTGATTTCAGCTCTTGTGTTAGAGACTAACCTACACCTCCAGCTGCAGGGAGACCAACCTCTTATCAACACTCTATAAACTTCCAGTAAGGCAGCAAGCAAGTAACAAGTAGCAGTACAGTTGGTATTAAATTGTAAAATCTTACATTATTTGCTACTGAAAAAACAATCCCATTATTGTAAGGCATTAATAATGTGTTACTGCCCAACACTGTTGGATTTAAATCAACTTTAAATACACTCATGCATGTTAACTACCTGTGACACTCAGGGAGATGCAGTGATATTGAAGAAGAAAGTCTTTACTAATGATATCGTCCCTTCACTCTCTCTTGTCATTTTGTATCCTGACAATACAGCTTTAGAAGAGATTGTGAGTTCCCTTATTGACTGGCACTGCAGTCATTTTAAATGAAGCAATTTTGAATCATCCATGGCCCAGTGGAGTGTTAAACATGTAGTCTGCAATTAAGCGATGATAACAAATGCGGCATTAAAACTCTGGGGCATATTCTGTCAGTCCCTGATAAATAAAATGTTTAGATTGACTGTGGGGGATGCTTAGTAACTGCGCTTTCAACGAAAGCATAAGCAGGCAATTTTAACAAGAGAAATGCCACTGCCTGTGAGTGACAGAGCCATGTGTTAATATGATTCTAATGCACCGCAGAGGCATGTGAAAAAAAAAATAACTAGATGGAATAAATTCATTCCAGGAAATGCTGAAAGAAATAAATCTACATCCCAAATGTCAAACAAGATATTGAAAGAAGATGGAGTGTCAAAGGCAGCCTGACTTCTTCAACTACATCAAGGCACCTTGAGTGCGGTGGCCGTTAATGTATTCCAAACACCAAGACGGTTTCTTAGAGCCCAGCTGTCCCTGGCTGCAGCCCAACCGCCAATCATCTTGCAGAGACAGACTCATTCCAAAGTTGAGCCTAAGGCAGAGTTGAAGCGGAGTACAAACATGAAGGAGAACCCATATGAGAAAGGAACGAGGTGAAGGGGAAAAAAAATGAAATAAAATGTGAAGTCCGGGAAGTGAAATGTAGCCTCTGGTGGAGTTAAAGCAGTGTGTGAAATACTTCTGGCTTTCAGACATGTCTTTGATTTGATTTATTTGATGACCTTAAAAACACAGTGGGAACAAATGAAAACATGACGGATGCCTCAAGAATGAAGAGACACACTTGTCAATGGTGAACCAATTCATCACTTTGGTCTAAAAGCTGTAAAATGGGGGAAAAAATCCTGAATTCAGATCAGAAACAAGGTATAAAATACTGTCATATACAATATTTACAGTGTGTCTATGATACTAAAGCAGTGCTCTCTCCTCCAGTCTTAATATATGTCAGAGTGTTTTTATGTGACTTTCGTTCTCACACGGCTCATACACAGTTTAAAATAATAGAGGTGACAGATGTACCACTTAAAATTAAAGAAATAGTAATTTTTGAACCAATTTCTGATTTAAGAGAGAAGTAATTACAAACAGCCCTACTAATCTCCACTTTGTGTTCCAGTATAATGCTATTTTTATACCTCTGTGCAGGGGACAGCCATGGCCGGAGGCATTATGTTTTTGGGTTATCCATCCATCTGTCCATCCATCCGTTCATCTCTCTGTTTGCTCATCTGTCCGTCCGTCACTGTGACCTTGCATCCATCCTATTCTTCTGAATGAGATATTTCAAGAGTGCTTTGAGGGAAATTCTTCCACTTTGGCACAAACGTCCACTTGGATTCAACAATGAACTGATTAGAATTTGATGGTCAAGGTCAAGGTCACTGTGACCTCACAAAACATGATTTTGGCCATAACATAACAATTCATACACTAATTATGACTTAATTTCACACAAATGTCCAATAGGATAAAATAATGAAGTGACATTTTACATCCAAAAGGTCAACTTCACTTTGACATCATAATGCTCTGCAAAAACACTTTAATGGTCATTCAGTGAGGATCACTTTAGTCTGCAGCATTATATTTGGTGGTATGGCTCTGTTCTCTTGCCTCTCTGCCTTTCCTAGGCCTATGCTGAAAGCCTCTTCCACGCGCCTACATGGAAAGCCTAAGGCGGAGAGGGCACACTTCTCCATCCATCCACACGCAAACAAGGAAAGCCTCAAGGCATGGAGAGCACACCTCTCTGCCCTTCAATGTGCTAATAAGGAAAGCCTGAGACAGAATGAGCAAACTTCCCTGCCCTTCCATGCGCCTACATGTAAAGCCTAAGGCAGGGAGAGCAGAAGCTTTTGGTACACTTTTGTACCAACGAGGCTGGTGTATTTTAGCAGGATCTACTGTTATGCTGCCTATGGTAAAGAGCAACACTGTCTAACAAAACCCAATGAACAAAGTTAGCTTTAGGCTAATTTAGGCAGTACAGTTGACTTACTTGTCGAGGAGAAAGCTGGCAACTTCAGTGTCCCTTTTAAAATCTTTCTCCTTCATGAGCTCCTTCCACCTGGGGAAGGCTAGCCCGATGTTAATCCTCTTTTTTTTGAATGCTCCGGTCATGCTGCCTTTTAAGTTCCCTTTTTTGCTTTCTTGGCGATGGTGAAACCGTCTCCTGTGCTGCTGCTGCATATGCATGGTCCTGCATTATGCTGCAGTAGTGCACATTTTCAAACTTGCCGGGGTAGTAAGCCTCTCTCGCTGATCTTCTCCTCCGGCGTCTCAATCACTTAGGTCATTCCTACTCTGCGCTGGCTCGCAGGGAAAACGCGTAGTTATTCCGCGTTGGTGCTATTTGTCCCTTGCCGGCGGCTGTAGTTTCAAGTTTGGCAGACCGTCATGGCGCTTCCCACCGGCTTACCCGTCGTATGTATAAACAAATCTAAAATTCTTCGCTTAGGAGAATGTGTCAGATTATTAGCGGAGGTCATAATACACCAATGATAACACAAATATAAATGCAGACATCGATTTTGGCCAGTAAACAACAGAAAATGTTACACAATGTCCCTTTAAGTTGTGGCTTGTTTTAAAGGTTAGGCAACCACTTTTGCTACAGTAATGGTAAATAGACTGTACTTATATAGCACTTTTCTAGTCTTCTGAACACTCAAAGCACTTTATACAATACATATCACATTTACCCATTCACATACACAGTCACACACACTGGTGGCCAAGGCAACCAGAAAAGTTGCCACCTGCTACTCAGTAACCATTCACACCCACTCACACACCAATGGAACAGCCATTGAGAGCAGTTTTGGGGTTCAGCATCTTGCCCAAGGATACTTCAACATCCGGATCAAACCGCAAATCTTCCAATTTGTGGCCACAGTCGCCCCTACGGTGGCAAGGTTACGTACATTAATCGACTGAAACTATAAAATGAAATTGCTGCCTTTTTATCTTTACTAGGTAATAGTGAGCAACTAAAGACTGAGGAAAAAATTTGCTGTGCTGCTCAGATGCTACCACCAGCAGCTACAGTACCTGCAGCTTCTAAGGTGGAATGTTTTCCTGCATGTGTATGATTATGTGAACTGCAAATATTCTGTTTCCCTACTTGTAGAAAAAAATGGCGGAGAGTTGTTCCAGTTCACTCCGGCAGTACCACACCACATAACTGACCATATCTCAGGAACAGAAGGGGAGACATTTGGTCGGATACTGAAACGGTGACGCTAATCTTGGGTGCTCGTCTTCAAAAACTGTGGTGAGCGTATAGATCTTATGTGCTGCCAAGTCGCAGATGTGTGTCAAGCATCCATGTTTTAGAATATTTAGCTTCTTTGCAGCATCACATATATTTAAAGTCTACTGCCTTGATATAAACTGTAACTTGACTGGTTGGCGGAGGCATACAAACGCAATGTGGTAATTCTAGTGCTTATTTTACATACTTGCTCTTATAATTTTGGTTTTAGAAGGTCTAAAAAAAAAACCACCCTCCGAACTCTACTGAACTCCAAACTCTACTCTTCTGATACTGAATATCTGCCTTAATACAGCAGCATGCATGCTGCCCTCCTTGTGGAGAAATCCAAAGCTTGACAGGCCTGCAGACCCTAGTTACGGTTGCTAAGCTATGATTGGGGAGGGGGGTTAATTCATAATTAACAGTAATACACATACAGCATCTTGTAGAGGGTAGTTAGCAGAACAGCTGGTGAGCGTTCTTACTGCATTTCATACCAGAGTTAGAATCAGCTTTAATTGCCACGTGTGTGAGCACATACAAGGAATCTGACAGATTTTTACATAGTGCTCAATGTACATACACAGAATAGACAACAAGGACAACAAAGCTGAACAAGGTAAACTTAAACACACGATTACTATATAAAGATATGATAAATTGATTGAGTTTATAGTCTGACATTAGTGCAAAGATCGCTGGAATAAATAATCAGGTTGCCTATATACATGATGGTAGGTGGATTTGAGAGTGTCCACAGCCTGCTTGGGTTATGTTTAGATATTTGCATGTTCACAGTGTGTATTTAAAACTGTGGAAATACATAATGTACTGGTGAAGTGGGTGCTTGGTGTTACAGGGATTGTTCCTGACACTGTGTGACTGGTGTTAAGTGTTCATTATAGTGACAGCCTGTGGACAGAGACTGTTCTTGTGTCTGTTTCTTTAGCATACAGTGTTCTGTCGCACATACCAGAGAGGTGATGCCACTGATTTTTTTTTTCTTGTAGCAGCAGTATTCACAGAAAAGAGAGGTGTCGGTATGTTCTGTACAAAGTGCTCCATCTCCCATGGGTGCCACCCTTACATTTCTGTTGTATTCAATGATACTGACCCCCACAGTCCCTTTCTCAGTGCAGCAACACAGAGGAAGTCGAGGTGAGGGAAATTGTCCTTGAAACAAGTAACAATGGCTTCAAGTGGAATGTGACACGTGTCTCCAGGGTCTGACAATATTAATCTATCTGCCAATCACCACAGGCACCCAGTCCACTCCAGCACCCCCAGAGTGTGTATTAATTAAGATGCTGTCACACTAAACGAAGAAGTATTTGGTGCATAACAAGACAGTATCTCTAAAGTCATTATCCTGGGCGCTACGTGGATAGCAGAATGCTTTTATGTTATTACTCAAGTGACATTTTTTACAACATTTTTTTAGTGACATTTTTATGCAGAGTAGTTTTATGAAATAATGCACTGTGAATGTACCTGTCGACACTAGTCTTTGTGCTGCTGTATATATAATGGGCTGAGTTATTTAATACTTAATTTATCACTCTTAACATCTTTGTCTGCAGTGTTAAAAACTAGCGCATAGGAGACAAGTGAAATCAGACATTTCTGTCAAATCAAGTCTCAAATCTAAAGCAGGATGGAAGTGAAGGACATTGTGTGCGCCAGCTGACCGTGTTTCCACAGCTCGGCTATATAAAGAACGTGGTAATGTGACTCAATGACAGGGACTTGGCAAAAAATGAGGCTACCTTCCTCAAGGGTCCCTGTCCGTTTCAGAGGATAATTGAAAATAATGTAAAAATAGTCGTGTGCTGAGGACATGGGTTAACTCTCTGAGGACAAGGTCAAACCCTCTCCCGTTACTTTAATTTCCACATGATTAATTACACACCAGCAGTTGGTTGGGAAGCATGTTTTACATGTTCTGTGGGATGTTTTACACTGATTTCTTAAACTAGTGTGATTAAACCATGCCGGGAGACTGGTTCTGAAGGTGGATCAGAATGTACATATGTAATATGAAACATATGCAAACACACACCGGCTTCATTCATATAACGCAGCGCTGCTTCTTTTCTCGACTCCCCACCCCCCTCTCTTCAAACTGACATGATAGCTTTGAATCTGATCATCTCAAAGCTGATTGTTCTCCGCTGAAGGACAATAGACAGACAGACTGTGAAATCAAAATGTTCACACCAATCAGCTGTCAGATATCAAGTACATCACATGCAGGGTTTTGTTGCCATGGACACTGCTTGTACGAAATATTAAAAAAAAAAATCTTTTTTATCTACAGTCAATCAGGAAATAAACTATATTCTTAGATTATAATGAATGTTTCAGCCTTTAATCTTCTTAGAAATCCATGATGCGGCCGGAGTAATCCCACTTTGATTTTCCGACTGATCAGAGGAACATGATTCTAATCTAGAGGTCCAATAGGATTACGTCAATAATGAGCGTGATTACACAACAACACAAGGCTGAACTCGTACTGTTAATTCAATCACTTCATGTAAAACGTGACACATTTACCCTCAGTAATAGCTTTGAATCAAATGCATCAATTCTCTTAGCACTGAAATGGAGCAAGTGTGTTAATTAGTAGCTTCCCCTGGATGTGTAATGCATTTTTGCTGTTTCAAGCTACTTAATTAACACCAGAGCTACTTAACAACTCTCACACAGGCATCAGCAATGTGCAACAGAAGTAGGACTGAGTAGCGTTTTAAAAATTGTCATATCAATCCAGTGCCAAATACCAACTCTGTCCAATAGAGTACCTTATCTGATACCTTTTCTTTCTACTTAATTTGATACACATCATGTGGATGGAGGCATTTAGTTGCGTAAATTGCCACGAGACTCCACAGCCATACTTTAGAACGTTTCAGTTACATCTTGGCACGCTGAACTACCAGTCACATCAAATACACCGCACAGACCACTGTCACTGAAAAAAAGACCACATAGGTCAACTGTGGCAGCTTATTATGACCCATTCTGATATTTAATTTAAGGCGGCACCTTCCAGTGGCCATATTAATTATTACAGGAGCATAGGAGGACGTGACGTTGCATAAAAAGCGCCGAAGTCCATGTAATGTACAAATATGGAAAAAGCCCCGATAGGGAGGGTGGGAGGTGTGTTGGATTGGTCAAACAAACGCAGGACTTTTACCTAGAATACCGGTGTTCGCATCCAAAAGTCTGATTTGTCTGTCGGAGCGAGATCAAATGATTGATTCATAATTGATATATTATCTGAAGCCTAATTTTTAAACAAGTAATACTCATACCGGTTTAAATAAATAATTTGATTGTATTTCCTGATCTTTGCTGAGCAACAGTTTTGTGTGAAAGGAATTATAGGCCTGTCTCATATAGACACCTGTCCCAAATATAGGCCTTTTCAATTCAGTAATTTAAGCAAATAATAGCCCGGGTTATAAATTGAAGTTTTACGGTATGTTTAGTGTTGTATTATTATTATCATGTTATTAAGAAAAGTACTTATTTAAAGCCATACCAGGCTGTTGTTCCCAAACCTTACCATGTGGTTTTGCAGTGGAACTGCAACCACTTAATGACGTTAATGACTCATTTAAACTGCTTCTGTTAAAACTGTAATATGTGTCATTTTGGGGCCGGTCAAATAAGTCATTTGAAAGTCATTGGAAATCATCCTATTATGACAGTTAGGTATAAGAGATCTGACACTGCATTCGACTTCACCACACCACAGATTGCATGGGTTGTAAATGCAACTATAGTGAGCCAATCACATGTTGCATTAAATTGAAGAATGCTTGTGAGAAAAACCACCAAGAGTAGTTTTTTTTTTTAGATCTGGGTACAAAATGGATCATTTGACTAGAGAACTTTCCATACTACATGGTACTGGGTTATTTTGGTCAATACCTTAAAGTTATAAAGCACTGATACCCAGCCCTAAATATAACCAAGGTAAATCAAGCACATGCAGCACTTGCAAAGAAACACAATACACCTGCGGTTAAAGCAGGGGTGCCACATACAGCCAACTTTGATCTCAAGTGGGCCGGACCA
Source organism: Cephalopholis sonnerati (assembly GCA_019142605.1). Classification (NCBI taxonomy): domain Eukaryota; kingdom Metazoa; phylum Chordata; class Actinopteri; order Perciformes; family Serranidae; genus Cephalopholis; species Cephalopholis sonnerati. The sequence goes on along the minus strand of JAGQAX010000022.1, from coordinate 23,866,281 downwards.
ATACAGTTGCATAATATCTTATAAATAACAACACCTCCAAATGTTTCCCTTTTCTTTACTGTGAAGAAGTAAAATCTGAAAACATTCTTCCATTTCCAAAACAGATGATGACCCACCTGAAATGACTTAAGAAAAAATAAATGCAATTTCAACCATGTTTTTTTCACTTTCAGTCAGTCAGTCAGTTACATGTGCATTCTTTCATACATTTCCACTCCTGTGTAGTAATGCTTTTTCAGAGAGCTGGGTTCTTGGGTGGAAAAGCCTCTGAAGCTGCCTTTTAAGGCTCATTCATAATCTTTCTATGTATTAAAATAGACACGTTAATGTCAAACATTGTGACCATCAGTGTCTACATATTTCCACGCATCCTTTATGTTGGCATAGATACATCCGATAGATAGCACTAGAAGGCAGAGTCAACAGTTTCTGACAAACATGGCAGCAGTGGCGGAGGTCATAAGAGTTGTAGGCGGCGGTGGTTTGTGAGGCCATTAAATACATCGCAACATGGACGAAGAATCCCTTTTCACTATATTACTATTGTGTTCCACTCTGGCATTTTTAAAATGTCTTTGTTGTGTCCTACGGTCGTATCTTGCTTGAAGTACGCTACACTGCCCCCACGACCTCTGGTGGTACTGTTTCATTTGTCTGTATCTGTAATATTCCAGAAAACATGCACAAATACATAGAGCACGGACAGAAGGCTTGTCTATCATCGAGCATAAATGAGCCATTACATGAAGTAGGTTACTCACTGTTTAACCTGACACCTCTTAGCCTTTACAAGTGCATCAATATTAGGTGTGCAAAATCATCCAGTAGGGCTGGATTGGACCCTTTGGCAGGTCAGTTCTGGCCTGCAGGCCACATGTTTGGCACCTCTGAGCTAAAGGAAACACTACAAATGAATCCTCCTATTTAAAATGAATGAATTTCCATCTATGAATAGGAACAAAAGCATTGATCACAGATTATATTTTTATATTATTTTTAACATAATATACTTAATACCAAAGAATATGTTCAAGTCTGGAGTCTGTGATTGACATGGGGTTTTATTCCTGTCCTCTCCAGGTCTCCAAAGCATTTACTCAGCAACACTTCAAAAGGTTCCACAACACACTGAGTGGGTGCATGATTAATGTCATTTACTGCTAACCACCCTTACTTAGTAATGTACGCGCTGTAATGCACTCTAACTCTCAACTCTCTTGAGCTTTAAAAGGCTTTCAAGTTGTTGTATTTGATTTCGGCAGGATTTTTAATGTGTCTACTTTGCAGTGGCAACTTGCAAATGCCTTAGCGCTCGCTGCCTCGCATTAACGCTTGCTCTAAAGCTGTGGTGAGCCTGATTGAGCAGCCCATCTTACTACAATTGCTTCAACTTCTTCCAGGCTTTGTTCATGCTGGCAAGGGAAAAGCAGCGAGTGTAGCTCATGGTATGGTATACAGTCGTATGAACTCCAGCGCTATCGTGGAAGTAGGAGTATGTACATTGTGTGTGTGTGGACAGACGTAAAAAGTAAATGGGAAGGAAGGAAAGTAATAATGAAAGTTTTAAGTGGCTCAGTCCCTTACTGCAAGCGAGATCAGTCAAACTTTGAAGTTAGAAAAAGAAACATTCCAAAATCAACAGCCCCTGTAATCTACAAACACAACAGAGACAGAGAGTTGCTAGCGGGAGCCAGTGCCGAAGGGAGATCCAAGGCAACTTCAGATTTGTCAGTTCACTCGCACACAAACAGGCACAGGCACACACTCCTACTCTCCCAGCTCTCCTTAGAAACACACTTACAGGCAGAAAGACACACACATACCCCCAAAGACACATTCACTTCCAGACACAAATGTGTGCCTTCACATTCATACACACACACGCAAACTACAGAGGACAGACTTGTGGGGTTTGTTGTCAAGATATCATAAAGACAAAGAGCCAGCCTCCTCTCGGGATGACCGAATTTGATCAAAGCAAAGCTTTGTCCCAAGTCAGGATCACTTTTCAACTTCTTAAGCTAATGAACAGTTTATACCGGCTAATGAAGTCTGCGGCAGCTAATGAAGTTGACAGTGTTTTTGTGTTGTTCACAGCACATTCTAAGAATAACATTGTTACAGTATTGCCGTACAAAGGCGAACAGCAGCGAGGAGTGAAAAAGAGGAAAATGGTTTCACAGTCTCTCTCCACGAGAACAAGCATGTCAAGGATAATCAATGTTCCCATATTTTTGGATCATTTAATTCCTGCAGTTCTCCTTCAGTTATGAGAAATGTCACATGTAGAAGTGTACTGAGGATCTCTCTCTCTGTACTGTAGCTATGCCTCCGAGCTGCCAGCCTACCACCCCCAGCAGTCCACTTGGCCATATTGTTGATGTGCAATAAAATACAACTGTAATTGTCCATTAATCTAAGGTTGATCAGCATTCATTACAGCGCATGCAGGGAGGCCATTGAAACACTGCATGCCTTGTATTGCATAATTTTACACAGTGGCTTGATGGCTTAGTTTACAAGACGGCTACATTTATAATGTTGGTATAATTCTTGTTCAGAGGGAGAGTGAATGATCCTCCAGCCTGTACAGGAAATTAGCTTCAAGATGTGGAGAAAATATGCAGTGTGTGAGTAAGGTATTGCATATTGCAATAAGGATATTAAATCCAAGTGTTCCATTTTGTGGCTTTGATTACATGTCTTATAAATATAGTCCCTGAAAGTGAACACCCTTGACAGCCTGTGCACAATGTATTGAAGTCAGATTATTTTCTGTTTATTAGGGTATTAATACATGTTTACTGTACATTATGGCTCTGAGCTACATGCTGTCATCAGCATGCTAACATGTGCCCAATGCCAATGCTAACATGGTGACTTTTAGCAGGTATCATTTGTACCACGTTCGTTGACTCATGCTGTGTTCACACTACGAACGACACAACAACAGCATGATCAGCTACATTATGGCCAAGTCACCTTCAAACTGTTGCTCAAACTCTCATCAACGTATGTGCTACTTGCCACATCGACTGAATGTCATCTAAAGTTTGTATTTGGTCAAAAAATATCCATGCTTTTCATATATGTCTGAGCCCCATTTTAACATCACATTGCATTGCCCTATTACATGCAATGCTGAGCAGAGTGTCAGCTAACTAAGCTCAATAACACAGTACAACAACTAGAAACCAATATATAATTTGCTGACGCTTCACCACGTCATTGGAGGGCAATAAAAGTTGAGGTCAGCTCAACTGTGATTTATAGCACATCATGCCCATCCACGGTGACATGTCGGGCGTTGATTTGTAGCGTCATGTCAGCAGCTTTCATTGAAAATGACTTGTAGGCTGTTGCTGTGTCGCTTGTAGCGTGAACACAGCATTAGTTTAGCACATTAGCGTTCTAGCAAAGGCCTCTGCTGGTCATTTGGGCGCCCAAAGCATAGTTGCTTTGCTTGTTAAGTCTGCATAATGTATGTTTCACTACAGATAATCAATAGAACAGATATTTTTCAGCAGTGGGAAATCATTATAGGACAGTTTCTGAGAGAGTTTTGAATTGATACTGATGACAGCAAGACCTTTCAGACGTTCCTGTCCCATTGTTGAACGCCGGTATGTTTTACTAAGTTAAAGTTTTGAAAAACTTCGCTCAGCAGAGGCAGCTAACTGTATTAATAAGCAAGCTTGCGCTGTGTTCACTGAACCAGCAGCAGCCCAGCTCAAACTGCTTGGTGTCTGAAAGGGGCCTTAACTGAGAGAGTTAATGCAATATGTATGATTATGATTGATGATGATCGTGTTGCGCTGTTGTAGTGCCCCATCTGGCATCAGTGCTTTATGCACAGTGAGTGATACACGTGCCTGTAGCGGCGTCCTTGATAGCCTTGGTTTTTTGGCTGGTGATTGAAGCAAATCTAGCAGCTACTCGCATATTGTACCAGTATGTGGCTGGTGGCTGGTGCTAATTGGCAACCCTGTACACAAAATACAGTTTAGGTTGAAGAGAATGTCATTTAATTTTCCAGGTATTTGGTCATTGATCTCTATAAACAGACACCTGCGTATATATGCAGCATCTGTAGGAAACAGGACATATTTTAGTACTGAAGGCATTCTAGTATGGCGTTAGATGAAAAGCCAGAGGATTATTGCAATTCATCCTGAGGGGGACATGAATTCCTGCACCAAGTTTCATTGCTATTCACTCCTTTTCAAAGCTATTCAAAGTTGATATTTCCACATAGACCAAATTGTAACTCATGAGCCTCATGAGGGTTATGCAGATGATTCCACATTAGATTTCAGCTTGCGACAGCTGAGCTTAAAACTTCATAAAAATTCATGAAAACCAATTAAACCATGATTTGGACCTTAGATAAAAGGATAATTGTATTTGAGTCTGAGTGTGGACATTTGCTACCTGGAAATTTTGTTTACCAGGATTCTGATCTGACCTACTGTGATAGTGCTCTGCTGCAATGTGTGATGACGCGTTCATTTGCCAAAGACAATAAAAATACCAGAGACCAACTTGTGATGGGATCAATCCAACGACAATACAGCGATCTGTGAAATGAATGTGGGCCAGGGGCGATTGGGTACCCTAATTCTTATCCCTCTACTTGTGACACCCTTGCTTGGACCACAGAAACCTTAAAATGCAGCTTTCATTGTGATCTCTGTAAAGTTTCATGAGCCACAGGTGGGACCAGTGCCCCCTTCCCTACTTCCTACCCCCATACTTCCAGCCCCTTATGTACAGTGTTATATTCAAGAGAGCAAAACACACAAACTGCTTCTGTGGTTGTTCCCGCCACATTTGATGACACACACACTCACAAAGTGAAAATAATACCAGCCTTTGCTACATTGTCGTGGCTGGTAACAATATATTGTTCAGGCCTGCTTGAAATGCATCAAACTTCTTTATTTCACGGTGAGAAGGATCAGCACTGTCCTTTGGATGAAGCATGCTTATACTGTAAGTGAAATCCTGCACCACCTGCCAATCTCTTCCTTGTAATAAAAGTGTGCTTGCTCAAACAAAAGACGGTACGTGCCTTCCCCTACATTGGCATAGCAAAGAGAGGAAAGTCACAAATCACTTATGGGCCGAGAGACAGTTTTACTGCGGCAGTAACTCTCCCTCTTCACAGAAACACACACACCAACACTGCGGGTCGACCACGGCGGCATGGTTGCTAGGAAACACCCTGGGGCCAGCTCCCTTAGTATCTGACCTGATTAGTTAATTGCAAAAAGTGAGCAAGTGGCAAAATTGCTCTAACTGTCATCGACATCACTCACTCAGGTTGCAACTCTCCATTATTTAGCTGGTGGAGGCTGTTTAAGACAATCTCCTTAGTTAGCATGTTTTAACACATTGGGACAGGATAAGAAAGTAGTGTTGTGGCTCAGTCGACTCTAGCTCTCTTTCGTCTGTCATTGGCTTAGCACAAACACTGGAAACCTCACTAATTAACACACTAAATATCTTTTGTGCACTCCAAACAATAAACATGGTGTGAAAATGACAATTAGCAGTTTTAGCAGAGCCTTACCTGCAGACAGAGCCAGGCAAGCTGTCCTGCTGTTTCCAGTCTTTATGCTAAGCTAAGCTAAGCTAACCAACTGCTGACTCCAGCTTTATTTAACTGTACAGACATGTGAGTTGTATCTTCTCACAAACTCACGACACAACGTACATAAGTGTATTTCCCAAAATGTAGAACTACTCTTTAAAGAATGAGGCTTTTAATTGCCCTTTGTGTGTCTAACAGTGTCAAGTTATTGAATGATTGAATTAACAGTGAAGTAATTGTCAGGAAGAAGTACTGAATTTACACTGAAGTCTGACACTGAAACCAAATTAAAGTACTCATTATGTTAAGTAAATGTCAGATTTTCAATCACGACTGACACCGATTCACTCATTATCTAAAATGGTGCGTGGGATTCAATTTTACTGAAATAATGTTACACTAATTAGATACAATAAACCAGACCTTTCCATGACATTTTCTTGATTTATATAACATATTGTTCTCTACATGTAAATTAAGTTCAAGAAAATGTTTTCTTTTATTGAAAGGAAAATTGTAATTAACTCATAAACACTCACACTAAGTAGATAACAGTAGGATCAAACAAAATTATTAAAATGAATATAGTTTATTTTAATGTAGCTACAAGGGGCATTTCTTAACTGTAGTTAAACATGCCTTGACATACACTCACCGGCCACTTTATTAGGTACACTTGTTCAGCTGCTTGGTTATATCAGTCAATCATGTGGCAGCAACTCAGTGCATTAAGGCATGTAGACATAGTCAAGACGAACTGCTGAAGAATAGGGAAGAAAGGTGATTTAAGTGACTTTGAACGTGACATGGTTGTTGGTGCCAGATGGACTGGTCTGAGTATTTCAGAAACTGCTTATCTAATTGAAAAATCAACAGCCAAACAGCCAATCAACTGATGGAGCAGCTGATTGATGGAGGGGAGTCAGCTGATAGATCACATGATTCCTTTCTATGCAACCAATCGGTGAATCTCATTCAGGGTGCCCTATTGAAACTGCTCTGACCTGCCTCCTGTTGCTGCTTCCTCTGCAAGCAGCTTTGCAACCCGCCTCCACCCCAGCTCCTCCTTTACATGCTGTATCTGACTCATCAATGTCATTTCTGTTTGTCATTGATGCTGCTTTGTTCTGTTCCTGAAGGGTCTTTGCTGCTGCTCTCCCTGCCTTAGACTTTACATGTAGGCGCATGGAAGGGCAGGGAGGTTTGCCTCCTCTGCCTCAGGTTTTCCTGATTTGCATGTGGAAGGGCAGAGAGGTGTGTTCTCTCTGCCTTAGGCTTTCTGTGTAGGCCTAGGAAAAGCAGAGAGGCCCCAGAACAGAGCTATACCACCAAATATAATACTGAAAAAGGAAACAAAGTTTTCTTTGGCTAAAGTGGTCCTGACTGAAATCTCGGTCATGGCTAAAAACATAGAGAAGTTGTCACAGCACACTAAGCACACCTCAGGCTTTCCTCATTCGCACGTGGAAGGGCAGACAGGTGTGCTCTCTCTGCCTTATGGCTTTCCACGTAGGCATGCAGAAGGTCAGAGAAGTGTGCTCTCTCCGCCATGTGCTTTCCATGTAGGCGCGTGAGAGAGGCTTTCTATGTAGGCCCAAGGAAAGGCAGAGGGGCCCCAGAACAGAGCCATACCGCCAAATATAACACTGCAAATGGAAATAAAGTTTTCTTTGACTAAAGTGTTCCTGATCTACTGGGATTTTCACGCACAACCATCTCCATGGTTTACAGAGGATGGTCCGAAAAAGAGAAAATATCCAGTGAATGGTAGTTCTCTGGGTAAAAATGCCTTGTATCAACAAGGCATTTTTACCCAGAGAACTACCAGAAGTCAGAGGAGAATGGCCAGACTGGTTTAAGGTGATAGAAAGGCAACAGTAACTCAAATAACCACTCATTACATCCAGGGTATGCAGAACACCATCTCTGAATGAACAGAGATTTATGTATTGTGATATCGTATCGTGGGGCCTCTGGTGATCCCCACCCTTATATGATACACCTAGCCATTCTCACTCTCAGAACATTAGATACTGCAGCTTGGTTAGTGGCCATTGGCATCTAAGGCACCCTTTAACCTATGCATGAGATGGTGGTGGATAGGTCAAACAAACACAAGACTCTGAGCCAGGAGACCACTGTTTGTGAGTCGAGCTACTGACCAAGCTGCCGTATTTGACAATTTGGAGTGAGAATGCTTTGAATATACTACATGGCCTTTGTAATACCACTCACCAAAGAGCTTGTAAATCATATGCAAATATCACTTTCAGCACCAGTGTGATTTTACCGTTCACTAAACCCATCCTTCATCAGTCCTTCATTGAAATATAGGCGGAGAGGACTTTGACTTGTGCCAGAAAATGACCTTTGCCTCAGAAAGGAGTCATTGGTAACCCAATTAAAAGGAAATGTCACGCTGGTAATTGCGTCTCACAATGTGAATCATCTGCGCGGGGTGGCTCGTGCTGAATCCAGGGACGGGGTGATATGTGGCATTGAAGTCTCTCCGCCTCTCTGTCGTTCCCTGTCCTTCTCATGCACTTTCTGCAGACAGCTAATTCTGATTTTTGTCTGTGCTCTTTGAAGTCAGTGGTTGTTTAACTGTCTCTTATTAAAAGGTTCCTGCAATTTATTTGGATTTAATAGTGTGTACTGTTTGTCCAAATGTCCTTTGATTTAAATATTTGAGTGAATCATATTTAACTATTGTTCAGCTATTCAGCTCTGTCAACTGTGTCAGCCTTCTTCCCTACACTTGCTGGCTTTGCTTGATTCATTTGACTCAGCACCTCAGCCCAGTGCAGCAGGGATTTGCACAACCATACAGCAGAACTACCAACTTAAATGTCTGTCTTTAACTGATGACGCCTTTTTCTTGAGTCGATGATGTTGAAAAGCAGTGCCCTCATTAGCGCTGTTTGCTATCGCGCTGTGCAGCAGTTGTTGGTAGCCAGCTATTTATCACCGTGGATTTTCTGGTTGTTGTGATTTTGCTCGGCATCTATGGTTTAAAGCTTTAAATACTAAGACAGGATAGCAAAACAGATCTAAAAACGGAATGCCATTGACTCGTCCCTGAATGATGACAAAGCCTATCTGACATCACCGCAACCTGCTTGGAAGTGGTCTGGCTTGCTTTGACCCAACCCCAGAGATGGCCCAGGTTGGGAACAATTTGGGGCAAATAAAACATTTACTTCCAGTAGCAAAGCAATTACGCAAATTTGCATCTTTGCAACCCTCCATCCTGTGGAGTTCGGCTTTTAAGCCCCATTTCCACCAAACACTTTTGGTATGGTACCTTTGGAACCAACAGTAACCCTTCAGACATGGTACCTAGACCCTAGTGTTTCCATCGCAAACAGTGCTCTTTCATGGGGGCAGGGTTGTTGTCACTCACTGCTCCGTCCAGCACTCACTGTGTTTCCTCATTACCAGTGACACAGATGGTAGTTTGCACCTCGTTTACCGTCCACAGAACGAGGCTGCACGCCGACATTTTCAGAACTAAATTAACAGGCTGCAGTGAGAGTCCCTCTTGATGGGATATTTAAGAATAGCAGGTTTGTGCATCTAGTCTTTCTCAGGCAAACTCAGGGGTTTAGTGTTGCCGTAGCCCAATGCTCCGCGTGAGGGTTAGACTTTATGCAGTTCACGTAATCCGGCTGAAATTAATATATATAAACGCTTGCAGGTCCACTCATCACTAAAAGTGTATGTCATATAAAAACTAAAGTAATGGTCAAAGTTGTTGCGGTGTGTTGATTGATTCATGTCTTCACCTAATGCATTGAGTAACATTACAAGTAAACATTCCACCTTAAAAGTCACAGGCAGTCAGCCCCGTAATACAAATTAAGGCTGCAAATCATCATTTCAGTTTACTAATAAAACTCTCCACAGTATGAACAGTGGTTACATGAGCCTCAAAACCAGCCACAACTCAGCCCTGAGCAGAGTGACCGTCCTCTACTGACCAATCAACAGACTGCAGTGTTCACAGCTCCACCTTTTAGTACCAGATCTGTGTGCTAGGTACCCCAACAGAGGGGGGACCAAAAATGGGGACGGTACGGAACAGTTCCATTGGTACCATCCACAACTTTTCACAGTAGAAACGTAAAAAAAAGGGTACCGAATGAACTGAACCGTACTGCACTGCTTGGTGGAAACGGGGCTATAGAGTGCCCCAGGAATGAGTACTAAAAGCCCGAACTGAGTTTTTGGTCAGATGCCTGAAATAGAGACTTTTATGTTTTGTTCTATGACATAATATACGTCAGTACATACCTCACTCAAGAACTTTAAAGCTTCTATGTATCTTTAAAAATGTGATTGCTGACAAGTACCTAAATGAGACGACAGAATCACGCAAAGCCACACCCAACACAGCTTTACAGTGTTGTTATGGTGGTGACGTTAGGTCACATGACAACAGTGTAGTTCATTTATAGGCTAACATTAGCTTTTCACTTATGGCGATTGCATTTAGGCTTCAATAATAATGAAAGTGGTGTTCATTTGTGAGGATTATCTTGCTGAAGAAAGTGTAAATATCATAAACATTTGTTTGTCTCAGAGTTTATTTTGGGCAATAATCCAAAATCCAATGGAAAAATCTTAAGCTTTTTTATGAAGAAGTCTTTCCTGGGGCACTCTAAACTCTCAGATTTGTAAATTGCCTACGGTTTTGTACTTTATAACAAAACATTAGTATTTTTTTATGTAATAAAGTTCATAGTAGACTTATCATGGATCAAAGGCCAAAAAAATCTAGGGGATAATCTGAAGCAACAAAACTCAAAGTCATTCAAAATTCAGTCTGTCCTATCTAATCTTGCTATCTATCTGCCTCAATTCCTCCTTTGTCCTTGTAATTTGTGGAACCCAAGACAGAATCTGAGAGTGATGTCTGGCAGGTGTTCAAATATGAGACATTTGTCATAGACCCAAGGTCCAGTGGAGGAGGCAGGAGGGATGTGATTTGATTTTTAAAGTATAGTCCTGACATTTGATTCTCGGGAAATGATTATTTCGAATCTGAAACAGCATTGGTTCTTGCAATTGAAAGGTTCGGATTTGCTAATAATGCTAATATTTGAAATAAATGGACTCGGATCATGGTCGTGACCAAGATCATGAAATAGCCTGCACTACATTTATTATGAAATAATGTCCCAGAGAGTTATTAGAGCAAGTTGAGCATTGCAAATGAGTAATGAGATTACCTCTTTCCACTGGCAGAAATTCCCACACGCAGATATGGCGTAGTGTATGTACTGTGTTGTATATTAAGATATAGTGTGCCTCTGATAGCAGATTGTATAATCTTGGGCCTGTTATCTAGATTGCCTATTTTTCACAGCTAAATGTAAATGTTAAAACAGATTCAGGCACAGATGGCTGCTCTGCCTCTGTCCAACAGCACAGCAGATGGGAGGTCTCAGCTTCACAGCCTCACATTCATTTTGCCCTCCATTCCAGTTGTAAATCAAAGTTAGAGGATTTTTTCTGTCTTCCTATCTCTCTCCCTCCTTCTCGTTTGTTAAACCTTGCTTCTCTTATCGTCAGCTGGGGCAGCACATCCTGCAGCCTCATAAATTACATGAAAAACACACAGCGCTCGCGTATTGCACGCTTAGTTGATATTTTATTGTTTCAGAATTACAGTGTTGATGCAATACAGAAAATGGATTGAGAGTTTTAAGGTTTGGGCTGAGCACTGTGCTGAGACTCACCTGTTGTGTTTAGTTGGTCCAAAAGAATACAGTCTCGACAACCATCAACTATTAGCCTGACAGCAATAAGCCTCTGGGATTTTCGATGTTGTCGGCTGACATCCGAGCCAAGACTTCCTCATCTGTGCACAGGCATAGCTATATTATGAGACAGTGGGCCCCTGGGCACAGCCCCACCACATCTTCTACATATGGGCAAAACTCCCTTTTTTCTGTTGTTGTTTGCATTTCTTTATAGTTGTTATGCATCTTTTAGTGTTTTTTGTGTGTGTTTGAGGTAATTTTGTGTCATTTTTTTTGTTGTTTAGTGTCTTTTTTTGGATGATTAGTGCCTCTTTGTAGTCATATTATGTGGTTTTTACTTGTTTAGTATCTTTTTGTAGTCATTTTTTGTCTCTTTGAGGCAATTTTATGATTTCTTTTGTTTGTTTGTTTTGTTTTTTGTATCTCTGTGTTGTCATTTTGTGTCTCTTTGAGATAATTTTGTGTCTCTTTTGGTTGTTTAGTGTCTCTTCGTAGTAATTATATGTCTCTTTGAGATAGTTTTGTGTCTTTTTTTAGTTGTTTAGTGTCTCTTTGTAGTCATTTTGTGTCTCTGTGATAATTTTGTGTCTTTTTTGGATGTGTAGTGTCTCATTATTGTCATTTTGTGTCTCTTTGTGATTATTTTGTGTCTTTTTTGGTTGTTCAGTGATTTTGTGTTGTCATTTTGTGTCTCTTTGACATAATTTTGTGTCTCTTTTGGTCGTTTAGTGTCTCTTTGTAGTCATTTTGTATCTCTATAAGTTAATTTTACGAATTTCTGGTTGGAGATTTTCTCTTTGTAGTCATTTTTTGTCTCTTTGAGGTAATTTTATGATTTTTTTTTGTTTGTTTGTTTTGTTTTTTGCATCTCTTTGTAGTCACGTTGTGTCTCTGTGCGATACTTTTGCGTCTCCCTGTGGTTGTTTTGCCTTTTTTTTAATAGTTATTTTGTGTCTCTTTGCAGTTCCTTTCCATCTCTCCTCGTGGTCTTTTTCAGGATACAGAATATCTTTATTATTATTTATTATTATATATAAGGAGCCAATGGCTTTTCGACAAATAAAATTTTTTGCCTATTTGTCCTGCAAGCTGGCATTTTATATTTGCGACCAGATAAAAGCAACCTTAACTCTCTGAATAAGGGGTGACGGATCAGCCAGGACTGACTGGGCCTTCTTCAGGGTTCTGATCATGTACACATCAGTCAAATTGTTTAAGGTTGTGCTTGCGATTTTGCTACAGACCTTTACAATGCCCAGCAACCTGTTTCTGTGCTTTGTGTCTCTATATGGTCATTATGAGTCTCTTCCTGGTCCTTACCGATCAGTGTGAGTGATGTTTTAACAGTGAAAGCCAGGGGGGGCCACTTAACTCTCTGGGCTCCTGCGCTTGTACCTGTGCCTGGTAGGCTTGTGCAGTAATCCATCTGTTTGCGCCGGTCATTGCAGCTAATCTCTATACACAGATATCTGCAGATACAGTTGAAAAATCATTGTCAGATGATAGCTGCTTTGAGATTGTATTTTGACCAACGCGTTCCACCTCTCCAGACAGACTGTTTTCCTACCACTCAAAGACTGACAATAAACTGAAACCAGAACTCTTCTGACACCAAAACCTTCTCCTGCTTCCTGTACATTCTGTGTACATATGCAGATATCTCTTTATAGAGATTAAAAAGAATGAACCTGAAGTGTTCACTGATCGCTAGAACTTCCAAAACTCGACAGCCCCATACAATAGCAACTGCACCTGCTCAAAATTTTCAGCATTAATGAAAATACACAGCTGGTACTTGTCTCAACATGTCTGCTGTCTCTTGTGAATGCAGCAGAGAAAAAGGCCTTTCGCTTGTTGCCAGTCTGAGGGCTTGACCTCAGAAATGTTAGTGCATTTCACTTTTGATAGGATTATCTCCTCCATTATTGAGAGAGAAGGGAGTCTTGCAATGTGGTGATGGCTCTCTTTCATGTATTGTTCCAACATATAATTGCTTCTTTTCATGAATTATGTGGAGAAAGGTTAGGCTGGTAAATCTTACAGTTGCTTGGCTCTAAACTAGATTATCAACTGAACTGAAAAGAAAAGAAAAACACTGGGTTTACTGTACAATGTGAACAAATTAGTATTTATGGGGATAATAAGAGGATTCTGTGCTCTTTTATTGTTCTTCTGCTTTCATTCAGAAGCTGTGATTGCACTTTAAGAGCAACAGAACTTTTCCGAACAGCATGCTGTACATGATGTTGTTATAGAAAACACTCAGCAGTATGAACACACTTGGTTAGCTGATTGGTACAAAATGATTCGACACCCCTGGGTGAAGATTATTCAGTAGATTTTCTTTAACGCACATGTTTATCATAATGAATTCAATAAATCAGAAGGCTTCACTGTTTTGGTTGGGAGGAGATTATAAAGCGCCATACTTTTGCAGCTAAATTTAATGGCATGTTCTCATATGCGATGCTGGCAGATGTTCGTTAAAATGGATTAGAGTGCAGGATATCTGCAGCCCCTCTCTGTTTTAATTAACCGATACCTCTGATAAATATTTAAAACCTTGGCAATGACATTGCCACAGAAGGAGGCACCCAAGGGTAGATTATGCTGAGTTTTCAGCAGGGGTTACACTTTTAAACTACCAAACTCCTCAGTGAAATATTTGAGAATACTTAAAGAGTCTGAGACTTTTGGTTAAAACTTGTTTGAGCTGGAGTGTGTTGATGTTAAAGAGGAGTGATGAGTAATCTGCAGAAACAGATGTGGGGTTAGAACACACATCATCACATACAGAACAACGAGCTAGTGGCCATATTATCTTTTGGCTGGTTGTGCAGATGTTACGTTAGCCGGTATCAGAGGAAAAAGTATTATCTGAAAGATGCTGCCTATTATCAGTGTGTATCAGAGCGCGATTGCTGAGGGACTGCAGTGCCACTCATGCAAGCCAGAGCCACACAGCAGCTCTTTCTGGAAAGATCTGTCAAAAATGCCATAAAGCCGATCATCATAACATCCAGTAGAAGTGCTAACATCTATATCGAAAGCTAATTCACTGATTAACCTAGTTTGAAGTGAGAAATGAGTCTCGTTGCGTCGTGCTCTGCTGGCTGCCAACTGTCATCTCTTCACTGTGCGAGCAATGAAGGGAAACAGGGACCATACATTTCATTTAGATACCGAACCAACCACTTCTGTCCCTGCAGGCTTTTTGACACCAGCCAGCGGACCAATTACTCTATCCATTAATTCTGACTCTTTCTCAACAAGCCAGATGGAAAGGTAAAAAGTTTTTGCAGCAAGTCTAGCAAACTAAAAGACAAAATTGACTGGTTGAGCTTACCTTACAAAATCACATATGAGCATTTTCTGTTGTAGCACACTGGGAGAAAGTTTATCAGTACTTATAAATCCATTACAGAATGACAGATTTGATCTGTCACCTTTATGGATCATGTTTAGCTACATTAAGGCAACCAAAGTCATTCATGTGGAGTTGAGTTTCTGGCCACCTGATGAATATAAGTCCATTATTATTACTCTAGCTCTGTTTTTGGTCTCAAGCAACTTTTGAGTGAAATATGTGGCTCTCAAGCTGCTAAATGCTGCACTATGTTCCCCAGCTAGCTGCTGACTGTGACTGTCTGCTGTTTGGTGCTGAGCAGGTACTGTACACAGGGGCGCTGTAGTGGGGGGAAGTACCCAGGACCCCAGTGGGAGGGGGGCCCTTGAAAAACTAGGAATGAAAAGTTTATTGTTTGCAGTTTTTTTATTTTTACGTAATTAGTGCCATAATTACATTAACATTGGCTGAAATAATCTGTTGAAAGACTGAACTTTGTATAGTGTAAGCTCCTCAGTGCCCCGTAATGGCATAAAATGGTTTAGTCCAGCCATGCAATAAGAATGCTCTCAGAGCTAGAGCTGAGCAATGCTCATTATGCTGCATACACCGTCATGTCTTCTACCAAAAGTGGGGTTCCAAAAAAGAAAAGAAAGAGAAAGACAGCAAACTGACTTTGTAAAAGAAAATTTCTAATGGTGCATGAGCGAGACATGGATCTAGAGAGGGCGGGTGGGGGCCCCACAGAGACTGCCTATGTATAGAGCCCACACTTTGGTACTACACCCCTGACTGTACAAAGGGGGTTGTAGAGCTTTTTAGCTGATAACAGCTGCTTCCTGCATCTGAAAAAAACAGTGCCATGCCATCGCTCTGACAGCTTGTAATGCCAAAGCCCAAGTAGTCCGAAAAATGTTGCAGCAGACCGTAAAGCCGTTTGTCCAACAGCCTGGTGTCCCAAAAGCAAACACATTGCTCCGGCTCTCTCCCAAACAGAAGCACATGGCTAATTATTATGTAGAATGACATCATCAGACAAAGGCATGACCCGCCCTACTCTGCCTCTGATTGGCTTACCTTGACATCCTTACCGTAACCCTACAAATCCCACCCTGCATACCTGAACCTAACAAACCCAACCAATGAAGGCAGTACATACTAGCCAGTTAAAGGCAGAGTTTGCTGATGTCAATTTGCATAAAAGTTTGAAATTCGCTTCTGCTTGGGAGAGTGGTGTCGGAGAAAAGGCCCCTTGGAGCAATGCGCATTTTTTTTTAGGATACCAGGCTGTTGAACAAATAGCCTCTCAGTTCAATGGGAATTTTTTTGAGCCATTAGCACTTCAGCATTACGAGCTGTTGAAACAATGGGCAGTCCCCAAAAAAAGACTGAGAGAAGAGGGGGAATTACCGGGGTGGCATAAGGAGGCAGCTGCAACCCCTAAAAAATGCCTTGCCATCCTAGCTAAACACAGCTAACACCCTTCTAAATTAACTAACTAGTTAAAAATGATATATATGAAAGGTTGTGGCCGATCGGAAATTTTCAAGAGCGAATCTTCAATGTCTGAGTGCAAATGAATGCAGCAAGAGATGATAGACCGAGAGAGGACACAGGCTGAGTTCACCTAGCTGTCACTAGCCGTCTACGGGCAGCAGCGTCATTGTCTTCCAACCCGGGCAGTTTTTCTGTGCAGCGTTGATCTCCCCGATGCAGCAGAACACAACGACAGCTTAATTTCCTGCTAAATGTGTGTGTAGAGTTGAGAACTGACAATAGGAGAAATACAGAACTGTAGCAGATGGACACTGGTGGGTTGATTGTTGAAGCATGTTAAAGATAGGTAGGTAGGTAGATAGATAGATAGATAGATAGATAGTAAATCATCTGCATATATATGTATATGTATATGTATATATATATATATACACATATATATATACATATATATATATACTTCTTGCCGTCTTGCCATCCCATGAATATTTCTCTAGAGAGATGAGAGTAAATTTGCAGGCGCCAAAGCTTAACATTGTACTGAAACTTTTTATAAAGCTTTTTTCAAGTCAAGGTGAAGTCTTTTTAACCGAGTCTTTGTTCAGCTGACAATTCGTCTTCCACAGTTCACATGTCATTTACCCAGACCAGATGAAGCAGAGGATGCTTACACTTAATTTATCTGATAAATTAAACCCTATTTATCTTGGCTTGGACTCTAACTGAATAATTCTCCTCTGTTGCTCATTAGCATTGGCAATTTGCTCCGTACAGATGAGAAAAGAAAGCTGATTGAAATTCAGATTAAAAATTAAAAGACCATAAGTACAGAGCAAATAAACAGCCCACTTTACCTCCATTGATTCGGCATGAAGTTAAAAGCGACCAGAGGATTGAAGCACTTTTGAATGTAAAAACCCAAACATCATCTCTCTGCACTGTACGCAGTGAAACATCACCATCACAGCAGAGGAAGGGCAGAAACTGAAGTTTTATTTGCCTGCCACTGTTATCAAGATTTAGTGTTGGTTCACCTCCTTACATTAAAGCAATGATAATCTTTCTGACAACTCCTGCATTAGTCAGAGCTTCTGGCAAGGAAGCACTCTGCAAAATGTAGCGTTAGCTGTAAGAGAGAAGCTACCCTCTGAATGGTTATGAACAGTGTGAATCCATCAACCAAACCCATGCCATTCTCCAATCTAATCCCTTATCGTGCTGATGAATGAGAGGGCCGCGAATCAGTTTTGGGACGTGCAAGACATTTATCAGTTTAAGTGCGGACTATTCTGATTAGTTCCTTTGAAAGAAGCAGAATTCGACATTATCAGAGGGCTGCATGGCCATTTTTACCGTTTAGTGATCTGGAGGAAGTCATTCATGCTTATATCTCCTAATGTTTAAGCTATTCGACTGTATTTTGTCTTATGCAGCAGCTGTGAACTCAAGTAGTACAGACAGAAAAAACACCTCAAATATAAGTCTTCACTTGGGTCTGGCCCAAAGCTTTATTGCAAACTTTTTAACCTCCTGTGAGCCGGTGCCAGCCTCAGATCTGCAGCCAGAATTCCTCTGGATTTTCCAAAATCTGGGTTTAAGACTTTTGACCTCAGGGACCCAAAGCTTTGAAACGACCTGCGTTATTGGCGCTCAGACCAACAGGCTCATCATTAGGGGTTCAAGCCCAAAAGGCTGAAACCCTATTGTTTTTGTGCTGTTTTTTCTTCAGAAATGTTTTCACAAATTCCCGTGAGATGGTACATCATCACAGAGACATGAAATTTTCACCAATGTTGGAAGTTGTGTGCAAGTGCTGCTCAAGAAATACAAGGCTCAAATTTTCAATTTTGAAAAGGCAACACCTCTTAAACCGTAAGTTGGATTGAGTTCAAACTTGACATATAACTGCAAAATTTTCCACAATTTTGAATTTTTAGAAACACATTTTTGACATCTCATCCTAAACCATAGGCCCTATTCATACCTAACTTTGTGTGGATTATCATATGACAAAGCTTATCAGAGGTTATCAAAAGCTTCTTGATATGTCATTGCGTTTTTATTGATCAATGAACTTTAGAGAGGGCATGGCTCAGCACATAATTGGACGTTACTCCTTGACCGTTGAGCCAATCATCACAAAACATCAAGGAAACGTGCACATCAGCATCTGAATCATACACTGAAAGTTTCATTTAAATCAACAAATAGGGGTGCTACAAATGCAAAAAGTTTTTATCTCATAATCAGCAACAAAAATTTGTACAAATTCTAGGATCATGCCTTAGTCGATGCATTAAATTAGTAAATTATTGCTTAAAGAGGGTATGCCTTATTACAATAAATGTACATTTACAGACATTTCACATCAAAACTTCAAAATATCGTAATAAATCACCAGTGTGTCCTACAGAGCTGAGTCCGTCACTCTACATTTTTAAGAATATGCTAAATTAATTAACATCTATATCTCCAAAAGTCTTCATCTAAATGAAAGCACGGTTGACAAAGACATTCTTTGGATCCTAGATATCACATGTTTAAAATGGTGTTCAGATTGGTTTACCAGTCAGTCCAGTGATATCTTGTTGTAAATTGTACTGTATGCATTTTCTATTTCATCTCACTTTTAGCCAAATGTCACCAAAATATTTAATAATATACACAAAATGATGCATTTAGCAGAATGATGTGAGATTTTTTGCTTTGACTGTCATTGAAATCTCATTGTGTTTGTAAGATATTGACCAATGAGCTTTAAAGGGGGCGTGGCTCAGTACACAACCTTTGGGCCAATCATCACAAAATTTGCAAGCACTATCTTAACAGGTACCAGAAACATATCCTGAAAGTTTCATTTAAATTAACCACTAGATGGGACATCAAAAATACAAAGAAAATGGTTGAAAGATAACACACACAAAACTGTGTGCTTGTATGTTGTTTGCATTTTTTTTTCTTTCTTTTTTTGTTGGGTGGGGTTAACTCCTGAAGCCAGGCATCAGTAGAAATGGTGTTGCTTATCTCTCTGGTCTTCTTTTTCTTGAGCTGGCTCTGAAAATCAACCACATGCAACCTCATGGTGCTCTCGGCTTTGGACCAGCCACGAGGTTCTTGTTGTTTGCAGTCATCTCCAGCTGGGCAATTTTCTCCTCAGCTGTCTTTAAAGAGGCTATGAGCTTATTATTCTCATCTATCTGTTGGTTCATTTTCACCAGATAGGATGCTCTGGATTTCTCTTTCTCCTGCTTGAAGTGGACGCACTCCGTTTCCAGCTGCTCTTCTGCCTTTTTCAAGGCTGCTGCTGTCTTTCTGGTCTCTGCTCTCTGATCCTCCAGCTGTAATCGATGGAAGGTCTGAGATGTCTCCAGAGTCTTCTTAGCCTCCTCCTTCTGTTTTCGAAAATCTTTCTTCATCTGGTTCAGTCTGTGCTTCATTTTCTGAATTTGAGCCCTCTCAAATGCCAGATCATGCTCCAGCAATTCTGCTCTTGAGCGAGCCTTATATTCTGTTGTGTCTTTTTCAAACAGCTGCGTCTTCTGGAAATACGTGGTCATCTTCTTATTGTTTTCAGCCGCTGCACGCAGGTGCTTTGCGACATGGAGCTCCAACCTCATTAAGTCCAGTTCTGTTTGAAGGGCCTCTTTCTCACCCTTCATCTGATCCAATATAGTGTGCAGGTCCTCAATTATGGAGGTCTGCTGCTCAAGATTCTTTTGAGCTTGAGCCCTCTCGACCTGCATGTTATAGTTCTTTGTCAAAGGCCTCTTCCTCACCCTTCATCTGCTCTAATTTGGCTTGCAGATTGTGGTTAGAGATGGTTAGCCTTATCGTTCTTTCCCATCTTTAGCCATCTTGGTCTCCAGCTGTCTTTTAGCACTAAGCTCCAACTGCTGTGCCTCTAATTCTTTATGCAGGGCATCTTTTGCTCCCTTTACATGTTCCAGCTCAGCATGCAGGTCCTCATTGACAGAAGTCTGAACCTCAAGTTCTTTTTGAGTTTCTCTCAAATAGCCACACGGCTACAATCTCACATGTTACATTTATATGTGCATTAACATGTACTGTCCCATTTCTTTCTTTAAAAAATAAATAAATCAAATCTACAAATCTCTCAGCATTGTCAATTTCAGAAAGTGTGTTTCACTGGTTTCAGAGTGGCCTTGTTTGGCCTGAGTCAAATCCAGCTGCGCTTTTTCATGGTCACACTTGAGGTTCTCCTGCTGTTCTTGGAGCTTGACCAGAAAATCATCCAGCAAGTCCTCTTGGATGTCCAGGAGGACTCTTCCCTCAGTTGCACTTAGGGTGGGCCTGGCCTTGTCATCATTCAGTTCACACTGACATTGTTCTTCTAGTGAACTGAGATAGAAATAAATACGAGGTTCCATGTCTCTAGAATTGAATTCTATGACTTGCAGCTTTGTGCTCTGCTAGACCAGTGTTATTTCTTATTTGTCTTCTTTGTTAGTTTTTGATCTGAGACTGCACTGATCAGCTACTATCACAAATGCTCTGAGCCAAACTTGAGTGAAATGTGTCTGATCCAACTTATCAAAAGTTTGTTGATGTCTTATTGCGTTTAGATGACACTGACCGGGTCCACTTTTTGGGGGCGGGAAGGCGTGGTCATGAGCTCTGGGTAGTGACCGAAAGAATGAGATCGCGAATACAAGCAGCTGAAATGATTTTCGTCCGTGGGGTGGCTGGGCTCAGCCTTAGAGATAGGGTGAGGAGCTTGGACATATGGAGGGAGCTCGGAGTAGAGCTGCTGCTTCTTCAAGTTGAAAGGGGTCAGTTGAGGTGTCTCGGGCATCTGATCAGGATGTCTCCTGGGCGCCTCCTGTTAGAGGTGTTCCGGGCACGTCCCACTGGTAGGAGGCCCCGGGGCAGACCCAGGACATGTTGGAGGGATTACCTATTTCATCTGGCCTGGGAATGCCTTGGGGTCCCCCAGGAGGAGCTGGAAAGCGTTGTCGGGAAGAGGGATGTCTGGGGTGCTTAGCTCGGCCTGCTGCCCCTGTGACCTGGCCCTGGATAAGTGGATGAAAATGGATGGATGGACATGAATGACCTGAATAAAATTATTTTGAAATTAGCCAATAGAGGGCGCCATCAGTTCCAAAGAAGTGCAGTGGCCTTTTTGCAAAATTCATAAATCAGTGACTTTGTACAAACATCACCAAACTAGATATTTTGTTAAAAAACCCTTGAAGTGTCATCCCAAAAGGTTCCTGCAATCGACCAATCAAAAGCGACAGTGTTTCCAAAGAAGAATGTGGCTCAGTAGTGATTTGTAGGTTAATGAATGAGTGTCAGTCTGATTGTCATAAAACCTGTTGGTAATCTTTAATGCAGACATCATGAACTGTCAAAGGTCTTGATCCTACCCAGCTTTCAAGTTGTAAAGGTCCATGCTGTCCTTTTAGCACTTTTGTTTACATTTATGTATATGCTTTTATGTTTAGTTTGCTATTATGATACTGCCATTACTGGTTTTTAGAATATTTGCTTTTATGTGATTGGTAAAGTTGCATCAGAGAAGGTTTTTATGTAGAAATAAAATACAACCATTTCTTGCAATGAAGTTTCCACAGTGAGATACGATAATTCACACTGGATCTTGTTAGGAGAGATGAGAGTTTTTTCTGTTGTAACAGAAAGGCAAATGTTTTCAAACAAGAATGGTTGCTCATTATGACAAAATGTGTTTCACGTTAAAACAAGATTCTTTGATTCTTTAGTCATGAGACTTGATGGTTGGAATAAAACCCACAAACTGCAAAGACGGCTGAATATTACATAGAAGAGCAATGATTGACAGAAAAAGATGCCCTTTAAGAAATAATATGAAATACTCAAACGTCTCTGTAGTTGGAGAGACAAGTAAAGCCTTGTACTCAATTTCACTGTGTGCTTTTAAGATTTCTAAAAAATGTAGAGCTCGTTCCAAAACTGTAAAACTGCAGGCTGTGCAGCTCAGAACAATGGGAACTGATAGGAAGTACAGAATCAAGTCAGAATTTTGTGTGGATTTGTCACTATAAGGGAAACTTTTGCATCCAAGAAGTCATGTGATCCATTGTTAATCTAAAGATATTCATTATAACACAAATCACTTCCTGATAGAAAACTGGCAATAGATTTTAAATGAAATTAACAAGCTTGTTTCTTTCTGTTTTCATTTTTAGCTGTAACTAACATTTAAAGATGGTCATTGGTCCCTGAAGAGATAAGACAAAAATGGCAGTTGATCTTCTCTAGTGCTTCACATTTACTGCACAGAGGCTAATAATGCCAGCTAAGGTTAGCAAACTCTGATTTGTGCCATAATGGCGTAATGCATAACATTATACATTAAAGCAATCGCTGCTTTCTTTCCTCTTGTCTGTCCGCCAGTTTAAAGTTATTACTAGGCCTATCTTTAATGTGGGCAGAGTAGAGCATCTCACAACGCAACACGAACGGCGACAAAGTACTTTGTAACGTTATTTATTTGGGGAAAATATGCTCTGTGTAATTTCATGTTTTTATCACAAATATGCATGTCAGAATTTGTTATGGATGGTTCATGGGCCAACGTGAATATGACATATTTTAGTTGTGTGACAGCAATGATACAGTAACGGCGCTGAGAAAATGTCCGAAAGTGTTTTTTCATGTCGCCAATGAGCTCATTATATGGTGCTCTACATAAAACTCCTTATATATAGTGAGTTGGGAGTAGTGAATGAGTGAATGATTTCGGACACAGCCAAGGTGAGCGGTTTTTCAAACAATATGTGTTCAGTTAGGAAGAGGCATCATTCACGTCGTCCACTATGAATTTGTTTCTGTTGGAGTCTTTGTATTAACTCAGTATGTAATCGTGCCACGCGAACGCTTGCTTCGCCTCTGGTTTGAACGCACCATAATTCAGCTGACTCAAGAGTGCCCTCTTGTGGCCTCAGTAGCTGCTGCTCATAAAAAATTACATAGTGATGCCTTAGCGTAATATTTTTAACTAACGAACGAGCTACATACAGCACATCAAGTTTTCTTTTCAGCCGTAACTTGAAATAAAATAGGCCACTGTGTTTTCACCAGGTTTCAGGAAATAAGTTAATTAGTATGATAATGAAATCACTTCTCAGCACTCCAGGTGTACCAGCAAATGGCTCACTCTCACACTCCTGTGATGTCACAGATTCACTGTGAGGGTCAGTCTAATTAAGTATCTGAGAGCAGCCGCTTCATTATCTTCAGGTAAATTCACATCTTAAGAGAGAAAAAGAAAACCCCCTCTCTACAGAGAAACCCTGTCACAAGCATGACACTACTCCACACTGCGAATTGATAATTACGTTTTGGAGGGAGATATGTGTGAGGATATGAGCACAAAGTGTGTGGGTGTGTGTTTTGGTGGTGGCTGTGGGGTTACGGCAGTACAAATGATTAATGTGAGTCATGTCTGTCTACATTGTATGAGTTATGTGTTTGCACAATTCTAATTGCATTGAGTGCAGAAAAGGGTCAAACCCTGGGATGAAAGGAGAAAAGGGAACCGCGCGTCGAACGCTAACTTTCACTCTGCCACTGCAGCACAGCTTGATGAAGAGATATAGAAGATGTGGTTAATGTGTTTTTAGCATAGCCAGCATTCCTGTGAATTCAATCAGAATACATCCTAAAGATAACATACAAATCCAGGCAGATCCAGAGGATCAGGTAGAGGAGAGGAGGAATTTAGAGGGGGATGTTTTATTTCTAAATTCAAAGTGGCAGCACCCCGCACTCTGCTGCCTAGCACACCTATCATAGGAAATTGTATAATAGGTATCCATTTGTCAAATTAGATCAGAAGCTGATATTGAGGTAAGACTGTTCATATCTCCTATGGGATTCCATCAGGCAGCGAGGATATTTTCAATAGGCATTAATGCATTTTGCAGCCTCATACTGCTCAGATTGGATAGCAGGCTGAAGCATCCTCTGTGCTGGAACTAGCAGATTGTCTCTTCCTCTATCTTTCCCCTTCTTTCTTCTGCTTCTGCCATGTATCATTTGCTCTCCCACCTTTTTTATAACCCTGCCCCGAGTATCTTACCTGCTCTTCACAGGCCTATTCACTTTAAAACTGTGGGAGCTGATTACAGTCCGATATTGTAAGATTTACACCAAGTATCACAACACCATGAACGCAAATATGATACAAAGACAGAGATCCAACTCTAATGCATCATATTTCATCGTCTGTCTATAGCCAGATGCTGCATTTAGAGGGGTTACAACATAATAGACATAATAGCAGTCATTTGGCAAATCCATCTTATCTAAAGCAACACGGAGAGCCACAAGTGCATGTATTTTTAGCATTGACACGGCAGTGATGCATCATTGAATCCCTGACAATACAGTGTTGGAGTCTGCCTGTTTCTATAGGGAATCAAATCGCTACTGGTGTGTGCTATATTAGTATCGTATGTCATATCAAACCTCTTACAAACAATATATGATGCTTGGACAAATGAAAGAAACTGCTGATTCTTTTCTCAGGGAAAAGTTGGAGTAGTTTACTCAAACACTGGTGCATTTACTCCTTCGGGTTGATTTGTTTGGACAGACGTTAGTAATGCCAATTTGAACTTGGGTGGCACCAAATAACTTTCAGTGAAATGCCTAAAAGTGTCCCTGATCCAAGTGAACAAGTCCATCATGGTTACCTGAATTTACTGGGTCTGGAATCAAGTATATTTCACCACCAACACCAGAGTCACTAAAATCTTTATACCTGTCAGAGCATCCTTATACAACAGTTTATATGATATCTTATTAAAAGTTATGCATACAGTTCATATGATATCTTGCCAACTACCACCATATTAGGTTAGGTTTAGGAAGAGAATCACAGTGGGACATGGTCATGAACGTTACGTGACATGACAGCATGACGTTCCATACCTACGTGACTTAAAATAACTCAACACTTACTTTTCTTTCTACACAGGACACCAACAGTGGGTAAAAGACCTGGGTTTGTTTGACCCGTTCACCACCTTGACCACCTCTATACGTAGCCTTTGTCGCTCTTTATACAACGTCAACTGAGTCCCTCCTTTGCTCCTGTCATATGATGGAGGACAGCCTGCAATGCATAGGTCACATGATCACCACCTCCTGCCTCACGATTACATTGATAATATACAAATTACAGTGCATCACTTTTCATTGTATATACACCAACAGTGAATAACAGCCCAAACTTGTACTATGGCAGGTGACTAAAATGTTTCCTAATAAAACCCCTTTCCCACTGGACAAAAAACCCACTAACACCCGTTAACATCTGGCTTGTGTATTTAATGGAAAAGATTATATTTGACTTCATTCCTGGGACAAATGACTCTGCAGTAGTCACACATATTTATCAGCTCCAGCTCTAATTGGTGCCATTCCACGACGATGTGATGGATTTATGACACCTGGGTGGATCTACTATTTTAGCCCCTTTTGCAGCGTGATGCTATGATGCAGCGCCACAAATTCCATCTGTCTGCAGCAAAGCAGCGCTCAAACATCATTGCAAATTAGTCAGCTCTGAGTTGGAAAGAGAGACAGAAGTTAAAAAAAAAGAAAGAAACAACCACCATAACTGGCCTCCATGCGGCTTTCTTCTGTTTACTAACATGTTTTCCAGCAGTTTTGTGACATTGAACATGACACACCGGTCTATTACATTGCCTATTTTGGCAGGTTTTCCTGTGTGAGCAGGCCCTTCCACAAATTATTACAGAAAAAAAACATAAATGGCATCAAAAACAGTGCCAGACTTTATAAAAATCCTCACACTTTTAATGTTTAATGTGCAAACACTGTAGTGCTTCAGTGCAAGACATAGCTGTTTATGTTGTTAGGTCACTCATTTTAAATAAAAATGTTTCTTCTCCATAGTCATCGCCAAATAGATGTCATTGCACCCTCCCTATTCGATAAGCGTGTCTTAACACAGACTTTCATAACCTGTGGCGAGCAACCTGTGTTGAATTGTTTAATTTTGCTTAAATGGCTTTAATTAGCTTTCATTTAATTGGTAGAGGGAGTAGATGCCCAGGGCAAGGCTCTCGCAACCTTAGAGTTTAATAACTTTCTATCAGCTAACAAATTAGACGAAGGCCATTTTACAATCTGCACATCAGGAGCTGACTGAAACAAGCCTCCAATGGTTAAAAAAAAAAAAATGACGAGCGCACATGCTGTTACAAAACATAACAGAAATGCTAATGTGCTCAGCACATGTCCAACACCGGAGATAAACCAAAGGGAGTATAAGGTAGGTTTTTCTATTGACAGTTTCATGAGGACGAGTCATTCGTGGGTGTATTATTAGCAGCACGGAGGCACACGGCCCTGCATGTAAAATAATAAAGGATGCACGAACTGCTTTCATGTGTACACGCACACACCAGTCCTGTTTAATATCAGCCTTCATCCTTGCCAACACTATGTGAGATGAAATAAAATTGGTCTTATTTGATGGATCTTTATGAACAGCTCCATGTTTGATATTTTCACTCAGTTGCTGCATTTGGTTGAGTGCAGCCTGGATCAATTACCAACTGGAGGACGGCTCTCCATTAGACTTGCTGCTTGTTATTTTAAAGACATTTACTATGTTTTCACTATTGTGCATGTACAAACAATACCAGGAATAATATTCTATGACATCTGCTCAAGACGTCGCTGACTGTAAGGATAAACCCATGTATTTTGCTGTTTTACTTTTATTTTCTTCTTTCCTTTTTTTGTTTTGTTTGTTTATTGATAACTAAACAAGGTAGCCTACAGTCACTATCCATCCATTTTCTGACCGCTTATCCACTTGAGGGTCACGGGGGAGCTGCAGCCTATCCCAGCTGACATTGGGTGAGAGGCAGGGTACACCCTGGACCAGACTATCGCAGGGCTTTGGAGACAGACCACCATTCACACACACCTACGGACAATTTAGAGTCACCAATTAACCTATGCCCATCCTGCATGTCTTTTGGACTGAGGGAGGAAGCTGGAGTACCCGGAGAAAACCCATGCTGACACGTGGAGAACATGCAAACTTCACACAAAAGGGCTCCCACATCCGGGATCGAACCAGGAACCGTCTGTGAGGCAACAGTGCTAACAGTGCCAGAACCACCGTTCTGCCCTTACAGTCACTATTTAGTGACAATTTCAATGTCTCCTTAAAGTCAAGATTAAGTGAAATGCCTCTTTAACCCCTTTAGATCACATCTACGGCCATACTGTGCACTTACTAAATAACATACTGTATGCCAAAAAATACAAAGAATCCATTTCTTTGCATTCTTGTATCAAAATCCAGTCATGTTTTCTTCCTGTAAAACAACATTAGATGTGTCCTTATGGAAGCTAATACCAACCTCTGGGGCTGAAAAACAAAGACAGCGTTGAAGTGTCAAAACCTGCAGTTCCTCTAGTTGCCACCTGAGGCTGGCTCCAGAAGTGAGTCAAATCCCATAGACCCAACTTTACAGCAAAAATAAACTTGTTTAAAGCCTGGTACAAAAAACTGTTTTGGTCTGTAGAGCTAATTTCAGTAGTCATGACAGCTGTACAGGGGGGTGAATATTTTTAGAACTCACCTTTGAATTTTATTAAAGACCAAAACACACTGGCAGCGAACGCCATGTTTCAATCGTACTGGCGGAGGCTAGAAGCACATCAGTGCTCCTGAACACGCCGCCCCACAACACTTTATGCCACTGTCTATTTCCAGCCCTGCTTACCCTGAAATTTCTTCATTTTTCCCCCACTTGCTCTGTGCTTGTACAATCCAGTTCCCATGCAGCTCTTCTTCTCTGCTCATATGGCAGCTCAACACCTCTCCTTTGTATGTACGTTTGTATCACATTTGCGTCCACAGTGCTTTCTAGACAATAACAATGGCATTACCATAGCAATAACAACCATTTACCATGTCCGTTATATGGCGGCTGATCTCGTCTTTTGCTCAGAGGGTAAGGAGCACCCGGTCCTCACTGATTTCTCCAATCTGCGGACATTGTCGCTGTTCTTCTTGTTTGTGTTAGCCACTGACTGCTAACAGCTACTTTTAAAATCTCCCGCAGTGGGTCGCACACATAACACATTATCAAAAGGTCACATCTGGGCCACCCATGATACTGTCCTGCCGGCAGTCCCGTTTATACCAAGCTTGTTTCTGCTCTGTTACGTACTACATCTGATGCCACCTTAAAAGCAAGACAACTCTTTTCCCCATTTCTTGTTCTTACCTTTTTTACAAAGCAGTGAGGCAGCATAACGGCGTGAAATTCCTGTCTTGAGTCAGATCCACCCCTCGCTCTTCCACAGCTCCACTTTTTCGTTCAGATTTGGTGACTTCTGGCTCCAAAAAAACAAGATGGTGATGACCGAAATGCTGAATGTGAGGCTTCAAAATGAGAGTCTAAATACCAATGCGTGACATCACAGTAGCTACGTCTGTGCATGATACGTCAGTCTGTCTTCTCTCCACCAAATTACCGTGTTTATGGGATATCTGGTTAGAATATTTTCACTTTAATGAATGTGGGACAACTTTATATTATGAGTAAGACATTTTTCATGGACCGCTTTAGCAATTACGTCACATGGAGCACACAGTTGACTTTGTCTCTTTCAATAACAGATACTAATATCCCATTGATGTTACACCATCAGGGCCTTACTGTTTTGATGCCTACTTTTCAACGATTGAATCATATCCCGACCAACTTTTTATCCTGTCTGCCAGTCCTGTTTCACTGGAGTACTGACGCTAGATAGACTCAAAATGTTGTTGGATCCGGACAGAGGACATATTGGACATTATTAACTGGACAGATTGGATGTACAGATGTCAGCATACTGGTGCTGTTGCCTCCATTCTACACAACAGATTGTCCAAAAGAATTAGCCATAAGCATACCAGAAAAAATATATATAATAAAGCATATAAAACACAACAAAATAAAAAAAATAATACGATAAAACAAAGCAAAATGTGTAACCCAAGAATGCTGCAGATGAAGGGCACCCTCACCAGCTGAGCCACCATGAATGTTTACCCACACACGTCATTCAAATGACAGAGGGGTTGAATTCCACCCAGTCTGACCTCTCCCCAGTGCCAACGGTCCTCTGTGCACCCATTACCGAGCAGACTTAGTAAATTGAACTAATCATCTTTGATTAAGTACAGACTCCGGGCTTGTGATACAGCAAAGACAAAGGTCATTCTTCATAATGCGATATGACATCGCAGCTTGAATTGTCGAGGCAGTGTGCCGTGGCAGCGCTTGTGCATGCACATAGCACGGGGTTAGGAGGGGAGCAGGGACAGTAATTGCACATCATTCATTTAGACGGATGTGAATACGGCCTGACTGTATAATGTGAATGCTTACTGGAAAGTTAGCACCATATTATTAGAGTAAATGTGCTCAGACTTTCCAAAGGCCAAAACACAACAGCCGTGAAGTTTGCTTGAGTGAGCCATCATCTGGCTGAACGGATTCATCCTGTAAGAATCACATTTGTCAGGATGTAACATGTAATAAGCAGTCAAGGATGCAAAGAGAGTTTGGGTTACTTTGAAAGTTAGCATCTGTGGACAGACTTATCTTGGGAGTAATAACTCATGCCTAAAACTTCTTCTTTAGTTTGGCAGTGAAACTGAGAGAAATCCTCAAAAGATTGTTGTGATTTCTCTGCAGTATCAATATTCCATGGGTTTGTTTTAAACAAAGAGAGAGGATATCTCCACCTCATTAAAACAATTTCTATCTCTTACATGTGCTGAGGTGATGTGCTGCTTCACTTTCATCACCAGCCATCGTTAAAGCACGACGAAGCCTAGAGTTTCCCGTCCCCTAAGTGCTTGTGACTCGAGGAAACACTGCAGTGAGACGCAGGCACCTAGCTGACAAGAAAAATATCTGCACCCCCGTACTGAGGGCCAGCGTCTTACCACTATCAACTGTGTTTGCAACAAGGTGTCAGGGCTTTGCAGTTTCATCGTCAGGCATAGTTTCACATGAATATGCAAAGAGTTGGGACTGCCAAGCTGCCAGAAGCTGGAGGAGAGCAGAACTGGTACAGCAGAGCCCATCGCTATTGTGGAGATCTAAGCTTCTTCTACTGGAAGTACACGTGATTTATATTTACACCAAGGCGAGTGCTCCGTAGCTTACAAATAGCGTTCAAAGAAATTCTGCCATTTACTGCCGTCTTGCTGTGATTTTGCTCTGTCCAGTGTTTTTTTATAACTTAATGATAAATCCATTTGATAACAGGGCTCCATAGAGGCATGACTGTGCCTGACAAATGCCATTTGAAAAAATCATCTTTAACACATTGATTTTTTAACCGTGTTTGGAGATGCTCAGGGAGCAGTTGTTTATTAAATTCATTTTATGTTGCAGTACAGATGCAGGAGGAGTTTTTTTTTTCTTTTCTCTAACAATGATGAAACAATTTACTTAAGTCAATATCAGATTACAAAAACAATTACCACATTTGTTTTTCCACAATATTGTTAAATGACTTATAATCCATTTACGTCTTTGGGCATTCATTTCACAAACAAGAAGTAGCTCATTCAAGCTTCAATTTGTGCGCTTCTAGACCCAAATGTTTGCAAAGCTACTTACCAGCACTTCTCTGCAGGGAATGCAAAGCTCGCCTTGTTTATAAGAGAGGGAGAAATATAATTTGAATAAGCTTTTAATCTGTGGAGAGATGATCCAAAGGACTCAGCTGCTGCTGCTTCCCATTTCAGGACACAATCTCCTTACAATGATGGGACTCTATTATCATTCTGTGGCACATACACCAGTGAACAAGAGCAAATCATCTAACGAGGAGAATGAAGACAGTGGGAGAGAAGGTGAACCTACAGTACTGTTCACTTTTTGAACTGCTCCGGGGAGACAGGAAGTTAATCTATATAATATTATTGTTTCTCAGCTTACATTACTTTTTCTTGAGTAAATTATTGTAGCAGTCTTTCCTCCCTGGTTATACCATGAATAGCACAGAGCGGTGATTCCCATCCAAGGGTACTTGTACCCCAGGGTAGTGCACTGTGCTGTAGCAGTCACAGGGTATATTGTATCTATAAACAGATATCTGCACATGTACGCAGAATCTGTAGGCAATGGGACACGATTTTGGTGTCAGAAACGTTCTGGTTTTTCTTTGTACTATTGGTGAAACACGTTAGAGTGGAAGGTAAACAGTCTGTGTGGAGAGCAAAAGAGGTGGGACGCAATGGCAACACCGAAACCCCTGAATTAGTGGCTGTTGCCGTTGTCACAGTGACGTCAGTCTGTTAGCTGAAGGCAAAACAAGAGTTGCCACCACAGGACTATAGGCTACATAGGAGTCTTAAAATGTCATCTTGTTGTGTTATTGGGAGCCAGAATAGAAGGAGTCATGGGTCAAAACTTAAATTCTACCACATATCAGCCGCCACTGCCCGTCAACAAAAACTACGCCAAATGAATAGTTAAGATGAAACTGTAAGATGGAAGGACTGGATGGAGGCAGTCATCAAAAATGCTCACATGTGGAGCACATGCTTCATATCAGGTTAGGGAAAAAGTATTTCCTGTTGTAGGGATGAATAACGTAAGGTATTAGGGAGGTATTGAGAGGAATATTGGATTTGTCCGGAACGCCAACTTTTTAGCGCATTAGCCAACGTTAGCTTCAATAGCAAAACAAACCAGAGGAAACTGATCAGGTGTCATCCTCCTTTGTAAGATTAGCATAGTAATCAACCACAAAGCCGGCCATCCCACCTTCAGCAATCCTGTCAATCATCCATCCACTGATGGATGGGTTAGCCAGTCTGGTCCCGTTGGTCAGTGTTCACTTATCCAAGTAACACTTGTGGTTGTGGAGAGTGCGTGACCTGACATGGTGTGTTCATAAATTCAGTCTGGTGATCTACACTAAAATGAGATTCCTGTTGGTCAAAGAAACAGTGTTTTATTTCTAAAGAAAATAAGGAGCAATTTAGGTTATCACCACAGACTGGGTGCTCGTACTGCGCTCTGCCATTAACCGAACGGTACATTGTGATAGTTCTCTGACTTTACGCATGGTCCAGTTTGTACCAGAGTGCGCTCTGGCACTTGGAATGAATATTTCTGAATGCACCACTTGTATCATCTACTTCTATTGTCTAGAACAAGTCAACAGAACATGCTAGCTAATGCTAGCTAATATCTGTGGAGAGTTGCTTTACCTCCAGCTAAGCCCCACCCACCAAAAACACATTGTACTGTTTACCAACAACGAAAGGGTCTATTGTCGTTTCACCCAGAGGCTAACAGTTGACATAGTTCGCTAAAATTAGCAATGGATAAACACTCGAAATAGTTGAATTACTTAGCTAAACAGATAAATGATTTAAATAGTGAGCTTAATCTGACAGGTCTTTGACAAAGAAGGTTGGGAACCACTCAGCTAGAAGACTTAATATTTCAAACAAAACATGAAACATAAACAGTGAAGTCGAAGAAAGCTGTCATGAAGAGCAGTTTGTACTGCTTTGACAAAGGGTGAAGTATTGTGAGTTTTTGAAAAGAGGATGTTTAAGATGCCCATTTCTTTCATTAGCTTCCATTGTTGTGACAGTCTGGAGATAAATTGGCTGAAATAGCTGAGTCATGTAGATATGGCGTTTGAGGATAGACTGCTCTTGGCTAATTACCGCTCTAAAAGACAACAAAACAACTCTTAGCGCTTGACAAATTTAGACAATAGACCATTAAGTGTACTTGAAATCACTGAGTTATCATCAAGGCTTTTTATCTGGCTGTAATTATTTTTTATTGCAAATGTTTGTGGGGGTAAAAAAAAACAAAAAAAACCCGCTATTCATAAGCAGCCAGTGTGCAGCTGAGATTTCAGAGGGCAGAATTAAACTTGCAAATTTATATCATCTGTGATTAATGCCAATACATATTCACCACCAAAAACAAAATTAATGTTGAACCCACTCAGGGAGAAAAGATGGAAATCAGGGCAGTTCTAAAGATACTGATTGCAAAGGGGGGGGAGAAAGGAGGTTGAAACCGAAGCTTTTCAAACACCCATTGACTGGTGTGATTCTTTAGCTGTGTTATGAGTGGAATGCTAACAACGATTACATGGATAAAGAAACACGAGGAGCTGGAGATAACACGTTATTGGTATTCCTGATCAGCGGCGGTTATGCTTCAATGTAACTTTCACATTAAGTTCTAATTGTGATGATAAGAAATGCAGAAAATGAGAATGTGGCCTAAATTCATCTCTCCTTGGGGATTAGAAAGCTGTTTCTGCGACAATCTGGAGAGAAAAAAAAAGTTCCTGGTGGAGGCAGAAAATACTACTGAGAAAAATCATTTTCTACAGACATGATACTCACCCTGAAGAAGCCTCGTTTTTTTTTTTTTTTTTTTAAACCTCACAGGATCTAAATAGTGGATCTGCAGGAGCCGGAATCAGAGTGAAATCAGTGGGTGTGAGCAGGTATGTCAGAGGAGTTTAGTCGCTGCATTAGGTCAGGATTATTGACCACGGTGATTTACTTCAAGCCGTTTAGTTTCTGGCAACGCTGGAATCCTCCTCATTTGCAGAATTTCACAGAGACATAGTTAATGCTGAGAGGCATCCGGCCTCCCTCACTCTGCTGCTGCCTCACAGCAGCCGTCCAGCTAAGCAGCTGAATGGAAGTGTAATTATTGTTCAGGCTATGTTCCCGATCCCAGAAAAATACCAAAACAGATAAAACTGGCCAGGGATCATATGTGATACTGCCAGTTCTGTATGTGACATGCACATTGTAAATAGGGCACAGCATCACAACACTCCAACTGTAATATGGCAGCAGAACATATGATATTTTCATGTGTTGAACCAAGCACCATAATGTGCTCTGTAATGAATGCAATGACTTTGTGGTAATGACACTGCTTCTTGAATGGCTCCCTTAACAAAAGACGTTCCTTTTCTCCGCAACCAGCCAATTTCCCGTATACGAGCAGGGCCTATTTGCGCTGTCGCTTCAGGTGCAGTGACTAATGCTAATAAACTCCCCTCTGCAAAGTGCACCTCAGCTCGTGCATCAGCATTGTCTGTTTTGTATGCTGATAATTGCCTTTACAGTAAGTCCCACGTCTCCACGATGAATCATCGCTCTCACCAGCACGTCTTGGCTTCGTGTTTACCTCAGAGATTGCATCAAGACACGGGGGCTTCTCCTCAAAGTTATAACGCCGCTCCTCTCTGTGAAGAGGCTTGAGGGTATCAGATAGTGAGCCATACCCAGTCACATTTCATTTTGAGCCTTTCTCATCCAAACACGACATTCAGTGAGGTTTCAAATATCCAGATTTGACTTCTCAACTCAGACGATGAAGCACTGAGAAAATTATGTGGGGAAAAAAATGGTTAGTCATATTGTTTGTGCATTTGCGTGCGAGCGTATGTGTGCTTGCTTTCGCAGAAGTGTGACGTTCGGATAACGACGTTAGAGCGGTAACAGTTTCTAAGATGCAGCTCTCGAGATGTTGCACAGTGCGGGCTGCACATAATAAATGTGGAAATAAAACCAACAGCATCTGTGATAGTCTTCCCAGGCTTTATTTTAGGGTGTATCGGGACCCTGTATAATAAAGGCGAGTTTAATAGGCTGCTCTGTCAGAGCGGAGCTGAGGAATGAAAAGGGTTCCTGACACCAGCTAAGCCCCTGAGAACTCCCAGCAGCAAAGGATTGTGGGCCGGGGAGCCTGTGCATAGTCCCGATGATTATCCTGTTCCTGGCGAGCTTCATGGCATGAGGAGCATGGAGTTGCTACCTCTCAATTAACATCATCACAACCACACTCAAGGGGGTTTACAAGTGCATGGCTCTAGTGTGTGTGTCAGTGTGTGTGTGTGTGTGTGTAGGGGATAAAAATGGCCAAGGGTTGCCAGACAGATTTTTTCCCCCTATAAAGCCATCATGCTGTGCCTGTGGCCGCCATGTCGCCCCAGCCAATTAAAAATCAATTAATCAGCTCAAAGTCTTTGGGCCTGCTAATGGACTATGTGTGCTTGGATTGATAAGGCTCGTCGTTGGTGTTGATGCTCCTCTGCCTCCATCAGCGCTATATTTCAACAAAAGCTGTGTTTTCAATCTGACAGATCTGGAGCTGACAGATAGAAATTTGTTAACGGTCGTAAGTTAATTATCTTGCACCTGCTGCTTCGTTCCTAATTTAATTTTTGACAGAATTTCAAATATGTATTTTACTTGACATTTAAAGGAGATTCTGAGGCATTAGCCCTGCTTATAAAAACTGTAAAAGTGACCTTTGCAGTTTTGCTGTTTCTTTTATTTACTAATTCTTGACTTGGAAGAGTAACGCCCCAATCGGACACATTGCAAAACACACGGCGCAGCGCAGTGCCTTTTTTTTTGCTGAAGCCTGCCCTGATCAGACGAGCACTTTTTGCACTGTGCTGCATCTTTTTTTCATTGTTGCATGGCAAGCACTGAATCACCTGTCCTTAGCTTTTAACCGCGAGTTTGCTGTGACGTAAACTCTGTGCCTTAAAATCTACATAAAAATAGACAGGTGGAGTGCACTTGCTCTGGCTCTGATTGAGGGTGAGATGTTCCCAAATAGTACGTTGGCCACAGGGAAACAGAGATCTGTCTGGGTACATGAGACCTTCAAAGAGGAAAAATCACAGGGAGGAGCACCAGCTGGTCCAGGAGCTTCGCCTGGATAATGGCTGGTTCAAGGCTAATTTTGGGATGAGTCGGTGACAGTTTGACAATCTGCTGTCAATTGTTGGGCCCAATTAGGGTTGGTAAAACATTAGGAAGTACTTAAGGCGACAGTTTGTTAGGATACGTCCTGCAGCTTGCCTAGGGTGATGCTGAAAGTGAGCTAATGTTAGCTTCACACAAACCATGTAAGCTACCTCTTGTCATCACCACAGAAGGCCTGCTTCTCAACTCCTCTAATGGACATTGCGCCCTCCAAAAGCTGTAAACCTAGGGGAAACACTGTGATTTAAAATAATAAAATAGCCCTACAGAGGCAGATCAGTACGTTAGTCATTTTTCTTGTGATTACTGAAATGTTTAACCACTAATCCTTAGCCGTAGTTTAAGTGTAACCCTTCACCATAACATAACACTAGTGTTTTTATCTGTAAAAATAGAACATTTTTCACACATTAAAAGCACAAAGATGTTGAAATGAAGGCATATTCTGCCATCATAACTTGGCTCTCAGAATTCACCAGATTGATGCCTTTAAATCAAATATATACAAAATGTTCTCTCTGTTTTTATCAGATAATTGGCAAATATCATTGTGGTAACACCATCATTACCATAGTCGCCTCTATTTATGTAAACAGCATCAGGTCTTTAAGGGTTGCGTACAGACATGAGAGTGATATCAATCTTTATAACTGTTTTCGCTGCACCCAAGTGGCCAGTTATTACAGGTTTAAGTGTTTCTTTTGTTTAACATATCATTTCCTCAATTACATCTTGTTTGCTTTATCTTCCACACTGAAAACAGAATATTTTCCTACATTGCTATTTCTATTTTTACTATTTACTATTGCTGTTTCATTTTTATCAATTCCAGTCCATCGTCCTCCGTCCGTGAGAGCTGCCGTCTCCTCCTTATCATGTCATATGGAATTATCTTCCTTGATCCAATACATCCTTCTCTCCGGCTGCCTATTTTTGCCCCATCTCTATCCATCAGCTTCTCCTGTTTCTTCCTGCAGCTCTATGTTCAGCTCTGTAGCCTCGGGTCCTAGCCTCCCTTCCTCCTGAGGTCAGACCTGTGATGGACATGCTGGCCGATACTGACAGTGACCGACAGTGCTTCGAGGCTGCAGGCGTCAGTTCCCTTGACAGTACACAGGATCTTATCAGGGGATGGGAGAGAAGAGACGAGTAGAGGAGACTCATTCTCTTCTCTGTGCCTCCACAGATGACGCAGAGTTTGTGGGTGACAACACTGTGTCACCTGTAGAAAGGCAAATCAGCCTCTATCACCACCACGTTGTCACCTCCAAGACACTGTCACCCCCGCACCCAAGTTGATCAAATGTGTCAGTGCCACTCAGTCACACACATGCAGCGACATACAGAGGCAAGGAAACATACGCGCACCATCCCAAACAAACACCTGGCAGGTCTGAGTGACAGCAGCATACACCGAGCGAACACGGCAGACACAGTTGAGTGACAGAGATGCCGCTTTCCACAACAATGCAATTAAAAGCGACGATAATTGCCTTCAAGAAGTGAGTGAAGCTATTTTGCTGTCATGGGGTTGAAGGATTTACGACGGTATTGTAAAGGCTCCTACTCGATGATGTAAAATCAAATTTTTCACCTCTACAGTAGTTACTAGAACTCCCTGGGCTTCCTCTCCACTCCCCTTTTATGCATACTGGAAAATGGATTCATTGTGCTGTGCACTCTGGCACCCCCCTTTTTTCATTATCATCTTTAACAACTGTCTGTGGCATGTTTACAAGGCCGCTCATTTGAAATCATGGCATCAGTTCTCCTCTTCTCCCTGCAGCGCCTGTGGAGCTGGTCACAGCAGAGGATCTCTACCCCCTGGTGGTCAGGATGAGAAGTGCATCTTAGATGTTACTGTAACAGTATTGCCTCAACGACAGGAAAAAGCTTGGTTGTGCACCACTGAGTACTTTGACTCATTTTCATATGAATGATATGGTTTCTGGAGTTCCCTTTTCAGCTTCATCAAACACACGCTGAGTAATGGTAATCCGAAATAGCAAAACATCCCAAAAAGCACCTTAATTGCAAAGAGTATGTGAAATTGGGTTTGAGGGCTTAAGTCACTGGTGTGTAGTGAATCCATGCATGTGTTGGCGAGATTACTTATTGTGCAGCCTGATCATACATATGCAAATGCTCTCTCATGATCCCAGAGCATTGAAAGAATTACAGCTAGCATCCGTCACACTGAGAGACTCTATACTGGCCCATATAATCACTCAGTTGAATTGAGGGCAAGTGGAAAAGAAAGGAAGTGTTTTTCTTTCTCTCCGCATCACCATTCAAAGACCAGAAAGGAAGAGAGCGCCAATGTACCGCTGCTCACAGATGCTTTAGAATCATTTTCAAAGACCTTTTCTTACCAAACACACCCCCCCTCCGTGTAGTGATCGGGTACAGCTTTTTCGGTAAATATTTGATAGTGTGGCCTTGTGTCTTTGAGACATGGAGAACGTCCGCGAGGAGTTGTTTTTTAGGTCAGCTCCAAGACCGCTCTTCTTCTTCTTCTTCTTCTCCCTCCTGCTCACCCGCTACCGGTGTAAACTGCAAAGGACAGGATGTGATAGGCGGAGGAGATTTGTTTGAAATTTGCCCCAGTTCAGAGAAAAAGGCATCAAGCATGTGTGTGTAAGTGTGTCAGGAGATAACGGAGGAGGCCCCCTGCCTCTCGCTTTCCTCCCGCAGTGTACACAACACATTCAGGGCTTTCATCCGTGTTAAACAATGCGCCACCTTCTGTGAGGGAGCAGGGGAGCGGAGATAACCCCGAGATGGCTCAAGAAATGGTGTTTGTTGATTCGGATTGGGGAGTAAACAGTTATGAAAACGCTATCCAAATCTGCAATATGGCAGCCTGTATTGAACTGCTGTGATATCATGTCAGTGAGTTTGTATCCTGTATTAATAAATGAGCTGTAAACCTTTATTTACCTGCATTCTTAGGTTAATTTACACACCTGCAGATACCATCATGTGGTCCTAGATCAGATATTAAAAATAATGTCCATGTGTACATCAAGACATGTGATCCTGACTGCACATTTAAATCACGTCAGTCAAATCAGTTTGACTTTAAAGGAACAGCCACACAGGGCACATGCAGTGACTTCCCTAGAATGGGGTGGCAGAATGGGACCAATGAAAATCTTGTGCTCTACAAAACCAAAGATCACAACTGAATTTCAGGGATTCAAATATGTTGTTAGTGTTATTTATCTATACATTTAAGGAAAATTATTATTCTTCAAATAAGTTGGTTGTCCTTTTCCTTAAACAGACAAGTACACAGCTTTAATTTGAAGGAGTACATTGATTGTAAGGAACAAAACATTTACTGGAAACAAGCCTTCTCAAGTTTAGAGGAAACCCATGGGTACACATAGAACTAAGTTTCAAGGGACCCCTTTGAAAATGACAATGCTTGTTGTTCCTTTGCCAAAATGTACCCTAAATTTGAAGCTATATTAAGCCCCCTTCCCGCAAAGCTATGCCAAAATTGTTGGCACTAGTGGAAGCCTTAGGTCCATATAGGTCCACAAGATACCACCACTTTGACACTAGCTTCAGAAATGGGCTTGCCACGACCTCTTAAAGACAGTAATGTTGGCTTACAATTATTTTTGCCTGGAGGTGCCAGTAGGGGGGTTCAGCAATTGACCTTTCCTAAGCCCCGCCCCTTTGAGATGTTCCCTCAATCTGTTGGAGTTAGCACTACACTTCCTGAAGAAATGCCAAATTTTTGGAAAAACAAAAAAGGGATTTCAGAGAGAAGCAGACAGAGGGGTCTAAAATATGTGTTTGAATGATATTTGATGTTTGTTGATGGGCAGCATGGTGGTGGTTAGCATTGTCGCCTCACAGCAAGAGGGTCCCTGGTTCGGACCCAGGATGGGGGGTTTAAACTCCAGGGTGGGGGAGCCCTTCTGTTTTTTGGTTTTTTTCTACCCATGTCAGCTGTGGGTTTTCTCCCGGGTACTCCGGCTTCCTCCCACAATCCAAAGACATGCAGGTTAATTGGTGACTCTAAATTGCCGATAGATGTGAATGTGAGCATGAATGGTTGTCCGTCTCTATGTGTCAGCCCTGTGATAAGCTGGCAACCTGTCCAAGGTGAACCCCACCTGTTGCCCAATGTCAGCTGTGATAGACTCCAGCCCCCCAGTCTCCCTGTTTCCCTTCACTGGTTCCTGTACAGCAGGGTAGGTATTTATTCACTGTTGCAATCATTAACAGGCAAAAGCAGCATGTGTATACATTCAGTAGGCTGTACCTTGGGTAGCTAACTGTTAGCTAGCTAACCCTACACCTGGTACCGAGTACCAGGTAACGAGTATCAGTAATACGCATGCCTCAGTCACAAAGTTTAGCTCAAAATCCACAAACCAGCCTGAAAATGAAGGAAATCTGAAACGATTGCAGGAAAGTCTATGGTGCACAGTCATGTTGCTGTTGGACCCTTGTCAAAGTCTGGCAGTGCTACACTATGATTAGCCAGTATGCGTTGAGGAGTGGGACTTAGCAAAGGGTCAGTTGTTTCAGAAGGGCTATACCCTGCAGCGTTTTATCGCAACAGTCATCTCAACATTTTATACCCCGATATTATCAGACTTGTTTCTATGTGTTAATTGTACACTCCTGGTATTACAGTAGTCACACTGTCCAGAAACTTCAAATTAATGGCGAGAGAGACGGAGCGCATGTGTGTATTTGTGGGGATTTGGGAACCAGTTGGAGCCATCAGTGAGAGGTCAGCGGGGACCCAGTTAATGGGAAATCGTTATGTAAATCTTATCTAATTAAAATTAGAGCCGCACTAGTCAAGTCTAAGGTATGGATGGGGAGAAGGGATGTTAAATCATATTATTACTGTGCCTCATTTGCATAACCCAATTCACCGTCATGCAGCATTTCTCTTCACACTCATATCTGGTTGCATCTCTGAATAAATCCAAACAAATCACCAAGCTGTGTTATTGGGCTCGGATATAGCGGAGAGTTATTAGATGGAGCTCCGTCTCACCTTGGAGTTTAGAGTTTGCAAGTAAAGTTTATTTTTCTCTTCAAACCTTCATCCATGAGGCAGAGTATACCGCAATAATGTGTGGCATTGTCTCCATAGATGGAAAACCACAGGGAGATTATCAAAGCTGCATTACATCGACAGGAAATCTTTGCAGGCAGGAGTAGGATGTGAACGAGGCCTTAAGTCCTAGCCGTTGCACCTGATGACGCGTCAAATCTCCCCTCAAATTTACCTTGTAGTTAGGATTAGCCTAATAGCTCACATGCATGAGAGCCACGATGCGGGCCTTTAGTTTTAACGTGGTGATTGTGGAGTCTCTGTCATCTGATTAGGGGGCTTAACTCCTTCGCTCTGATTCATGGCGAAGCTGAGCCTGTGTGGGTGTAATGTACAGTATGTGTATGTGTGTGGATGAGAGAGGGAGAGCTTTTAATGTCATCTATTTTAATGTCATGCATTCATGCATCTCCAGCTCACATGGGATTACCAGATGTACACTCTTAGAAATAAGGGTTTCCAGTGGGTTCTTCCTGAAGGGCTGAGGATCTTCCCAGAACCATTTGCCTCTGAAGAACCTTTTCTTGAAGAAAGGGTTCCTCACGAGTTTTTGTAAGACTAAGGGTTTCATTAAGAACTTTTTTCATCCAAAGAACTTGTTTCAGGAAGAAAGAGTTCTTCAAAAATTGTTGAAAGCATAGGGTGTTAAAAGATCCTCACCCTCAAATATTCAAATGTTTACTCATGTTTCAAACGGTATTATTGTAATGATGACGTATCCGGAATCTCCTTGATCAATTTATTTTACTTGTGTTCAACTATAGCTGATATCGTTAGTGTCATTTCATGCCATAGAATTCAACGTGGTTTGCCAAAATTGCCTTTTTTTTCCAGGTACCCGGTACTTAGCATTTTGTATTCAGTACTAAGTGTTCCCAACTCTACTGTACGATTAAGATAGTAAAGGCTGTAGTAGTTCTGATTTCATAAAGTCTCCACCACATGTGAACCATACGTGTTGCTTGTTGAGCTGGACCGCATCAGCTCCCTTTAGGAGCCTCATGAGGCCCAAGGCTGCTGAACGTGTTTAGACTATCCATGATTAGCAGGAGAGAGATCAAATGTAGTCAGTTACTATTTTTAGAGCCCCCGTCGGTTGGTTCTTAATGAAACCCTTGGAATATAGAAGGGGCAGAGGGGTATACTGCATAGAACTCCTAGAGGGCGTTCTGGGTGGAACCAATACGCCATTGAAGGGTTGTCTTTAGGACTTCTCATAGGGGGTTCTGGGTGGAGCCTTTCACAGATGGTTCTAGGTATAAACCTTCTTACTGGGTTCAAGGTAGAACTCTTATCTTAACTCTTATTTTTGAAACGGTTCCAGATGGAACATTTATAAAAGGTTCTACAAGTCTGGGTAGCAACGTCACCTTTAGCTTTGACAAGTCAAAATTGCATTGTATGTCCTCTGTCACATATATGACTCAGTGAAGCTTGGATTTCACTGTCGGTCCATTTTTTCTGTTTTATTCCTTTTTTTTTGTTATGAGTTGTTGTTTGTGTCATGTGTTGTTTACATGGCTAACAAGTTTGTAAAAACAGCAGACTCCGTTGCTGCATTGGCACAGGTGTTTGACCAATCCATGTATACTCATGTCTATCAATTTTTTTGTGCTTGGTGAGTACCTACAATGCAGGTATAAGGAGAACTGATACAGTGTTGGAAGCGGGGCCCCGTTCATCCCTATAAAAGTTGTTCAGTGGCACATGAGGCCAAGAGGGGTCGATTTTGGTGGTATGAAATGGTATTACCTCTATCTTCTGCACCCATAGAACGCACAAGAGAGTGATTGCGGCTGAGCGGCTAGCTTCTAGCATAGCTCTTTGCTAATTTGAATGGGGGTAAAAATTATTTAATTGTGCAGCTCCTCTAGCCTTTTTGACTGTTATCAGACTGAATGGATAGAATCCCGATAGTGACATTCAAAAAAGATGTATTCACCTATTTACAGTTGCTTCTTTCACAACATGCGTCAATGGGGAAAAGTGTTTTTTGACCCCATGCCTCTTGTGATGGGCCTGGAAGCTGTAATTCCACATTTGGCCA
The DNA here is from genome assembly GCA_019142605.1 of Cephalopholis sonnerati. Lineage (NCBI taxonomy): Eukaryota > Metazoa > Chordata > Actinopteri > Perciformes > Serranidae > Cephalopholis > Cephalopholis sonnerati. The sequence continues at coordinate 23,823,101 of JAGQAX010000022.1, read as the reverse complement.
CAGTGCAAAATTGGCTTCAAACCAGGGGCTGTTCTGGGGCTTTGGTACCTACTCTGAAAAAAGAGCTAAAATAGTCGCTCAGCACATTGTTCTGAGAATAACAATTGTTCCTAGTTCTTGTAATGCAAGCACACTAAAAACAGGGGCTCTGACAACTATGTTCGAACAACTATGAATAAGTTCTTCCAGTCCTGAAAACACCTACAAGTAAATAAACTGAGCAGTGTTAAAAGGTACTTATATGCCATACCTTAAAAACACATTGTAAACACATGGAAACACAAAAACAGGAGTCATATTCATGTTAACATTTTTATTCTGATGATTTATTCTAAAAACAACAAGCAAAGTACAAGGTGGTCAGCTTCCCTTTGAAAAACAGGTGACAGTCATCAAGCAAACCTGTCACTCGCGTATACAAAGAGGCTTATCTTGCTCTCTAGTTCACTCAGCAATTGAGGGAAACCGTTTTTCATTTTGTTTCTAAAACCCCTGGCAGTTAATGCAAAGGTCCACCTGTATTTTTCATTTGCATCACAGAAACTAATGAGAAACTAATTCAAAAGAGCACCTATTGTGGTAATTTTGTTAACACTTGATAAAAATTCAATCAGTGTACATGTTGGGGACAGAGTTTTAGCCTCCAAACTGGGGCATTACTGATGATGAACTACTTTCAAGGCATTATTGTAATGTTTTTCATGTGTTGTATGCCACACCGAATTTATTTTGCTAAATTAATTTTAAACAAGTCATTGAAAACAAGAAAGAAAAGAACCAGATCTCATGGCCACCTATCAAAGATCTCACAAAACAATATTCTGATAGTGAGTCTTGGATTTCTTGAGGCATAGAAAGTCATATTTCTATCTGATTGCTCTCACAGATTTGCTCTACTGCTAAATCCATAAAGTAGCTTAACAGCTATCTGAGGAGTAGGACCATTTCAGTTTGCTTTGAACTCCCAAACACCTGCAGCATAAGTGATCTGAAGTGATGGTTACAGGCCATTTGCACACCTGCATAGTGGGTATGTGTGGTTTCATACATCTTTACAGGCGTCCACTTCAGTCAATACGGATCTCCATGATCTACAACCGAGATGAGAGAGAGCACATGCTGTACTGTAGAGTTAGAAAATCAAGCAAAATCAAACCAACGTGCTTATAAGACAGAAATGCAAATTGGGTTTCTTTTTAACTGAAAATAATTTTTTTTTCAAGTGCACCAGACCTTTTTATTTCTAACACAAGTCACCACATTTCAGCTGAACCAAAAAAATCCTCCTCAGAGTCAGAGAATAAAGTTAAATCAGCACGCTGTAGGTTACAAGAAAGAACATTAGAAACTAAGTAACTTTCAAAACATAAAAGTGAACTTTGGATTTAATAAATGAATATATTAGTTCTTCAGAGGAGCTTCATTTCAGGAGCGTAGTGTCTTTATTTGGGTGCAGTGTGTGTGTGTGTCTGTGTGCATGTTGGTGTGGAATTAGTACCACTGTGGTTACATGGCTTTATGAGTTTTTGTCTATTTTTGCTTGTGTCACTGTGTATGAATGCAAGCGCTCATGCGTTCCTTTATTTCGTTTTTGTGCCTGCATTGGTGTGTGTGACTGTGTGTGTGTGTGACTTGGCATGTATTTGGGGACTGTCTACAGGGGCCTGTTCAGCTCATGCAGAACAGCGTTATGGGACAGTATCGGGTTACCTTGCATCACTGCGCGCAGACAGCTGGGGAACAGTTATTTTTGATCACGGAACAAAGTATTGTGTAGATTCCTACCTCAGCAAATCTTTTGTGCGCATGCGCACAATGTGTATGTACACGTGTGTGAGGTGTGAGCGTCTTCTTAAGCTCATCTGCCATTGTGTGTTGTATATTGCAGGGGAACAGCATGTCCCCATCCCCTCTGATGTCTGTTTGTGCTCAGACAGCAAGGTCGGCCTGACTCAGACAGACGGGCAGAAAGCTCTGGATGCACCTTTTCCCTCCACCCAAGGCTGCACACACTCCAGCAGCTGCCCATAGCCCACAGTGAACTAATATCCACCTGTGATTAACCTCGAATTACCGACCCCAACGTGTTATCGTCTGGAATTCAGAGCCTTTAGGCTGCACTGACTCACAGTGTAGCCTCATAAAACGCACCATTAAACAATTATGAGGCTTTACGACCGCACCACCTAACCATAAGCACATCCACAGCCAGTGTTGTCTTTGGAGGTGGGCAAAAGGGGGGTAGGTTTCGCTGGGGATGTGGCGTAGGCTGATTACCTCGCCAGAATTACTGACCCATAATCTCCCTGGTTCCCCGACCTATTTTTATGTGGTGACAGTGAGACACTGAAGGAGCTGGATACTGTCCAAATGAGAACAGCTTGCATAGTTAGTAGTACATGTCATAATGACTCATACACAAAGGGACTCAATTTTAAAATTCTGTCAAGGTTTGAAAGACATTTTGGAAAGAAAATGGCACTTTAACAGTGTAACCTACATTAAGCCTGACAAATATGAAAGGTGCCACAAAGCCTAAGTGGCATTTACATTATTGTAGAAAATCATCTTATACACCTGTCTCTTTTGTTACTGTGTCTTTGGATTTTATTTTTTCAACTCCAGCAATGATCCCTCTGTGATTTGTACGGTTTGCTGTGTGGAACCACACTGAATCAAAAGTTCAGTTTCCCTGTAGAAACAGGACCAATGTTAGCAACATTAGCACTGTAGCCAAGTCAGATCGCCAGGTAATCAGCAACACCGGTCTTGGAAGCTATTGGAAGTTACAGCTTAGTCTCGTAATATCATTTACCTAGGTTGAGATTTACAGTCACAAATTTATAACACTACACAAACTACGTAGAGGTGGACCCAGGTTGTTCAGTGGAATTCAGCCTCCAATAAAATGGCACTGGTGTCTATTTCCTTGCATGGGAATAAAGTTTATTTCATCTTATTAGTTTTTACACTTCCCCTTTGTGATGCTAACTAAACTAGCTGACACAAATATTAGCTTGCTACTATCTGACATTTAGATTCAAGAGGTAGCTAATATTGAATAGTCGACACATCTGGCCTGACACTAAGAAATGCTATTTTATTGGGAAAGATTTTAAATAACGTTTTATGAAAATAACAGAAATACCTGAAATGACAGCATGTTTTGTGTGTGATGTTAACTTAAATGACAAAATAACATTGGTTAGGTTAGCATGATTTACCACACGTTCTAAAACTGCATGAAACAAACTAATACCTACATTTAAAAAATATTGGCAGTTTAATTTAAAGCGGCATAGAGCACTCCAGGGATGACGTTTTTCTGTAGGCTGACATGGAACTTAGCACCACCCTGGTCCCTTCATCAGAAAGCCTATTGGATTTTTCCTTTGGATTTTGGATTACTGCTGAAAATAAACTATGTGGCAAACAATGATTCTTACATGTTTCTTACAACGACAGAGAGTATGCCCCTGCCAATGTTACTGATGAAAGACTATGGCTAAAGCTGTGACCTTATTGTTGTCGTCCCTGTCTCACCAAGCCTCATGGACAGCTGTACACATGTATTTGTTGACAAGCTGAAGGGTTTAGAACCAGCAACTACGACATCCAAAGCCAAAGAACCATGTCAACTGACAGGGTACAATAATATTACAGGATTTTACACTAATACTGTGCTAACCAAGCTAGCGTTAGCTTCTTTTACCAACTTGCTTGAGACAATTATACAAGTCTGCACTACTTAATGTAACCGAAGTCTACGCAAATACACCAGAGGGACCAAAGGCTGTGATAAAAAAAGATAAAAGCGAGCTAGCTTCTAATAGCTAGCTGGTGATGTGTGCCATAGTGCCATAAAGCGTTGTCGCTCTTCTCATGGGAGATCTTGTCCACTGACCACTCACCAGTTATGTAGTGCAAGAACAGGCATTCAGGCGCAGAGTGGCGATATCAGAAGCACCATTGTCCTTATTAGAAGTCACAATTACACTGTAGAAGTTCTCAAGAAAAGCTGGGGCAATCCTGTCAAGATGGTGACTTGTAGCCTAATAAAACCTGCAAGTAGCTGACCAATTTTCCAGCTATTTGCAATTTTCCAAGTACAGGTCAGCATCTGCCCATAAATTAGTCACCCAACATGCAATCTTTCTTTTCTCTGAAGTCGGCGGTTCATCGTTTACCTCTTCCTGGAGAACAGAGCTGCCTCCCAAAAGTCAGTTACAGGGTAATGAAGTGTTCCTAAACTAGATACAATTATTCTTTGAGAGTTTTGTTTTCATGTTTCAAGTGGTTTTCTAATAATGAAAGCCGAATCAGAGTTAATTGTCTTGTGGGTATGTAACGAGATGTATGAGTGATGATGAAAAATAGGTCAAGTCTCCGTGCTTGCCTGATTGCTTGTGTGTGTGTGTGTGTGTGTGTGTGTGTGTGTGTGTGTGTGTGTGTGTGTGTGTGTTGTGTATGTGGCTGGTGATAGCAGCACACCCAGAGGCGAATTCATGAAAGGATTGCATGGCTTTTGCAGCTTTTGCGGCCTCTAAACGTGCAAAATTAAGACAAAGAAACCATGTTATTCTTAAAGCACCTATACTAACTGTGCTGCCAAGCAAGTAGCATATCGGAGCGTGGTTTGTTGTTTGCACATATTTAAGGCCCTGTCTACACGTATAGAGATATTTAAAAAAAAAAAACTACTACCCTCCATTTTAAATAATAATTTTGTCCACACGACCTTCATTTTACAAAATTTTTGCATCCACACTAGAATGCAAAAACGACCCCAAACAGTCACCAACATTTACTGTCTTCAGCGATATCCCCTTGTCACAAAGGTAGTGAAGTGTACAGGCTAACGTTTCCATTTTCAAAACACCAACTGGAGATCATGGCACTGTTTATTACCCTTTGATATAAGGATGAAGGCGGTCACTCAAACATACGAATGATGCTCTAGACGTGAAAGTTTTCTTTCCGTTCTTCATTGATAACATTTCCACCATGTGTCCCATCAACCAGCCCTGATCCAAAACCAACATTTCTGGCTAACTTTAAACCACAGATGCTGAGGTTGACCAGATAACACTGAGTGCAGCAGCACTATGTGTAAAGGCAGATTTATACTTGTGTGTCAGCTCTATGCAGAGCCTACACTATAGCCAACGCACATGGCCTACGTCATTGTGAGCATTTATACTCGTGCAGCGGCGTGTCCGTGTCATTCTGCAGTGACACCTCCAAAACACTGATTGGCAGCAGGCTTTCTGTGAAGTGCTGTAAAGTTTAGTTGATTCAAAACACACATTAAACACACATTAAACATTTAATGGCGACAATGTCAAACACAAGTACACAAATCGGCTTCATTATAACTCTCAGGATTCACAGACAAAGGATTTGTCTTTGGACACATTTCCCCCACAAATACAACATGCTAATGTTTTTAGCACAATCCTATGGCATTTTACATTGTATAAATTAGCCTAGCGGCTAGCGGACATTTCCTCTACTCGAACTATGGACAACAGCAACATTTAAAAAAGGTAATGTTACAAAATTTGGCTCCATGACAACTCACAAGGTTCACCAATAAAACAACTGTCTTCTACTAAACACGTCTTTCAAACAAATACAACATGCTAATGTTATTAGCACAAACCTATGGCATTGTACATTGTATAAATTAGCCTAGCAGCTAGTGGAGATTTCCTCTGCCCATATGAAGCCAGGATAAATCACACACAATTCGTGAAGGTTTTATTGTCTTCACAATTTATTGTTTCTCATCTGTGAAATAAAAGTAAATAAAAGCTTTGAGGGAAATGGTTCCAGCTTACAAACAGACAGGAGGTCTGTGTTGCCGCAACGTGTAGTTACATTTCTGGAAAGGGTCTGGCTACAGTGTAGGGTACAGCATAGGCTCTACATCGATGAAGAGCCTACGGTAAAGGTACGGCCTCTATTCGAAGCAGAAGTCTAAATCCCACTTAAGTGGAAAGTAGTGATTAGACCAAGTAGTGCTGACAAAACGTTAGCAAACAGATAGTCGCTGTTGTCTTTTTTCCTAGTGTAGCCTATGCTCTTTACACAAAGCAAAAATGGACATGCAAAAATTGAGGAGATTACATCATGGCTTTGTTTTACTCGTCAACACAGACGCAAACTAAATGACGTTTGGAGTTTTGTGTAGACAGCCTAAATTAGTTAATATGCATGCATTTGGCACAAAATTGGCGCCTTTCTGTGCAAATGGGCCTCACTTCAGAGAGATGGTGGTCACTGAAGCACTAATCATGCCCTCTTATTTCACAGTCTGAACGTATGCTTTCCAAAACACCAACAGCACTGACAGACTGGGGTATTAAATCCAAAATATGGTTTCTCTGTCACGTTTAAATTCCTTGCCTGAAGTTTCAAGGAACGCCTCTGCACCTCGTCGGTCAGGACCCATAGCTCACGCTCTGAAAATTTTCTTTTTCTTTCTGCCATTGTTCTGCCTGCGTTCTAGGCCAAAGGAAACATTTATACTTTGCCTCATGGATAATTGTAATCAGACACAAAGAGAGGGCAAATTGCACTCAGCTGCAAAACTTTATGGGCGTGTTTTTGAGCTGTAATATCATTAGCATAATATCTTTTGAGACTAGGACCTTGAGACACAATCCAGTCTTTGTGAATTCACCCCTCAGTCTTCCTGGAGGTCACAGCTCATATCCTCCGTCATATTTTAAGCGAGGAATTCTCCCAATAAAGCTGCATTTTATTGGTGTCAGATCGTTTGCCTGTAAAATGGTGCATTGACTTCATTCCCCTCCTGTCCTTCTAATTCTTATTCATTTGCAACCTGAGATACCCTTGTGTGTGTGTGTGTGTGCGCGCGCGTGTGTGTGTGTGTGTGTGTTTGTGTGAAAAAGAGAAAAATGAGCTCCTGTCAAGTGGCTCTGTGTAACGTATTGTAACCTTCTAACAAGATGGCCACATTCTGGTCGGTGACATTGTGACATACAATACATAGCTCATGTGTACGTGTGTGTGCGCGTGTGTGTGTGTGTGGTTGCGACTAGGTGTTTTAGCTCAAGGGAGCTAATAAGGCCACTAGAACCAGCAGAACGATGTGTCACAATGAAGGTCACAAGTTCAATCCCTGCTTGTAATGTCACACCGGTGACATTAAGGCAGACGGCCTCTTTACTCAGCTGCCTCGTGCCGCTCTTTGGTACAGCAGACACCGTAGCTGAAACACTATTATGTTCCCTAAGCCTCAATTACAGCATGAAATCTTATCTCCCACAAGTTAATGTTCTCCTTCAAAACATCTGAAGGGCGATCGGCCACACAAGGAGGAAAGACAGAGAGGAAATCAAAGAGCAGGGAAATCAAAAAATCTTTTTTTAAAAACTTCTTCACCTTCACTTTTTTTTGTTTGTATCATACACATGATTTCATCCAAGGACCCTATTAACCCACAGGATGAACTTTCATCCCCCTCATCTTTGCGTGTGATGAGGGAGACGGGGTCAGCTGTTTTTATCCCGAGCTTAGACCGCGAGGACCTTGTCGATCTGGTCCCCAGAGAGGTGGCTGTAATAGCATTTTCTGTAGATATCGCAGGGACAAGATACAGCTGGGGCCGGGGTCAGGGTGCTGGAGAGGAGACCAGTATGGCCACAGGACTCAAACACAATTTCATCGTGATAACCAGTGCTGACTCAGCAAAAGGCGTTAAATCAGAGCTGATCGTAACTGTTTATGGGTCAAACGTGTTGTAATACTGGCTGTGAAGATCAATAGATAAAAAAAAGATAATTGCATTGCAAAGTAACGTTACGTTAACTCTGTTAAACTTTCATTATTAAGCAAAATGCAAATATCGTCCAACACACAATCTAATAACACATAATCAAATGTCAGGATCTTATAATACCTGCCATATGGTGCCCAGTATGACATGCCACAGCTGTGAATGTAGGCCAGCCAATTGCTTATTACCGCACTGTGTTGGTTCTCTCCATAAGGAAATGTGAACAAGGGCAACCTGTCTGAGGGGTGATTGTCTGCCTGTCACACTGTCGTGCATCTCAATCAGTCATCTCCCTAATAATGTCCTCGTTATTGATCGCGGTTGGGAAATGATTTGCCTGCTCCTGATGTGTTTGTTTGTCGTCCCCCCGCCTTGACAAGAGGCATGTAAGAACAATTATTGGTCTTGATTTGTTATTTTTGCTCCGGGTGTTGCTTCTTTTGTCAGCAGGGATGTCCAGCCAGGCCATTTAGTCCCCAGGCGCCCTGTATTAAGAGAGTCGTTTAAATGATTTTGTGAGTCTATCTGTGGTCTTTTTGTTCATTTTCAAATCAGTATTCTTACAGCTCTTTGCTAATAATAACCTGAAGTTGTTCCTCAGTTTTCAGAAAAATGGTAGCACTTCAAACAGATTGAGTTACAGTAACATTTACTAACAGCTTGTCAAGTGGCTCTGACTTATATAACTGTTCCTGTCAATCACCCACCACCCAAAGGTTTGACAGCACACATAACAGTAACCAGTATTCTTTCACCAAACTATGAATAAATTAATAATTAACGCTAAAAAAAAAAAACCTTTTTAGCATTCTTGACAGTGAAAATAGTAATTTTACAAATAATTTTATCTCTGTTCACTTACTGGCTTTTTCCAGAGCTGAGAGAAGACGTTCCAGAAGAAGCCAATGAGTGTTCCCTGATTTAAAGGTCCAGTGTGTAGGATTTAGGGGGTAAACTGGAAGAAATGGTGTATAATATTCGGAACTATGTTCTCATTAGTATATAATCACCTGAAACTAAGAATCACTGTGTTTTTGTTACCTTAGAATGAGCAGTTATATCAGGTCCCCAGGAAGTGCATCAGGCTTTGAAGCAAATTTGTGTGGTGGCCAAACAGTGTTACTGCAATTTCTGATTTCCAGGGTCCGTCACGTGATGCCGTTGGGCCCAAAAAGACTTTTTCCGATTATAGACTTTGGGAAAGAGATGTGTGTAAATCAGTGGATACATTTTTTTGAGTGGCACAACCCTTGCCAATCATCTTCTTCTCTTCAGGGTTTGATCCTTTCAGTCTGATAACATTTGGGAAGTCTAGAAGAGCCAAATGAATAAATAATTTTATTTCCATTCAAGTTAGTGAAGCGCAAAACTGGAAGTAGCCGGCTCAGCCTCTAGTGTGTTTAATCTATGGGCCCAATGATGCAGAAGAAGCGCCGATCATCTGAGTAATTTCCTACCATGGAAGTTGAACTTTTTTGGCTTCATGCACCATTGAGCAACTTTCAGAGGAATGAACGGGGTCCCGCCTTCAATGCTGTATCCAGGTCTCTTAGGGTGTTTTCACATCTGTAGTTTGGTTCCTTGGTCCACACCAGAGGGAAAAAATTATACATTGTTGCATTTCAGTTTTGGTTCGGCTCCTGTTCACGCTGATTTTTTGCAAACAAACTAAAGGAGTAAACATGAAGTTGTACTAACTGACAGGTAACTCGTTGATCGGACAGTTTTGGTGTTTGCCATCCTGAGTCATCAGGACCCATGTGAGGAAATCAAATTCTGGTAAATGACAGAAGTTTATGCAGCAGCACTTTAATGCTTCTTAAGCGTGTTCTTTGGTTTTACAAAGAGCTCATACAGAAATATCTGCTTGTAAGCATTTTTAGGAGGCTATTATTAGACTGCAAATCAATGGCATGTTATGAATAATGACTAACATAGACACAAGATGAAAAGAAGGCATTTTGGACAGTAATGATTCAGAGCTTAATACTGTGGTAACACTGTCACACACTTTTTAATGATCAGACAAAGTACACGGAGTCACACAGTGATAGCAGTTTTAGCAGATTGTTAATCAGGGAAAATACCCTCACTGATGTGCAAATGTGTGACCATGGTTACATGTATACATTAGCATAAGCGGGTTATGGGATATACACAGCCTTTATCAGGATCAATTATGAGATCGCAGACAAATTTCACAATTAGCAGATAGATTTATTATTGGTTTAACTGTTGAAATGCTGCTAAAATCACATATCTGCTATCATAAAGTCCTGTGGTTGATTCGTTTTCTTTCATACTGCAAATGAACAGTTCCAGAGTCCATTTGGAAGCAGACCGAGACCCACCTTTTTGAGCGATCTCGGTAGGTTGTTGGTCCGCACCAGGGTTCAACTGACAGCTTTCACACCAGCCTGAATGAACCATACAAACCAAACAGGTTAGGTGAGATAGCACCCTTAATACACACGGAGTCCACAGAGTCCATCATGTAGCTTCTACAGTGGCCCACAATGGACAAACCAATCACTGGCACTAGGTAGGGAAATTTGCATTATCACGTCAGCCACTGAAGTTCTCCTATATGCTTGCAACGTGAACTCTAGATGCTACTAAATACTACACACAAAGTCACTTTGGAAGCAATGCCGGTAAAGAGTATATATACATTTACACAAGACATGTAACAATACACCGCTATGAGTCATCAATGCAAACTGAAAACATCAACACATATTGTCATCTTTAAAATACGCCCTTATTTTTTAAATTCCCAATGCACATCTGTGTTACCATTTCTGTCTAAGTACACCTCTTTCCTAAACATTCAAGCAGGGTGGAGCTAGGCAAAAAATGTCAGGCAGCCACGAAAAAGATGATGAAAATTAGTTTTGTTAGTGGTTAGCATTGTCGCCTCACAGCAAGAGGGTTCCTGGTCCAAACCCAGGGTGGCTGAGCCCCTCTGTGTGGAGTTAACATGTTCTCCCCGTGTCAGCGTGGGTTTTCTCCAGGTACTCCGGCTTCCTCCCACAGTCCAAAGACATGCAGGTTAGGTTAATTGGTGACTCTAAATTGGCCAGCCCTGTGATAGTCTGGCGACCTGTCCAGGGTGTACCCCGCCTCTCGCCCAGTGTCAGCTGGGATAGGCTCCAGCCCCCCTGCGACCCTCAAGAGGATAAGCGAATACGGGAAAATGAATGAATGAATGAGTTTTGTTACAATACTGGAATTTCTAACATTGGTACAATACCTTGAACAATATTGATATTCCATACAATTTCAAATACCATGTGGAAAAATTACAATGACAATTTAAGTTTTGTTAGGGCTTTAAAATGACAACAATGGCTTTTCTTTTCTTCTTTAGTAGCAGAGAGCAGCAGAATAACTGTAATGAACATTAACAGTATGTGAGATCAAGACGGTGCAGCTGGTACTGCTGTACTGATACTGCAGAAGTACTGAAACTGTTCCAAATATTCAGAATCGATATGATCAATAAATGTATATTTTTTGAAACCCGAATAAGGATATTTACTGGTATGGTCTCATATCAATCACAGGCCCCTGAATTAAATTAAATCCAAATCTTATCATGACAGACTCTGTGATATCAGCAAATATTGCATCGCTGTCCACGGATAAATGGATATGGATATAAAATGGTGTTGTGATAGAACTTGTGTTTTACACCCCAGATATCCGCTGCTCCCCTTGTAGTTTTAACATTAATGTCAAAACAATATTACCAATGAATTAGTAGCAAATAGGCGAGTGAATGTGGAGCTTGAGATGTTGTTGACATTTTCTATAATAATGGCGGCTTGAGAAGTGAAGTGATGACAGTAACCAACACAACCACTCATTCAACCAGGTTTGTTTTCACTTGACCCACTTGAACCATTTGTTTGGTGTACAGGGGCATTTCCACTCGAGCTGACGGTGGAAGTATGTGCTGCTGCTCTGTGTGTGTGTGTGTGTGTGTGTGTGTGTGTGTGTGTGTGTGTCCCGCCAGCAGGTCTGGCAATAGGCTCTGACACACCGCCTGCTGTGAAGAGGTTTGGGGGATAAAGAGGTCCTTACAGCAACGTACGTCCAGGGGGATTCTTGCTTGCAATTATCTGCAATGTTGTGACAGTTCCATGCTGTGAGAAAAAATAAATAAATAAAAATTACTGCTCCAATTCAGATGCCTGTTTGGAGTGCATTATCTGTTCATATCCAAATAACCTATCAGTTCTGGGTTACATCCCTACAGGCTAACACAGAAGGGTAATCCACTCTGCAGCCTCTGGTATCGTGAGTCTAATGGAGGCTTGCTCGCTGGAATCAAAGTGCCAAACACTGTGTGCTGAGTGAACTGTCTCCACTATGCACTATAAATTTAATACATGGCTAATCGACATGGCAAGCTGCTAAAAAGGGCCGAGGCATCGCTGGTTGTGGAGCAGGAAGTCAAGATTGCAGAGGCAGTGATAAAAGCGAGAGTAAGTGCTCTCCAACCTTCCCGCTCGGGGACTGCAGGTACAGAACAGCTGCACCATAAGTACAGGGAAAAGATAAAGACTCGTGTATAAAATTAGATTTCCTGCAGTTGATAAAAGTGCTCGCCTTTAAAAATGACACAAAAAATATTACATTTGACTGCATGAAATGACACACAAACTTTTTAAAGGCACTCTTTATTAGCCGGGCACTTTAAAGGCTCTCTTCATCAGCCAGTAAATGTGTTTGACAACAAATTTCCAACACATCGTCCACTTACTTGGTCTTTTAGCCACATCTCATGGCCTTCCTCTGGGGATGGAGTTACTTGGTTGTCATGGAAATGGTTACTATCACCATGTTAGTCGTGCTGAGAATGCTATAATGGCGGTTGGTGGTTGAAAGCTTTGGAAAAAGCAAGTGAACCTTTTGTTGAGAACCATCAAGCTCTGGTGTCACTACACTGCACATACTGTCGGTACAAGTGTTTGTCATGGATCTTTGTTGATTGGTTGGTAAAATCTAAACTATACAGAACCTTTAAAGCTGCTGTGTATTCAATATTTTTATATTAACAATGGATCAAATTAGGACCTGTATGTGAAAGGTGGCGCTTGTAGTGACAAACCCACAAAGTATAATCATCCAACTTTGCGGTTCCTCCCTAGGTCTGTGGTGCATTCCAGTGTCTTTCAGCTCATTGTTTTGGTTTTACAACTCTCAGCTTTGCTATTGTGATTAATTCTCACCACTCTCATCAGCTGTTTTTCTGCAAAAACAAAAGCTTTGATAAACTTCTTGTACACTATTTGCCCAACTCCATATAGTGGACAAACAAAGTTAGCAACTAGCCAACAAGTCGTCCAACCCATAAGACCTCAAAAGGAGCATTTGCTAAATTAGCACACCTACTGCTGGACGACAAAGTAGTATTAGACCGCAGTTTGAAACATGTGGTTAATGTTTTGAAACAAAAACATGTATGTTTTGTAACATTACCTAATGCTACTTATCTATCACATGGCATACTAAGACATACTACTTTACACTGTCAACATAACTTAACATTGACTTTTGGTTCCACACAGAACACAAACACTGTTCTCCTGATGGATGACCCATCCACCTCCCTTCCCTCCCACCCTAAGCAGACTTTGTTGCTGTTTCTACTACTTCACCTGACTTCCTCCTTTTCTCCCATCATAATTACCACAGCCACTAGAGGTCGCTGCCAAACAATCGGTGTAAATATAGGGTTGTAATTGCTGGTTATACGGAAGACCTATGTGGTGACCCCCGTCTCATTCCGAAGTTGTAGAAATCCGGTGCTTGGGCATTGACTTGTAGCGTCAGAAACCTAACGACAAAAGGCGTCCTTTACCGTTGGCATGATACACGGCCAGTTGCCGTTATAGTTTAGCGGGGCCTAGTGGCGTCAAGGGAAATGGGCGGGTAAAGGACGAAAGTTAAAGTGGCGAAAGTCCAACTGGGGTGGGCGAAAAGGGTGGTGGATGGGTCCAACAAACACAGACTTTCACCCTTGTTCTTGTCCCGTAAGATTCTAAAGCCAAACCCTGTTCTTTTGTCCTAACCCTAACCATGTGTTTTTTCGTGGTGTTTTACTGACGTAGTGCATTTATTTTGAAAAAGACTATGTAAACAGTAGATTTCCTGTGAAAAGGGAAGTGTATTTTGAAAGAGGACAATTTATGTAACAAGCAGAACTTGACACGGTGTCCCAGAACGTCAACAACCAACACACACAGGGTACCTTGCACAGTCGTATGTCGACGTAAAAGTCCATGAGCAAACATCAGTATGTGACTGAGGTTGGGGTGAGAGTGTGTTGATGTGGTCGTGTTTTGGGGGAGGACGATCTTTATCTAGCTGGTTAACGTAGTGAAGCAATTAGCACCTAAAGAGCCAGATATTTCAGAAGGTGGTAGAAACCAGTGACTGTATTTAAAGATAGACAACACATCTCCACTTCCTCCTACTGTAGAAAAATGATCCCAAAATATCCTGGATACAGCCGCTGCCATCTTGTGCTGGTGAGGTCATTTGGAGTGAGAGTCTGCGCAGTAGCGATCTCTGCAGTATCCCGTCATTACATCCATTCAACCAGTGCTATTAGCTGCTAGCACACCGATTGACACACACAGCTGTCAATCATGATGTCAGACCCCCTTTTTATTACCATCAAATAACTGATTATAACCAAACAAAATTTTATTTGACATGTGCTTTGATTTTTAGTGTGGCCCATGTCCCATCTGCTAACATGGAGGGGGAAGGGTTTATGACCTATGTTGCATCAAGATGTTTGGGCTTCACTTTTGGAGCGCTAACCTGTTGTCCATCTTTATTATACAGTCGATGGTGGAGACCAAAAACAGAGCTAAAAGGAGAGTGAATATTGGGCTTACATTGAAACATGAAACATGACTCCAAATGAATGATGTTGCTCCATATTTGCTGGATGTGTAATTAAGCAACTGGATGTTGCCATGTTCACAGTAACAACTTAAGGTGGGGGTTCCACATCCCCCTAAATTAGCCAACAAATATTAAATACTGGTTTAACAAATAAAAGACATCACTACAACCCATTTGCCCCCATTATTTGTTTGTTTTTTGATGGCTATATCTCATTATCATCATTCATTTCTGAACAGCTGATATGCATCTTGCAGCAACACCAAAGGTACAACAATAAATACGTCTGTGTCCTGAACACGCTGTAGACTCAGAAGTGGCAATTGGACCCACATTCTCGTGGCAATCTATCTTGTGTCATTGTTGGCCTGTATTGTTCTCTGTAGAATGGCGCATTTGTTTTTGTGATTTGTCATCGCTGTCACTCAACTGTCAGATATTATTTCACCACTGACAGACACTGAATAGCCAGTTAAATCATCGCAGCTCTCTCGATGTATTGTACTCCGCGTCCTTATATCCAGAATGGTTTAGAATAGGCTTATATGTGGATACATTTTGTCTATAATATCAAATACACTTCTTTTTTGACGCAACCATTCCCATGTGTTTCTCAGATAAACAACATCTCTGACTGCGCTGTATACTTTTCTTTCTAAAAACCCACTTTAAAAGACATCCTGCCACACCTGTCTAGCTTGACGGCTGAGTGAAATTTTAAAGCCGCGGCTTTTACAAGCCATTTGATGATGAATCATTCCTTTCTTTCTTTTTATTTCCATTTTTTTCTCCTTTCCCTTCTGCACTCGGTTGCGGTTTAAAGAAGTCTGTTCTCTTCACAGGAGCTCTGTAAGGATTTGCAGTGAAAGATTGACACCGTGAATGATGAGCGCTACGATATTGAGGTGAAGGTGGCCAAGAATGAGAAAGAGGTACTTGTCTTTGTAATGGAAATGAACAGAAGTCTAACTCTGTGTCAGAATTTTTTTTTTTATGGAAGCTAACCGTACTTGTACTTTACCTGAGATAACCTCCAGCCCTTTGAAGATCAAATGCTACACTCTCATCTTAATCCTCCTTCCAAGATTATATCTATTTACGTCTCTAACCACACCAAAGTGAAATTATGATCTTGTATGCACTGCCTGAACTCAGGGGGAATTGCAGAGATTGGTATGAAAAGCCATGCGTCATGTCAGATTGTATTCTGCAGACTTTGTGATCTGCTCTAATCCACAAAGGATACAGAATAGAAGACATTCTGTATTCATGCTGTATTTGCCTGCAACACATCCAAACCAGACTTTTTGAAGATTGCAGAGAGAAATAGCAGATATAGAAAAATAAGCCAGGCTCACTATTTTATATTTTATTTATTTATTGGTTTTGGTTACTGACCCTCAGATCCAGTTTGTGATTTTAGAAGATGTTGGAATAGAGGGTTCATAACCTGAAGCAAGTGAAGCAGTCTGGAGACCAAATCGAAACACCATGAAGACAGACGGAGGAAGTAAGGCTACAGGCACTGACTCACTTCACTTTTTTAATATATTTATTTATTTATTTTCTCATAGAAGCATATTTTTTGTACCTGAGGCGAGGGTGTATTGCTTGGCATTTTAAAGGTGCAGATAAATACATTATCTTTAAAGGTCCAGCGTGTAGGATGTAGGGGGATATATTGGCAGAGATGGAATATAATATACTAAGTACATTTTCTTTAGTTTATTATCACCTGAAATTAACAATCGTGTTCGCATTACCCTAGAATGAGCCTGTTTATATCTACATTAGGAGCAGGTCCTCATCTACGGAGTCCGCCATGTTGCACCACTACTGGCTCTAGATAGGCCCACAGATTTTTTTTAACATGACCCTGATTTATTTTGTGTTTTTACCAATTTAAACCACCTGGTGCGTTCGCTCTGGAGAGGAAGAAACATCTGCGGATAATTTGGCTCCTGGTATAAAACTCCTGAATGTCTGGCTCTTACATTATCAGAGAAAAAATGTGAGCACACCTTAGCAGGTGCTAGGCTAGCAGCCTGTCTGCAACATGTTGAACACCATTGGAGAAACTTTGATTTGTAATCGAAACTGCTTTATTCTGTGTTTTTACTGGCTTAAATCACCTGGTCCGTTTGTTTCGGAGAGGAGGAGACCTCTGTGGATAATTCAGCTTCCAGTATAAAACTCCTGAACGTCTGGCTTTTAAGTTATCAGAGGAAAATGTTAGCACACCTTAGCAGGTGCTGGGCTAGCGGCCTGTCTGCATCACTTGGGACAGTGTCAGGAAAACACCAGTTTGCAGCATGTAACTGCTTTATTCAGTGTTTTTACCTGTTTAAATCCCCTGGTCTGTTGGTTTTGGAGAGGAAGAGACCTCTGTATATAATTCAGCTTTCAGTAAAAACCTCCTGGATGTCTGATCAGAAAAAGGTGAGCACACACTAGCAGGTGCTAGGTTAGCGGCCTGTCTGCCACATGCCAAACGGCATTGGAGAAACACTGATTTGTAATGTGAAACTGATTTATTCAGTGTTTTTACTGGTTTCAATCACCCGGTCCATTTGTTTTAGAGAGGTAGAGACCTCTGCGGATCATTCAGCTCCTGGTAAAACCCTCTTGAACAGTGAACACTGAAGGAATTCTAAGCAGACGTTCACACTTGGCACATGGGAGAAGTTTCAGCTGGTTGCAATCTGCAGTCCTCACCGCTACTGCCACTAAATCCTATGAATCCTACATACTCCTCCTTTACGTGCTTCTCCCTATAACCAATAAGAAAAAAATCAAAATGGCTGTTATGTCTTTCGTCACATTCAGGAACGTGTTTCATTTTCTATTTGAGGGGAATCATAGTGTGTAGAATGGATGTCTTTGTGAACACACTGTCTCATTTTGAACAGGAAGGTCGCCAAGACATTTGAAAGCAGGGAGCAAATATATTACCTTATAAAAATGTTCAGCAACAATAGTTAGCAGAGGTCAAAACTCCAGCAACACTCATAATAGGGGTGTTGATGATAACTGTGATATATAAAAAATATATGTTGATATCCGATATCATGATAATAATACACACATGATTATATTGTGTAAATCAGTGGTTTTCAAAATATCAAGGCGCACCTGTATTTATGTCTGTGCACAGTAGCTTCTCTAACATCTGTTATCACTCTTACCACGACAGAGGACAATAATAAGAAGAAAAATAAGACAAGTAGCTTTCGTAGCTTTTTTTCTTTTCTTTCGGTGGTAGGTCGTCTTCGACCCACTCACACCATTCTCCTTTTAATTGTTATAATTCCTCACACTGGCTGCCAGTCAGGGCTTTTGATGTGTCACACACTTAAAATTCCCCCACACGAACGGTGACAAATAGGTTTCCTGTGAAGGTTTTTAAATTAAATTAAATTAAATTACATATTTTAGCTAGAGTTTGCCTCTTTATTAGGACATTGGTGTACACACCATACTGATACAGTCAGTTAAAAACAGTAACTTTCTGTATGGGCCCAGTTGAGTATTGCAATAATAATGTGTGGTTATCTCAAAATCCCATGGCACACCTGATTGGCATCGAGAGCCACTGGTGTAAATAATCTTGCAATTCTATCTGTTCTCACCTTGTCTCCCTCCCTCAACGCCATCTGGTTGCCTTTCTCACTATTAAGTGTAACTGCTCTTTTTGTGCCATTTGTACAGTTATGGTAACAGACTCTCTCTACACCTCAATACACTTGTATTTTGAGTGTAATTAATTTGCCAACAAAAAAGACAACCAAACACACCATTAAAAAAAAGTTAAAAATGAATTTGACTGATCACTTTTTTTGTTTTGTTTTGTTAAACATGCAGTAAAAAGTTAGTCAGTGTACTTCATACTATGACAGTTTGCTACAGTTGGGTTTGGGTTGCTCACTATATCGCAATACATTGCAAGACTATTAAATGGTAACCCCTTGTATCTAGATACATATCATACTGCCACACTCTTGTTAATACACAGCCCTATAGTTCTCTGGAGATTAATTATCTCCAACATTGGAAATTACATTTCAAAATTTTGTGCATTAGAGGAACCCCGCCTGATCCCGAGTCTCAGTGTAGGTGAATGATGATGTGAAATAAGGTATTACAGTAAATGATTTATACTGTAGGTGGGTCAAGGTTGGCTCAAGTTTATACAATCAGTACTTTCCCTCTCTCCTCAGTAACATAAAATAGCTTCCCTCAAATACTGATTCAGAACATTTTACCATTATCTAAAGGTTATATTGAACTCCATCATGAGTCTATAAGCAGTATTAAGATAGAGATAGGCTGGCCCAGCTGTGAATAGATTTTAAAATGAGAAAACTCATTTAATTTATGGAGGTCGACCCAATTTGCTGATGCTTTTACTTTTTGTTGTGTGTATACATGTGTGCACAAAGTTTAATACACGGGCACCTATGTGTGCATGGATGAGTTTAGGAGCAACAGTTCCAATAATTTGGTGTTTGTGGGGAACTTGAACAGGCAACACAGTCGCCTGAAGAAAATGTTGGCATTGTACATTTACACCTTTCATATGGATCATATTAATGCTTCTAAAGTGATGCAGTACATGAGCTGACATTGTCATCTGGAGGTGGAGGGGATGTTGGATGGTGTGACACTCAGGTGAGACACCTGCCAAGCTGCAGGCCACTGTTCGAGAGCAACATACGACGAAACTAGTTGAGATTTAGCAAGTCATTGCCGTATGTCCTGCAACTTTTTAGCCCCTAAACGTGGGTGTTTTTTTTTGTAACCCAAGACAGTTTTTTTTATGCAGGTTTTTGGCTCCAAGTGTTGGTGTTTTTTAGCGACCTGTTGCCCTTTGTCAGGTGCGAATAGTGCCATGAAAAGCAGTTGTTTTTCCTGAGGGCATTGTGCCCCCAAAGTTGGGTATTTTCAGCCAAAACATGATCTTTTCCTGACCATAGCCGAGTAGTTTTTGTGCCTAAACATCACCACATTAATCACAGCCTTGATAAAATGTAAAGTTTTAGCATATCTGCAAAATAATACGGTGCAAATGTAATGAATCTGTGGGTTACAGAAACATACAATGCATTTCTACATTTGCTCTGATGGTTGGTTGAAAGAGGAAGCATGGTGTGTTGCAGTGGAGTCTGTTAGTAAGCTGTTGGCTACAACTTGAAATCTGTTTTTTTAACCCTGTATTTCTGTATTCGTCTACACTTGGCAAATCCAAACTATTATAAGTGCTGAACTTGCTTTTGGCAGTGTAGTCTCGCTGCTCGTAGTGAACCCAGAGATGTGCAGACAACTATCACTGGAATACTTTGATACTGAGGAAAACTTAAAAAACTGATGACTCTCAGGCAAGTCCTGGAGTTATAGGGAGCATATTTTTCTCTGATTTCTGAGCAGATTTGTGGCTGGTTATTCACGATGGACATAGGAGGTGTGAAACGCAATCACAAAATCTCAGTCTAAATACGTGTGTGTCATGTCTGTGTTCAGATCTGACTTGGTTATATGACTCCAGCGAGTACAATATATGATGCAAAACCAAATATTTTATTACAACTAATCTGAAGGGTTTTTTTTTCCTATTATTATTCCTATTTCCAACTATTATTCTGTCATAGCTCTGTGGTATAAGACTTGTAAAAGCCTACATCTGTTCATATAAGTGAAAACATTTAATGTTATGCATACAACATTTAGAGCAGTAATAGAGCAGTGAACCACTGTTAGCTATATTTAGATATAGTTCGCTCTGTGTGTGCTGCAGTTCGATCTTCTCTGTGGTTTGTTGTACTTAGCCAATCTGACTGAACGTGCATGTCAATACAGGTGTGTACCCCAATGGCTAGCTCACTGCAGCCAGCTTTGCACTGTGCTCATATGGTGATTACCTCTTATATCATCAGATTGCATCATAACTGAAGCATAGTGCCTACCCTTCGGTTCCCCCTGGTTAACACCGTTAGCTCTGTCAGCACTGTTGCCATTGTTAAGCACTGTTTAAGTAATTAGCACCGTTAGCTGCTAGCTGTAAGCTCAGCCACCTCCATGTTGAGAACCACAGATATCCACACAACTCATACACTCTGAATTTCTCATAGAGAATATGACATGTTCTAAAATACTACATTATTACCCCTTAAAAAAGTGTAACCATGGTTTTTATTTTGCCTAATACTGATAACATCATGGGGCAATAGGACCAATTATTTTTTGAAAAATAATAAAAAGTGAAAATAGAAAAATATTTGTCATCTTTTTATGACAAATGAGGAAACTGCAGATCAGTTTTAAATATTGGAGAACAACAGTAACCGCTACATTAGCTGCAGGCACTTAACTTTGGTTTGTGACTAGTATGCCTCCAACCAGAGGTGAGTCAAGTCATTGTTTTGTAAATCACAAATAAATCTTTGCACTCACATCCCAAATCAAGACTGACAAGTCTCAAGTCCTAAACCTTGAGTTTCAAGTCCTAAACAAGTTATAATGCGCTTGTTACTAAATGCAATGTCATTTCAACATCAGAGTAATAATATAATTAATTTACAAAATTCTAGTTAATTTAATTAGTTCATTTAATTTATCAAAAGGACAGTGTGCAATGACATTGATCATTTACAAGAGATGAAAGCATGGTTGCACCAGATTTAGTGAGATGCTAATTTCCATCTGTAGTCTTGCACCTAACAGGCTGATGTAATACATACAATTACAATAGAGAACACAAGGAAAGCAACAACAAAGGACAGTGGGCACACACTGAACAACACAGAATACAGTTTAGTATACTGGATTACTAGTCAGTATGAAATAAAGTGACCATTGCAGATTTCTTGCACCATAAAAACAGTAACTACAAATTACACAGTAATAAATACAACATGAAGTACACAATAAAGAGATTTAAAATTTGACCAAGTTACCAGTGTTGATTCCTTACACTACAAAAACAGTAGGTGTGCCTTGCACAATACAAATTACAACATGAAATACTCAATAACTAGATTTGAAATTGACTAGTTACAAGTGCAGGTGCTTTACATCATAAAAACTGTATGTACGCACTGCACAATACAAAGTGCAATACAAGATACACAATTGACTGTACTATAAGATATCAAGGTTAGCAGCGCATGTACTCACAATGGTAACATCTCACATCTATGTACGCACTAGGGTAACCAGTGGTTACACTAGTTACTCTAAATCAGGAGTACTTCTTAAAATGTATATTCATTAGTTAAAACAAATTTGTTAAAACCAGTATGACTGAACTTAATCGGAAAAAAGTCATGCTGACATGTAGCGCTATTAACCCTTTGAAACCTAAGCAAATTGGCTTGATTTCTTTTAAAAACATGGGAAGAAAGCAATGAGCAATGAAAGAAGAAATGACCCAAACAATTAGCAAGGAATTAGTAAAAAGAGAAATTAAAAACAAGAAAATTAGTGAAAAGAGAAAATTAAAAACACGAAAATTGGTATAAAAAAAAAAGAGAGAGAGAAAATTAATGACAAGAAAATTAAAGACAAGCAAATTAGTATATAGAGAAAATTAAAAACAACAAAATTAGTAAAAAGAGATAATTAATTACAATTAAATTAGTTCAAACAAAAAAGAAAAAAGTTCAAAACAAACAAGGAAATGATCTGGAAAGAGTGCTTTAAACTTTTAATTATTCCGTAACATCACTTTAAAATGTAATAATAATTATCATAGTTTTCCCTAGCCTTTTTCTTTTTTTCTGTAGTTTTTTTTTTTTTTTTTAATCAAATTATATTCTAATTCTGTTTTTTTTTTTTTTTGCAATTTGTGGGACATTTCTCACCAGGTTGCTCACTGCCTTTTCCCCATGTTTATGAAAGGAAAAGCATGGTCAAGGTTCAAAGCTTTAAATACTTGCAATATAAGCAGTGCAAAAAAAAAAAAAGATGTCGCTCGAGGTTTCAAAGGGTTAGCATGTGCCACAACAGAATGAATTTTGTATGTTTCTGTCCTGTCTTGTATTTATCTCGGCTCATACTGGAAAAATGTCTTTAACTTTAGCTTCTCAAATTTGTAAATCATTTTCTGTGAGACTGTTCTTCCTTTAAGGATAGTTTTTTTATGTCTAAAGGAAATATTTTATAAAAAGTTAACATTGGTAGATTTAGGAGATGAAAGGGAAATTCATTGATTTGTAGCACACTTTGTAAATAACATACTTTCGTTATCAAGTATTTTCAAGCCCAACTGAAGTCACAAGTCATCGGTGTTAGAGTCCAAGTCGAGTTGCAAGTCTTTTGATTTTATCAAGTCGACTCTAAAATCATCAAATTTGGGATTTGAGTCCACACCTCTGCTTCCATCACAACATTATGGTAAACCACTTCACCTTGCTTTGCTGTGCAGTGGAAAAACACTCGCACCATGCCAGTGCGACTTGACTGCTTGCGGTCATGCCTGGCATGGCTCTGACTATCTGAGAAGCTTCTTCTACTGTTTATGGCATTTTTCCTATGAGATGAGTTTTTCTTAGCAATGTGATCACAGCATCCACCTTTTATGGAACTGCCCTCAAATAGTCACAGTTGGCCATAAAACAAGAACTAGAACATTCCACATGTGCCATGCCTATATGTTTTCAGGGCTCATTCACCTCCACATGACCTCCCCATGCTCTGGACACACACAACTCTCACACTGAGAGAGAATCCTACAGCTAAAGAGTAGAAACCTGCACACAGTATATAGGTTGTAGCAGCTCACAGCACACTGCAGCTACAGTAAGTATGATACACATGAGAGCTCCAGGACTCTCTGCTGCTGCTGCTGCTGTGGAACATTTATTTGAAATATATATAGATAGATCTTCAAAACCTAAAATCATTTTCAAAGATCCTCACTGTGACACACTGGCATATGAATCTGCAGATTATTATCACACAGAGCTGTCGCATACATGGGAATCTATCTACTTTACGTTCTGAACTGTTGGTGGCAGTATAGGTCAGAATGCTGACACCATAACAAATAAGGCGTCTGACTCATGCTCACAATGTTCACTTTATCATAATCTCCACCAGGGGCTGTCCAAGCATCACCCTCCATTCATCCGTTCATCCTTGACCGATGCATGGAGAAGAGTTGGAGGAATGACAGTGCTTTGGCAAAGAGATCACACTTGAGCCCACTGGGTAATTAAAGTGAACCGGCCCACAGACACAGCACAACATCTATGTGTAATACTTAAGCCAGTATTAGAGGGATCAGTATACTCTTATTTAGAGGAACTTTCACTGACTAAGCAGGAAGAGTTTCAGTGGAAAAATACATGTTGTGATCACAGGTGGCAGAACTACATGTCCACATGTGCAGCACACATCAAATATACTTATGACAAGAATACAGTTTCCTGATCTCCCCATACTCTTCCTCATGTCATTCCGCCTTTCTTTTTTTTTTACACTGAACAGATGGCCTTGTTGTGATTGGACGCAGATGGGGTTTCCGTGGCAATATCAAACATCCCACACAATGTTATATTTGCCCCAGCTTTGACTCCTGAGCAGAAATTATTTCAAAGCTTCACTGCCTGCTGCTGTCTTATGTGTGTGTCAGCGCAGCTTAGACTGAAACAAGCAAGAAATAAGCCATAAGAACGCCTGCATTGCCGTTAAATGCTGATAGGTACTGTACAGTCTAATGGCTCAACATGAAATGTCTTTGATAGGCTTTGAATTACCTCTCATGTATCAACCAGAGTCTTGGCGGTGAGATCCATCCCGATCGAGATATTAATCTTTTTATGTTTGTTGATGTGGCGGTGCTGGGATTCAGAGGAGCCTCGCGGAGGTGTCATGGGAGCGATTCAGTTAAACATCTGTAATGGGAGGTGCCCACTTAATAACCTCAGTGACATCCTCTTTCTCTTAGTCACCCCTCTTTCTGTACTGCGTATCAAAGCCAGGTTTCTACATACGAGCTTTGTGCTTCTTCACATGGGATGCTTACTTTACATCCTGTGTGTAATAAATAAGAAAACTACATTTCCCAGGAGAATGCTAGCTGTAATCACTGATCAAATACATTCAGACCTGAATATTTCCTCATATAATGCGAGGGACAACTTTAAATAATATGGCAGGGGAAAAAGCCACTGACAATATGGCAAAGTCTCATTTATCTAATGGTGCTTTCAGACCTAGAGTTGTCTTGCTTTGGTCCCAATCAAGGACTAATTGCATAATTGCCTAGAGTTGGTTCGTGTTCTCATGGCAGCATTTAGTGTGACCAGACACACTGCACTTAGGTGTTAAACGAACTTGAGTTTGATTGAGCCAAACCAAACAGGGCAGGTATGAAGGCACCCTAAGTTAGGTGGATGTTAGCTGTGGATTTTTGATTGGAGTGTCTACATGCACCTGGGTGAAAATCGTCACACTGCAGCTATTTGGCTATTATACCAATCCTTACGACGCGCAAATAGGGATCCCACTGCGTCACATTATTGGGAGGTACTTGTCACATCGATGCGTCAAGCTTGGAGGCAGAGAGGGTTAGGGCCAAGAGGTCATGGTTAGAGCTAAGACTAGCCAATCTCTGATCTTTTCTGAGATTAAAGGTCCAGTGTGTACGATTTTGGAGGATTTAGTGACATCTAGTGGTGAGGATGGCTGATTGCAAGCAGCTGAAACTTCTCCTGGTTAGAATTCCTTCAGTGTTCATTGTTCAGGAGGTTTTTACCGTTAGCCGAATTATCCATAGAGGTCTCTTCCTCTCCAAACCAAACTGACCAGGTGATTGAAACCGGTAAAAACACTGAATAAAGCAGTTTCATGTTACAAATCAGTGTTTCTCATACGCTGTTTGGAATGTTGCAGCTGCCACCCTCGCCCAGCACCTGCTAAAGTGTAAAGAAGAAAGAGAAGAAGATATATTTTAGCATCCCAGAGGGGAAATTAATTTTTTTTTACTCTGTTGTCATATACACAACAACCTGAAATACACACACATGCAAAAACAGGACCTATACATGTATTACATGGAGAGACGTCACAGTGAGGGGGCTGCCCCTGGACAGGCGCCCCGAGCAGTTGCGGGTTCTAAGCCTTGCTCAAGGGCATTTCCGCAGTGCCTAGGAAGCAAACTGTAGACAAGGACCTGCTTTGTATGTAAATATAAGCAGCTCATTCTATGGTTACAAAAACATGACTCTTATTTTCAAGTACTTACACACTAAAGAAAACTTGCTTTTTATATTATATTCCATATCTGCAAATGTATTCCCCTATATCCTACACACTGGACCTTTAAAGTGGTAAATTTATGTGAAAAAAAAACAAATTTACTGCTGTAAAGTCGGATGAAGTAGTGTAAAGGCCGATACAGTCTACAGAGGGAATAGGACACGGTGGCAAGCGTAGAACTTTCACAAAGGAGATTGGGGTTTAAGTCCAGTGTGAGTCCATATTGGTGCATTGTTTTCAGACTTTTTAATGCACACTGCATACATTCACTCCAGCAGAATAGCTAAAAAGACTTGTTCCTCCTTAATATATTATTCTGATCTTGCTGTGATTCCCAGGAATAAACCCCCTCCACACACCTAAGTGCTAATAGCATCTGCCATTTTTGGTCATGAAGTGTTCGGCAACAGCTCTGGCCTGGTGAGAGAAGTTACCAGAAGGACTAAAAGAGACAACCCAGCTCTGTTAGCTCATCTGTAGGCAAATGTTTTTAGTGTGTTTTCTTTGTGTGCTTGGTGTGTTTGAAAAGCTCTGGCAATGGGCTTTGGTTTTAGATGAATAAGAATGCAGACAGTCAGAGGGTAGAATTCTCTTTTCCATTGGTGTGTCTTTTATACAAAAAGGACGTGAATTTTACCTTCTCTGGGGTAATGACGTAAAAACATAAATTCCTCTTCATAAAGTTTAATGTGTGCAGCGTTATGCTCTGGGAATTCAGTTCACAGCTACTTTGATGTGATGAAAGGCGACATGAAAGAGATTTTACCTTTAAAGCACATTCTTCACATAAATGTATCAAGGCAAACTTTTTCTGACAAACTCTCACATTTTCCTGTCTAGGTTCAACATTTCATAAAAGTCAACAAACGAGGGATTCTGTGTTTGCTTTGGTTAGACTTATAGCTGGTGTCCCTCAGGGACCCGTCTTGGGGCCTCTGAACATGTGAGAGAGTTAGAACTTGAGCCAGGTGTGTCACAGCAAGGCTTTTAATCCCCGCCTGAGCCCTCCTGCATGCTACATGTAATTGATCATTATAAATCATTTTATGTAATGGAAATTAGGCGCAGAAGGGGGTCAGAGGGTTTAGTGCAGGGAAAGGATCCAAAGCCGTGTTCATCGCGCACATTTACAGTGAGGCTCGAGTTTCATATGTAGCAGTTACTCTCTCAGTGATGCATGTACATAATCCACCCTGATCTAATGTTGTCAGTGTTATGTACATTACACATGACATGCATTATTGTCATCAAGACAGTATGTTTGGATCCTTTTCACAGATGTGGCACTAATGTCATTTTCATGGTGCACAGTCTCTATGCATCTTAATGGCCTAATCCACACTTTTCTATGACTGCTGTAAAAATGTTTTATAGTTTTGGTGCAAAGGTCCAAGTGCCAATCTATGATGTTTTTTTTAACAAAATAAAAGAAATTATTTATATAAATAAAAATATTTATATCGGGGGGGGGGGGGGGGGTGGATCTGACTGTGAACCTGAGGGCACTATCTGCAGACACCTTGTCACTTGAAACACCCCCCCTTAATCATGCGTAACTCTTAGCCTTTATAAATGTAAGTTATGCAAAAAATGTCACCCCCCGTACAGTAATCATGCACAGGGAAATTAGCTGTAGAGACCAAACCTGTTTTTTATACCAGACTGTGACAATGTCTACTTCTGCTGTAAAGTTTGGCATTTTAACATGAGGGTCTATGGGGATTGACTCACCTCTGGAGCCAGCCTCAAGTGGTCGTTCAAGGAACTTCAGATTTTGACACCTTTCATTTTTCAGCCCCGGAGGTATCTTCATGAGCTACTTTGGCTCCTAACCTCTCCCACACAATGTTCAAACTTTTCTAAATTCATACCATCTTTTTATATACATGTATGTGCAAGTAAACTCAATTAAACAGATGGACACATCAATCTGACATTCTCATGAAAGTCTTGTTTGTCCGTGGAATGTGGCCGACCGGTAGTCAAACATGAACCGTGCACCAGGGAAATACTCCAGATGTTTGCTAGCGCAGGTGTCTATCCTTTGTTGGCATTTTTGTCTTTGACAGCACACAGTAGAGAGATACAGGAAGGAACAGGAGACAGATGAGAATGATAAAAGTCCTGGACTTTACCCAGGATGCTGCAGGTATTTGGTATGCATATCCACCAGCTGAGACATCCTAGATACCAATCATCTGTCATACACACACACTGAGAGGAAGGCTGCAGTGTGTTATAATCCATTTTAGTTGATATCTGACATCAATGACATTATTTTAAACAGAGAGATCCTGATTTTATTTAAAGCTGCAGTGTCCCTAAATGTCCCGCGTTTTCATTGTTGTTAAGGAAACTTTTGTTTTTTAAAGCTATGCTAATGCTGTTGCAGAAAAACATTTGAGACTTTCATCATTAACTCCAACACTTTTCTACAACTGAACACAACTTTGAAGGCGAAGCCCATCCTCACCTCTAACGTCAGTTTCACGCAAGATGGCAACACAGTCTTTCATCTGATTTAAAACAATATGATGAAATGGGAAAATGTCAAAGGTTTGTTAAAACCTTTATAATTGGCACTGAGGTGTTTCATCTGATGTAACGTTGTGAAGGTATATATATGTCAGGTAGATTTGGCAGCGGGGATCTTTCTGGCCTGGGGCTCCAAAGATCTGTGCACCATTGACAGCAGCTGCAAACGGCTCACAGAAAGCAAAACAGCCAAACGCTGTGATGTTTTTCTTTGCTTTGTGGGCGGACAAACATGAACAATTATCCATATATTCAGCGCTACCTCTAGTGGCACTAATGTGGTCAAACTTATGTGGCGATGTGTCCATTCTGTTGTAGGCTCCTTTTTCTACTGATCAAAACAACTCAGGCAAGACAGCCCCTGAAGAGGCGAGCATAAACTGGAGAGCGTGGCTGAGCTAAACACCTGAGCTCATGATGTAAATATAGCAAGTGAGCATCGGCCCTGAGCACAAGGACATTACGCTAACTCTAAACATGCCCCAGCCAGAGCATCATTTTTGGCAATCAGATTATGTCATGAAGTGATTTTGCATCAGGGTAATGCGGGTTTTGGGGCCAAGATGTTGTGTGCAAACTAGTCTGAAGAAACCTGAAGGATGACAGGTTTATCTTAAAATACATCATTTTTCAAAAGACTGAAGATAAGGATGGGCCTCTAAACCCCCCCTCCTCTCCTTTGTCTTTGTCTCTCCTCTCTCTTCTTTCACATTGTTTCCCATTCTGACACACACACGCTTACACACAATTGTGTTTTCACATGCACGCAATCAACAGACTGCATTTATTCCACTTTATCTTAAAGAAACACATGCAAAAGAGCAGCAGCGCATATGGTGCTCATTTCTGCACCAGTGGCCTAATGCTCTTAAGTTTGTTCTTTGTTGTGAGCATCATTGTTTTAAAGGGAAACACAAAGCAGGGCAGTGTCCCTGTGCTGCTGTTTCAAGTAGAACACTGAGGCTATTGTTTGTCACCTCCTAAATCCCTGCATCCTTGCTAAAATTGCTGACAGACAAAAGGTCACAAATTGCAGGGCTGCATTTGGTGAGGAGAACTAAACATGACCCCACACTTTTATCAATATACTTGGTGCTTGGTGCAAGATCATTATGTAAAATGAGCTATTACTGAGGAAACTTGAGTTCATGTCCTTGTCACGCAGGCCGATTCCAGTATTTTTGTAATATAATTTCACTATAAATATTACCATAAGTGTTACCATTGGATTTGATTCTCAGAGTTAGGGTCCATTTTTCTTTGTCATCCACTTGTTCAATAACATTTATCGCTGTTCTGAAATAATCTCCAGAATCTTTAAACATTTGCATGAAAAATATTCATCCTGTTCCACATTAAGTAAGGTTTTAAGATGTTGTCTTGTTGCAGCTGTACAGTATTTACAATCCAGATGGCTGGAAATGGCATATATATTTATTCACACATTCAGTGGGGATCCCAGACTCTTGGGGGACCCACACAAAGATAGCCATCAAGGCCTGTTTCACTGCGGCGATTGTTACACCTTACTTTGTATGTATGACAGTCCTAACCAGTTACTGTAAAGATAGACGGCATGACAGCTCCCCGAAAGTGAAGCCAAAACATCTCAATTGCCTCCTGGTGACTGGCTGCAGTATAAGTCATAACCACTTTTTATGGAACATGGAAAGGCTCTAAACGTCTATGACGTGAGTATTGTTAAGTCAGATTTGCTTGTCTTAATTAGAAATTTAACATTTGTAGCATTTGGCGTGTCAAGACTAAGAAAAATGTCACGTTAACAAGTACATTTCTGATATCTTGAGACATTTAGAACTTAAAAGCTTCCATGCCATTGGTTGGCGTTAACGTAGCAACTGTGTTGGCTAATGTGGGCTTCTGTTTGTGGGTACATTTTGGCTACTTTAATTAAGTATTTTGGACAGTCCATTTTGTGCAGGGATGATAAATGAACTCATGAACTCCTGGTGACTGACGAGAGCAAATGGCCTCTGGAAGCCCTTTAAGCCACTGTGGCCGTAACAAACCATGGCCTATTTATGTTTTCATCTAGTATAAATTAAATTAAAAAAATCTTAAATTAGAGTACATAGGGCATAGTGTTAAGTCATCTATTCTGAGTGTGTTACTGATTTATCGTAACTCTTTAAAATGAATGCCTAAAGTTATTTGCTTCACTACTACTGCTGAATTCGTCGTCATATTTCACTTGGTAGAACTCCGATTTAGTAATTCAGCAGTGATAAAATGTGGAAACTGTGTCATTAAGGCAGAGAAGCGGAGCACTAAGTGGTTAACGTCATGTTTATTCACTTTACATGGAGCTAAAATTAATACAAAATTATGTAAATTGTTTGCCGAATGTGTTACTGTCTGTTCATGAGTTGTAAGAAATCATAAATCATCTTTTAGGAGTGGACATTTACTGTAAACTAGCTTGGGCTCTGTTAAAGTAAACAATATGCTAACGGAGCAAGGCAAGCTAATCGCTAACACACTGGTTAAAAAGGAAAACAACCAATGCTTTGAGATGACAGAAGTAGGAGTATGTTATATTGAGGTGTAACAGGTGGTGTGTTCCACATGTATTGTTTCCTGATAACTCTAGCATAGAGGATTAGCATATCGTTAGCATACCATTCCATACCATTAAAACCAACAGGAAAACGCCAGTTTCGGTTCAGCACCAGAAGCTGCGTCTATAATTCACTGCAAGTTATCATGGGGGCTAGGAATAAGGTGGATACAAAGCTCGATTTTCCTGAGTAAAACACCACGTTTATGTCTAATTCTGCCATCTAGTGGACACTTACAATGTACACCAAATATTATTTAATAAGTTTCCCCTTCAAAACTGGTGAAATGGTTGCACCCAATATTAAACGTCAGAAATGTACTTGTTAACAGGGCATTTTCTGTTGTCTAAAGGCACATTTGAAGCGTTATGACTTTATATTTTTACCTGTTAAGACTTACAAATTTGACTGATTGATGCATATGTCAAAATAGACATTTAGAGCCCTTTGACGTACCATAACTTTTTGTAGAGCCCAAACAGTGTTATTACATCTATTACATCTTTTCTGCATTGACTCACTTACATGGCGAAAGAAACGTCGGCTAATGTATGAATTTATTTTTTAAATAGGAATTACCGGGCTCTGCCTCCAACGCTGTATCCAGTTCTGTTTACACATCCAGGCCAAGAATGGAAAACTCAAACACTGGCTCTAGTTAGGGCTCAAGCACTTGGCACATGGGAGAAGTTTCAGTTCTGCAACCTCACCACTAGATGCCACTACTTCCTAGACGGTGGACCTTTAAGTTTTGCTGCTGATTATTAAAATAAAGTGTGGGAACAGGGTAGCAACAATAACAACACATCACTGAACCAGTAGTTACTGTTGTTAGGCTGAAGTACCATCACACATGGACAGGATTTTTAGTGTTTGAGACATCATACTTTGGTACATGAAAACATTTAGTCAGCCACAGACAGCATATTTGGGGGATGAATGTGGATTATAAGGGTATTATTGTGTTGTTAGTCTTGTTTTGTCATGCTTTTGAAAGTTTGTAGATGACTGGAGTTTCATTTGTGTTGAAATCTGCGTCTCTTTGTTCTGAGAGAAATCTCTGCTAATCTAGTCAGCAGCACATCAGCATTACTGTTAACATGGAAGCTTCCAGGCCTGCATGCGAGCACACAGCCCTCCTTTTTGTCCCAAGATTAACATTTCATATGATCGCTCCTGACAGATGATTTTCTTTCAGAGGCCCCCCGAAGGATAACCAAAAGGGGCACTTTCTGCCTTAAAGTCACTCTCTCTGAGAGGAACTTGTGCGCAGCTTCTCCGCACAGTTGACACTTTTCATTTTGCACTCGGGCTGCTTTAGTGAAGCTTTGTGGGAGCAGTCTGAGCGCTAGTTTAGCGTTTTTAAGAGCAGACCGGGGCAGACAACCGAGCCAAGAGTAGATGTGCGGTTATGTCTTAAAGGGAGGGGCTTGAAGGGCTATTGAGTTTGGTTTTATCATTGAGTGTAGTGGAGGACCGACTGCAGACTGGCTCCCTCTCCTCTCCTCACACTCGACTCAACAGCTCTACTTTGTCCCGTTAAGATCCACAGGTAAGCGCGACAGCAAAACTTTGCACCTCCTGCAAACTCTTACAGCTTCATAGACGCGATTAGGAACAAAGTGTGTGACGTGGTGGTGTTTTAGAGGATTAAATTCACTTTATAACGATGGGAGATGATCACATTATGGGTCTCCACTGTGCGCATGGGCTGCTGGTACTTTCAGGATATGCTGGCTGTAAGCCGCTCCCTCTTTGTGCGCCAACACTTCACTAAAGGCAAAGTAAACTATGATTGTGAGCTATAATAAACTTTTCTATGGGCCGAGCAGTGAGGCTGTCATGTTCATGTTTTGTTAACCGCGGGGCAACACAAAGAAAAGCATATGTCCACTGCTGTAATGCGCGCTCAGCCCTTCAGGGCGGGGGGTGTCTCCAAACCCCCGGCCAGCCTCAGCAGCTACATGTAGGTTACATGCTGCAAATATGACTCAAGTTCATATCACATGTTTTTAGCTGTTGATAATATTCATAGCATCCTCTAAAGAACAAAGTAAAGCTGTGCTTTCAGTGCTGAATGTGGATTAACCTGTTGAAAAGTGACATGTGGAAGGTGTACAAAGTTGGATGATCCCCATATGGCTCCCAGCACACCACATGCCCCTCAAGCATCAAATTTGACCATAAGATCATGCTGAGATACACAAGGCAATTGTCCTTTTGGTGTATGAGCTTTAAACACATCCAGCATCTCCTGCAGACAAAGCCACAGGGCAGTCTTGCAAAAAAAGGCAAGGCCTGCTCACTAGCAGATGAATCCACTTCTCATCGTTTCGAGGTATCACATTCTTTGCAATCCCACCGACCCCCGAGGCAAAAGGCTCTCTTCAGCTCTCATTGTACGTGAGTTGGCCAGCAAGTCTTTTGATCTCGGCTTTATTACATAGTAGTATCTGTGAAATGGAAGCATGGAAAATGGGAGAGGGTGGAGGGAGGGAGCTGCACAGGGTAGATCTGTAAGTCTTTTTTTTTTCTTTTCTGAATGCTTTCGGGGCCAGAGACAGCATAGTAATTGTCCATGAAACTGTATCTGATAAGTTGGGCAGTGTTTGGAAAACACGTGGAGAGTGCCCTGCGCTCCTTATAAGGTGCAGGCCCGACCTGGTGACAGGTGATTGGAATAGCCTCTGGAATGCAGTGCATAACAGTCTAGCGCAGAGGTTACCAACATTTTTGGTGTGGTGTGCCCCCACAGCCCTGACAGATGAACTAAAGTACCCCTTCATGGCCACCACCCGTCACATTTGAAATGCTAATTTGGACTGATTACAAACTGGATGCTATTTAACCAACATGTGGTATGTAAAAGTGGATATTGTTTAAATAACCTCTTCAAACAACTAAACTTTAATATGAACTTAATGTTGGTTTGAGTCACATTTAAATTTGTAAGCCTACGACTAAGAAGCTAAATATTTCATCCATTTATCACTTTTAGCTAACTACTGTTTATCTGGGACTTTTAGCTACTTCAACTATATTCCACTAATTCTAGCTTTTTCACC
The DNA here is from genome assembly GCA_019142605.1 of Cephalopholis sonnerati. Lineage (NCBI taxonomy): Eukaryota > Metazoa > Chordata > Actinopteri > Perciformes > Serranidae > Cephalopholis > Cephalopholis sonnerati. The sequence goes on along the minus strand of JAGQAX010000022.1, from coordinate 23,788,938 downwards.
ATTTCAGGAATACTTTCAGTTATCTATTTTTTCATTTAGCCATCCATTACTTTTTTAAAAAGTAAAATACTTCAACACAATGAGATTTGTGATAAATCAGTAATTTGGATATGAATGTGAATGGAGATAATGTAGCCTTTAAAACCAGAAAAGACAACCCCTACGATATTAGAGTATACAAAATGAAAGGCAATATCTACTGTAGCAGGCTTAGGCTATACCTTTTTTTTTTTTTATACCTTTCTGATATTTCACTTAGGTATACGATAATGAAGGTACTTGTGTGGGAAACTACCCTTAATTCAGAGTTAGATGTGAACATACGTTTTTCCCTCCTGCCTCATTTTGCTGTTGCTGATCTGCTGTTTACAGTCCTGTAACGTTATCCTCACCCTTCGCAGTTGCCATGTTTTTTCAGTTCAGCTTCCTGTTCCAGGTTCCATTAGTAGAGACTGACCTCTGGTGGTGTATGATGTGCACTGCATACAAGCATCTCCGTTTATACAGCATCTCCGTATGAGTTTCATAGAGAGATGCATCTGTATTTTCGTGTTGCCAGGATTTCCAAACATCCTGATATATTGTACCGTGACACTGCCCAAGCCTAATATCTTGTCTTATGTTACAATATAAAACTAATGTATCCCCCAGCCCTACTTTTAGCTTCATGTTTCAACTGTTTTTTCATTACTTTTAGCTAACTGTAAAGACTTCTCTGCTCACTAGCTTACTACTTTTCATGTAGTCTCAATCACAACATTGCTCAGGTGTTACAGTTTACTCAATTTATCTTTTTAAATCAAATCCTGATAGTTAAGCTACTCCATCTTTCTAAGTAACCTATTGCCATCGCATAAATATTTCATGGGATACAAGTACTACTAATGAGAATCACTGCACTATGAGTCCATTTTCAGTTTTTGGATACATGTTTAGATACATATATACTCTCACACAGCTGTTTTGGGGCTCAAACACACACAGAAAACTATGGGCTTTGCACTAAAATACATCTAGTGCTTTGTAGTGTACTTAGAAGGGGGGTTTTATAATTGGCACGATATGATATGGGTGCACAAGAATCTGGAGGTAATTGCACAGAGTGATAACAGGGGTTTGGCAGTGTGGGGCGAGAGCCAGGGCCAGGGTTAGGGCTGGGCGGGCAGGATGTAGGGAACACTGCCATGCATTTCCGGAGTCTGGCTCTGGACTGCACAGTGCGGTGAAGGCTTCTAGTTACTGTACGCTGGCTCCCTCTCCCTCTCCCTCCCTCCTCTCGTACACTTGATTAAAGTTAAATGTTGGATCAGGTAATTATTGTACCTCATTCTCAACATAATCAACATGTGCTAAAGCACGGGGCATTCATGAATCTGCCCGTGTGCAGTTTTGTGTTAACATGCATGCAGTATATGTGGGTGTGTTGTTATAGTTTGATCCTAGATACTCATAATCCACCACAGTATCGAGTTCCAAAGCAAGAATCCAGAGTTTCCTTGCAAGGCAATAGTTTCTTACCACCGCTGAGCTAAGGCAGCCAACCAAGTGGCAAACTGAATTTGAATAGAATGGAAAACTGGCAGAGGAGACTTTCTAACACACATGATCAGACTGTACTGTTCTTTTTTTAATAGATGTTTACCTATACTGTGTTTGGTGTATAGGCTTTCCAAATGTGGTCCGGTTTCCAGTGATGGCATGCTGACATGTCAATCCAAACATACATTGTTTCTGCACAGCAGGTGCCAGAGCTATTTTCTGCTTTCTTCTCATAACAGACTGGTGAAACTATGTCAAGCATGTTTCCTGTGTTCCAGTCTTTGGCTTAATTTTATGCAGATTTGTTTGTTCTAAGTATATGCTTTGAGATAGAGATGCTGCGCCAGCGGACCACAGGCAAAATGAGCACTTACTGTTTTATCAGTGGTGTCTTTGTCATCAGTGTCCACCAGTTGCCTCATACAAAGTTAGGTTTTAGGTTTGTGTCTTCTGGACAACAGCAGGAGTAGGACAGGGTTCAGCTCATTTGAAGTGATTGTGATTGACGTGCAGCTAGCGCTCATGGGACTCTGGCCCTGGACTGGAGCCCCACAGCGTACTCGTTCTGTTCCCCCTCGTCTTTGAATTCGATAGCATGTAATTTGAATGCGCAGCATCCAGAACCGCACACTAAGTTGTATAATATGGTGAGCTTGGACGGACGGGCAGATCTCAAGTTGGAAAAGAATTCTTAACTCTTTCACCGGGTAGCGACGGTCAACAGGCGGTAGGCAAATAACTGGTAGTGCTGCCTAATTGCTTGTGAAGTCGCACGAGGGCATGAAACCTTAGAGGATGTTTATTTAGGTCCTGGAAAATATGTCATAAGAGTTTTGCAGATGTTTGTGATATACATTTAAAATTACTGCTATTTAAAAAAGAAAAAAACCCTTCCTCATTATGCAGCCAAGCTGACATGGAACAGTTCTGTAGAGGAATATTCACAGTGCTCTTGGATGTTCTGGTGTTTTTTTCACTGCACAATTAGACTCTGGTTGTCTCTTGGGTGATGGAGAATGCTTACTCTCATTTTTCCCCCCTCTTCTAGTCGACCCACACCCCAGCCCTTAATAGATTCACCACCAAACAAAGTCTTATTTAATCAAACCACATTTGCAAAGCTATTTTCAAGCCACAGATTCAATACATACACATGCATGAAGAATTTCATAATGATCCTTCCTCCCAGGATCTGTATCTTTGCTTCCTTTCTTTCCAAACTATTTCCCAAACTTTGATTCTCCTGACTGAAGCAGTCATGTGGGCATGAAAGACCTGCGTTTGAATTCCTCTGGGCTTTAGTCACACTCTGATGAAGAGGGTTTGTTAGATCAGCCTCTCGCTCGTGTCGTTTTCTGACTTTAAAGTGCTATCACTCAAGGCCAGATTGCCTAATAGACAGCATGGCATGTCGGTGTTGGTAATTGGCATATTGGCCCGCCATCTGCTAGTTGCCAGATGCCAAGCTCCGCCAGAAGTTTCATAGCTATAAAAAGACTATTGTATCCCCCCCCCAACTAAATCTTTAGTTATTTTACTGGGTGATGATTTAATTCATGAGGCAGCCTTGTTTCATATCTTAAAAGGTAAAACCTCCTCTCTTACTCACGTGGTCTACATTTCATGGGGTTTTTGTGGATGATTGATTGTGCGAGAGTGAGGTCAGCGCTCCGAAGCAGCGCTTCTGATGTCATCCTACAAAGATGCATGTTCTCCCATTCGTTCCCCAAAGCGGGCTATTCGGAGAAGTGTACAACGTTGTTAAGAGGGACATTTAGCCTTTGGGCTTCTTCTCATCTGATAAAACAAGCACAGGAAATGTCTCTGTTAGCTGATTGGCCTTGTGTTTTCCTTCGCCGTCCTCCCACTGGGACCTCAGACGTGCACAGTGTGTCCCTGTGGCAGAGCAACCACCTTACTTGTCTCTCTCCTAACAGCTTCATTAACTTTCCCTTCGCCTTTCTCCTCTCCTTTAACACCAATCTATTCTACCTCAGCCCTTTTCTCCCAAAAAGAAATGATTACTATAACGTTCATTCTCACTTTCACCCTACTTCTACTCCTCGCCAGCTTTCCATTCTTTGCTCCCTGTCCTCTCTTCACCTCCTCTCCTCTCCTCTCCCCCCTCCCTTCTCCACTCAGCCTCTCGTCTTCCTCCCATTGCGTCCCAAAACTAAACAAACATGGCTAATCAAGAGCCTGTCAAATCACCTTTTAAAAGTCCCATATTTTACGGTAATGGGGAATTAAGGGAACGTGGAGGTAATAAGGTGATGTAAATCCCAGCGGCGTGTGTGAAAAATACCATTGAGTGTAAACACATGACCGCTGAGGTCATGTGTTTACACAGTCACCGAGGTTAACCGCTCTATGAATCGCACGGGGGAAAACAGACAGGGCAGTGTGCGGGTCAGTTATAGGCCTGTCGGATTTATGCTTGTGGCCATAGAGGCGCTGCATGTGCTGAAGTGTGTATGGCGAATGTGAAGGACAGCTCGGAGAGTCCACATTGGATGCCTGCCATCAGGGGAGTGAGAACTGGCGAGAGCGAGATCGGGCTCGTATGTGGTAATGATGGAAGTGAGGACTTACCTCATACACATAAAACAATCACTGTGTCCTTACATGGGTATTCACATGAGTCAGACTTCTACTGTAATTGTGTTTCTTTGGAAGAGCTTCAAAGTTGAAATTATGTTTTATTCCAACAACGTTCTGAGTATTTTAACATTTATTTTAAGTATTTCACCATTGAACCTGACAGTTTTTTCTTGATTAATAACTTGTTTAGTTCAAGAGTTGTCTCAAAGTTATGTTTTCAAATTGGTTTGTTTTGTTTGACTAACAGTCCCGAACCCAAAGAAATTAAATTTGCAGTAGTAAAAGACTGATAAAACAGGAAGTCCTCACATTGGAGGAGGTGGAACTAGTAAAGTTTTAGCATCTTTATCTTTGTAAGTGACTTAAAGCTGCGTTAGAGGTTTTGTTAACCACTTGGGTACAACGTAATCAAGCTGCAAACACTTACTGATGTATTATAACCATTGAAGTTGACCAATGTTAGCAAAAAGAGCAACGTTATCATTCATTTGGAATTATATGTCTGATCACCTGGCTAGGGTTCGGTACCATCCACATTTGATCCGATATAGGTATTGGCACCCAACAGTACCTTTTTTCGGTAGTTTACTTTCTCTATAATGACAAAAATATAATTTTTAGAAAAGCTGAAGGTATGACGTAGTAGATGAAAATATAATTCTGCTCCTCTTGCCCTCTCTAATCACACATAGAGCTAAATCCTTTGTCTCTGTTTGTCCGTCTGAGTGTGTGTGTGCTCGATAAGTAGTGATACTGGGCTATCACTAAAATAATACAGAAAAGAAAATAGATCAGATGCCAAAAGTACTGCTGCTTGGCGGCACTTCTGCCTCTTGTCCAAACCTGGCGTTTCTCACCTAGATGCACTCTTAGGTAGCAACATTTGTCACTTATAGATTCAATGCGAATCAGTACTCAGTAGCACGAACGTAATTCTGTTAGTACCGTTAAAAGCACCGAGTTTGGAACGAAATCCTACATCTGACGAATGTTAGTTCAATATTCTGTCTCCTTGTGGCTCTGTTTTTGGTTTCCACCAACTCCTGGGGTAAATATGCGGCTCCCTAGCAGCTAAATACTCCACTGTGTTCATTAACAAGTCACTAGCTTTATTGGTCTGCTGTTTGCTACTGGGCGGGTAGTGTGCAGTGGGTTTATTAGAACTTCTTTTGTGGGTAAAAAGCACGTGATGCATCTGGAAGCAGCAATGATGAGAGCAGCGTGAGTAAACTAAACAGTTTGTTGTGGCCTTGACAACCAAAACAAGGAGCTGAAAGATGCTAAAGTGCTGCACTGCAAAGTCGGGCTACACAAAATGAGAAAAATATATGATAATGTGGAATGTTAGGAAAATGATGTTACTTGAGATAAACATATTAAAGTGTACTCAGTTCATGAGTCAGACTACCACAGTACTTGTGCTTGTGCCACGTCATCTCTCCTGTATTCAAAATATTGCCAGACAGCTGACCTGCAGTTCATCTCTGGCATTCGCACTTTCGTCTGCACGCGTCTTGCCACACTTTCCTCCTTCAACCATGCAGACTAACAAGGCAGCACTACTCTAATAAATCTCACTTGCATGTGTGCCGATTCTGACCAATCAGACGATGCCTAGCAGCGAGGGCTGTGTCTGATTGGTCAGAGTTAAAAGCGTGGCACGTATCTGACAAAATAGTGCCTAAACACATAATGTAATTTAGTACATTGGTATTGTATTCAAAGTCTTAACAATGTAATGGCGATAAAAAAACAAAACAAGAAAATGATATATTGTGCAGCCCTACTGCAGAGTTACAGTGATCGTTGAACTCGTCGCTAAACGCAACACCTTCTACAAACCACACACTGTAGTATTTTGATACATTGTTATCATAAAAACATTAATTATAGCAGTTTTAAACCATTTATCAGCAGTCCACAGTGTGGGTGACTGGTTTTGTTTTGGTCGGGTACTCATTTAATCAACTCATTTCAACACTAAATAAAATGTTATTAATTCACAGCGTTCGTCAAACCTTCCTGGGTCTGGTATCTGAAGTCAGGCTCTGCACATGTGTCTTATAGCAGGGCACATTGTTTGAAATGGTCCGCATCCATCTTTCCCACCTGAATAAGCCAGTCAGGCAGCAGCACAGTCTGAGGTCTGTGTTGGGGCTGCAGTCGGGAGCAGCGGTAATTGTTTAAGAGTGCATTTATAGAGTGTACTCTTTGTGCCTCCTAATCAGAAGCATACTCAGGCATTTACATACGAGCCTCGGAGGATTGCTCAGGAATGCATTACACGCAAGGCAAGAGGACGGGAGGGCAAGAAAGCGGCTCTAGTGGGCCACTCCGCTGTTGCCATTTCTTTCCACTTCACATGTCACTGCCCTGTAGGGAGGGGGGTGAGATAAGTTGTGTGTGTGTGTGGGGGGGGGAGTGATTAAAGCTAAAGATCAAAAGCGCCGAACGGCTGATGTGAAGCCTTAACACCAGTAATAAATGTAGGGTATGTGTCTGTATTTGTGTCTTTGAGACAACAATACCCACTATTTCTCAAAAAAGTAGAAATCCAATGCTCCCATCTGTCTACCTATGAGACCTTTATAGATTAGATCTGTTTTTGTGGATTCATTTCAGTATGCATTAGGTAATTTGTCAATTTTTCTCTCTGTACTTTAACTCAGGTCTGGCAAGGGGACAAGGAGAACAAAAATATGGCCTCAGAAAACCATTTTAATCAGACAGTCCTCCGCAGGGACAGAGGCTGGCATAGGAGAGCTCTTTACCTCATCAGAGCTCTGCCAGTGGTGATTGGGAGAAACACTCAGTCAGGTTTTTATTGAATAACCCCAGCTCTGTACTGGAGGGGCTTTACTGTAATAGAGCAGCTCTACGGCCGCCGAGGTGACAGCCAAATGGTACTTATTAAACTAAGGGCTGATTCATGCTATATGCCCTACTGCAGTTTAACCTTGTTGGAGGCTTACAGTTTGGCTTTAATGCCCAAGTCCAGTCAGATTTTTTATGACAGAGATACATGTGTACGATTATCCCCTGAGTTCACAAATTTCCTACATGATAAAAGCACATGAACACAGTCATTTCATAGTCATTTCATTCTTCTTTCAATTTAAGCTGTAATATCCACTTGAACTACGTGTGTGTGTGTTTAGATGAGAGCTTTCTTAGAGATGCACGTTAGCACCTCGACAGGGATAATAGCTGCAGGTCCCGTCGTCTCTGCCTATTTACCCAGTACACAGCTCTCTGCGCAAATTGAGCATGACGTCTAATGGAGTGTGAGCGTGGATTAATTACCCCCGTATTTAGACTAATGGCTCCTTCTCTTGTGATTAATGATGACACGTGTCACACGGAGGAGGGCACAGCTAAAACATATGAACAGTTTTATGTGAAAATGAGATATCTGCCATTTGGATGTTACGGTGTTTATATAAAAGCGCTCTTTGTTTTCACTATTATTAAGTCATGAATCATTCAGCACCCTTTACTGGAAGTATGGCATCACGTTAAGAGAATGTAGCTGTAAACGTCCCTGTTATTTCAAATAAAAAGCAATGAACATGGAGTGGCAAGTTTATATAAAGTTATATCAGATTAGGAATCATTTGGTGGTATTTGATGATATGAGAGGTGGGTGACCTGCCACACTACTATGACAATATTATTTTTAGATTACATTATGACATTTAGGAGCAAAAGTGACAATGACATGACAGATTTTTTTAGGCCAGTGGTCACTCAGGGTATTGCAGTGACCATTGCAAAGCATTTTCCCCAGTAGACCACTGCTGTAAAAGAGACATCTGTGAAACTGGTGACAGGACACCTCAAATTGCAGGTAAATTATCAATCTTGTTATTATGAATTTTTGAGCCGTGGTGGTTTTATAATTTTGAAACGTTCATCAAGCTGAGAAAAACAATTTAAAAATTTGTGACATCGTCATAATGTCCATGAGCCAAGTGGGAACTTGTGGGCAGGGCCAGTGGGAAAAACACTACTGTGCATATTCAGGAATGCGTCAGGCGAGCAACTTTATTTGTATGGGTAGGCACCATATTGAGGTTCAGTATCCGTGTTTTATTATACATCCATAGCTGACACACCATTTCTGTCCAGACCTTCCGTATATCAGTGTCTCTGCATTGTCTCCTTATATTATGGAGATTACTGTTTCTAAATCAACTATAAATTTGGTGTTTATGTAAGTCAGTTTCTCGTTATTTACGAGCCACTATGTACACTGTGATCTATATCTGCAATAAGCTAATATTAATCAAGCTGTACTCTCTGTTAGGTTGGTTTTATATATATATATATACTGTATATATATATATTGGTGTATTAGCATGTTTTTTGGCCTGGCTTTATTTATACAGGGTGTACATAAGGTAAAGAAGGAACCATACTTAGTGTTGTGGATGATTTTAGAAGAATATGGTTTACATGAATGGTTTTAGGTGGATTCTTGATGGCTTGAGGGATCAGATGTTGAAGATGGAGCATATGCGGTCGAGTGCACCAGCAGGGATGGGATGGAGTGCTCATTCTGGCTGGCCTCATTAAACCTGCCCTAATGAGAAACAAAACACCCAGACGCCCCCCTAGAACAATGGGTTCTTGTTATCAAAGAGTCTGCGTCTCGTGTATGATGGAGTCTGGCTTGCATCCCGGCAGATTTTTCATGAGCCTCCGTGTGCCCGTGTTGAGCCCCGAGCCCCGCAGTGCCACTCACTTCTGTGACAGCCACCTGGGAGACCACCTTGGAAAATGGGCCCCTATTAGTTCAGGTTAGACTTAATGACCAGTAATGGTACACCGGCCAAGCCAAACTGTGCAAAAGGGCTCCGGGCAGGCCGAAATGAAATACCAGTCACTCAAGCTCTGAACATAAACACAAGGTGGGTGGTGGGTGGGGGTGAATAGGTATGTCTGTAGGTGCGCGTCTGTGTGTATGAGGGGGATCAGACATGCATCTATGTGTTTGAGAGCAGAGGTGACCCAGATGGAGGAGACAATTTTGCAGTGTGAGGAGATGGATGAACCCCCCATGGACAGATTATAGCCGCAGGGGGCTCGGCTGTGGTTTTGGATTCATTCCTATTTAGCTCTGCTGCTTTGTGAACCAAATCTTATTTCCAGTTTTGCCATCAGCTAATAAAAAGCTTGCAGCAACTTCAACGGAGCAACCAGAGAAGCCTCCTAAGAGCACCGCTCAATTATTTACAATTTCATGGCTGTCTGAGATATGTGTTATTCTAATAAATTTAGGAATTAGGAGGCTTAAGTACCGCACATATATTAACCTCTAAAGCTGAATTTTATCCTCAATTTGGTGGTAAATGCCACATCATGCTAATGGCATTCAGTGATGATTACGTCTTCCGTGGTCTAAATAGTCTGTGGTCTACAATTAGCACTAAAAGTAAGAAACTCCACCATTTAAACTGGTATGATATGAGTCAATCAGCCACTGAATAAAATTACTCCTAGCTCCCAGGGAGAATGAGCAGCAGAGCTCCCAGGCCTGCAAAAGGCAGACAGAGAAACATAGTGTAATCTTCAATGAAAGAGACAAAGGCAGAGGAAGAGAGAGAGCTTTGTTATGTCTCATGAAGCTCTAGGGTTTCCTGGAATTTCTGGCAATGGATTCCAAAGTCACATAACCACAGAAAGAGAAGAAATAGAGACAGACGGGGGGTAACTCTCCTGAAGGACACAGTTCAAGACACTCTACTGACAATAGCTGCTCTGCCACTGTACACTGCAGATATGAAGTTCTCTAGCGTTTGCACTGGCGGTCACTGTTGCCTCTAGACTGACAGAAACAATGTACATAGTACAAACACACCTGCAGAGAGTGCAGAGTATAAGGTGGCATACATTACCTACTGTATACCTACAGATTACAGACCCCGGCTCGGGCCTTTCACCTCGAGGGGGGACCGTAGATGTGTACCCGTCCGAGCTGGCTGGCTGCCACACTAATAATAACAGCCAGCACAGCCATGCACGAAAATGAGATCTGGTAAAGCTAGTGAACTTTAGCCCTGTAGAGCCCTGAAAGGATTTGAGGTATGAGGAGAGTGGAATGTATTTTTTGGACGGAGAGGTGAGCTCTCTGTCACTTAGAGAATGTGCATCCGCTGATTCAAAAGCAACGCTAATGCTTTAATGGCGTAAAATTTGATACTACAGACCACTGAATGGTAGAAGAAGAAAAAAAAAAACGCCACATTTTCCGCTGGGGTATGATATCTGTTGGGATTTCATCTTCGTCTCAATGAAAGAGCTCCACATTTCTAGTTTCTGGCATCATATCTGTCAACTGATGTAGGTGGACTGGGATTAGGACTGGTTTACTCCACTGATTTTTGTGCTGACTTCTGCAGTTCTTTGTCGAGAGCAATGCTCTGCCTTTTTCTATTACAGTACTGTTTTCTTCCCGGTACTGGTTGCACACTCGATATGTACCAGCTAACGCTTGGAGAGAAGAATTACTGTAAAATTCATGAAGTATTGAATCTCTTAGACAGACCTAAAAGTAGTATTGAACATTTTGTTATTTATGTAATGCAAAACCAATTCCTGCTGACTGGAGAGGGTGGTAGATTAATGTAAATGTGTAGTGCATGAAAGACATAAAACACAAAGGAGAAGACAAACAAGATGCAGAGGTTTCACGTTGTTCAACAGTTGGTGATGATTACCGCCAGTTTAAAAGGCAGGGGATAAGATAATTGTTAGCTAATGGTAATAGTGCAGGTTTCTGAATATTACAGAAAAGCCTATGGACATGCTTTCAACATGTTTGTTAGGCCTTAAAGCTGCACTTTTCAAAATTTTTTACATACACAGTGGATCAAATAAGTGTTTACTCTGTTAAAGGTGCAGCTCAGAGTGACAAACCCTGCAGAAAATTATCAGAAGGCTCTGCATTCCTTTTTAAGCATCTTTCAGCCCATTGTTTTGGTTTCGCAGCCCACAGTTTTATGGTTTTTATTCAGCGTCATCACTCTCATCAGCTTGGCTTCCAGTCAGCAAAGGGCTGTTTTTGCTTCCTGCCAAACAGCAATGAGACAGTAAGCATGAAGCAATTGGTGGTGATCAAAACAGAGCTAAAAGAAGAGTGAATATTGGAGTTACAGACACATGACTTCAAATATATGCTAATGTTTCTCCATATTTGCTAATGTGTAAATAGCTAGCTGTTTGCTAAAAAGTTGCCGTCAAGTTGCCAAAATATCAGTTAATGCTTAAATAAAGGTTGAAGGATAGTCACAGCACATTTTGGATAGAAACACTGAATGCATATATAAATATTGGTTTATGGTTTACCTTCAAAGATCCAGTGTGTAGCATTTAGGGGCATCTATTGGCAGAAATGGAGATTATTATTCATGACTATGTTTTCATTAGCTCATCACCACTTGAAAATAAGAATCGTTGTGTTTTCGTCACCCTAGGATGAGTCATTTATGTCTACATACAAGGGGAGTCCTTTTCCAAAGAGCCACCTATGTTGTTTCTACAGAGCAGACAAACCATGACTGTGGCTTTAGATAGGGCCATTTGCATTTTTGCATTTTTGCGTTTTTGCGCTTGGCACACCAAAGAAGTTTCACTTGTACAACTTCAACGGTAGATGCCATTAAATCCTAGAAACTAGACCCTTAAGGTAGCCTAGCAGTGACAGATGTATGCAGTATAACTTGACAGCAGTGTCATAAGTACTGGTACTAGTGTACCAAGTCAATGCCAAAATTCTGAAACATGACCATACTCATTTTTCTTCAGTACCATTGGTGCCGAGGATCCTCTTCTTTCCGACCTGACAGGGCAGAATATGTGCCTACAAGTGTTCTAGTCTGCCTTTAAATGCCAAAAGAAGAACATGAACGCCTACCAGCACGGAAGAGGCCAGTTCTTTGTAAAGTAATTCTTTGCAGTGGGAGCACCACATATTTACACTACGCTTGTTTGGCAATGATGACAATTTCTGTAGGCAGCCGCGAAAGTTAGCATCACCCTGGATCCCTCGTCAATAAGCCTATGAAATTTTTCCATTGGAGTTTGGATTGTTAGCCAAAATAAGCTCCGTGGCAAACAAACATTTATGATACTTACAGGTTTTGTTTAGCAAGATAATCTTTACCAGTGAATGCCACTTTTATGATCTTTGAAGTGTAAATGCAATCACCAGAAGTAACAAGCTAACGTTAACGTTATACACAAAGTACACCGCAGTCACATGACTCAACAGCCCTACTACAATGAGGCTTCAGCGTGATGATGTTCTGTAGTCTCATTTTGCCACTTGTTAGCAACTTAGATTTATTGTTTGTTTTTTTGTTGTTGTTTGTTCCTCCATTGTATCAGATTCAGTATCAAGAATTGTGGAATTTCACTGGTATCGACTACTTGTGATAACGTGACATGCCTATAACGTGAACCTTCTAAATGTTTCTTACTGTAAAACACATTTTCTTCTCTTGCCCAGTGAAGCCCATTTATCAGATGTCTGCTGAGTATACTGATTAGAGACATCTTCTAGTTTCCACACCTGGTGTAAGAGTCCCAGCACATCTACCATTAAATGGCTTGGCCCCGTATCAACTCTCTGAGAGCATGTCAGGGCTGCATGAATACCCAGAGAGAGACAGAGTGAGAGAGATTCATAGGATTAAAACAAAACATCCCTGGCTGTCTGCGCTGAAAGGCTCTCTACTGTCATTCCTTTTTTTTGACTTGCGTGTATTTTACAAGTGTCTTGTCTGTGCGTTCCCTGAAGAAACCTTCAGATTTCCACCAGTAAGACTGAACTGAAAGCACCGTCAGGGGATCACTCCACCTCTCCACATCCACTGTGAGTAATAGACCCTCTTGGTCAGGTCATCTTGCTCGCCCGCCACCCCACCCACAACCCTACCCGCTCCTTAATCTCCTCCTATCTCTCTCCAGGAATGCAGCCCCTTTATTTTGAAAAATACCTTGTCATGTAATACCCTTGAAAAGCCTCGCAGCACACTTCAAAAAAATTGGCATTCCGCTGCTGTGATTTACTGACTTGTGTGTTAAAACAAGGCAAGAAAGATAAAGATTTATGACATCTCAGAGAGATTTAAATAAATATGTCCTCTGCAAAAGTGATTTTCTTTGTGTTTTGCTGTGATGCATGCGCAAAAAAGGCAAACTTGTGTCAGGGTTTGCACTCAGCTGTCATATTTTCAACAGGCTCTCAGTATGTGGGGGCATTGCATCATGCTTTTTAGCCTCACTCTAACCTCATGTATGTTTCCATGTAAGGTATGATGGGAAGACGTTCTCTCTTAGTGTGGTTAGAGCCAGCCACATAAATCACTCCGCCGTTTATATTCCCTTTTTTTCACCCCTCCGGTTTTCTCTCCTTCTTTCACCAAAGTGTAATTTCTCTCCGGCCACGGAGAGCCACACGTCCACCACGACAGAAACGTGGCTTTTATAGGAGGCATGTCACAAATGTTCAGCGGATCCATTTTCTTTCCACTTTTTGCCTTAGAGAAACACATCAGGAACCTCTCAAGCTTTATGAGAAATACATTTTTATGTTCCACTTAATGTTTCCAGCATGTCATGTTATTGCCCATATACCAGAGGCTGTGGGCTGCTGTGGATCATGCTAATCACGTATACTTTTACATTTCAGTCATTGAGCTTTGGTGCATATCCCGAGTGACTTATACTTATTAAAAAGGTACAAGTTCAGGATCTTGCCTGGGGGCCTCATAGCCAGACACGCTGGCTTTTTGCAGTGATTGAAACTGTGATCTTTCAGTTTTTGGTTGTAAGAGCTGAACTTTTGCTCGCAGATCTGAAAGAAATCAAGGATTTTAAGCGTAGTGGAGGTCATTTCTGCTCCGTTCTATCCTATTTTTATCCTTTTCCGTTCGACTCTGCTTTATTGCCATCAGCTGGATAAACTGTTCTCTAGCTGCAGTGTCGGCAGTAGCAGTGCTTAGACTAAAAACCACCATATATCAGCACTCTGGTTCCACTAGTCTCCCTGGTCAGCTCACTAGTAGCAGATTAATGTCCTGTTGAGGAGACACAGACTCCTGCCCGGGCCTCATTTACTCTGACAGAAGGCAGGTGTCAAGACGGGCTGTCCTAAAGGAACAAGAGGAGGCTGCTTTTCCTTTGGAAATTGACACGAGAGAAGGATGAGGAATGGAGTCACGACAAGTCACATGTTCTTGTGTGCATTGCTTTAAATGAGAAAACTCTGCCAATGGTGCAAGAGGTTTCCAAGAACATTAAATGACCTGTTAAGATGGGTTTTTCTTCAGTGCATTGAGATTACTATCACCTCCTTTGTCTTTGGCTTCACTCAGCATCTGTCTGTCATTATTTATTTACAGTCCCATTTAATAGACTTTAAAGTCACAGTGCGCCCTAAGGTACTGAGAGACTTGATGATGTTGTCCTTGAGTATTCATCATAGCTCTAGTTTGTTTTGACAGGAAAATGATGTGGAAAAATTGCATGTATTTATTCATTAGTCTTGCTTTGTTTGAGACTGTTATAGTGTGGGGTTCATACGGCCTTGGCCTCTTTTATTGTATGTATGTTCTGACATTGCATTTGCTCCTGAGTGACAAAAAGATGAGGGCTTGACTGTAATGTCCTCATGGAATTACACAACAGACTGTTAATAACTCGTATGTCAAGTGCAGGGGTGCATATATATTGAGATTATTTGACATTCTGGATATTTGCACCACAATATCTGATGTATTTTTTCACACTTTACAAGCTATTCCTACTATCACATCTTCTTCTTATACATTTACACCAGCATTGCAGTGTAGCATCAGCTTTTCAAAGAACCTTCAAATATTCCACATCATTCATACATCGGGGCATACAATGGTATAATTGAATGTTTAAAGCTAGCATTGCTTTTCAGCATGCAGCATTCACACTTGCATTTGCTTCAGAATTGCAGTCTGTAGTCCACTGGTATTAATCAACTTATCTACGACAGTCATTCTAATTGGTCTCATTTCCACTCTTTCAACTTTTACTATTCATGTCATTCTTACATATTTAAGTCAGCATTGCAGTGTAGTGTCAGTTTGTCCCAAAACATATTTTTTTGTATCATTCAACTTTTCAATGGCATTCATACTAATTAAAAACTATTCACACTTTTCCAGCTGTTCTCACTACTTCATCTTCTTTGTACACATGTGAGCCAGCATTGCAGTGTAGCATCAGCTTTTCAAAAAGACTTCAAATATTCCACATCATTCATACATTAATGGTAATATTGAATGTTTAAAGCCAGAATTTCAGTGAAACATCAGCTTTTCAGCATGCAGCATTCACATCTGCATATACTTCAGAATTGCATTCATTCAAAATTGCAAAAAAAATTCCACTTTTTGATTTATTTTATTTATTTTTTTTACAATATTGGTATCATTCAACTTATCAATGACATTCATACTAAATAAACCTATTCACTTTTCCAACAATTCCTACGACTTCATCTTCTTCTTACACATTTAAGCCAGCATTGCAGAGTAGCATCAGCTTTTCAAATACCTTGAAATATTTCACAATATCTGTATCAACTTTTCAATGACATTCATACACATTTATGCCAGCATTGCAGTGTAGTGTCAGCTTTTCAAAACAACTTAAAATATTACACATTATTAATACATTAATGGTGTTACGTCATGTTAAACGCCAGAACCTCAGTGTAACATCATCTTTGTAGCATGCAGCATTCACAAATGCATTCTCTAGTCCATCAGTGTTATTCAACTTTTTAATGAAATTCAAACTAATTGGACTCATTTCCACTCTTTCAACTATTCCTATTACGTCATGTTATTCTTACACATTTATGTCAGCATTGCAATGTAGTGTCAGTTTGTCCAAACATTTTCCACTTTTTTTCAGTATTGGTGTCATTCAACTTTTCAGTGACATTCATACTGATTAAACCTATGACTGCAGCACTGAAAACTAAAACTGCTTGGATTCTGGATCCATATTTTTAAAAATGATGGTTGCCCGTGCTGCAATGGCTCATGTGTTCAACCACTCAATGTAGACTTACATCTGAACCAATCACTATACACTTTCGTCACTCATGGTTCCTCTTGTCCATCAAAATGGCGTTCTAAGCGCTATGATTGTTCTTAGTTCTTGTGGTGCATACACAACAAACAAAATGGTTCTTAGAGCTATGAAGTTCTTTTAGTGGCCAAACATGGAATTACCACTTCATGGATGGTCAGGTAATGCCATTGGGCCCAGGAGGACTTTTTCCCATAGATTTATATTGTGAAAGAGACGTTTGTAAATTAATGGATACATTTTTTTGAGCGTCATAGTTCCAGCAGAATGACTCATTTCACCATTGGGATTTGATCTGTTTGGTCTATAAAGTCTAGGAGAGACACAAGATCAATTTTTTTTTGTCAGTATTCAAGTTAGCATATTGCTAAACCAGAAATTAGCCACTTGGCTGCCATATGTCTGTAGTGGACTTGCTCTATAGGCCCCACAATGCTGAAGATCTGGGTAATTTTACACTGCTATTGAGCAACTTTGACAGGAATTAACATAGCCCCGCCCCCAACATTGTATAATTAACAAACTTTCATTCACATATTTTCCAAAATGTTGAACTATTCCTTAAAAATGAAATACGTTCAATGATTGTTAAACTGTTTTTGTTTTTCTTAAAAAAAGTACAAGTCCCTTTATTTATTGCTTTGTTCTGTGCTGAGTGCAGACTTTTTTTTGGTCATCTCCCAGCAGTTTTTCTCTATTGCTGGCAGTTCGCACACGCTCCAAACAACATCTCAGATAATTTGATAAGTTTCTTATGAAATGACATACCCACATAGACATTTTTTGCAGTGCGGCAACGGCAGGAGAATGTCAGAGCCGCTCCATATAGCGGGGGGGGGGGGGGGGGGGGCAGATAAACAAACCGTTTCTAACTTAAGCAGAGGACTGTGGCGTTTGAGACGGCTGCTTTTTCACCAAGAGGAATGTTCCCTTCCAGGGGGCTCCGAGTCGAACTGCACTGCTGAGACTCCGGTATAGAGCTCATATGTGAAAGTGAAGAAAGCTTTTGTGTGTGTTTAAAAATGAAATGTCAGCGTAGTGAAAGGATCGGTGTGCCTCTCTTTCATGACTCCTGAGTCGTGCAGGTGTGCGTGCTTGTGTGTGTGTGTGCCCAACAGTGTTCGCCGAGATGTCACGGCAGGTCCAACATCACCATCAGTCATGCTGTTTTGAGAGGGAGCCAACTCTGTGGCCACTGTGTAGTGAGTGTGAGAGCTCTATCTCGCTGTGCACACAGCATGCAAGAAAACCTTCCCTTTTTTTTCTTTTTCCCAGTTTGGTTACGGGAAAAGGCAGCATTTTTTCTTTCCATATTTGGTCATATGGAGCACGGCCAGGGAGCAGTAGCCTTTTGATGCCGTACAAACATCCCTATTTTGTGTGGGATTTGTACTTTTTGGAATGCTTTTTCTCCAATTCTGCCTGATTGTGGGTGTAGCATCTGAAAGTGCACTTTTAAAAGGGACACAAGCCTTTTAAAAGTTAAAGACTGGAGAAGAATTGTGCTGCTCTTTCACAAAGAAGCTGCCTTTTTACAGTATTATTTATGTTTTGGGCAGCAAGAATCCAACTTCTAATGCAAATGTCCCTCTTAAAACCAACATTTAAAAGTAAGACAGTGTTTTATAACCCTCCTTTTTTGGCCAACTGCTACATCAACTCCTCTAGGGCAGTTATTTAATTTGGTGAATTGGATCAGCAGCTGACAAATAAGAATTTATCATCTCATTTCAATGGTTAACTTTTAAGAGCTTCAAGTAAGATTTTAAAACCTGCTGAAGCTGGATTTAGTTAAATCTCCTCAGAAATGAGAATACAGATGATGTTTTTGCAGTTTGAATGCAGCATCTGTGTGCTAAAGCCTGCTGTCGAAAAGCGGTGAGATTCAGATGATGGATAAGGCATGTTGGGGTACTGTTTTTATTGCAATTTAAGTGTGACTTAGCTTCAGGCGTGAGGTTTAAAGACACATAAACACACCCTCAACCTGAAGGGGGACGCTGGCTGGTGGAGCGCAGGTGTTTTTAGCTGTCGCTCCACAGAAGGGAAAGGTCATAATACCTTCAGATCTGATGCAGCCCAAAGTGTGATGAGTGTCACGAAACTCCCATCAATGTGTGGGACCTGGGAGAGGAGACAGTATTAAAAGAACAGTGAGTCATAGTCTAAATATATACAACAGATGACAGTGTGTTCAAAGTTTAGCGAGGTTATCTGGCTGACAGTGGAAAATAAAACACACAGTTGAAGAATGCTACATACAGAGTAATTTGTTTGAATCAGGGCAACATATGAGTTTAGAAAGTATCCAACTACAGCTTCCTTTCCAAAATAGATTTGTCACTCTGAAAGATAATTGAAACACGTGTATTATCAAGAACATATCACCTCATGCTGTTTGAGAAAGTAAGATAGCATCATGAGGCTTGACAGCTGACTTACGTAGTACTTAAAAGGATAATTACAGTTTTTACGGTCTTGCGTTTTGTAGTTTCGGTCATCATTTTTATTGGCTGTGATATGTAATTACATGGATCTAGGAACGTGGAGCCATCACTACAACAAAGTCTGGTAAGGCGAGAAACACAGGCGGTCTGACGGTTGGTCTGGTTGTAAACATACCAAGAGAGTTGAGCCATATTATCTAAACCATTTTATTTGGAGGCAAAACTGAAAGCACGGCCAATGTGTTGCTAATAATCTCTTATTGCACAGGAACACTATGTGTGCACATCTATGGCAAGTACAGCGGGTCAAAGTTGATTCAAGGACTTGAATTTTAAAGAGACTATGTAGTTTTTGAAAGACGTAAAACCTTGTCTGCATTTAACTTGGTGAGTGCAATCCTAGGGGTTATCTACGGATCTGAAAAGTGAAGCCAGTGTGAAGGTGCCTTAAACCTGCATTCTTTCTAATGGCCAGCTGGGGGCGACTCTACTGGTCACAAAAAAAGGAGTCAGATTGTATGCAAGTCTATGAGAAAGTAACCCTACCTTTCACTTGATTTATCACCTCAGTAAACATCTTCCTAATGAGTTATGGTCTTGAATCTTTCTCAATAGAGCATAATGTTCATTTTGTAAATTACGGTATATATTTCCTAAATTACCTTTGTTTTAAAATATACTATTTTAGTTTCGCATCTATGAAATGTCCCAAAGTGTACATTTTAAATGTGCTTTGTTACTACATTATTTGAACAGCACATGTTTATTGTAGGCTCTGGTATCGTGTTGGGCTGTGGATCTTGCTTTGACGGGTCAGGTCAAGCTGAGGAACAAATTGGTCATAGGTGTGGGTGGTGGCGCACTGTATTGCATGTAACAGTACAGGGGCAGGAACAGGTCTTGAAAATCAAGGCCCAGTTGCACAAAGCACCTTAAGTTTGCTCGCTAGTAACTGACTGGAAAGGTCCTGTTGCATAAAATTGCTGAGCAATCGTTACTTGTAAAGGGGCTGGATCAGCAATGAAATCAGTTGCTCTTCATTAACGCCTTGTTTCTACATACGTATGTGTACGGAGACGAGGCAACTAGAAGTCTATCCATTTCTATGGCTGTGCCAATATGCCTGTGAAACTCCTCCCCCCATAATATTTCAGTCCAGAATTAGTCTCGAGTACGTTAAAAAGATTGATCTTTTGCAGTGGATTTCGGAGATACAGTATGGAAGTGTGGTGTCTTAGCTAACAGGCTGCTAACTAGCTAACAGGGTATTTTCTTCAATGCAGTTCCCTGTGTTGATTGTAAAGTGAGTTTGTATGACTACAAAGAACTTGTTTATCTAGTTTAAACACATTTTAAATCTGAGTAATGTTATTTTGCAAAAATATGGTTATACATAATATACAGTCAGATTGTCATTATGACTCGTTCAGCCGTTTATACGTCTTTTTAATTAAATATTTCACAAAACTTGCTTGTCTTGTTTCTGTCCCGGTAATGTTCCAAGTGCATATTCCAAACTACTGGATGGCAGAAAGCGAAAACCCAACCATGTTGCAGTTAAAATGGAGTCAGAGGTACTTTACGTTTTGTCCTTACTTTGGTTACTGAGGTTCTTTATGCAACGGTTTAACAAACTTTAAGCAACCCTTAAGTGTAAGACCAAGATAAGGAGAAAAACTTAAGTCCTTAGGTAAACATTTTAAGGAAACCTTAAGGAGATGACATGAGGATGTTTTGTGCAACTGATGTTTTCCAAGGAAGCCTTTGACCCTAGACTCACACAGGAATCTGGTCTATGGTGCAATCATAATCCAATAACAATGATGGCCAAAATTACTAAGACACAAGTTATCCTTTACAGACTCTGAAAACCTATTTTCTCAACACGAAATTTGACACAGAATTCTTGCTAACATTTGAACAGTTGTGAACAGTTTCTCACTAGTTCGTAAAATACAGGGATCAGCTGGAAAAACGTGATGTCGTGTATTTTGCACCAATTGCTGTTTTGCACGTTTGAGTTAAAATCAGTTGAAAACTGATCTGATGCAGATTAGTGTTAAACTAAAATATTAACTTAGAAAGGATGTATTTTTTTCTCTGCTTTTACTCAGATTGTTGCTTGTTTAGTCATGAATTAATGAAATCAGTGATTGGTTGATCCCAGCAGTGCTTTGTGTAGCCTACTACCACTCTGTAAAATATAATACATCCAAGGTATTCCATTGAGATTTTCTTGGCTGTGTGTGTGAACAGATAAACTCAGTCAGTCTGTCTCAGTGTGTATGATTCACAGGGCACAGAGAGGTGTTACGGAATGTGAACCATTGTCTGGGAATGCAGGAGTCTCCTTTTTCTCCACTAAATGGAAACTTTACATCTTTAACCTTCAGGTCTTTTCCCTACACCGATGGGAAATTTCCCCTCGCTGGTTTGTCTTCTAACCGAGCGCTGAAGTCAGCACAGAGGAGATTTCAATTTGAAGGAGGATTGTGTCTGATCGGCACATTTGAAGTCACAGAATGACAATGCATCTGAGGCATTCAGCCCATTTCTTGCCCCAACCCTCAAAACCATCAGCACGTTATTCCGCCGCATTTCACTTGCCACAGTGGCATTAGCTTCTCAGGTTTGCCTATGAATACCGTCTGCTCATGCTCAGTGAAATTTTTCCTCATTCGAGCCGAAGCCACACTTTCAAAAATTTGTTTTGGAGGAGATAGAGTGTGAGTGGAAAGCAGATGGTATTGAGATTGAGCTGAGGTCTGATGCAGTTGGCCACCTCATATGTTGCCTAGAATATATAGTCGCAGCTGAAGACCTCAGCTTTGACAACAGAAGCTATTGTGGTTGATATTCACGCTGTGGCATGAAATGCAGACACAGACAAATACAGAATGAAGCTTGGCTGCTTGGACATAAGTAAATCCTATAAAATTAAACCAATTACTAAACTTAATTCATAGCCAACTCTGAGTCTCTTCATATTGTAGCTGAACACATAGTCTGCAGCTGTTGGCTAAGCTGTTGCAGCGCCGTCCAAGAGGAGATAGAGACAGTGAGAAAAGGGTGAGAGTAAAAGAAAATAAAACTGCACGGGCAAAGACAGAACAGGCGACCGATAATGATTTTTGAGGCTGATATTAACATTTGAGAGATTAAAAAAAAAACATCAACAATAAATCTGCCCATTTCATTTTATTTTTTACACATACTGCAATATAAACACATTATTGTAAGGATATGTACTAAAGTAACAAAACTTAAACACTTACAGCTAATTTAACAGTTGAATTAGTATGAAATAGTATCAACAGCAACTATAATCGACCTAATAAATTTGTAATTAAAAAAAAGCCAATAAAACTATAACATAAATAAACACAAAGTAATTTGTTCAAATGAATTTAACTACCACCTGTGTAGCCCAAAGGTAAACTAAGGGTGCGTTCATAAATCGGTACTCGGCACGAGTATTTCCAAGCGCAGCTTTTCCAAGCTAAGTTCAGTGGCCTTGGCTACCTCACTTGAGTGTTAAGCTAACATAACATGCTATCAGGTTAATTTAAGTACCACCGGCACAGCCTAAACCCAATTTATGTTGCTTTCCGTCCATTTATGTGGCTTTGGCTGCCTCACTCTAGTGACAAGCCAACATAACACGCTAACCTAGTACATACTGGAGCTGTCACTTTTTTGTGTCACAAATTAGAACTCACAGATACTTTGTTCAAATTAATTTAAATACCATCCACGTAGCCTTAACCTAAATATGTTGCTTACATTTATTAATGTGGCCTCGGCTGCCTCACTTGACTTATAAGCTAAAGTGAAAAGCTAACATGGTACAGACTTGAGCTCTCACTTTTTTACGACACAAATTAGAAGTAACGCACAGTGATTTGTTCAGATTAATACAAATACTATAAACGTAGCTTTAACCTAAATTAAACTGTTTCCGTTCATTCGCCTGGCCTCGGCTGCCTCACTTGTGCGTCAAGCTAATGTAACACACTAACATGGAGCACACTAGAGCTATTACTTTTCATGTCACAAATCAGAGCTAACATATAGTAATTTGTTCAAATTGATTTTAATACTATCATGTAGCCTAAACCTGAACTACGTTGCTTTTGTTCATTCACTTGAGTGACAAGTTAACAAAACACGCTGTTATGGTAAGCTAGCGTTACTGCAAGGTAGCAGTCTTTCACAATATCAGCCTTATCTTTATCCATGATTTTTTTCATCTTTTGTGTCGAATCCAGAATACTTCCTAATGTTACTTCCAGGTTGTTTATGTTATCTGCTCAGTCTTGCTTTTGCATTACCAAAAAGAGAAACAATAGCCTAGTTTAGTGCAATGGGACAGATGGACAAGCTTTGTGCTGGATTATGGCCTGTGCCTATAGACTGTGTGTATTTAAAAGGTCATTACAGATTGAATATTAAGTCACTTACAAAGTATGAGATTATAGATAAAAAGTGACAATGCTATTATATACCAATACACGGTATCAGCCAGTAATAGCAGCCTGCCAGTGTATCAGTCAGGCTCTGAAATGCAAGCAGAGAAGGAGACTCTAGATGACAGATGAAACCAAGAGAGAGATGAGCGGAGATGGAAAGAAAGAGAGAAATTCTTGGCCTCGTTGCGCCAAAGACTTCCAGTGAATTTATGAATGCTCATCCACAGCCGCTCTGCATCCTGGGACTGTAAACGTGTTAATGCTGCCGAGGCCTGGACGTGTGAGAGGAGACACATAGCGCAGGGAACCACAACCACAAGGCCAGCTTTCCAAACACAGCACTGTAGGTGGTGATGGATTTCACACATGTACACACATTTACTGTACCATAAACACACACATACTGTATTTGCAGTGGCCATACGTATTTTCAGTATTACACTTGTAAGAACATACACTTACATTCTCACGCTCATTGAGAGTGGACACAATAAAAAGCATGCAATCATTCACTTGCACTTCCTCTTCCCACTTTCCATGCACACATTTGCATAAATACACACAAAACACTTTCATAAATGTAAATGCTGTGGGTTAAATACTGTTTATCAGGATGCACACACCCTCTCACACAGGCTGAACATATTTTAACCGCCCTGTCAGACTAATCTCAGGAGACTCCTTACCCCTGCAGAAAACGTTAGGTTTACCCAACTCAAACTGTCCCCAGAGCCTCAGCCAAAACAGCTGTTAGTGTGCACTACCTACAGGCATGCAGTATCTCTCTCTCTTTATTTCTCTCTTCCTCCCTGTTTTACTGCAGAAGCTTTATCTGTGTGATAAAACAATCATAAAGTGATCATTCTTACTTTGCCAAAACACTTACCAATATATCTTAGCCTAGACCGAACCAATAGACCTCTGCCTTTCTCCTTTAAGCCTAAGTGAGTTCATATGCTGTCAAGTGAGCATCCAATCCTCCTATAAATGGAGGATTTACAGTGAGTTGTCTTATAGTTACATGCAAATGGAGGAGCGTGTCAGTGTTAGTGGTTAAATTCCCAAAGTGTCCGTTAACTCCTACGTACTCACACTTGAAAAGACTCTCCCAGTATGTGCTCTTTAATGATGTGCTTAAGTGCAATACTATACCTTTCAGTGGGAGGGAGAATGTGCAGCATGGCTGTTCTTAGATGAAACAAACTGACCCCAACACCAACATTAAAGGAAGGTTTTTGACCACTTGTAGCGCGATGGCAGGGTTCAACATAATTTTTTTTTTCACTTGCATGGTCGGGTGTGAGGTAGAAATCTACTTGCCCAAAGTCAAGTTTTACTTTCCCCAGTACAAATTGTTCTATTTATCAGCGGTTATCAAATAACAACAAAGACTAAAGTTAAAGAGATACTGTGCCGATTTTCAAGGTTTTTGGGTTTGTATCGTAACAGTGTAGTTGAACTATGGTAAACTTCCTTCCATCTTGCTAGTGCCCAGATTTCCGCAATATCATCCCCCTGCAGAGCTGGAAGGCTGCCATTTTAGACGTATGATGCGGGAGTTCCACAGCAACTGTTATAGACGTGCGCATATGCGAGCTCAAGAGGGCGGGGTATGTGTCATTTTTTAATGTGGCCAATCAGATGCTTACAATCCCCTGTAAGTCAAAAACTTATCAGTTTTTAATTCAGCCAATCACTTCACAGTGCTCGGAGTAGTCAACTTTTCAACTAGCTAGCTATGCCAGCTAGCGTCTGCGATCATAAAGAAATATAGTAAATTCAACCACTGCTCATTTTAGAGGGACCACCACGAAAAAATATGTTCTTTCTTTAAATGATAGCACAGTTAACAAACAATGGATCATAGTTGTTTGTTTCTGGCTGCCAGCATTAGCTAGTGCAGCTAGCACACTAGCACTAGTATGCTCTTTAGGTAGCGTAGTGGAAATAGACAACTTTTCAGCTCGCTTACGCTGGCAGCCAGGAACAAATATCTATGATGCATTGTCCATTGTTGTTTGATAATCTATACAAAGAACACATTTCCTTGGAGTGGTCCTCCTAAAATGAACTGTGGTGAAAGTTGCTAACTTCCAGTTTCGCACTTCTCTAACTTGGATAGGGATAAAATTATTTAATCATGTGGCTCTTCTAGCCTTTCAAAATATTATCGGACCAAATGGATCAAATATCACTAGTGAAATGAGTCATTTTGCGAGGATGGTGATGCTCAATGTAAGTCTATAGGAAAAGTCTTTGTGGACGCTATGTATCATGAGACAAACCTGGATGTTGTAATTCCACAATTGGCCACTATGTATAATGGCCTGAAAGCCTGGCGCTCTTTCTGGGGGCTTGGAACTACAGATTGTACATCCACATACCCGTATGCCCCCACCACACACATAAAGAGTATAGAAGCTGGCTGCCATTTGGGTTTTGGACGAGCAACTCACATTACGTCACCCACTAGTAGGAGCGTTAATTGGTGTGGTGTGGCGCATTGCATTTTGGTACTTGTAGGTCTTCTATTGTTTGAGCAAAAGCTAATGCTACAGCCCTTTTCCTGTGTTTTCTCTGGTCACGTAGCACCAGTTTCAATAGTATTTGCATCTCTTTACTGCATAGATAGCGCAGTTTCATTAGAAGACCGTCTTTCCAGGAGTGATATACTTCAATTGCCATGGAAAATGGCCCACCTTGCTATGCAATACATAGTTTGAGTTTTGCCCACATCCTCTAACGCCACCCAGCTAAACTCATGTTTCCAGGACAACTGAAATGCTAACCTGTGCTTCAGCTCATAAACTTTGTCGATACCAGCTGCCATTTTCTCACTCCTTAGATACTTGCATCATCACTTATGAAAAAATCAATTACTAATTTTACTTTCCCTGAGCAATCGGGTAATCCTTACTGGTGAGCTCTGTAATACAGCAGAGAAGGAGGCTAGCCAATGTGAATGCAAACAATGCAAGAAATGATGCAAATGATTTATGAGGCAGGAAATGCAAGAAACACTGGCTGTGAGCTAACTTTGTTACTTTGTTTCCAAGAAAACTCAACAGAGCACCTTGAAGCTTTTAGCAGAGGACGAGAGAGGTTGTGTGACAGTCATTGCTGTTGTAAAAGAGGTGACTCACATGTATCAAGCAAGTCTGGCAGACCAGTGACAGCATTTGAAGAGAGGCTGTCACAAGAAAAGCCTCAAATTTGTCAGAATGAGGAGACAATTGTATTTTCGTCAACTTTTGACTAGAAGCCCTAACTTTTAGTCTGGCTGACTAAATATTGATAAGTGAAGACAGCTGATGTCAAAATACTGAAATCCTGCTGCTCTCTTTTCACAGTTAAGGGCTCATATCTTCCACCATATACCATCATCTATAGTGCATTCATTAGTATCCCAATAATATTTGACATTACTTATTTTTACATAATTGCATATCAGTTTACAATAGTCAGAGCACATTTCATCATTATAGTTGAATCTTTTGTGTCATGAAGTCTCCATGGAAGTTCATATTATTTCAGAAAAACTAAATGGCATGTGGCTGGTGAAAGAGTAGAAGAGGTTCATGAGTTTCTAACATACCAACCACAAGCAGGTGAGCAAAACATTTTCTTCCGCTGACGCAGAGACTAGAAAGGCCAGGCTTTGTGCCAGTGTTACCTTCACATTCCAGATTACTGGAATACCTCTCCTCACCTGGGCACCTGCACAGCTGTGACTCTATAGCTGCGAGTTAGACGTATAACTCCTCCACCCAATTCAGGCAGAGTAAGAAGGCATCATACGTTTTTTAGGGTATATGGACAAATATGGTAACTGCAGACTGTGATTTGTGTTGACACGTTATTATGGCCACACTGTTTTCATTTAGATCAAAATCAAAATGTACATAATCCAGAATTTCAATTTCCTATACTTTTGTGTATAACCAAATACCTGGAAAACTAATACATACATTCCAATCAGCCTTAGCTGCACTTTTTTAGTGCTAATATATTCTGTAGGAATAACGTTGTTTTTTTTTTTTTGCCGGCCCACCCAGAAGTTAGCCTCACCCTGCATGGTTCCCTCGACAAAAAGCCAGTAGGATATTTCCATTGCATTTTGGATTATTGCAGACTATAAGCTCTGTGGCAAACAAATGTTTTTGATACTTAAATGTGGTGTTCAGCAAGTTAATCCCCTCAAATGAACACCACTTTTATGATTTTTGACGTGTAATTTAATTGCCAGAGTTAAAAAGCTAACATTCAGGCAATAAACCAAGTACACTATGTTGCATGACAATTGCCATTGCCATTTTTAGGACACGTAAAAGCTTCAGAATTCACAATTACTGATGAATTGATGTCGCAGAACAAAAATCTTTTAAGCTTGGTCTCATTACTGCAGCACTCTATTAGCATGTTAGCAGGCTAATACGGTAAAGTAAGATGGTAAACATGCCTGCCAAATATTAGCATGTTAGCATTGTTATTGCAAGCATGTTAGCATTGCTGCTGCGAGCACGTTAGCATGATGACATTAGCATTTAGCTTACAGACAAAGCCTTCCAGAGCTAGCATGGCTCTTAGACTTGTACTATGTCTCAAGTCACATACTTCTGTACTTATACTTGCTATTTTAAGCTCACAAGTGCGTTCACACTGAGAAGTATGACAAAATGCTGCGTACTGTTAGTACCAGGATGATGCACTTATAACAGTCAAAAAGTTAGTTGTGGAACATCGGACGCTTGTCAGAACTCACCATGTTGCCTATGTAGCACAAAGGGCAGGACCACAAACATCTTTCAAACTTCTCAAAATGTCGGCTGGCATCCTGCTGTACACACCAAAGCATTGTACAGCATTGTATTGCTGTCAGACATAAGCCATCATTTTTTTATTTGGTTAATTCTGTAATACTATGGTACTGTAAAAGATAACAAAAATGCTAATGTTAGCTTGCTAGGTAGCTAACAGCAGCACATTTTATTATCAGGCATTGACGTTATATTGTTGGGGCATAATCTGTACTGTCGTAAATTACGTTTAGTGTTGGTTCATGTAAAATTGTTGTCTTTGCTGTAGGAGATTTTAGTATCAGATTTATGGTCAGATGCTTGACAAGCTGTTAATTTTCGCAAAATGTGGGAGCCTCTCATTAACTCGGTAGATCAACTGGTAATAGAGCTAGCCGGCATCAGCCATGGACATTCATAATGTGCTGTGAAAGCATTATTATTTTAAATGCAATAAATAAATAAATACAGAAGAAGACACGAGAGCAAATTTTGGCAGTTGCCAAGCGTTTATCAAAAGTTGGCAATAATGCTCTGCCCAGTTGCAATTCGCCGAACAGAAGAAGAAAAGCTACCAAGGGCCGAGTCCTTCCTTTAGACAATATTCAGTGACACACACCAGGGCACTTACTAGCCTGTTCCAGTGTGTTTACCAAATGCTAGGAAGGAGTCTTACAAAGCCTCTGTAGGATCCGACTTGCAAGGACCTGTCCTACCAAGGAAGCATCCTTGACTTTATAAAGCACTGCCTTTTAAAATTTGCAGACAATGCAAGTAAGTACATAGTGAACTCAGTGTACTTCATGTTAGCTCACTCACAGAAAAACCCAGTGTGAGACACAGCATTGTTCCTGTTTACAGTTGTCAACAATCAGCTCACTTGTAGGATGATGTTGTTAGTCAGTGAAAGATTCATGTAAAATCTTTGTTTTTATTACAAAGGCGTCATGTTCCAGCACGTTTGAATCGAGTATGTAGCAAGTTGTTTTTCACTGTCATGAAGGTCACATTTTCTAAAACCTAAAACTGTATGTGACTGGTGACTAAGCCTCGTAACCACCAGCTGCAACAAGTCACCATTGTTCCTTTATGTGCCAACCGCACAGCTGGCAAGCACATAACTCGCGCCAAGCTAGTTTTTACTTGTTTATCTTCACATTAATTCTCTTTATTCAACAACCAAAACATTCACTGCACACAAAAAAGAGCCAAAAGGAGGAGTAGTCTGCAACTGGCATGTGAATGAGTAATTTGGAGGCTCTTTCAAGTCCCCTCTGCTAAAATCAGAGGTTAAATAGGAGCATTCCTCGCATAGCTCCATAGCCATAGTGTGGAGATTAATGTGTTTGTCTAAAGGTTGTGAGGGGATAGTTGCTCTGAGTATCATACTAACAAATCTGACCAAAAAGCTGCAGTCTTCTCTTCTCACAGAACGTGAAGCCAGCGCTAGGAACGTTTCTCCAAAGCCAAAAATAGATGTGCTCCTGGCCCATACTTATTCTTCAGTCTAACGCCCAGACTGTTGCTTGATCTACTTTGTGTCTCATTTGGCCAATAGGGGCCCATTGTTTTGGTGCTTTTACTCAAGACTCCGTGAGAAGATAGAGAGGCATTATAACGTGGTGTAATCCCAGTGGCTGTCAGGATAATATCAACTTGGCTTTTAAGGCTTTTTAAGAGGCTGGCACTTAGACACTGGGTTCTGTGCCAGGGTCTGGCAGTCTCGACAGGTAGTAATTTGACTGGTAAATGTGTCATTATAGCCATTGTAGAAGGTTTGGGCAGACAGGGGAAGAGAAAGAGGGGGAGGAGGAAAGAAAGGAGAGAGACAAAAAAAGAAGGGAGGGCCGGATGGATGGATGGATGCAGGTTTTAGAGATAAGCGGTGGAATAAATGGACAGACGCAGTGAAGGAAGGAAGATGTTTTACAGTGGACAGGCGAAGACAAGCTGAACTTGTTAAAAGTCTGACAATGTCACAAACTTGAGACTCCAGGTTGCTCAACTTTATGGAATGCTGTCTTTCTCTCGTCCTGCCTCTGTGTTAGCTTTTGCAAAGTGTGGGTGGTCCCTTCAGTGATATACACAACGGTTACATTTCTACGTCTTACTGAGGGCCTTGTCTGCAAGCCACAGGCTTCCTCTTCTGCCCCGCGCCTGGTGTTTCTCCCATGCGGAGACGAGACAATGTGATCATGCTGCATTCAGCCTGGCATTCATTCACCAGTGCTATTCATACATCATATATCAGCTTGAAAAATATAATTATCTCAGGTTTATTATTAGTGTGAAATCCTGTATATATGGTCCACTTTGTGATCATTGTGTTGACAAACCTACTTTTATTCTAATTTACCTCATAAATGGCATGTCTTTAAATGATCTATAACTCATTTTTGTACAAAACTGAGCACCGAATGAAAACGCAGTCTTCTCAGCTGCATAAATCACACATTATTTGCAACAATAACTCCAAATTTATACGCTGCCGTGCCTATGTTACTAATAACTTTGTCTCCCTTGGCGTCGCCGGTTCTAGGAAGTATGTGATTAGACTGGTGATGTTTGGAGGCCTTGTCGGTTTTAGTTATTGCTCTCATTTCATCTTAATTACGGTTGCATGAATAGCCCCACATCCAAGTGCCAATTGCCCCCACCCCCGTTTCACAAATGACACTAAGGGTGCATCTAAACAATCTAAACATAGAGTGAATTTTTGTGGTATTTAAAGTATCCGTCTCTCCTCCGAGTCACAGAGGCTTTTACAGTGTAATAGCGGGG
Source organism: Cephalopholis sonnerati (assembly GCA_019142605.1). NCBI lineage: Eukaryota > Metazoa > Chordata > Actinopteri > Perciformes > Serranidae > Cephalopholis > Cephalopholis sonnerati. Next base: position 23,758,167 of record JAGQAX010000022.1, on the reverse strand, counting down.
AGTCGAGGCTGTGTTTACTGTACAGGCTCACAGGGGGGAGGAGACTGGCTGAGAAGATGCAGTGGGGAGCGTGAGGGTTAGGAGGATCCTTTGGAGTCGTGGTTTCTTTCAGCATTTCTCTCCTGTCGGTGTGTTTTCCTGTCGGTGTGCACAGTACATCTGCTCATTAGTATGAGTGTAAATGCATGCACACAAACCCTGTAATGTTGCACCTACATGCTTGTGTGCATGCATACTCATATACAGATGTCAATGTATAAAGCGGGGCCCATTTTGACCCCCTTCTGTACGCGGCTGCAGATGAAAGACAAAGCTTCTAACACACGGGAAGCGGGGCTCAAGAGCCAAGCTCTGACATGTAGGTACACAACACAGGAAAAGTTAGCGGTGGAGATAGGGAGAGAAGGAGAGACAGGACGGAGGAGGGAGGGAGGGAGGGAAGGGGGTGTAAGGCTGAGGGAAAAAAGGAAGGAGGTCACAGAGGGATGGAGGGAGGGACAACTAGCAGGGAGGGGAAGAGAACAGGCATTTGCCTTTTCTTGTCAGCTGAGGCCGGACTGTGGGAGACTGTTACTAGTCGTTGTTGCATTGTATCTGTGCTTGGAGAGAGCATTGTGAAAAGCTGGTATGGTGTGAAGGAAAAGACACTGTTTGAAGGCTAATTCAAGGTATGACAGTCAAAGTTTTTCCTTTGTTTCTTCAAAATCGTCCTGCTGCACTTTAAAGCATCTTGTTCTCTGCCACTTTCCTACTCGTGTTGTATCACCACAGAGGATGAAGTGTTTAAATATGACTTTATTCAGCGCTGGCTTTTTATTCCGTGAGCTGTCACGCACCTTTGTCTTTTTCCCTCAAGGGCTCAGCTAGCGTCTGTTTACTCTGCTCCGGTGTACAGGAGATGTTGCCGGTGGTTTAGCCAGGATCATAGATGTATGATGGGAGGCTCAGCAGCTCCTGGGTGGTCTGGGTCCTCACTGCACAGCCGGTCACATACCCTAGCGAGGGTATTTTTAGTGAGAGTTGCTCTTAACTGATTGAGTTAACATCCTGTGTTGGCTTCTCCCTGCTCTCTTTTTGTTATGCTGCTCTTCTTTCTTTCATTTTCTCTTTCAGTCCTCTATTTTGAAGTATGTGGGCGAAGATTCCAGCCAGGTTTTTATACACAAAGATAGGGCTATACACTTTGGGTCAGCACTGTGTGTAGAAGGATGGGTTGTACTTGAAGATGTAATCCTCAGTCTAATAGAGGTTAAATATGAAAGCAAACTCTTACTGCTCAGCCACTCAACTATTCTTGTTGCTTGCAAAAATTAAACAGGAATGTTGAAAACATCCCCCAAATGAATTTTGGTGAATGATCGCTGTCGGCTAACCCTGGTGACAAATGCATTGCTTCCTGTGGCTGCTTCACATTAAAACCCACCCCATGCTTTGCCTTTTAAATGCTTTTATTGTGAAGCAGCAGCAGTAGGATGTTCCTCTGGATTACATGTTGCCTTGTTTCTTGTGAATCTCCTGTGTGTGTGAAGGCAATTTGAATCAAGTAAGGGACTGTTTGTCATTTATGAGAGGGGAGAGGGTGGCACAGATTTCAAAATAATAACTTTTTCGGCAGTTTGTAGTATTTTAAGTAAGTTTAAAAGGCATGCTTCCCATACAAATTGGCAAAATAGCACCTTCTATTATAGCCAGACACTGTGCAGACAGGTATTATCATAAGATTTTGAAATTACTGACAGTCCTTGAAGACATCATGTGCGACAAGCATAGTGATATTTCATCAAAATCCCTTTATCCTAAAAGTTTCATGTACAATTTCACCAACATAAACCATTTGCGCCAGACCAGATCCTTTAAAAACGTTAAATTCTGCACTCTGCATGCATGACAACAGACCAAGGCTTTTTTCAACTTTTGTTTTCAGCTGTTTGTTTTGGTAATAAGTCTCTCAGAGACAGAGGGAGAGAATGCTTTATGGTGAGGAAGGGCTATGCCTTTTTCCCCAGATACTTAAGGAAGCTCAAGGAAATATATTTGTAGCTCCGGGAAGGGTCAACATTAAAAAAATAGCACCACTCCTCTGATAAACAGCGAACAGTCCCTAGCAAAAATTGATTTCATGCTAAAATCTTAAAGTATAGTATTATGATCAGAAAACTTTGTTAGACTGTTGTATTTCTGGCCTCTCAGGACCTTAATGAATGTGTTTTCGTTTTTCTCTCCTACCTGCCTTCCTGAAAGCAAGTAAATGAACCTGTCTGTGCTTGATGATGTCATCCCTCAGGGCACAATCATGGAGGAAATGGACTTTGAGCAGCGCCGGGAGCTGAGGAGGCAGAAGCGCGAGGAGATGCGCCTGGAGGCCCAACGGTAAGACCCATTTGGATGTCTGTCATTCACGTCTGCAGATTAGCACTCCAGGATTTTCAGACTAATTCTCTTTCAAAGCAGAGAGTGTTTAAAAAGTCAGTTCTCCAGGATGGATTCATTTGTAGCCACAGAGCTGTCACTGAACATCTTACTAGTTAGGTTTGTGTGAAGCTGAGGGAGCAGCCTGTGTTGTGTAATGAGGCTCCAGTTGTCAATGCATAGCGCACCTCCTCTGATGTTCATGCCAAGTTGGAGCGGGAGGGAGCCAGCTTTAATGGCTCAGACCCTCCTCTAGGTCTTTAAAAAACATCGCTCAGCAAATATTGGCTTCCCCAACCGGGGCTGGGAGAAAAAAAAGGTTGATAAGAAATCTGATAAGCAATGAGATGACCTTTAAGGGGGAATGTTCAATCACGCCTTCCCTCCCTCTTTCCAATTTTCTCTCCCAGATACCGCAGCCTTGTGAACTCTCTTTGATTCAATGGAAGGAATTGATTAAGCTAAAGTTCATTTCAACAAATTGATTGAGCGGTAACACCCGCCAACCGCAGTAATCAAAACTAGTAAAAAAGAGGGTTTTTATTGTGAGAAGTTGATACATAGTGTGCCAGGGAGGCATTTTATAGAGCCTTTTCACAAAAGTCTCTTCATGTGTGCTGCAGCCTTTCCAATTAAGGATGGGGTTGATGTGGATGCAGATACTGGCCAAGGTCGCTCGCCTGTTTGATGTATCTGTTAGAAGAGTTTTATTAGAGCCAGTAACTCCATCACTGATGGGAAACAAGCTGACAGAGGTCTGACCACTGCTGAATGCATGATGTTTCTCTCTGATAATTTCTCTATGACACAAAGGATATGTGAGAAGCATTTGCCTCAGTAACGAACAAGGCCCTTTGCTCAAGGTAAAATAGCATCTCTTGTATAAAGGAAAGTCTGCAAAACAGTGCGCAGGACTCACAATGGCGAGGGAGATGTACTAGGTAATAAAATTCAGGGTTAAGTCATTCATCCAGACATTGAAAATAAAGTGTCTGCAAGCTTGTGTGTGCTGTATGGATGGTGCCAAGTTTATTTCCACAGGGGTATTCCACGGAGACCAACAAGGATCCCTTAGTCTTGTACTTATTTATTTTTGGTAGTGAATATTATCGCTCAATAGCTTATAGCTATAAGCTATAGCTTATCAGAGATATATGGTATCAGCAAATATATATCAGCCAATAAGTAACAAGAAATTCTGGTACAGTAATGTCAGATATACTGTATGTGTGTGGGGGCTCAAAAACAGTGTCACCAGTGCAAAGTAGTATATATCTTGATCACAGTTTTTTAAACCAGCGTTGACTCAAGCTAAAAACAAAACAAATCATCCTATAAAGATGACATAGTAGAGATGAGCAGGTACACCAGTATCTGTGTCTGTATCTGTTCAACCAACTAAATGATCTATATCTGTATCCTTACTCGGAGTGGACGGCGTTTAACTTGGAAATGCGCTGGTCCCTAACTGGAAGTTGTTATCTGATCTGAAATTCACACAGGTTGATCATAAAATGCAGTTGTGTTATTTCTTAGAAAGCTATTGACAAAACGATCTCAGAATCGGGCTTTAGATCATTTTTGATCACAAGAGTAAGAAACTGAACACCCCTACCCAAATGAAGGTTTTCCTTGAGTACAAGTTGACGCATTATTTTTGGATGATACTGTTACTCATATAAAGAACATTATCTGTACAGGATACTTGTTTTATCCATGTACTCCGCTCAACCCTATGACATGGTTACATGTTAGATAACAGTTGCCTGTCATTCAGTAGATTCAGAACAACACTAGCATTCATTTACAGTTGTTTTTTGCTGACCTGGCAAATGTAAGTCTAATATTTACTCTCCTTTTCTCTCTGTTTTGGTCTCTACCAACTACTGGGGGAAATTTCTCTCGTTTTAGCTGCTAAATGCTTCAATATTTTCATCATTGAGTTGCTAAATTTGTCTGCCTGTCACTCAGTGCTAGGCATGTAGCAAAGACTGGTTTATCAGACATTTTTTAGAGCTATAAACTACTTCCTGCTCTGACTAGAAATGAGTCCAATGAGGGGAAAACTTAACCAACAAGCTAAAACGTTGTAATTAGCTCAGGGGAACTGCAGGGTCGAGTGATCAGTCTGTGAATCGACACCACGATGAACCACTTTCACATTACACACAGTGTAGTACAGCTGTACAGCTGTAATAGCCCAATTTGAAGAATTCTTGTAAACATGTTTTTGGTTTGTTTTGATATTAATAAGCTAATATTGGCTGAGAGATATGGGCTCACAGTATACTGAACTTTATATCTAGGTAACCAGAGTGTGATTTAGGGGGGCACGACGGGCGGCACCATCTGCCTTGTTGGCAAAATGACCAAAAAGCATCCTCCATGTTAACCTGCTATTGCTTTCCATCCGGGTCCAGACCCAGACACGTTGGAAAGAACAGATTCCCACCTTTCTAGTGACATCAGTTTTTTTTTTTTTTTTGTACATATATGAACCAAAATATGTCACATAACATAATGACTGTCACCAAAAGATGTTTTTGAGAAAAAAGGACTTCAGAGTTTGTAGTACAATGGCCACAAGGGTACATCAGAGCCCATTTTCCTTCGAAACTGGGAGCCTGTGTTCTCCAGTGGCTATCCCATTTGTCTGTGTTGGAGGAACTGCGGCCTTTTTGACAAATTAAGTTAGCATATACAGTTAGCAATGCACTTTGATGACAGTATTCACAGCTTGGATTCTTTTTCCATGAAAACCCCTTTTGATTCTTTCGTTGGTGAACACTTCTGGACTTAAGTAATATAAATAATCGAGGATTGGACACATTCAAAAGTAGAGTCACCACTTTTTTTCTGTCTCTTGCCAGTTAATCTGGATGAATCATTGTTTGGCACTCATGATTTCAGTAAATCCAATTGAATGTTTGAATTGCGGGAACTCTTACCGAGTTAACAATGTGTAGTACGTCCATATCGACAAAAATTGAATGTTATATTTTGATGCGCAATCCTAAACCACTAAGATCTAGCTTGAGTGGGTCACCAGTGGGATTAGGTATTGTATCCACATTACTGATTATTATTTATCAAAAATCTTATTGTGTAAATATTTTGTTAAAGCACCAATAGTCAATCCTACAATATCAATATCGAGGTATTTGATAAAAAATATTGTGATATTTGACGTTCTTCATATTGCCCAGACCAACTCTCATACCATTGTTGCTATAAAACTATAAAACTGACCACATAGTGTAGTGAACAAGTTAAACTAATTCATTACCATTTAATAAATTATCAATTTACTCACACACATTCTAAGTTACTTCTTCTATATATACTTTATCCATAGCCTTTTTAACCGGAGTATTTTTTGGTATAATTTTATAGTCAAAAGTCTTGTACATTTTGATATTGTGTAACAGTTCTGCAGCAGTCTCCTCTTGGCATCTTTCCGTTTGAACTTCTTTTAGCCTTTTATGCCTCATTTCCCCTGATGCACTCTAAATGGCTGATTGAAGTGAAGGTTAATGCTGTTGTTATGTTTCATGGCTTAAAACCTCCATAAACCCCCTGCTGCTACAATTATTTATGCAGTTTTGGACTGTTTATGTTACACGGAGAAGATGGAATTTGGCAGAAAATGTAGACTAAGAAGAGCCTTCAGAGGGATGAGATGAGGACTGACTGACTGAAAGAGAAATGGACCAAGAGCGAAAAAAGAGCAAGAGCCGTAAGCGCCTCCGACATTTACATTTTCAGCTCGGCGGGAGTTTGTTCATGCCTGTTTATTTGGTCCGAGCAGCAATAATTTCAGCTGGCAGGCGACACGCCGCTCCTGTTATTGATAAAAGATTACATCTCTACATTGTTTTCATTTCTGCCAATATATTGAAACAATCAATATTTACATGCCCCTCTTAGTTGGACTAGTCAAAACCACATGTTGTCTCATTGGCCGGCTTCCATTCAACCATCACTGAGTGTGCTGTGAGAAGACGGGGAGACGCAGGGAGAGTGTGGGGCCATATAATAACTGCTGTAGGAATGCCAAATTCCTGGCTATTATAAGTGTTTACTGGCCAGGTCTCCATGAGCTGTTTCCTACATGCTGGGACACTGAGATTGTCTGAATGTGTGTGTGTGTGTGTGTGTGTGTGTGTGTGTGTGTGTGTGTGTGTGTGTGTGTGTGTGTGCGTGCGTGCGTGTGTGCGTGTGTGTGTCCCACAGTCTGTGGAAGTGAGCTATGCATGTGCATGTTAGTGTGTGCATGTGGGCGAGTGTATGCATTCAGTTAATCATGTGGGTGTGTGCCTCAGCATGCATGTGTGTTGGTGTGTTTGGATGAGCATCAGGTGATGAAGGTTTGACAAGCTCCATTCACTTTTCTGAACTACTACTGAGTGTGTGTGTGTGTGTGTGTGTGTGTGTGTGTGTGTGTGTGTGTGTGTGTGTGTGAGTGAAAGGAACACTGCCAAGCCTTCCCTGTTCTGTCTTACATCAGCCTCAGTTATAGTTGTAAGAAAATGATTGTTGACATAGAGGTGCGCAACGGGCTTCAATTCACTTCTAGTCGTATTCAGAAAAGCCACACACACACATGGTTTTGTGCTCTGCCGAGGTTTCTCACACTCTCTCATGCTCTTCGGTTCCCCTGCTCATCAGTGCTGTAGTGCGTCTCTGTTCAATGAAACACACAGGAATGTCTAGAATGCTTTTTTTCGTGTTATCTTTTCCGATGAGAGCTCATGGATGTGGAATTTTCCCAGTCAATCAACAACCAAAGTGGATCTGCTTCAGCTAGAAATAGTCTTCTTTTGTAACAGTGATCGTACGTGTAGTTTACAAAAAGAGCTGTCGTTACTCCCTGCTATATGCAGCTGGAGGAGTTCATTGTCCTTAACACAATGTTTACATATTGCACATGGATAAATATTCTGCTTAGCTGCAGTGGTGAGTCATCTTTGTTGTATGTTGGACAGTTAAAGGAGTAGTTCCACATTTTGGAAAATGCATGTATTTACTTTCTTGCTAAGAGTTTGCTAAAAGATTAAAGGACTACTTGACCTGCAAAATAACCACTTGTATAACAGTTATTCAAGGTGTTACTTTAAATTTGTGAGGAAAACATTTTCTCTTTTGCCTCCTCATAGGGATGGGCAATATGGCGTAAAAATAATATTGTGACATCTTTAGGCTATATCGCGATACACAATATATATCTTAAAACTGTTAACCACTGTAGACGAGTAAAATACAAAATTATGAAATAAACAGTGACAATAAAGGTAGAAGTTAGTAGTTGCTGTCATAATTAGGTTAACTTAAGTACTGATAAAAAGTTCAATAAAGCACTGTGGTAATTAAGTTAAATAAAGTATTGTTATGATTAAGTTAAATAAAGTTTTGTTGTGATGAAACACATTGAAGCGTTACCACTGGAACTTTTATTCTAAATCACCCGTGTCATTGTGAGCAGGAAGTGTTGATGTTTTTGTTGAACTTGAAGCTTCCTGTCAAAAGTAAGCTATTAGCTGTAAGTAGAAAGTTAAACTGCCACAGCAAAGTTATTAAAAGTAAGGTTTTATTCACTGGGAGCAGGGAAAGAAACTAAAAGCACTCCAGTTTATATAATAATAATATTTGCAAGTTGCACTGGTGCTCCATGGTCGCAAAATGCTTCTAAACTGTCACAGTCTGGTGTAATAGAGTTAACGTACTGTCATATTAAAGTTAAATAAAGTGCTGCTATAATGAAGTATTTGCTCTAATTAAATCAAAGCAGAACCACTGGTGCTTTTATTTTAAAGCACCTCGCTCATCTTGGACCGGAAGTGTTAACGTTTTTGCTGTGAACTTATAGATTTTGTTCAACAGTTAGATGTTAGCAGTTAGAAAGTTGCCGCTGTGCCTTTAAACACGAGAATTCATTCACTATGAGCTGGAAACATATTAACAGCTCTCAGGTCCATATAATAGTATCTGCAAATCGCGCTGGTGCTCCATGGTCACAAAATGGGACTAAATAGTTGTGATCTGGAGCCCTACAGGCACAAAAACACGCTTTGTCTGCGCACACTATTGTTTAACTCATTAAGTTTAACTGGGGCCATTAATCCTGATGATTTATTCACTGTAAGCTGGAAACAAAGTAACAGCTCTCAAATTCATAATAATAATATTAACAAGTTACATTGGTGCTCCATGGTTGCAAAATGTGGCTAAATAGTAGTGGTCTGGAGCCCTGCAGGTGAGACACACTTAACCTGCACAGTGCACACACACTGTCACTTAGGAGAAAGTTGTCTGGATGGATGGAGGAGTGTGTGACATATGTTTGTGAGGGTTTTTGGGGGAGTAGGTTAAATTCAAATTCAAAGAAGTGCTAATGGCATTATCATATTGAAACACAATATTGCCAAAGCACAGTCTGCAAGGTCTCAATGTCTGTACAAGGCTTCAGTGTCAGTGAAAGGGAGAGAGCGAGAGAACTGAAATGCTTAAGTGAGTCTCATGCTGGTGCCTTACAGAAAAACAATGTGACAATTTACACTCAATGTTTCCATTATAGTCATTTAATACATCCCTCAAGGAACAAGCCGCGATACATGGAGTATATTCGATGTATCACCCTCTCCTACCTCTGCAGTGAATGAAGAATCCAAAAAAGGCAAACATGCTTCACAAATTGAAGTCACCTGGGGACACAGTAAACAACAGCAAAACTATATCAAAACAGCCGTTTACAAACTCTCACACAACTCCTGCAGTATATTCCAAGTCTCATTTACCAATATGCATGCACATGCTCAGACACCCTCAGGGCACACTGATCATAGATTAAAGTTTTTCATATTGTAACGTTTTAGTGAAAAGGCATGTGTTTGTGAAGTTTTGAGCATATTTATGGATAAATGAGACTTAGATGATGCTGCAAGAGTCGTGTGAGAGTTTGTAAATGGATGTTTTGATATAGTTTTGCTGTTGTGCTCCCTAATGACTTCATCATGCAGAGTGCTCGCCTTTTTTGGATTTTTCCATTTACCGCGGAGGCATGTGAGAAAAACAGTTTCTTTACAAATTTCAGGTAACACACAGTGACTGAATTATACACAAATGGTCATTTTGTTGGGTGAAGTGTTCTTTTATTACCACAAAAAATCACCCAGCCAAAAAAATAGTCCCCCAGTAAAACCACAACAACCCACAAGGGTGTAACTCCTCTTCTTTCAGTCTAAGCTAAGCTAAGCTAAGCTAACCGTCGCTTGGCTGTAGCATCATACTTATTGTACAGACATCAGTCTTCCTTAACTGTCAAACTAGTCTTTTAATGTTTAATGTAACTTATTTAAGACTTTGCTAAATATACAATGTTGATTTTGCATTTCGTCTTTGATGTCCTTTTTGGGAAGTGTCTATTTTTGACATTTGCCTCTGTCTCCTCCTCCTCCTCCCTCTTTCTTGTCATACTCCATCTCCTCCTCTCATTCCTTATGCATCCCCTCTATCCTCGTCTTCTTCTCCCCTGGGTGTCACTGTCTCTCTGTCTCCTTCTCCTGCTTCCTCCCTCTCATCCTCCCCCTGCCTCATCCTTCTTCTCCTCATCTTCCTCCACTTTCATTTTCAACCCTACGTCCTCCTTATTTTTCTCCTCTTTCTTCTCACCCTCTTCCTTCCCCTTCTCTCCTAAACCTCCTCCTGCTTCTCCTCTTACTTTCACATCGTCCTTCTTCTCATCTCCTCCTCTTGCTTCACTCTTTTGATCTTATTCTTCCACTTAAATTTTCAAATCCACGTCCCCCCACTGCTCAGTCAATCTCTGATACTCCATCTTCTCCTAGGTCTCCTCTTCCTTTTCCTCCTCCACTTCCTCTTTCTTTCTCTCCACCATCCTCCTCTTCATTCTTTACATCTGTGCTGGCCCCTCCTCCCCCCTGAGAGACCAGGAAAGGGCCGAGGAAATAACACCCATCCTCCGTGAATGAGCCATGCCAAACAATCCCCGCCCTGGGTGAATGCACCGCTCCAAACATGACCCGGTCCTGCATCGTAAACCTGTTGGTTCTGTCAGGAAGACAGATACAGATAAAGAGACAGGGAGGGAGAGATTGAGCCACGTATGTCGGCTTACAACTCGCCACATCAGCTTGGAAAGGAGTTCAGCTATGTTGTTTCAGATTTTTTTTTAAGCCTGACCTTACTCTTTCACTCCCCAGAATTTGTTATATTTATGTTTTATATGCATGCTATGCTGCCTCATTCATCTGCGAGTAAGAATAAATGCAGTTGAGGGGAATTCTAACATTGTGTATTCTTGGAGGCGGCCCAGCAGAGAGCAGGGTGGGGAAGAGAGACAGACGGGGTACGCTGTGGTTCTTTGGGCCGGCAGTAGGAAGGGAAATAGTCCAGAGAGGCCAGCGTGGGAATGGGTCAGCATTTCTGACAGCATAAGCAGAGCCCCCACCCTCTTTCCCTCCCCCTCTCCATCTCCATCCCTTCCTTCTCTCCCCTCCCCTCTGTTCACAGCAGCTTTTCTTTTCCTCTCTACTTTTCCTCCCTCCCTTCCCTTCTCTCCGTCCCTCTCCTCTCGAGGAGGGGTGAAGAAGTCTTTTCTCATGGGCTTCTCCCAAATTGTTTTCACTGACATTTCTGAGATATTTCGCTGTAAAGAAAATATTTGGACATATTTCTCCCTAATAGGCTCGCTGATGGCGATGTTTTGTGTGGCTGTGCTGTCCATGCAGACAGTTGCTTTGTGACTGCAGAATCCCATACGCTGCACTATGCAGCAAAAAACTCATGGAAATTAGGAATTCACGCACACGTGTGTGACGAGACTTTTCATTTCCTTTTAGGCTACAACATAGCTGCCACATGTGAAGTGTGTATTAGCTGTCAGTCAGCAGTTTGCTTTCCTTGCAAACTGCACTTGGCCACCCAAGAAAAGGGCATCTGTTGCACACTACACTCTGGCAGACACACATACCTGCAGTTTATAACTGTGCCTGCACATCATTCGGCACAGGAAGAGATGTCGTCTATGATAAAATCTGCAGATTACTCCGTTTTCCATTATCGTGCACGCCCTTTCCTTCCCCGTTTTTCATTTCCCACTTCTCCTCTTTATCCTCACTCTCCATTTCACTCGCTCTTTCTTTTTTTCTCCCCCTATCCGAGCTTCCACCTCTCTCCATATTTCTGTGTCAGTATGCTGATAGAGTTTGGGGCCTAGGTAAGGAAAGGGATATTAAATCAGGGCTTTGGTTGTGTACGCGTCTCTAGCCAAGCCTGTGATTGACAGGAATGCTAATTCAGCTTTTAGGAGTTTGTTCTTCTCTCCTGCTGAGGAATCTTTAACCCTGAGATTGTCGTCGTCACCGCCACCAAGGACTTTTTTTGTTCCATTTTTAGCTGTTGTCTTTTTCTCTTTCTCATGACATTTGGGGCTGTTTCTGGGATGGCGCAGTCCTTCGGGAGTTAAGGCAGTTGTTTCACAACTTTTTTGTTTTTTCACACAGTAACAACACATCACTCCAGCATTTTAAATAAGAGTTAATGTGCTTTCTACTGCAGAGAAACTCAATTTAAGTTGGTGGAATATGAAAAAATTAGAGAATATTTATTCAAAGCAGGACTGTGTAACTTTTGAAAGAAGAAATAGCACGTTCCTGCTCTTAAAAGTTGAATTCTTAAGCATTAAAACACTTCTCACACTTCTCACTTTAACTCACACGTCTGATATGACTAGTAGCTCATTGTGGCTCATATCAGCTGATGTTTGCAAACTTAAAGGGACAGTTCACCCCAAAATCAAAAGTACATATTCTTCCTCTTACCTGTAGTGCTATTTATCAGTCTAGATTGTTTTGATGTGAGTTGCTGTGTACTAGAGATATCAGCCATAGAGATGTCTGCCTTCTCTGGATTATAATGGAACTAGCTGGCAGTCAGCTTTTGATTCTTAGAGCGCCAAAAAAAACATTAGAAAAACTCAACAGCAATGTCTTTTTCCAGAAATCTTGTACCAGTTACTCAAGGTAATTCATAGACCTTGTTATGAGCAGTTTCATATAGGAACTATTTTCTACCGAACAATACCCACTAACTCACTGCACTGGTGCTCCACAGTCCTCCCCACTGAAGGAGAGAGAATTTCCAGCTTGATATCATCAAATACTAATGCTTTGTCACACCCCTCAACACCAAGGCTGCTTTTAGTGTCTTTGTAAGATGCACCAGGCATTCAGCTAACTCCAGTGTAAACCCATCCATGGCAATACTTGATGCTGAGAGCAACTGACATGGTTTAAGAGCGAGAAAGTCCATGTTGGGCAGGAGGGAGGGGAGGTGAAAAAGTCACAAAATCTGACTTTCACCCAGGAGACAGTAGTTTGTGAGCAGTGTGAAACCAAAACTCAAATTTGTTTTTAATGTAGCGTTACATAACTTAGAAACCTACGTCCCATGTGCAACCAAAAGCCTTATCTTAAAATAACATCACATAATTTCTGTTTGGTCGTTGGACACTCATGTCACCCAGCTATGTTATGTGACAAATTTTAATCCTAAACATCATCTTTTTTTCTAATTCTTACTGTTTCACAACATTAACCATGTGATACAATGTGTTATAGTAGTGCATCACATAGATCCACTAAAAGGTGCCCTGTGCATCACTATTAGACGCAGAGGGGCTAACAAATCATCAACCTGGGAATGAGAACGGGTTTGGATCTCAAGTTTCAGTGAGATAATGGTATAGCTCAGCCAAAGTTTATGCCATTAATATATGAATTGTGTACTGTCACAAGCATGAGCCTCTCATTCTTGAGTAGAAGCACGCTTCCCTCTGCTCTTTGATACAGTTGGTGGGCGTAGTTCGGTACAAAGAAAGTAGTTCCTACCTGAAACTGCTCACAAAAAGGTCTGTAGATTATCTTGAGTAAGCAGGTAGATATTATTACTGAGTCAGTTTGCCTCTCTTCTCTACTTGTGCTTTGTTATGTTACACTTAGCATTTTTATATTAGCAATTGTGGCCATAGAGGCTAGTGTTACACAGGCTAGCTTAAAGGCTGAAAACAGTCTAACTTATCTGGATTAGATCAGCTTTCTGCCCTTATAAATGCTGAATTATCAGAACTAAGCACACACACATGCACATGTGTGAATCATTGCCTGACGTCACTGATGTCACCGTCCCGTAGGTCCAGCTTGGGCGTTAACCGATTCATCTGTTCTGTTATGACAACATTCCTCATCGGATAGAGAGAAACAGGAGGCGGACAGAAACAGCGGAGGGGAAGGAAAGGAAGAGGAAAACTGTTGTTCACAAGCTGTAAAACCTCACATAAACCCAGGCAGCTTTAGCTCGGCTCACCACACATGTTGCAATTAACATGCAATAGCACGCTTCACTGGCTGACCTCAAAGGCGGCGCTGGGATGTTAGGTAGCTAAGCATGTGGTTAGCAGTGGGAGTGTAAAGATCAGTCGGAGCAACACAGATCAAGCATGGAGCTGAGTTCATAGATGTCAGGTGGCCAGAAACACAGCAGTTTGGGAAATAATATGCTGCTTTGGAATAAAAGGAAAATTCTGTCTCTGATAATGTTGCACCGTCTAACTGTTGTTATGGTGCTTCAAGTTATAATACAATATCAAATATACCTTGGGGTGTAGCCTGTTTCACTAAATCTGTCTACTTTGATGCCTGTTAGATAGTCTAAATTTCCCAAAGTGACCTGAACAGGCACCAGCTTCAACTTGTTGCTTTCAATCAAATGTAAGCACATAAATATACAGTAGTTCTCCGGCCAACTAGATTGCGAACAATGGAGTCGTGTTGATGACTGTACGCAGCCGCACCCTTTACTTAAACCACTGCGTTTAATAAAGACATGCATAATCCACTGCATGTCTGCTTTGGATTTTGCTCTATTAAGAATATGGGCGGTTTGTTTTTACAGTAGATTTTTTTTCCCTGAGACGAGAAAGAAGCAGTTCTCAAATTCTTAATGTCTAATGCAAAAAAAGATTTTTATCTATGATATTGTAGACGTGACCTGGTGTGAACTTGCTTCATCCACTCGATCCCTGACCAGTTTTGAAGAGTATTAAGAAAGTACATTACCTTAGGGGAACTGAGATTCACACTGTTAAAAATATTAAAGCTTTAACTCTCTTCCACTTATATGCATGCACATATTCTTTGGCTGTGAAAGAAATAAACTTGGGAAGATATATTATCTGTGTTGCCGTAGGTATGTCAGCAAAACTGAGCTTGTGTCAAGAAGTTGGTTTAAACAAGAAGAAAAAAGCTCCTTCCACCTATTCTTAGCATAAAGAGGTCGTCTTTTTTTAACCTCAGTTTGCTTTTTTTCTCTTTGAGGAAAAAGAAAGTCAAATATTTCACTTTCTTGCTGAGCATTAGATGATAACATTGATACCACTAGTATATCTGTCTGTTAAATACACAGCTACAGCCAGTTAGCTTAGCATAAAGACTAAACAAGAAAAGGGGAACAAATTAAACATGTTAAGGGGATAGTTTTTAAGTGGGGCTGCATGAGGTACTTATCTGTAGTCAGTGTCTTATATACAGTAGATGGCAGTCAGCACACTTCCTTTTTGCAAAAACAGACAGGAGTCTCCACACAAGTTTCCCCTCCCTCTCCTTTGGCCTGGTCAGTCCACTGTTCAGTTCTTCCTCTGTATACTTTGGTTCACAAAGTCATCCCTTTGTCTCCACACATTTCCACAGCATTTCGTCATTGCTGTCATAATCACTCCGGTTTTTTTTATTTTCTTGTGTATGTTGTCTCTTCCGTAAACCGCTGAGTCTGACTCAGACTCAAACAGCTGACCTGCAGTGTAACACAGTGAGCAGCACAGTTGGGCATTTTTGTATAGGAATATGGAAGTTGTAAGGCTAAGAAAATGTTGCGTCAAAGTAGGGTTGGGTGATATGGCGCTATAATAATATCACGATATTTCAGGGGTATTTTTGTGATAAATATGACAAATTTGTATATATATATGTATATATATATATATATATATATATATATATTCTTTAGTTTGTGTACAACAGCAGTAACTCAGAGTGAGATTCAGATTCTGTATACAACATTTATAGTTCAACAAAATAAAATCTACCACAAATTACACATTTAAACAGCTCCCAAATAAATCAACAGGTGATTTCCTTCTCTTTTAGCAAAATCCTAAATGATTTTT
The DNA here is from genome assembly GCA_019142605.1 of Cephalopholis sonnerati. Taxonomy (NCBI): domain Eukaryota; kingdom Metazoa; phylum Chordata; class Actinopteri; order Perciformes; family Serranidae; genus Cephalopholis; species Cephalopholis sonnerati. The sequence goes on along the minus strand of JAGQAX010000022.1, from coordinate 23,742,518 downwards.
TTTCCCACCTGGACCTTTATGTTCTGCCATTTCTCCTCTGTGACAGGCTGTTATGATACCACAACTATCACACATTCACATATATGGAGTTTTTGTCAAGCCACAAGCGTCACGTAGGTTTACATTACCAATCACCAATCACAGTTAATCACTTTACGACACCAACTCCCATGAGTGCACAGCGAGAGAGGAGAGTGAGAGATGCTGTGCTGCTGCCAGAGGAGCCGCTGACTGAGTTCCCTCTATTGGGAGGGTAACTAACAGTAACCCGCTAAAAGAGTCAAAGAAGTCCGGGGCTGTTCATAAATCATTCAGGACGCCACAGTTTATCCCACGCTACTGAGGCTGCTCCTCTTTTTGGAACGACCACAGAGTCTGTAATAATTTCGCTTTCAGCCATGCTTGTTGTTGCCATGGGTAACAGTGTGACGTCATATGTCAACAAGTTGAAATATCACAAATTTCACGATAGGAATTATTCATGATATTAAAAAATTACACTGGGCTGCTATAAAGGGCTGTCTGACAAGAAAGTAATGTAGTCAAAATATTGTAAATATTAGTCCACTAAAACTGATACTGACTTTTTTAGGTAGAGTTTTTTTAAGTAGCTAAAATGCATTTTGCTGTTAGCCGTAATCCATAGCAGTGCAAAGCTGAGTTTCTTGGTTGTTACTCCCATCTGTTTTTGCAATCAGGGAGCAGCATTTATGATACTATAGATAACTATCTCATACAGCTCCACTTAAAGAAAAACTAACTATCCCTTTAATTGATGAGCTTTCAAGATTCTTAAGAGTGCCGCTCGACAGAATCCACACATTTTCCATAGAAAAAGTGTCACTTGACACTTTCCTTTTATATTGCACATCTGAAGAATGCTGTTATGTCCCAAACACCGTCATATTTTGTTGTGCAGTGTGATTAGGTAGCCACAGTGAGCCTCTCTGACACAGCTACTGGAGTTTTGCATGTCCCGGCACGAGCAGCATAGGCCCAGATCCATTTGACCAGATCACCAAAATGGTTGGCTGGCAACTGAAAATGCTGAAAGTCCATTTCCTTGTCTCTTTTTTGCGTTCCTGTTGTCTTCTCAGTAGATGAAGTTTAAAATCTCATCCTCTTGAATTAACTAACTGATTTCATGCCTCCATTATCAAAATGCAAAAGGATACAAAGTAGCACAAATACAAAACAAATAGACGTCAGAAGGAAATCAGTGGGGATAGTATACTGTAAATAATCAAGCTGGCTGGAGGACAGTGTCTGGTTACCTCAGAGACGACTGAAACCTTGCACCAAAGCATACATTGAACATGTTGTGTGGCTCTTTACATTCTGTCGATCACCACTCATCAAAAGTGTCTAGTACTGGGACATAAATCTGGCTTTAGTGCTAAGCTAAGCTAACCCTGTGTGGCTTCATATTTAACATACAGATATGAGCTGATTTCAGTCCTCTAAGTCTCAGCAAAAAGGCAAACAAGTGCATTTCCAAAAATGTTGTACTTTCTTTTAACTGGGAAGGTGCTGAAATGGGTATCTCAGCAAAACTGAGGTTGTGACTAGAATTCTATTAAAGCAAGAAGCAGTATCTTTAAAACTAAGTTTTGCCTCAGTTTTGACACAAGAGATTTTTGTACTTCAGTTTGTTAACCCAAGAAAAATGTGATTTGTAGATTTTATGAATTAAATTCCTTGTAGAAATACAAACTTTCAAGGTTAGTGGTTGTTCTGCAGTGCATAAGCTCATACACACAGCCCCCTGCAGTTTGCTGTGTTCTAACACTGACCAGACCAGTACAAGCTGTGGGCCCAGAAGCACTGCTTCTCTGGCTCTCTCTTATCCTCAGCCAAGCCAAGTCTCCAGGCTGAGTTTTTATCAGCTCATGAAAACTGCAGCCACGATAAGAAGTATTGGTTGTTGCACAGCTGACAGGTCAGCTTGATAGGAGGGGGAAAAAAAATGCTCCGGACAAATCCACCAGGTTTGGTCACTGTGATGATTGCAGTCCAATTTAAAGAATCGCTCACTTTGAAGTTTCTGACCGTGAAGCTAAATTGAGGAGGGGGAGAGGGAGGTGAAGGGTTGAAAGTTGAAGCTGAGAAAAAAGTCTCTCTTTGTGTCCTCACCCTGTCTTTCTGTCTTCTTTTGTCTCCCTCAGGTTGGCGAGGAATGATGATGATGAGGAGGAGGCGGCCCGTGAGAGAAGGCGCAGGGCACGCCAGGAGAGGATGAGGAGCAGGGAGAGTGAGGAGCCCAGCGGACAGCCAGACAGTCTGGTCATGACCAACAGCCACAGGTCACACATAATACAATGCCAAATATACTGGTCCCATCTATGACAAATATAAAGTCAGGAGCCAACTGCTGAGCTCCCAGTTTAGTCCAGCTGAAGAAGCAAAAGAGGAACAAGGAAAGAGGGAGAAGAAGTCAAAATCTGTTTCCTCTATAAAACAGAGTCAGGACAACTCAGAAAAATGTCACCAAAAAAATATTATTGTCGATCTTGCTGGCTGTGATAACAACAGTCTCTGGCTTTACTGTTATAATAAAGTTAAATAAGGTACTGTTATAATAAAGTGAAATAAAGTGCTGCTGTGATAAAGTTAAATCAAGTGCTGTGATAATAAAGTTAAATAAAGTACTGTTATGATGAAGTTAAATAAAGTGTTGTTATAGTAAAATTGAACAAAATGCTGTGATTATAAAGTTAAGTAAATTACTGTTTTAATAAATATAAAAATAAATATTAAACATTGTCATAAAAAAGTTAAAGTACTATAATAATAAAGTTAAATAAAGAACTATTGTAGTAAAGTTAAATTAAAAGTACAGTAAATAAAGTAAAGTACAGTAAATAAAGTACAGTTACAGTAAAGTTAAATAAAGTGCTGTGATAAGTAAATTACTGTTTTAATAAAGGTAAATAAAGTACTGTTATAATTAAATTTAATAAAGTGTTGTTAAAATAAAGTTAAATAACGTGCAGTTATAATAAAGTTAAATAAAGTACTGTTATAATAAAGTCAAATAAAGTACTGGTATAATAAAGTTAAGTAAATTACTGTTTTAATAAAGGTAAATAAAGTACTGTTATAATTAAATTTAATAAAGTGTTATTAAAATAAAGTTAAATAACGTGCAATTATAATAAAGTTAAATAAAGCACTGTTGTAGTAAAGTTAAATTAAAAGTACAGTAAATAAAGTAAAGTAAATAAAGTTAAATAAAGTACTGGTATAATAAAGTTAAGTAAAGTACTGTTATAGTAAAATTGAAAAAAGTGCTGTGATTATAAAGTTAAGTAAATTACTGTTTTAATAAAGGTAAATAAAGTACTGTTATAATTAAATTTAATAAAGTGTTGTTAAAATAAAGTTAAATAAAGTGCTGTTATAATAAAGTTAAATAAAGTACTGTTATAATAAAGTTAAATAAAGTACTGTTATAATAAATTTACATAAAGTACTGTTATAATTAAGTTTAATTAAGTGTTGTTAAAGTTAATTAAAATACTCATATAATAAATTTAAATTAAGTATTGTCATAAAAAAGTTAAAGTACTGTATTATTTAGGTATATATAAATATATGTAAAGTATTGGTATAATGAAACAAATCGGGCAGGAAGTGTTGATGTTTTCGTTGTGAACTTGAAGCTTCCAGTCAACAGTTAGCTGTTAGCAGTAAGCGGAAAGTTAAACTGTAACAGCAAAGTTATCAAAAGTTAGGTTTTATTCACTCTAAGCAGGAAATAAACTAACAGCTCTCCAGTTCATATATTAATAATATTTGCAAGTCACACTGGTGCTCCATGGTCGCAAAATGCTACTAAACACAGTCTGGAGCCCTGCAGTTACAAAACAGAAGCCTCACCCGTTGACACACTGTCACCCAGGAGAGAGTGGTCTGAATCGGTGGGGGAGTGCATGTGACATATCATGTTTTGAGGTTGAGAGAACCAAAGCGGCAAAATGAGTCTCATGCTGGTGGCTTAAAAAAGAAGACATGAGACTTCATACTTGGTACATGCTATATAGTCATTTTATACATCACATGGAACATGGCTACATGTGATACCATGCTAAAAGACTCAATCAGACCTTTGATTTGTTCTAACCCTGTTTGGCTGCTTAGCTTTGTATTTTCAGTTTATTTTCACTTTTAACAGTGCAGTTGAAAAGGCTTTTAGGGTGAAGACTAAGGGATGTGTTTGGCAAATAAAATGTCAGGTATTCAAAGGTAACATTAGCTGGGGTTACTGGAGTTTACATTTCCCCAAATCCAATGAAGAGCAGGACAGATGCTAACGTTAATACCCCTAAAATCTGATAGCATCCAGGAGCAGCTCCACAGTGGATGTTGTCATGAACCAGACTTTTTTTTAAATCTCAATGCACTGGATGTAACGCTCAGTTATTACTGTAGGTCGTAGGCAAGTTAGCCAGACATGCTAACATCCACCGCCTTCGTTTGAGCATTAGAATGCACTGTTTAATCGATTTCATATACTTTTTCTTCTGTGTTTGGGGTTTTGGAAAAGCTAAAAACAAGACACCATCCTTCAAAATGTTTAGATACAGAGTTCAATGTACACCACTTCAGCATGTGGAGAAATCCAAAGCTTGACAGGCCTGCTGTGCCTTGTTATGTTGGTGGGTAAGCTGACGTATTGTAACTTTGTCAGGTGTTGTATGATGGGATTCTGTGAAGTGGCTTTTTCAAACCATTATTTCCTTTTGCATCCTTTAATAAATTCAAGTCAACCAATGCAAGAATTGAGCTCCACTTTCTACCCAGTCACAGCTGTCAGCACAATAACCAACACATGATCTTATACCCATCCATCAGAAAGCCTGCCATAGGAACAAAGCAGCTAAATATCCGTTTCTGTGCCTTTTTTTGAGGCTATGAGATCAATCGCCTTGGCTGCAGTGGAAGTGGTGGGTTGCTCTGACATCTAGCAGCACAGACACCGCTTTGTGGACATGAATTTTTCCCCTCTATGAGCTCAGAGATACATCCTGGGCTGGTCAAACAACAAGGGGATTGTGCAGGGGGATGCTGAGACTGGACCCAGTGTTGACTAGCTATTGTCGATTGTGTAGATGCAAGGATAATGTTTGCCAGACTTTTAGGTCAGAATATTATGAGTCAGGCTATTTGGAGTGAGGTGGATGCATGTACAGTTGGTAGTTGGTGGATTGAAAGAGATGCATAATAAATGCTATAGGCCTGCACAGTTTATAGCCATCCAGTCAGTCCCTGCTTTATCCTCTTGCATGTTTTGTATACATAAGAACTACTAAGTCAAGAATGAGATTTAACTGGAAACCTGGAATACAGCAGAAATTCACTGATTTTCTGTTTATTTTAAGGCCTGACCATTAGTTTATTTTTAAGAATATCTGTGGTGAAAACCAGTCAATATAGCCAATTGTCAGCATTCTCCACAAACTGGCTAAAGAGCTGACAATAATATGGCAGCCGCTCTTTGTAAACTTTGATTTCCATTCAAAGAATTTAATTTTGTTTTTCTTGTAACTCTGAGGTTTGCTTGCGCATTCATGCTCTTTTTTTTCTGTATCAGCGGCCAGTGTAAGTCACAGTCATGCACTTAATCAGGTCACAAACATTTGAGAAACTTTACTGGGCATATGCTGCGTCTGCACAATGCTCGGAAAATATGCAGTAATGTTAAGTGTTGTGATAATGATTATACTTATGATAAATAAACAGATATTTAAGTGTACTCCTTCCTGCTGTTTTCAGAATATTGCTAAAATACAACAAATTGCTTGTTGAATACAAAGAATTATTTCCAACAGGCTTTTATTGAACAAATTAAACGTTGAACCGAACATGAAAGACACCAATAACAAAAGGAATGAGAGTTACATTTTAAATGCAGTTTTCTACTAATGCTCTCTTTCCACTAACTGAAAAACATCTCAGAGCATCTGGATGCTCACAGTGAATGTTCACAACAATAAGTTACGGAAATACAATGTAGGGTTTTCCTAAAAACAATGTATAGACTCATACTCACACATAGACTCATACTCACTTACGACCCATTAGAGGTGTATAATGGTGTATTTTTCTGCAGACCCTGCCTGTATTTTCTTCTCTTTTCTTCTCGTTTTCTGTGTTTGGGTGAGGTCAGGGCTTTATGAAAAGGTTACGACCAGGTGCCACACCATAAGCAGCAGGCATCCAAGTGACACAGCAACAAAAAACACAATGTTGCAAGGCCAAACGCCACACAAGAATGAACCTAGGGTTGGCTTTTACTTCACTTTCACCGGCAAGTGTGTTTACAAACTGACAATCCTGCATTGTATACCTTTAAAGACACTTTCTCTTATCACAGCTTAAGGCTTTAAAGGTTTTGGTCAGCTATGTTTCGCCTGTGCTCATCTTGTCACACTCTACGGCTTCGGACAGAAATGGACAGTCTTTGGCTGACCAGAAAGTTGATGGCATGGTGTGACAAAATAGTGCCTCCAGACAAAATGTAATTTAATATGTAATTTTATACATTGTTACTACTGTATAATCAAATGGCAGTATTGTGCAATGTGTTTTATCGCACAAGTTAACATGGCGAAGATTATAACAAAAATTATTTTTCAGTGAGGACCACTTTTGTCAAAGAAAACTTATATTTCCATTTGCAGTATTATATTTGGCGGTATGGCTCTGTTCTGGGGCCTGAAAGAAAAGCCTAAGGCGCAAAGAGAAAACCTCTCCACCCTTCCATGTGCCTATGTGGAAAGTCTAAGGCAGGGAGAGCAAACCACTCTGCCCTTCCACTTGCATACAAGGAAAGCCTGAGGTGGCGAGAGCACACCACTCTGCCCTTCCATGTGCATACAAGGAAAGGAGGAAGCAGCAACAGTAGGCAGGCCAGAGCAGTTTAAATACGGTACCCTGAATGAGATTTGCCAATTGGTTGCATAGAAAGGAATCATGTGATCTATCAGCTGACTGCCTTCCATCAATCAACTGCTCCATCAGTTGATTGGGCTGTTTGAGATCATGATGTAGCTGGGATGTGAGCTGAGCTTGACATCCTTTCCTGCCTGTACTAACGCTATGCTCAATATTTTGCAGCCCTAGCATACACTTTTGTTGACTTTTGGGAATTTTGTCTTTTCTGTGATTTTCCATTATTTGTCAGGTCAGAGATTTAGTCCCAAGTGAATCAGTTTAGCACTGCTTTTTTGCTGTTTTGCCCTTGCCATAGCAACATGCGTATGCTCCTTCAGTATCACCTGCACATTACTCACATCCAAACCTGACAACTACTCAGGATTAACGACACAACAAGTCTCATGCCACTAAACAACTACGACACTTATAAGCCTTGATCAAGGGCATCTCAGTGGTAACAGGAGATAATATTGTGCATTCAGTTCAACAGCTGACGTCTACTGCTGTGACCTCGAGGCTTCTCCCTCATTAACAGAGGACCACACAGTGAAATGCTTGTCTCGTCTCTCTCCTCCCAGCCTGACAGAGACAGTGTCTGTGAGCAGCTCTTACGGAGGGGGCGGCGGCGGAGACGACGAGGAGCAGGCCCTGCTGGATCGCATGGCCAAACGCGAGGAGAGACGGCAGAGACGCATGAAGGAGGCACTGGAAAGACAAAAGGAGCTGGACGCCACCAACGACACCGTCACCACGGAGAAAAACAACGCAGAAGAGGAGAGGCCATCCTCCTGGCGCAGGGGCCGCTACCGCGACAATGAGGACGAAGAGGTGAAGACAGAGACGTACAGTTCGAGGAGAGAGGAGAAGGAGCGAGAGGAGCAGAGGGAGGAAGAAGAGGCTGCTCCTGAGGCTGGAGAGGAAGAGGATGAAGGTGTAGATGAAGGGCAGAAAGAGGAGGTGATGGAGGACAAACCAAGAAGGTCTTATATGAGAGAACAGGTGAGTCGCCTGTTGGTTCTTATTCATTTATTTTAGCCTTTTATCGTATGTTTGTAGCTGACAGTCCGTGCAAATGTGATGCTTGTCTCTGTAGGAGTCAACGGAAGAACCTAAAACTCAAAACAAGGTATGGTCATCGATTTATTGCCTTCTTAATGCACATCCTCGAGTCAATCATTGATCTTTCCTTCAAAGAACTGCTATAAACCTTTTTCATAGGAACTCGCTGAGGAAGAAACACATTCAGTTGTCAGTGAGATTTCAAACCAGGCCAAGTCAGAGGCTGAGGAGGATGCAGTAGCGTCAGAGGAGGTACCTGAGGATGGTTATGTAGATTATTCATCAAAGTCTATGAATCTCAGAAATGACACTGAAGAGGACAATGAGGTAGCTGAAATACTGCATTCTCAGGAAAATGAGGTATCGCTCACGTGGTAAGATTTTCAGTAGAGGTGTGATGCACAGCACGAAAAAATACCTCTGGCTAACTTCAGCGTCTTGATGCACCTTTAAAGTCCCTGTGAAACGTAAATTAGAGCGTCGTCAGCATCTATATTGTGACGCATTTCCAGTGAAGCTGAATATTGGGACAGTGTATGGTTATAAAACAGATTTAAATCAAATCCTTTGCATTTGATTGGGCCATTAAAAAGTGGGCAGGCATAAAGCTTAGTGTGATTCTGAGCTGCAGCGGACTGTTGGCTATCACACACCTCCCTCACCATTAGATCAGAAGGAGGACAGGGGAGAGATGAGTGAATTAGACCTCAGACACACTGTTTTGGAAATGAAACTGATATCCAAACACACATCCCTTACTATCTCTTTCCATATTGCTATGTTAGCTACTGCAACCCACAACGAAGTGCAGGTCTTATATGACCGCTGTGGCTAGCCAGTCGCCTAAAGTCTCATTTGATTGGATGAACTTTAGTAAACGCCCTCTAGTGCAGCGTGAATCGTCAACCATTTGAAAAAACAGGGATTTTGATGTGCTCTGAAACTGATTTTTTGACATATATTTGGCACGTAACAAGAGATAAATGATCAATTAACTCAGAGACACACGATTAAAACTGGGAACATGTATTTTTCATTTCACTGGGACTTTAAGGAGATGTGTAAACAGAAATCTTTCCAGATTAAACCACAAAAACGTTCTCTTAATAAGGCTATCTTGTTGACTTAGTGATTTATTTCGGAGCCAGACGCTGAAATTACCCAGACACCCCGTGTCGTCACAGTGTGGCTTGCACCAACTGGCGGTTACTGAGCCTACGTTTTAGTGGTCACAGTGTTTGTCTGCATGTCTTCCACCTCAGCTGTGAGAGCAGCAACACTTATTCCACTGACTCCACTCCAAAAACTCGCTGCAGAAGATGTTATTTAAAATAATACATGTGTTTACTGTAAGGGGACATTTAAGGAGATCACTGAGCCAATGCATCATGTGTATATTTCCAGTCAAATGTTTTAAACCAGGCCAGGATTGGCTTATTTTGGAACCCCTAAAATTAGAAAATAACAAATCACAAATTTGTCTACACAAGTATATTTTTAAAGTCCGAGCAAACCCATGAATTGTTTTAATGCCTCAATGAAGGCTACAATTTATCATGCAACCATAAGCCAAGCCTCCCAAATTCTCCTCTACACAGCTGAAGTGACTCGGATTCTTGTGTAGCCTTCTCTACATAGACAAACAATACGCCCTCATGACCAAAGCATTTCATTTTGTTGTCAGTGTAGGTCTGTGTGACCTCTTTTGACAAGAGCACCTCTTAGTTTCAAGATGCCTTTGATGGTGTAAACAACAGTGCTCGAAAACACTTCATGTGTCTTAGCACTTTCCCTGTTAAGATACATTTCTAGTGACATTTCTTATTTCTCCAAATAATAATAAAGGGATTTTTTTTGTCTTTGCTTTGAGCTAAAATTTGCCGGCTATATCTGAGATTGTTGCAAAGACATAATTAAGTACATAATAATGGGAAGGCTTACATGTCGTAAAGGAGGTGCTTTATAAAGACAGGTGTGCCCACGAGCTCAGCCTATGTAATGTTAAAGGAATATTTCAACCACAAAATTACAATTTGTATATCAATTACTCACCCCGTGTTACGTTGAATAAGTGAAGAAAACTTAGTTTTTCTTGCATGACTCTACTGTAAATACAGAATCCAAAATCTGAGAAAATTATTCATGGACCCCCATGACTTCAATTCATCATACATTTATTCTTCATTCATCATGGAGGCATGCAGGGGAAAAAAGTTTTCCTCATTTCTCAAGATAACATGAGGTGAGTTATTGATACACAAATAATTATTTGTGGGTGAAATATTGCTGTAAACATGCACAGACTGCTATATAGCACCAACAGTAAGACAGATGTACCCTCTGTGCTGCAGGTTAATAATATGTGGTGCTGTAAAAGCTTGACTGGTAGTGTACATATCAGGCTTTGACACATAATGATTATGATTCATAAAACCTGAATGCTGTTTTCGATGATGTCAGAGATAGAAAACAGAGACACTCCCCTGGTGATCACATGTTAGATAATCCCGTCTCAGTAGTAATTCTGGAGTGGACGCTGTGTGTTGTGTGATGTGTTGAGTTATTTTGTTTGGGGTGTGCCCTCTTTCAATCTCCCGCAACGTCACATGACAGGCTCCGCCCATTCAGCTGACCCACCAATCTTTGCTTACTTTGTCCCTGTGGTTGTTTCTGTGCAGGTGAATGAGAGAGGCTGGGCCAGGGAGGAGAGGGAGGAGCAGAGGAAGCAGAACGGAGGACTGCACGAGGAGGAGGAGGAGGCAGCTCCCAAACAGCACAGGAAACCTGAGAGGACCCCCAGGTACACAGACACAACAACACACACATCAAGTGACCTCGTGGTTTCCACTGAGGCCAGATTGGGGGATAGCCAGGTCTGATGAATTATTCAAGAAGCTCTGCTTTCAGCAAAGTTCATGTCCCAATTTGTTGCCAGTTAAAACTGTGTACAGTATTTTGTTTAGTACTGTTGCTATGTGCAGTACTTTGTTCAAAAAAAGGCTTGATGCTTTTATTTTGAAACTAATATGACAATAATATGTGACATACTGAAGTTCCAATTCCCCAATTGACCCAGTATTGGCATTAATACAATGAAATTCTGTAGTTTCATTAAGCCACTTGTAAGCAACTGCCTTTTTTAAGACACGTAGAGGCTTCAGAGTTCACGAGTGGGGTATTTACTGACATATTTAATGTCATAGAACACAATGTGAAAGTCTCTTAAACCCGAGCTAGCCTCAGACCTTATTTCAGGCATCTTACCAAAAACCCTTTGACTTTGAGACAAGGGAACTGTGAGTGGTAAAATGCTAACCTATTTCCAGGTTTTAGGACTCCTATACAGCCGATATTGGGCAATTAGCCCTTCCTAAGTCCCACCCCTTTTCACTCCGTGCTCCAGTAACAATTGAGCGAGCTTGGAACGCAACAGATCTTCAATCAACTTTCTTCTTTCCTGTTGTACTTAAATATGCTATGTGCTAGTTTAAAATGTTGAAAAGAGGTTTAAAAGATGTGGCTTCAGGGACTGTCACAGTTTTTACGGACACGCTACATTGTATTTATAGTCACAGCTTAAGTTAGTTAGCAAAACAGCTTGGCAACGGTGTTAGGTGTTAGCGAAACCCTTGCTAACTAGCTAGCTAACGCCTAGCTAACCTACACCAAGAGGAGATCAACGTTTGCTTCCTCTGTATTTCTGTGGTAACTGTAAAGAAATTTGGAAATGGACAGAGAAAAAAGGTTAGTAGTTGACATATTTTTAAGATGACATGAATTCTCGTTAGCCAAGGAAGATAAGGCTAATGTTACTTTGTTTATATCCCTGTAACGCTACATGCTGCCCTGAAGTAACTTCCTACAGAGAAAGCGGGAATAACATTAGGTCAGCACCATGGTCTGTGTTCAGTAGGGCTGCCCCCGACTAAGAATTTTCCCAGTTGACCAGTAGTTGTCATTTAGGGCTATTAGTTGACTAGTCGCCCACATGTTTACAATGTTCATGTAATTATTAGATTATATATTTTGGGGAGGGAATAGTATAAATATAGAATAGTATCAGTAACATTGTTAACACTGTGCTACATTACAGAGAAATACAAAACCGTACTAATGAACCTTCATTAATATAGGCCTATATTTTATCTACAAGTGCACGTCACACACTGAGCGAGCCGCCTGTTAATGATGCTGTCAGCAAAGCAGTAATGATTGTGCTAAGTGGCTAATGGGCATGGTAGCTACTTCCATGTTGCAGATGATACGTCATGTTTGTAGTCGACCAATGAAGATGAGCTTACATATCACCTTGGGTTCATCCTTCACCTTCTCAAAATGATCCCGCACTTTGGATTTCCTGCCCGAAATGTTATTAACTAGCCTGTGGAATAACCGCACGTACCAGCCCTGGAAGTTAGGGGCTGTACACACTCCGCGTCTTTGACCACCTGGAAACGCAAGGTTGGGCGCTGGGCGCTACTCTTGTACTTTTTTTTGTGCCAGCTTTCAAGAGTGTGGTGGCAGGTTGTATCTGAGGTTGCTAAGCAACCTTAACAATATATTTGGAATATTTTTGGAAGAAGGGAAAGATATCTGTCGGCTGTGATTGGTTTGTAACGTGACTCCTGTCTGACTGCTGAGTGTGGCCACTTCCTGTGTCTGTCCTTTCAAATTAAATTCCCACATGGTTCAATCATGTAGGGTTTGATTTATTTTGACAAGGTTTCAGCGATCAATGAAATCTTGCCGACTAATAACCTTTCTGATCGACTAATGTTTGGTCGACTATTAAGGGGCAGCCCTAGTGTTCAGTAATAAATATATGGAGTGATTAACTGATCCCCAGTAGGGGAAAAGGGGACCCTGGCAGTGCAGGAGCAATGTTGACTCGTCATCTTCGGTCTATACTTCACCCTTTTTTGTTGAGCCCAGAAGCCTCAATTCACATTGGTTTGCTTCATTCATAAAAGTTAATATCATGAATATATCCTTCTATCGTAAACTGAAATCCTTGCTGTCGGCTTCTTGGCGCTATATTGCCTCACTCCCTATCTAATAAACACTGCAGCACCCGCCTTAACTGAACCGGCCCCTTGATGTTTCTTTTTGTCCAGCTTGTCCATCCTAACTAAGAGGGGCAGGAATTATGATCGGTCAGTTACGACTGTATTAGTGCCTGTATATGCTTAACCAGTTGTGGAAAATTACTGCAGTAACTTAATGTTCTTTACCCAAAGGTCAGTTGAGAAGCTCAACCTACACAACAAGCAAAGCTCACTGCTGCTTTCTAAAATAAGATTTCCAGAAGAGTGAGGAAAGGATACATGTTCCCATGAGAAAAAATGATTGATAGCATGCAATTAAAAGCAATGTAGTAATGTTTTACTGCATTTTCTGAGTCATACTATTGCAGTCTGGGTCTTATTATGAAACTGATGGAGGAGAAATGTTCATATTTCTAGAACACATCACAGTGTTTGCATATGCTGAACGGGGGCAGTTTAATCAGACAGGAACTTATTGATGTTGCAGTCTGACATTTATTGTTTGGCTCTCTTGCTGGTATAAAAGCATGGAAGTGTTGCCTGAGGCATCTGCAAAATAATTGAAAAGCATGTCTGAATCAGATTTTCAAGCAAACAAGCTGTTTGTGTTGAGCAGTCAGCCGCAGCAGAGCAGCAGTGTGTTTTAGACATGGGTCACCTGCGGTTAGTCCCCAGCGTGAAACACTGGATGAAACCTGAGATGTGCTGTAACATTATCTTTGCCAAGGTGATTGTTGGTATTTGTATGTGTGCACGTTTGTTTTTGTCTGTCTGTGTGTGTTTGCTTGTCCATGAAAGAGAGAAATCCTTCAATTGTATGTTTAAATATTCAGTCTGTATCAAATGTCAAGCGTTTACCTGAATGTCAGCCAGCGTTGCGTCCTACTTCCTCGGTTTTTGTTTCTGCTGTGACCTGCATGTGTGCTCTGACCCGTGTTTGTGTGTCTGTCCCAGTCGCGGCAGTGTGCGTTCCCCCGAGGTGTCCGCGGGTGACGACCAGGACGACGACGCCCGCCTGGAGGCAGAGCGCAAGCTGGAGGAGCTGAAGCGTCGCCGCGACGACGCGGAGAGCGAGGAGTTTGAGAGGATGAGGCAGAAGCAGCAGGAGGCCGAAGCGGAGCTGGACGAGCTGAAGAGGAAGAGGGAGGAGAGGAGGAAGGTGCTGGAGGAGGAGGAGAGGCAGAAGAAGCAGGAGGAGGCGGAGAGAAAAGCCAGAGAGGAGGTAGGGAGGGGAGAGGGATGTCTTTTATTTCTTTGGAGTCACTCACTTTAAGGATGCCGTTTGATCCCCTCAGCTCTGTCTGTCTACGTTTCTTTTTTCCCTTTATCCAGTTTCTTCTTTAACTAAAATTTTAATTCTTTTTTGTGTAAAGAAATAAAAGAAATATAAACTGTAATGATACTGCAGGTATTGTGCACAGTTTTCAGAAGAAACAAATGTTATCACACATATTAAACAACATCTAAGCTTCAGGCGTCTGAGTGGGCGTGTCCTGTGGCAGCTTTTGACTGACATGTCGGAGGGGGCGTTACTACGAGATCTATTGTCAACTTTCATGATGCGCTATTAACTGTAGCACCTAGTCCTGTATTGCTGATTTGAAGACAAAGTGTAGTCAAAGCCCTATTCACACTGCACTAGTGTTGCCAACCTTATGTGGCGCATTCACCCAGGATGAGCAACACAATTCTGTCAGAACTTTCAGTGATATTTGCCAAAGTAGTTTCCATAATTCTCTGTCAGGAAAAGGCAGGAAAAAAAGAAAATGCATAAAACCTTGCAAAAAATAAAAAACATATCACAAAGATCCCTATTAGCAGGAGACTAATATTATCACTGTGTCTTGCGAAATACGGTGGGGGATTTGTGGTGGAATTTTCACTTGACTAACGGACATGGCAGATTTGCACTGGGTTAAGATCACAGGCGACCTCTGCATTTATTACAAATTACTAGATGGTCCAAGTTAATACTAGCCTCATGTGAAAAAGGCTTAAGTTTGTATTTTTCTCAGAAAGTGGAACCTAGCAAGCTACAGTAAAGGCCAGCACCATGGTCTGTGTTCAGTAATGAATATATAGAGTACCTTACTGATCCCCAGCAGGGCAAAAGGGGAGAAAAGGGGACACATACCTGGCACTGCAGAGGCAATGTTGACTGACTGTTTCGTCATCCTCTGTCCCTACTTCTCCCTTTTTTGTCGAGCGTCGAAGCCTCAGTTCACATTGTTTTACTTTGTTCATAAAAGTTAACATCATGAAAATATCCTTTCACCGTAAACTACAATTCTTGCTGTTTGCTCTTGACGCTATATTGCCTCCTAGAAACTATCTAATAAACACAGCAGCACTCAGTTTAATGGAACCGGTGTGGTCAGGTTTCTTTCTGTCAAGTATGTCAGCCGTTGCTAAATGGGGCAGGACTTAGGACCGGTCAGTTAGGACTGTATTAGGAAGTCGGACCTAGCAAGCTAAGCTAACTAGCTCCTACTTTTGTGGCAGAAACTAGTTAGCTTAGCTTGCTAATTACCCATTTAGCGACTTACAGAAACAAATGAAGTCCTAAACGAAGTTATGTACAGAGTAAAAACACCATAACGTGCGGCGTACAAACAGTCACAAACAGAGTAACGAACGGAGTAATATGCAGAGTAATGCACAAGGTAACATACGGAGTCACAAACAGAGTAACGTCTGGACTAACGTACAGAGTATTTAACAGAGTGACACACAAAGTAACGTGTGGAGTAATGTGAGGAATAACATATTAAGGACAAACAGAGTAATGTACAGGGTCACAAATACGGAACGTACAGAGTAACCTACGGAGTAACATATGGAGTAAAATACAGAATAACATACAGAGTAACCTATGGAATAATGTACAGAGCACATTAAAGAGTTATGCATAAAGTAATGTGGTGAGTAATGTGAGGAGTATGAATGGACTAATTTATAGGGTCACAAATACAGAACATACAGAGTTACGTACAGAGTAATGTATGGAGTGACATATGGAGTAATGTACGGACTAGCTTGTGGAGTAACACATGGAGTTACAAAGGGAATTAGATATGGAGTAACGAACGCAGTAATGTACGGAGTGACGCACAGAGTAAGGTACAGAGTAATGTGCAGAATAACATACAGAGTAACGTATGTAGTGACATGCAGAGTAACATGCAGAGTAACGCACGGAGTAACACGTGAAGTAACACACAAAGTAACACACGAACAGTTTGACTTAAAACTTGTCTCATTTATTCCACTCATTTCTTCTAAAGTTTACAGCCCACGTCCTCTTTCCTTATTTTTCACACCACCAGTTCATGTTGATTTAGCCTTTACACCTGTGTGAGCTGAACCCCATGCATCACACTCTTACTAGCACTGCAGTGACGTTATCTCACCATACTTCACTGTTATCACGACTCAAGCTATTTGGGTCCCCAACTCATAACTCATGCATGTCATTTCTTCTTCCTGCTCTTATGACGACCTCATTCTTATGTATCTCAAATGTGATAACCTCCCCCTTCCTATGTGTTCACATCTGTATTCAACCACGCCATGTCGTCCATTTTCCCTTTCAGCCGCTCGCTCCGAGGCCCTGCATTCTTACTATTACCCTGACTGGTCTTTTTTGTTGATCTTGGCTCTGAATGTGGCGGCCCGTCTCTCGCTATCTGCCCCCGTTCTCTCTCCTCTTGTGTGATGTTAATGAGGCCTTTTGGTTTGTAATTAAAAGATGGCCCAGAGATACAGAGAGACTAATTAACCAAGACAAGGCTGCTGGAGAGGGCTGATATACTGCCAAGCACCAGCCCTCTTCTGAATACTGTACAAATGGTTCATACATTAATTGTTTTAAAAAAAACTGTTGATAGTCTGCATGTCGCAAGCTTTCCAAAAATTTCTTTTTTTCCTGAGGCAGGCGATCACTGTAAATAAGAATTTGCTCTGAGTAATTGAATTTGTTCCTGACCTGCTTCATTAGATAAAGTAAGTAAATCAATTAGAAAGTGGCACATATCTATTGTCTGGGTCGGCTGCGTTCCTGATTGTTGGTTGTCTATCATGTTTGGGGCTGACGCTGTTCAGTATAATAACCCGTACACCACGTGAAAGTCATTCAACTTCTACACCGTGCTTGAATGATTCTGCATTTGCTGCTCCAAACGCCCTGTTAGTTTGTTCCCAGGGAAAATCCACTTGTGCACAGGAAGCGTACGTTAGGTTTCCAGCAGCAACAGAGGTTTGTTTAGAGTAAATACAAGAGAAATGGGCAGTTAGCAGGAGCAGCAATATCCTGCATGGCCGGCAAAGAACAGAGCGCCACCTACAGTACATGCTATAGTGAAATTAACAGAAAGTTTCCTGTTAACCTCAAAGATGCTGCAAAATAAAAAAAATGACATCTGCCAAACTCTAAACACATGTCTTTTCTCAGGAGGAGAAGAGGAAGATGAAGGAGGAGATAGAAAGGAGGAGAGCAGAGGCAGCTGAGAAGAGACAGAAGGTGGAGGACACTATGGACGGAGAGGATAGACCCTTCAAGTGTGTCAGCCCTCGAGGCTCCTCTCTGAAGGTCAGTTCATTATTTTACTTCTTACAACTCTCAGTATTTTGTCAAACAGTAGGTCTGTGATTTCAAAGGATTCAGGATTGATGACAACATGCATATAATTTTAAAAGACATGAAGCTAAAGGTACATGTCCCAGGCAAAAAAATGACCAGCACTCCTCTTGTATTGAAATTCAGAGCGAGTTAAATCAAGTATTATAAGGTTGATAAGGAAAATGTTCAGACTGTTATTTTGATTTAATATACCCCTGTTTGGCTGCTAAATTTCCCCAAATCCAATAAAGATCAGGACAGAGTGTTCATTACCCTCTGTTCTTACGGTAGCATCCAGGAGCTACACACTGGATCAGCTTGTTTTAAACTATTCTAAGATTTTATTTGTTTTCTGTTTTAAATGTACATGACCTGGAACGTCATGTACGGAAGCCCAGAGGCAAGCAAAAACTATATATATATTTTTTTTCTGGTGATCTTATTTTTATTTTTTTCTCCCATCTGATCTGATCAGATTTTACGATAAATTTTCTAATTCTTTTTTGTATATATTTTTTTCCAGGATGATTTTCCTTTCCTTTTTTTTTTAAATCCGTGAAAACCAAGCGTCAACCTGAAGAGGCCGAAAAATTAAGCCAACGCGGAAATGCCAAAATCTGCAGTTCATCGAATGGCCACTTGAGGCTGGCTCCAAAACAGAGTTAATCCCCTCGGTCTCCCATGTTAAAATGCCCAACTTTATAGCAGACATAAACATGTTTACAGGCTGGTACAAAAAACGGTTGGGCCTCTATCGAAAAATTTTAACATTCTAAATAACTGTACAGGAGGTGATTTTTTTTTTTATAACTTATTCATTTGCATTTCAGTGAGGCCCAAATTTACGCATGTTTAAAGGCGGAGCTGCTTGAGTCACAGGCTGCCTGTGAGCAATTGCTGCAGTCTGAGAGTCAGATCCACCCCTCGCTCCTCCACAGCGCAAACATCTCAAATATGGTCATTTCTGGCTGCAAACATCCAAGATGGCCGAGATACCGAACTCAAGGCTTCGAAACAGCAGTCTACAAACCAATGGGTGACATCATGGCAGCTACGTGGAAAAAGAAAAGTTTTTTTTAGTTAATTTTTCAAAATTTTTTCCTCTTTGGAAACAGATGAATTTCCTTTTTTTTCCCAAGATCATCTTCAAGTTTGTTTTTTTTAACAGGTGATTTTTTTTTTTCAGGACAATATATCTATTTTTTTTAATTCACAGAAAAGCAAAACAATCTTAGAGAAATGACTCTGGAGAACAAAATAAACTGTTTTCACTGATTGGAATAAATAAAAAAAAAAAATAGAAAGAGTCTCCAGAAAAAAAGAAAATCTCACTTGCCTCTCAGGGCTTCCATACCAACAAGCTAATTTAATTAGCATATAATATGCTGTTTCTGTTGTAGTTAGCCGTTTAGCCAGAAATGCTAATGATTGCATCACATGTTAAAGCAGACAAACACAAAAAGACATGACCCTCCAAACTATTTGGATGGCTCTAACTACAGTCTTCTGCACAGCATCAACATGGGGTGAAATTGAAAGCTTGACAGGCCTGCCATGCATAGTAACAGTTGCTAAGGTATGATTAGACAATAACCGCTCGAGGGAGGGCTTAAGCAGTAAGTAGTCAATTAATCAGACAGTTCTTCATGAACGCTGATGTTTCATTACAATACTGTAAACAATTGTAACTCTACAGCTCTTTGCCTGGGCTGTCTTTTTTCTGTGTGTATTTGCATCCAGTCCAGTCCAGTTGTCAGCATAATGGAGTCAATACAACAGCTCTCCAAAACCTGCAAATCCCACTCATCCGGCAGTGCAGCAAAGCTCAAGCTAAACATTCAAAATATTTGGAGAGATTAAGTGCCAGATGACCCGCCTCTGCCCCTCTCACCTCTTTTAGCTCTCGGCATGAAGTGTTATCTGACTGAGATGAAGGTGTTCAGAAATAGAAAGAGCCTTGATGAACTAGAGGAGAAATGTGGAAAAAAAGTCAGCTGCTGGCAAGTTTGTCAGTATTTCATTTCACTGCTCACTTTGAAAATTCTGCTGACACGTTAACCTGTTTGTCACAAAACTCTGCACTGGGAAAAGAAACCTGAATCAACCCAGCGCGGCCCCTCCCAGCCTCATCCAAAGATAAATGTTTGTCACGGCGAAGGAACGTTTAATCAACTCAAATGTGAATAAATGTTTCCAGTGTTGCCAAAAGCCAACTCCCACACGCTGAAAATCGAGGGGGATTTTCAGCCAGTGGAGAAAATCTAATTAGTGACAGTTAGCAGTAATATCCATCTGGCCCGTCCCAGTGAGACTCCAGACTCCAGGCTCGGCTCTAATGGTGTGTGAGCTCTGATCGGACTGGAATCAAATACTCTGTTTGTTTGTGGTCAGTTTTGTAAATAATGTCCAACTGTAATTCTCCACCCCGCTGCACTCGCCTCACAGACACAGCTTTACTTTGTGGTAATGTTCACTGTAGGTACAGATGTGATTCTGTGTGTGTTTTTGTGTGTGTTTGTGGACTGCTTTACTTTTCATACACTACACACTGTGTTGTGTATGAATTGTTGCTTTACAGTAGAGCTGGGTTTTTAACCAAATACCTCAATATTGATACTGGGACAGTATTGTAGGGGCGACTATTTTACAAAATATCTGATAAATAATCATCAGTAAAGTAGATGTAACGACTCAGTGGGTACAGGCAAATAATAGAACAGCTTTAAATTAAATGACTCAACTGTAAACCAGGAAAAGACAACACTAGCTATATCCAAAGACAATATCTAGTCTTACATCACAATATTGATTTAATATTGATATATTGCACAGCCCTACTTTGCAGTGTAATATTGTGTCTTGTCTTCGTTTGTTTGTTTGTTTATGTGACACAGTATTACCACGTCATAATACAGTTGCAGTGAGTGGTGTAAGATGTAGCTTACATGTTGTTTTACAGTCACATTGTCTGGTTTGAGAGCTACAATATTCACTCAGGATTTTTTTTAAACATTATTGGAGTCCACGTTTTAAAACGAATTAAATAAAACTAAAGAAGAGAACTGAAACATTTGCAGCTGTTTTTGTAATATTCAGTAAGATTATTAGAGTAAGTCATGACTTATTTTTTGGAGGCAGTAGTTTAAAAAAATTACATTTTTTTTTCTCCTGACTTCCATTTTTTCTCATTAGCTGCAATTTTTGTCATTTGCCGCAATTTCCAGCAAAAAATCACATAAAAATACTGCAATTTTTATCGCAATTTTTGACAAAATTGGCCGCAAATTTGTCGGCTGCAAATTCAAGGTTTTTTTGCCGTGAGATCCTGGAGGGACTGCCTTATAGAGAGGCAAAGTCCCCCCCTTTCTGGCGACCATCATTGGACCATCTAGGAAAAATATGTACAGTAGTTTACGGTTAGGAGCAAAAAAATTTTGATCCTGTTTGAATTGTGCCATGAGTTACATATATGACGTTTGTCAATTTGAAAAATTATTTTGCAAGAAAAGAAGGTCATAGGTTTGTCGTATTAGGCCAACATTTGTAAAACCACCTCCCTCATCTCACATGATATATACGTCACCAACATCAGCCAGCTTAGCTGTGTTCCACACACAAATGTAGTGTTATCTGACCTGATGTGTTTTATCCAGTGATTCCTGGTCTTTTTATCAGCCGAAAAGTGAAACAACAAACAAGACCCAATGCTTGTGTGAGTATATCCCAGTACGAAACACACAGGTATCGTAGCTTCAGCAAGAGACAAAGTTGTAATGTCACCTACGACTTGTGTAGTCGTTCTAATTACATATACAGTCTTCTATTTCAACAGGTTTATGACAAACTGCAACTTTCTTTTTTTTTTTAATAAGGTGATTTTATTAGCAATTTAATAAAGATATACAAAGTACTAATAGACAAACAGAACCAATAAGGACGAAAAGACAACCCCACCCACCCATCAACAAAAGAACAAACAGAGAAAGCCAGACCGGTCAAAGGGAATCCAAAAGAGAGGAGGAAGGGAAAAAGAATTAAATCGAGGACATATTAGTTAATTGTATGACAAAAGTAGGGGAATATAGTGTGTTTTAATTACAGTTTTTCAGCCTCCATATTTGCCACAAAAGTTAAAAATAGTTGCCAGGTGGCAAAAAAGCATGCAGTTGATCCTTTGATAAAACAATGATTTTTTTCCAATTGTAAATGATACATAAAACTGCAACTTTCTTGTCTTGCAAAATTATTTAAAATTGACAATCATATGTGTAATTCTTGCCACATGAGTTTATATATTTTTTCCCCCAAAAGGTCCCATGGTGGTCCTCCTAAAGAAGAAGGACTTGGCTTCTCTATAGCTGGTCCTCATCGGCTTCTGAGTCTTTTTGCGTCTAAATACTTAGAAGCTAGCTACTTGCTAACTTGGTCTGTCTGCCATTTGGTACTCAGCAAGTAGTTTATAGTCACTTTATAACAGCTTTTTTGCTGCAACAATGGAGTTGCATATAAAAAAACAAAAACACTGAGCTGAAAGAAGCTAAAAAGGCTGAACTGCAGAGTCTGGTGTTAACCCTCTGTAGGTTCATTACTACGAGTGATAGCTTTCACATAGTCATAGTTCATATAAAAAGACTGATTAATGCAGCTTTAAAAAGTATTTTGGTTATAATGGCACACAATAAGGAATGCAATATTTAAATAAGTCAAAAGAGCACGTAAAAATGGAGTCAGGGTGCCAAATAAAAGCTGAACAACAGCACGTTTTTCCTATTTCTCATATAAATTGAATATTTTCCAGGTCCATTTACGTGCTGATTTCCAGCTCCTGCAGTTCATTGAAACCTGTCACCAGTTTATTGCAGAGCTGCATGTATGCTATCAGGAACATTATTTTCTTCATTGTCTTTCGCCCTTATGTGTTTCTTGCCCGACAGCTGCCATATCATGGCTCCTGTTACACCAGAGACATGTGCCTCGCTATCAGCAATCACCTCCCAGTACACACAGTCCAGGGAGCTCGCTCACATGTTATCAGCAGTAAACCAGCAAAACCCCGCTCTGTGCCACAGATAAAGTACAGTGTGAGAGAAGGACAGAGGGACAGAGTGAAGGACAGGCTGCTGGGATGCAGGAAAGCGATTAGGGTTAACAGGATTACTGTAACTGCGTTCGGATGGCTACGGCTCTTTAAAACGCATCTGAGAATGGGGAATTTCCTGTCGGGGAGTATTTTGGGAACTCCCACATTCGGTAGCAGGCGAGCGCAAGGTCCTTTTTCGCAGGGAGAGGGGGGAGAGAGCTTTTTCTGCAGTTTCTCCTTTTGTCCGTTTAAAGGTTTTTTGTGAGCGTCTGAGGAACGCATGCGTTGCCCCTTCTTTTAGCCCTTTTCTGTGTATATCATAAACAATCCTCTGAGATTCCCACAGTCCAGCAGATAGGAAAAAAACTTGCTGTGTTTTTTCTGTGTGCGTGTGTGTGTGTTTGTGTGTGTGTGCATGTCTTCCAGAGCATTTTGCACACAGAGGGAACAATCAGTAACATTGTGTGTCGCTGGTTAGGAGAATCCAGTCTATTGAGCCCATGAAGAAAAGAGACAAAATGAGATATCACCTTTAAAAAGATACAGTATGTCTCAGCTCAGTGATTATTGGCAATTGTTTAAGTTATGAACCATTTAAGGCGCAGTAATCACGTCTGTGTCTACATAATGACTTCTTAACTCAAGGCAGGAATTGGTTTTACACTAAAAAGCACCCAGACAAACAGTAAAGACACAATAGAAGCTGGGAAATCAAGAGCAGGGTTGGGTTTAACATCTGTTTTAAGGCTTCTAAAGAGAGAGGGAAAATGTGTTGCAGTGATGTATGCATGTGTGGAACATCACCAAAGTATTTATTAACCTAAAGCTCTAAAACCCTTTGCTCAACAGATTGGAGAGAGGGCAGAGTTCCTGAACAAGTCGGCACAGAAGAGGTAAAAAAAAAAAATACTTAAGCATCATCCAACAGATCGTGTTTTCTTCCCAGCTTTTAGTGGAGCATGTAAAGCCTCGCAATCCTGTTCTGCTAAATAGGAAGAATGTAACCTAGAGTTTAATTCCCACTTGGGGTTGCAAGTGTCCTCTTCTCAAGGCAGTGAAGACGAAATGGTTGACCACACTGTGTGTAATGTCCAAAGAGATCCCATGCTGTGTATGCTAACTGTTTGCTTCTGCCCAGCAGCACAGTGAAGACGTCTCATTCTCCTGTGGTGTCCAAGATAGACAACAGGCTGGAGCAGTACACCTCAGCTGCTCAGGTTAGCATGTCTTCAACTGTGCACTGTGGCATCAGTTATAACATTATATGCACTTAAAATGATATTTATATTCATGTGCACATTTCAAATATGTTGTATACCAAATAGCAGAAGAAAAAAAGGAGCCTAGTTAAAGTTTAACCTCATAAAAGGCTTTTTTCCTCATCCTCCACATTTTATCCAAATAAGTGTCGAACTGACTCAGTCTTTGTGCGTCTTTCATCTAAGGGTGCTTTCACACCTGCTCTGTTTGGATTGGCTCAATCAAACTCAAGTTCGTTTGCCCCTTAAGTGCAGTGTGTTTGGGCAGGTGACCTCGAGCCGATCCAACTGCAGTCACATGACACATTGCTTGGGTTAAACATGAGCATGTTACAGTCCTGGAGGATTATTAATGTGTGCCTCCTCCTGTACTGCCTTAATATGCACATTCAGCACATCCAATGCATCAAAACATTGTTTTCTAATGGATGATGAGCAGCGCTAAAATCAACCTGCGTAGTTGTCCCTCCATTGTGACATTAGAAAGTGTCACATTTATCTTGCAAGTGTACTCGTCTTCAATGTTTTGTTTACTTCCTGGATTTTTCCTGCATGGAAATTCTGACCAATCAAGAGCAGCTTTGCCAAGCAAGGAATTTTATCTTGTCCGCTTGTACATGCTGCCGTGAGAACACAAACCAACTCTAGGCAATTATGCAACTTTGTAACAAAATTAGTCCCTGATTCAGACCAAAGCAAGACAACTCTGGGTCTGAAAGCACCCTAAAATAAATCAATTTCTCATTTTATTATCTTACTAAAGACATTGTGTGTTTCCCATTTAAAAAGACAATAGAAAACAAAATAAAAGTCTGGATGTGATGTCATCATCATGTATCACATTGCAAATAATAGACATTTTCGGACCAAACAGTTCTGGGGACTCCCTGAGAGGAATTGCCCACTGAGGAACCACCCTGAGAACTACATACCTTCAAGGTTTGCATTCGAACCACCAGTAGGAGCGCTTTAGTGACATAAGCCTCTTTTTCCTTCATTTATGCTTTTTAAAAGTTACATTTAAGTTTTTAATCTTATATTTAGCTTTTAAACAGACTGATGTTGGGTGCTAGATTTAGCAAACTTTAGACAAGCAACCCATTCTAAATATTCAAGGAACTGCTAAACTTCTGACTTGCACCAGCAGACTGCAGCTCCTGGTGCCACTGGCAATGGCCTCCAGAAGCCAGATAGCCCAATCCTTTGTGCCCGTATTACCAGCATTTGCTTATCTGTGGTCAAAGATAGCGTCAAGTGTGTCATGCCAATTGCTTGTTTTTTTCACAGATCCACTGTGGTTGTTGTGATCTTTATTTTTATGTGAATCCTGTGTCATCTTCTGGATTTTATCTCTACATTGCTTCCCTGTGTGACAGATGCCTAAAGTAGCAATCAAAGGGAAATTATGTGGAATATTCCAATAGTTTGATTTGACGGGTTAAAATTCCCCCATCGCATATATCCAGAGTGAAGACTGGTCCATTTATCCTAACCTTTTTTCTTCCAGTTTTTTGTTACTAGCTGTTGTTTGTGTTTTCTGGTCATAGCTAACGAGTTTTTAAAAAAGGCACTTGCCAATGCTGCATTGGCTCACGTGTTTGACCAATGCTTAGGTCGCTTGAGGTTAAGGGAGGGTACCTACTCTGAAATAGGAACTATGAAAGTCCATCAAAATGGCTTCTCAGGAACTGAGATCATTCCGAGTTCTTGCGGTGCAGACACAATAAAAGAGGGGGTTCTCTTAAAGATCTGCAGGTCCGAAAAATGCCAAATGCGAAGGACCATTTGAAATCAGATTTGAGAACCAGGACTGAGAGAAATCTATGGAATTGTGTTCCATATAGGATCTGATTCTAGTCTTGCTTTGGTAAAAATGATTTTGCGGCAGTACACAGTACCCATCCTGTACACCATAGGGATTTGTCACTTTTATTAATAGCAAGTGCATGTGGGTGTTTTTTAAAAGATAGGTACCTGAGCTTTGATCACAACAGTCATCGCTGCTGTGCACCAGCTTAAACCCACCACTTTGTCTCATCAGAGAGAGAACAAGGAGTCTCGATCCCCCCGCTCTGGAGCGGTGGATCTACCCATGGTCACCGACAGCATCCGTAACATCAAGAGCATGTGGGAGAGAGGCAACGTGTTCAGCTCACCTGGAGGTGGCGGGAGCCCATTCAAGGTAAGAGACGAGGCGGTGGAGGATGTGAGGAAGTTAATGAAACTTGTGTGACTGGAATAAGAGAGCGTGTCAGAGAGAGGGGGAGAGGAAAGAGCCCAATTCACTGCCACTTCCTGCTCGGCCTTGTTGCCGATGACGACCAGGCTTAGCTGACCTCTGACCCTATCCAAACAGGAAGCAGCTGTGATGAAGACAGGCGTGGCGGGCCGCATTAACGACTGGCTGAATAAAACCCCGGAGAGCGGCAAAACGTCAGGAGGAAGGCCAACGGTAGGTCGTCACCGTAGCAACCCCTGTCGCTGCTGCTTGGAAGTACAGTACATGTACTGTACAGCTCAGGCCCCTGTAGAGATAAGAAGACAGCTCAGTGGCAGATGCAGCTGTGATGAGTGACCTTTATATACCTCTAGATTTATATCAGTATGTTTTATCTTATCAAGGATCCGGTCTTAAACATCTACTTTAAAGGCTCTGAAAAAAATCTCAATCACCTTCTTAATAAGAGCAATAAGGTCAAACATGAACACACAGTTTTATTCCTAAGTAAGAACAGCTTTGGTACTTTCACACGAGAGTCGTGAGCATTTCCTGTGCTCTTCTCACTGGTTTAAAGTGGGCTGGACACTGTGATGTCATATTGCACCAATCAGGATTCAGCAGCATTTGAATCAGGAGCTGATGACAGTTGGTGGGTCGTTTGGTCACCGTCAATCAAATCCGGTCAGATCACACCCACACAGTCCTGAAGAAGCAGATCATCTGAGCTTTGCATGTTAAACATTCGATAAATAATACCTAAAGTTTGTTTTTAATTAATTACAAGCTATTTATCCTGAGTGTTGACTGTTACAGAAAAATACTTGAGGTTTGAAACCAGTTTTTTAGGGGCTTTAAGTGACAAATACGCCTGTTGTTGGACTAAAGACAGCATTAATGGGACATAAACTTTGTTTAACACCTCTTAAAAGCTCACTGTTGTTGTTATTATCATCAGTATTATTATTGTTATCATCATCATTATTATTCCTTAGTGAGCTTTGCATGAGAACATTGATCCTGTAACATCTCCAGCTGCATTCATTACAGCAAACACTCATGACAAACTGCAGTCCTCTCACTCATATATCAGCCCTGCAGTATTTTTATAACGATGACAATGTCACATTACTGCCAATTCTGTACTGTAGACGTTTTATAATCATTTTCAAATGATGCAGTGGAGCATGTCAGGTTGAGCTATCATCTGTCTGGCACCACCTGGTGGCTACATGGAAACATAACTTATGATGTGTCAGCTTGCTGCAGTCCACTCGAAGGTTATTATAATTAGATAAAACTAAACTACAACCAGGTGATAGCTGTGGTAAAAATAAAAACCAGTTAAGACTTGAAATGAGCAGGAAGTGTCTTTAGTTTGTCATGTTGGGCAACCTTGCCAACCCAAACATATGAGGAGGCACTGGTACATATGTTTACTGAGACTGTGATGTCTCAACTAAAACTAAAGATTTTTAAACAATAGAAACTAAATTAAAATGAGTAGACCCGCTCTAGAAACTAACTGGAACTGAAACAAAAACAAAATATAAACTAAATAAAAATAAAATCTAATGACAAATACAGAACTGTAATAACTCTGGTCCACTCTCACATCTTGTCACAATATACATAAACGGCACATACGGTGGATATTGTCGACTTGGCATGAGTTTGGTATACAGTGTCACTTAAGCATTTTATCATGAGCTTATCATAAGCTTTGTTGGCAGATTGGTTTTTTTCTGCCCTGCTAAGGGGCTGTGCTAAGCTCAGTGCCAGGTTATCATGCCTCTCTTCACTCTTACTCATATTTCACCCAAATATTTACGTTAGAGCTTTCCGTGTCCCGGATTAAGGCTTGTGCTCAAATAGGTAACCCACAGCAGGAGAGACGGAGGATATGAAAGGAAACTTTGAATACCCCAGAGACCATCTACCACATGTTGTGGTCTTGCCAAAATTTGCCCATTTCTAGTCATCCTGTTTTGACACTCTTTCCAAGACTAATGGCTGTGTTATTAAGCCGCCTCCGACACTTGCTATTTTTGGTGTATTGTGAGTACCAGATGATTTCAATCTCCCCGCTCACCTACAGACGGTCATTTTCTCTCTATTAGCTTGACGCTCAGTTCTGTAAATAGAAGAATGTTACCTCTCCCTCATACGGCCAATCGATTAACCCTTTGAAACTTGGAGCGACATCACTTTTCTTGTGCTGCTTTCAGATGCCTCTCTTGATTTTTTTCTTCTTACTAATTTCTTGCAAGTGTCTGGGGTCATTTCTTCTTTGATTGCTCATTGCCTTGTAACCATGTTTCTAAAAGAACCCAAGCCAATTTCCTAAGGTTTCAAAGGGTTTAAGAGGTACACCCTCAAAGGCTCCATTAAAAGATTTGATAAAACGTGGGACCCATTAATAAACTATGTGAAACCTGGCCTGGAACTATGACCTCTGACTTCTACAGGTGGTCTGTCCTATATGGGCTTAAGTACTCTGTGATGCACATGCTTTTTGTTTGGTTTGTTTTTTTGCTTCATTTTGCTGTTTCTTTTCTTTCCATTTTTTTCTATATATATCTGTACATATTTGTATGTTGAGATTTAATTAAATTCGATAAATCTTTATTGTCCCAGAAGGGCACTTCTGGTGCAGCTTAAAGGAAAACAACAAACATCGAAGAAATGTACAGTACAAAACAACAGTAAGACGGTAACAAACAAAGACTATAAACAACAAGTAATAATGAAAACATCATATTTGTAGAGTGAATTGACTAAAAAAGTGCAAGTAGTGGAATATGCGAAGTGTAACAGTAAGAGGTGGACTGTAGTTTATGGTTAATGGCCACAATCGTCCTTGGAATAAGGGAGCCCATGGGTTGGTGAAGATGGAGGTGGGCTTTCTCGCCAGGTGTTTGTTGTATAGAGCGGCGAGACTGAGCTGGAACATCCCTGTAATGTTAGAGCAGGTGCTCACCACTCTCTGTAACTTTGTCTTACTCCCCGCCTTGTGATTTCCAAACTAGCAGATCAGGGCAAAGGGTACAGATGACGCCGGCCCAGGGTCAATGCAAGAGTGGTGCTAGAGTGGGTGTTGATGAGGAACCCAGTCTGGAAGATGTTTTCCCCCTTGTCCATAATTCCTAATGCCTGGCCTGCCAACACTGAACATTTCCTTCATAGTTAAAAACTGAGAACTCTCAAGAGTTCTTGAGACTCTCTCCAGAACTTTTCAAATATTTCGATCTCTGAATTTTACTTTACATTGTGACGGAGTGTCTTGAAGGAGACTTGTGGTGAGAGTGCTATTTTCCACTTCCTCCAGACAAACACCTCTCCGCTTTACAGTGTCTGTCAACCTTTGCTCTCGTTCCTCAAGCTCTCTGTCCTCCTCTGTCATTCCTTCTCCTCTACGTCTCAGGTGCTCTGCCATTGCCGCAAAATGTCGACTATTTTCAAATTGACCTACAAATGCTGGGCACCACTGATATGATGCTTTGTCTTTGCCTTTTGCTTCCCGTCTCTTCTCTGTCAGGACCTGAAGCCCGTTGACGTCACCAACAAGAGGAGTCTATGGGAAAACAAAGGTGCCTCTCCAACCAAGGTAGCTATTATTCATTTATTCGCTGTATCATGATGAAGAATTTGTGCAGTAATCAGAGTACCAGTCTTAACCGTCCTTGGAAAATCCAAGTGAGCATCCAGATGAAGTTTGAACCGTGCCAAATTGGTTTGTGGTCTTGAAACGACTTCCAGTGGTTTTTTATAGTTTTCCAGATGTCAATCAAGAGAACGTTTTGTTAAAGAGATAGCGCAGGAATATTAAAACAATCTCTGTTTGACCCTGGTGTCCCAGCTATGGGAGTAACAATCACTTCTGTTTGTTTTTGTTTTAAAGAACTCTCATAGCTAGTCGACCTCACCGTTAAATCTGGAATAAGCCTGGAGAGGTAAACGAGTAATTGTTCCACATTTCTTCAAAGCTCTTATCACAGAATGACCTCACGCTCTGCTGTCACGCTGTCGACTCTTTGCTCTGTGTCGTTGGCAAAGCTGCAATCTGTTCTGCTGTGGTTGGACGCAGCTGCTTATTTTAATCATAATGATAACATCTCAGAGTGTCGGTCCAAAATTAGATATTTATGATTTGACAAATGTGTCTTACATTCACATAATTTGTGTGGTTTCTGGCACAAGTGTCTACACCCACTAAGTCAAAACATTTTAAGGGATGTGATTATCTGCATTTTGTGAATGTAGAGTAATAAACAGTTTCTTTCCGAAATGCACATTTAGGAATGAAACTTTCCAAATGTTTTAAGTGCTGTAAAATACAAAAAAAAAGAAAGAGAACATATCAACGGAGCCACAGTAGAGCTAATTTTAAAGCATTACTCCATTGACTCCATTAACACCCAGAACTTGTAAAAGCTGACCCAACAAATCCAGCAGATTACAGTTCAACGTAAATTCTCTGTCGTAAAAAAAAAAAAAAAGTCTTAAACAGTGCGCCTGTTGTCCAACTGCGGTCTGAATGCTTTTCACACATGGCTGTATCACATCACCGCTCCTTCTTCTGACAACCACAAATCACTGCTCCCAGTCCAACTTCACTCGACTTTATGTTGCCCTAATGGAGAAACTGTTTACAGCACTCTTTACAGGCGAGACGTCTTGCTGAGTTGCACAATGGTAGTTTGACATTATTGAATCACCGTTATCACCTCACATTTTCAAACAAGTCGGACTAAACCTGACATGAATAAATTGTCTTATCTTTATTTCTGTACACAGATAAAGCTGTGTTTGTAGAGCTGCTTAGTAGAAGTGAAACCCCATATTTAATAAAAGATTAAGGTGTCCTACCTACTCATTTACCTTAGTATAAACCTTCCTTCCTTCCTTCTTTCCTTCCTTCCTACCCTGGCAGTAGTGTGCTCCTGCAGCCAACAGCTGCAGTGCAGACCGGAGGCTGTGGTCCGCCACAGTGAGTAGTTGGGTTGGAGGGCACCAGGCGGTGGTCTGCACTGACGTAAAGAGGGCCCTGGACAGGAAAGGTAGTGGTTAGCGGCCTTGTCATTAGCTAACCATGCTATGCTGTGATGTCAGGGAAGGCAAAATGATCAGGACAGCGATTGATTCAGGAGATCTGGATTGGTTTCAAGAGTCTGTATTAGGCTTGAGTGGTATGTACTTTTTCATACCGTCATACCATCCTGAAATGTCACCAGGGTAAACAGCAAATGCTGGTATTTGTGTATGACATCCCCCCCCATCTGGTGAGTTTACTATGTTCCGCAAGCTTTCTTAGATGTTTTAGTCTAATAAATAAACAATAAACTCCCAAAATGATGATAAAATGAAAAATTCTCACAAGTTTCTCTCTTTTACCAAATTAAGGCTAACGTTAGCTTGATTGCCTTGCTAATTCATTGTAAAACACGCTACATTCCATCTCGACAGAAACAAAATAAAACCATCTTGGTTAGTCTTATTAGTCGTTTAGTTAGTTCGTCCACTATTCCAACTGTAATTAAGTCTGGTTTGGTCATAATACATTTTGAATTCACAAAGTTAGAGGTGAAAATATGCTATTTTTTCACTCTGCTGTTGCTAGCTGTTGTTTACAGTCCTGTAACATTATCCCTAGTCACCATGTTCGTCGGCTTAGCTGCCTGTTGTACTAGCAGAGACTGACCTCTGGTGGTGTGAGATGTGCACTACATACAATACATCCTCAATACAGCATTTCTGTATCAGGTTAAAATGAGTGTCTGTATTTTTGGTAGTATTGAAGATAATGCCGTCTGGATTTCTCAATACCCTGGTATACCGTAATACCGTGATACCGCCCAAGCCTAGTCTGTATAGGTGCTTGGAGGCTTTGCAGGTATGTTTTGTCCACTTTCTGCATCTGTCTTTATCTTTGCTGCTTTGTTACATTCCCATCTTTATGTCTTGCAGGTGGCAGGCAGAGGGGAGACCAAATCAGTCGCCAACGGTGAGTTTTTATAAAGTACCAGGAGCTTGTAACTGCAGAGCTTGTGAATGTGTGTGTAAGAAAACAAAACAACAATGGGCAGGCAGGCGTGTGGGCCTGCATGCTGCAGTTGTCGGGTGAACTTGTGGCTCCAAAATGTCAACTTTTCAGAACCTCTGAAACGCCGCCTTGTTCTTAGCTTGGCCACAGTGCATATTTTTCATTTTTTGTAATTGGTTTAGAAACCAAAGGACAGGGGATTTTCTCAGGCCATAGCGGAGTGCTTAATCCTTTAACTGAAGTAAAAACATGGAGATAGCCAAAATGAGTTGCAAGGTTTTAACCAGAAAGTAACAATATGCTTTTGTAAGCATGCAGGCAACCGACTTGCTGACAATACACAGGCTAAGTTAGGGCTAAGTGAATTGGAGAAAATCTAATTACATGATATTTTTAACCAAATACCTCAATATCGATAGTGAGACGATATTGTAGGGTTGAATATTGGTGCTTTTACAAAATATTACACAATTATATTTTGATAAATAATCATAAGTAATGTGGATGTAATGGCTAAGTGGGTAAAGATAAATAATAGGACATCTAGAACGGTCATTACATTTGTTTACTGTAATGCAGTATTCAAAACCTTGAAAAGACAACATCTCTGATTTTACAATATCTAAAATCTAAGACAATATCTAGTCTTACATCACAATATCAATAGAATACCAATACCAACCAGCCACAGGCTAGTTTAAAGGGACGATAGACAGTCTGACAAAAGCACAGTCATTGCAGATAACCATTTGTATCCTCTGAAACTTTTACTGTCAGACAATTCGTTCTTGAAGAGCAAGGATCTATTCTGGGAAGGCATACCAATGCATAGAAGTTCAAGATCAGCTTCTTAGCATATGATGTCAGACATTGGTGTGCCATCCAGATGAAGGGCAGGCAACTGGAGGCAAAGACTACCAACTCTGCACAAATGCCTATGATTTGTGCTATTTATGGCTGTTCAAACTGATCAAATTCAGGAAAAACAAAGGTCACTTTAAGTCTTGAAAAATAATAGGACGTAAAGGGGAGAAGGAAAAAAAAAACTTAATGAGATACAGCAGCAGGTGTGAATCAAAATCTGTCCTCAGTCAGCTAATGTCAAACATAAACATTGAAGCATTGCATTAAACATGCCTCGAGTTGGATGCAACTACAATGTGCTGTGACATCTTCTCCATGTTTTTAGCCACGACTCAGATTTCAGTCAGGACCATTTAAGTCAAAGAAAACTTAATTTTTATTTGCAGTATTATATTTGATGGTATGGCTCTGTTCTTGGGCCTCTCTGCCTTTCCTAGGCTTACACAGAAAGCCTTAAGGCAGAGGTAGCACACCTCTCTGCCCTTCCAGGTGCATACGGGAAAGTCTGACACAGAGAGCGCAAACTTTCTTGCCCTTCCATGCGCCTTAGGCAGGCTAAAGCAGTTGAAACAGAGCACCCTGAATGAGATCTGCCAATTGGTTGCATAAAAGGAATCATGTGATCTACCAGCTGACTCCCTTCATCAATCAGCTGCTCCATCAGTTGATTGGGCTGTTTGAGATCAGCTGATGTAGCTTGGATGTGAGCTGAGCTTGACATGGCGTCCTGCCTGAACTAACACTATGCTCAGTTTTTAACAGCATTTCATGAGATCTTTGGACGGTTGACCTAGCAGGTAGAAACAGTAGCTAAAGTTAGCTAAGGTTAGCTAGTAAAGTTAGCCTGACAGCAGTCCATATGCGTACAGAGTTTAAATATAAAAGACAGTTATACTCAAGCACATTTACTCACCTGGCCAAAAACAAGACAGTCATTTAAATTGTGGATCCAACACCACACAAAGTATCTGTAGTTTACTAGACTCTTGTACACTTCCATCAGCTTGCCATGTAGCGTTAGAAGCGTTAGGACATCTGGAGGATGAGGTAATTTATAATAGCAATTGTGTCCACACTGGGCAAATCGGTCAAGCTGTTTCTTTGTTTTGTATAAATCACATCCAACATGAGTTTCATGTTGGGTGCCTTTAGGCTCATCCAATCCTTTCATGTATTTTTGCCCTTCTATTTCCGCTTTACGCAGTGTATGGATTTATCACTTAATTTTGTGTGCCCTAAGATCCCACAGATATCCATCCAATCGTCACAACCCACCAGTAGAAGTATTTAGTGTAGTGAAAAGCACATGATCCCTAACTGGTTTCCCACCAGCACACATTTCCAGTTGTGTTGGACAAATGTCCCAGCACTTTTGCAAGATGGCAATTTTTTTCAGAGATTGACAGTATGGCCTCCTTGTTAAGGGTGTCATCTTGTCACTATCCCCTTGATTTACATGACACCATGTGTTACAAACCCAATAACTGACCCTGTCATACACTACCCTGCGGCCTTTTTCAGTTTGCCGTTTGGCCTTTTGCACCACAGGGTTTTAGAATTCCACTTAAACATTGCTTGCTATTTTAAAATTGGAGTTGAGTTCAGCCTCCTCCTCCTTTTGTTCTCCCAGCTGGCAGAAGAGGGATTTTGGCCTTGAGGGATTCTGTACGTGTCTGCGTAATGTGTTCAGTGCACAGCTTCACACACACATATTGTAGATACACACCAATTTCACCTCTGTAAACCCACTCAACAGCCATCTTGACATCACTCAAACCTTTCGGCTGTTCCACTCATATGCATGTCCACTTGTGCTGCTCTTGTGCTGCTCAGACCACTGTCCTACCTCTCATGTTAGAGTGTTAGCAGCATTGTTCCTGCCAGGCTGGTTTGTCACATTAATAGCTGGTATGTTGGAGATTAGCACATCGTGTCAGTCTGACTCAGAGAATGACAGAGGCTTTGTATAGATTTTGTATTTCTTGCTCGTAGTTGGCCGCAGGACCTTCCAGACATTTGACACCACACTGGACCACATACAAGTTAGCAGCCTCACACTGTCCACATGCTTGGCTCTGATAGAGAACTTCCAAAATAATAATGTTCACCATTTTGGAAATTTAAACCTCTGGCTGTATTGAATTTAAAGTAAGAATTTCTGGCCTCTTGATTCAAAATGAATTGTAGCAGTTTGAAAAATGACCCGCAGACAGACATATGAAAAACATATGCAGATAGAGTATCTGTGGTGTCCCTATTGTTTTCAGGCGTGATACTTACAGATCTGATTTTACGTTTATGTTCACCGCCATTTTGTCAGTCTCTTAGAGCCAGCACAGATAAATTTGAGCAAGTTTTGAGTGGAGTCTGGGTGAAACTAAAGTGGGGCAAGCACAAGCAGCAACCAACACTGTCTAGTAGACCTGTCAATCAAGCAAACACCCCCAAAAATATCCATCTCAAAGTTGTTTTCTTGTTAAAAGAATACATTTTTAAGAATTCTGACCCAGAAACAAAAGTAATAAAATTATTTTTGATTCCTTGTTTTAAAAGAAATAACTGAGAAGAGATGAGGGTCTTTTTTTGCTAAGTTTGATTCAGTGAAGTTCTATTAAAGCAAGCATCAAATGACCTTTAAAGCAAGGGTAGGCAGAAATCTGGAAAAGGCAGAGTTTGAAAATACACCCTCCTGCAGCTTTCTCCTCTCTGTCCTAAGCCTCTCCCACCAGACGACCACGGGCATATGCACTCCCCATACAATAACTCAGTGTCTCCAAAACATTGGTTTAATCTTATTGTATCGCAGAGTTGGGCATTTACCCAGCCCCTCCTTGGCCTGGTCTTTCTCCCTGTTTATCAGACCACAAATGGGACAAGAATTAGCTAGCTAGCCACCCATGGTCCCTCTGCCTCACTCCCCACTGCTGTGGACTGTTTTTCTGGGAGGAGAGCAGGTAGCAGCTCAGGAGACGGACTTCGGACAGGCTGCAGCAGCTTGAACTTGGCCAGAGCAAACCCCCCCAGCACCAGGCTGGTGGTCAGTGGCAGCACTGGTTCTAACCTTTGTAATGGCAGCAACAGAAAGTTTGCTAATCC
Source organism: Cephalopholis sonnerati (assembly GCA_019142605.1). Classification (NCBI taxonomy): domain Eukaryota; kingdom Metazoa; phylum Chordata; class Actinopteri; order Perciformes; family Serranidae; genus Cephalopholis; species Cephalopholis sonnerati. The sequence goes on along the minus strand of JAGQAX010000022.1, from coordinate 23,706,297 downwards.
GGGGTTTATGCCAGCTGGTTTGGGTTGCTGTGGCCGCTGACCAGGGGTCTGCTGCCTGCTCCCCTCCTGGTGAGGAGTGAGATGAAAGACACACTGTGATTAGAAACTCAAGCTAACATTAGCTACATGAATGTGAACTTGAAGCTGCAGCTGTGAGCCTTTGGCTCCGGTTAGCAGAAGGCTAAACTTATTAGTAACATTTTATCTCCATCTCTGAAACACTTTTCCGATGTTGTTTTGTTTTTTGTCAGACTCTCTTTTTGATAAGTCCGTCTTCTGTTTTTGGGTTGCTTTGCAGTATAAGCAACCTCCTCTGCAGGATTCTCCATCATTGAATCAGGTTTTTACCGTGGGGACGTGCGCATCTGCATTTGTATAACAGCCAATAGGAATGCATTCTCTCTAGAAAATAAAATGTGATTGGCCAAAGTTTCCTGTCACAGCCTAGATTTTCTAAAGCCTGAAAACAGAGCCAAGAGGAGGTGCAGAAGTTAAGTGTTCTCTTAGACCTCTTGAATTGCAAGATGCTTAAAGTTTGTTATGGGATTTTTGCCCAATGATGCCAAAATTAAACTGCCTACCCTAGCTTCAAACTGTGTGTTTACAGCCTGTGGTGTTTGTTGCCTGGTTTGAATCAGAGTTATTAACCCACACCTGTCTGCAGACTCATGATGAAGCCGCTGATGGACTTGTGTTGTGTCTCTCTCCAGGTATGGGACATTAATGTCTTGAAGGAGCCACTAAAGCTGGGGACCACGACAATCCAAGACTCTTCCTTTGACTTTGTCTTAAGAACCAAATAATGATCACATTCCCAAGAGGGACCCCGAAGAGAACAGAGGGACAGGAGAGACACTGTCCGAGCACTGTACCGAAACAGCATCATATTTTTGTACGGTTGCCACGTAAAGTGCCTTTGCACAATAATTTTTGCTTTCTAAAAGAAACAAAATGCTGTGAAATTAGGACATTTGTAATTAATATTACTAATTACTTTATACAATCCTGCCAGGAAGTAAAAAAAAACAATTAAATTTAGATTTATCTGTTGTACTCCCTGCCGACTGTTTTGATAGAGACGGAGTAGATGAGTTAAAAGTTTCCACATTCCAAAGAGATGGGTGAAATCAGTTCTCTCCCTCATACAGTACATTTTCCATCTCTTTTTTTTTTATTTATATTTAAAGCAAAAGCTTCACACATTGCTATTTTATTCAACGTTCACCAGTTCAGGATAGAAATATAAGCACTTCTAGAATTTAGCTGATTTCACTTTTATTATGTCTTACCAATAGTGCAGCAATGGTCTGAGTAATATATGTTAGCACATGTGATGTTTTTGAATATGACCTATCATACTGTATCTTATATAACATCTTTATACTCATAACAAAAAGTATTTTTGCTTTTTCTTTGTATCCAGAAACTGTTCACCAACAGGCAGTTAATTTCGGTGGTGATAGGAGTGTTGAATATTCAGAAGGCCATTATGACTTTTATTATCCTTTATGTCATTTAATTTATGTTTTAATGTGTTTTGTCTTTTTTTCTATTTCCAGCTGTTTTTGTAGCTTTTGTACCTGTTTGATCACTTTAAAATCTTCGGACATTCCTCTTAAAAAGCAGGTGCACGAGGTGCCTTTGCTGCTTAAAAGCTGTAGTTTTTACAGTGTAGGAAGTTTGCAAACCAGTTTTCTTAAACTCTACCTTAACTTCTACTAACTTCTTTATTGCCTCTATGCACACTCTTACGCTCAGCGATTATTTTCTAATTGAGGGCATATAAAGTAAAATCAGGGTGCCTAAGCATATAGCAAGATACTCGTACAGTACAAGGATATTTACCACTATGTTAAGTCTTCTGGCCTTATGATTGCAATGAAAACATTTACGACAGCTGAGGTACAGTACATGATAGCCTCACAGCAGCTCAGTATGATATTAAGTCTTGTGATTTTTCATGTTTTTTTTTTTTTCACTGACATGGTCTTAAGTAGCACATTCCCTTTCATAGTCTTTGCGCGGCACAAGCTTTGATAATATTAATTTGCCGGGGCATTAAATTGATCCATGTTACTGCTCAAAAGTCAGACAATCACATTCCATGGCTCCTGAAAAGAGCAGGGGAGCTTGACCAAAATATTTTTAAGCGTGATTTAATGTGACATTTATGTTTTTTTTTTTTTAATACAGTGATTTCATAATGCCGTATTGTTTTTTTTTTTCTACAACTTGTGTCCATTTTATGGTTTTTAAAGTTCTTTCATGTTTAACCAGACACTTGTTTGTGTAGCGCAAAGCCTATGCAAAACACACTATCTGTAGCCTCTGTAAACACTCCCAATGTCATACAAGTGGGCAGTTACCAACTGGATGAATGTTTTAAACATTGTACGCTTCACTCAACAACAGCAATAAAGACATTGAGGTATTCCACGTTGTTATGTTTCCTTTCATAACTCCACCACTCTGTCTTGTAATGGAGCCATGATACTGACAAAATGTGGTAAAGGGTTATTCCTCCATCTCCAGTCAGCTGGTGAAAAATAAAGCATGACACTTTTTTTCTTTACGACCAGTAATTTGATGGAAGCAATTTAAACAATTATTTTTTCTTTTCTGTTTATGTTTCACCAGGCCATTTTAGCTTTTTTTGAGTTTTCCAACATTTTATTTTCCTCACCACGTCTTACATTCCACATAATAGCCCTTAGGTCGGGTGTGTATAGTGACATCTAGTGGTGATGTTGTAGATTGCAACTTGCTGAAACTATGGTGGCTGATGCGGAAATGCGAAAAACAATAATGGTGATATCTAGAGCCAGTGTTTGGTTTGTCCATTCGAGGCTACTGAAGAAACAACGTGGCGGACTCTGTGGAAGAGGACCTGCTCTGTATGTAGATATAAACTGCTTATTTTAAGGCAGGCATGTCCAAAGTCTGGCCCAGGGGCCAATTGTGGCCCATGAACCAATTTTAAACGGCCCTTGGCATGTTTTTCAAACTATACTGTATCATTAACACAATATTGGTAAATCATTCAAGATTGCTTTGCATTTTTTCATCCATTCACCTCATGACAGCCAGATGATCGTACAGGTTGTAGACGTGCACTAAGTAGGAACTACACTGGTAGAACTAATGTGGTTACATAAACAGACGGTAAAAAATGTAAACAAATGCTTACCTAGCAGCAGATATTTCCTGCTCGATAGGAGATACGACCATGGCAAAGAAACGTAAAGTCAGTAGTGACAGCTGCTGCTTTCATGAACTGTGGAAAGTTGAATACGTCTTCACTTAAAGATGAAACAGTCGTGTTTGTGTCATGTATATGTGATTTTTCTTTTCTTTAAAGTAATCCATTTGATGTGAGAAGCAGCTGGCCCCCACGTATTATCACATTATCTAATCTAGCCCCCCAAAAAGTTAGGACACCTGGAAACACCATTGTTATTTTCAGGTGATTGTGCACAAATGAAAACATAGTTATGAATGTTGTATTCCAAAAGTGTGGTTTTAGTGATACTGAGAGATTTAAAAATGAATACAATTCCGGATTGATGTAGCTCTTATTATTATATTATCATTATCGTACCAATTAATGTCAGGATGGACAGAATAGTTTTTAAATGTTTTTTTAATTCATTACACTTGACTGAAAATGCACATACACGAGTGCGTATGTCAAGTGCGAGTGTGGGGGATAAACAGCAGTGCGCATGCCCAAAGTCTTGATAGGGGAGGGCACAAGTTGCACGTGCGGCTGATTGTTTTGCCAGCTGCAATTTGATTGGCTGATTGTGTTGTAGTTGTCAAAGGTGAAGAGGATGGTAACTACGCCATGTACAATGTGGACTGTCTTCTATGGCACAAATATAAAAGTCTGCCTTTTAATATAAATTTTCAGATTCAACACCTCGGTGCCCAACGGCCTCGGGATATTGTTTTTCCGCTGGTTAAAGAAAATAATACCGTTTTAACGTGAGGTGGCTCGCTAGAAGAAAATGGCTAACTGCTAGCTACACAGGGAAGACGCGTCTTCCTTCCCGTGTGTTCTTCAGAGGAGATGGTTCCTGTTCAAGAGCAAAGTGACAGCTCATACAAACGATGTAACAGCAGAGTAACAGAGGAGAACAGGTATGTACCTTGTGGTGTTGGAAATGGCATGTCATGTCAAACTGTGACGTAACTGTCTGGCTTTGCTACTCCCAGGTGTAGCCATTTTGTCTCCTCTTAAAAACACACCTGAGCGCAAACGTTAGCTAGCTAACTTTGTGTCAGCTAAATTTATTTGGTGAAGAATGGTAAAGAAAAAAGCATTTTAGTTGTTGGTAAGGAAATAGGTATAATGTATTATAGATGTATATTATACACTGTTTTTGTAGCCTAGCCACTTACGTTATTTATTGGTGTCCAGTTATAGATTTGATTTGTGACAACTGTTACTTTACAGAGGTCAAGATGTAGTTCAGTACACTGTCTATCTTTTTGGGCATGTAACAGAAGATTATCAGACTAAAAAAGTCAGTGGGGAAATACAGCTGGGGTCATGAAGTGGGATAGCCAACTCACTAATGGTGTAATCTATAACACACAAATGACAATAACTAGCATAAGTCATCATGTTCTGAGCTGACACACCATAGACAATCACAACAAAATGACATTTGCATTTTGGAACAGCAAACTACAAACTACTCAGTCCAGCATGCTGAGAAATGTGGGCGTCCCTATAGATTGTTCTGACAACCTTTTACTAAAATACAGTTATCTAATATCAGCATTACTACAACTACAATTTTTAGAAGTCATAGAAGTCAATTTTTGAGCAAATTTTGAATCTCACAGCTTTCAGCTTCTGTGAGAATGTGCTGCTTTTTTTACTGTATTGTATAGTTGTAAATTGAATAGCCTTGGGGTATGGACTTTTTGGTTGGACAACATGCAATTTGATTAAATTGCCATGGCCTTAGAAAGATGCGCATTTTTCTGATATTGTAGAAACTAAAATATCAGTCATTCAGTAAGGAAAATAATCAATAGATTAATCCATAATGAGCCAGTTGCAGCTCTAGTAGCACATAACATGTCATGTAGTATCAAGCATAGGTGTTAAAGGACAGACTAAGGACTCAGTCATTGTGAAATCCTCTGCTACCTTCAGGTGCTGCCAGAAATATTGTAAGAATGAGATGTATCAGCTTGAATGAAGAACTGTACTATAATCAAGTCGTGGTTGAAAGTTGAAGATAAAAGCCAGGCATTAATTCATGTTTAAAAACTATATTGTTTGCTTTGTTTACTGTACATACTCGGACTTGAGCACAAAGCAGTTCTGTGCTGTCAGTTTTTAAAAGAAACAACAACAGTGACAAAGAAACACTGGAGAAGATGTATTTTATCTCCAGCCAAATACTAATACTTTGAGGTGGAACAAGTTGTTTTTCAAATTTATGGCCTTGAATGAAGAAGGTTACGAGGAGCACTTGAAGGCAGCATTCCTCTCAAGGTGTAACTCATCATCTGCCTCCAACAATAGAACTGACAGCACGAGCCAGTCACACAAGAGATATGTGGTCACATGATGGACAGGGCTGTATTAAGTGTGCTTTTAGGTTGGGGGAGGATGATTGAACTTGTCTCTGTCTGGATGTGAAAGAATCAGACTTGAATTCGCTGTAAATCCCATCTCTTCCTCAGGGATATACAAGAGGTAAGATCTGAGCATGACCTCTGGGTGCACGATAGCAAAAAGGTCAATACAAATGTTTGAACTGGCGTTAAAGTACAGTTCATATTTTGCAGTTTTTAATGAAAGTGAAATCTGAATAAATCTGACAAAATCAGAAGTGAGTTCTGCTGACTGAAATAGATAAACCTCCGCAGAATGATCTAACAACTAGCTGTTAAGTCATGCAAAGTCACGAATGTTGAATTAAATTGGCTCAGGCGTTTCCTAAGTAGACTCTTAAAGATTTTATGATGGCATTTCTTTGATGTGTTCTGATCTGAGCAGTGCATATGCTGGCGAAGAAGGTGCTAAGCTCGCCCCTGAGACTGCCGTGTTGGTAGCATGCTTTGGGGCTTTGACTTAATGCTGCCTAATGCCCAAACCAGCGCCCGCAACATTCCTGCCGCTGTCAGACTGTGTGTTATTTCACAGTTCCAGCCAGACGGGGACTGACCGCATGCATTAAAGCAAATACACGTTTAATACCCCAGCCATGACAGCCCTCATACACTGTGATTTCTCTCTGGGTTTCCAGTCTGTGCTTTTCTTCAGCCAGATGGTATTCCTCTATTTCTCCTATTCTATCTTTTTCTCCACTTTCTCCTCTTCACATTCTCTGTCCTCGTCCTTTTGACGTCAGCTGCTCACTCTGATGACACAACTAACAACCACACAGGGACTCCAGGCACCATAGTGTTTGAACTTGAGCACATATGTAGCAGAATTTAAACAGAGGCATGACTTTGGATAGTAACCGTATACAGTGAAGGTGTAAATATGGCATGCAGAGATTGAATTCACAGCTGGCTCTTTGAAAATACTTGGAAAGAAATAACAGGACAGCAGCCAAAGAGGAGGGAGGGTGGAACTGGGGATGTGGAGCTAATTTTTTTCATCCCAACATCATCTATTCAACATGTATATCAAATAAGACACAATTATTACTAAAAAATGTGGAATAAGCTTGTTTTTTATAACAAGGAATATGTATAAGAAGCAAGACGGACTCCTGAGACACATTGTTCTAAAAAATGTTCCCCAACCAGCAGCTGACCAAACCGCAACAACAAAAATAGCCCGTCTGACTGTTGGTCCCAGCCCATTGATTTACTGTGAGTACAGTGAGGTGAGCCAAACCCATTGTCTGGAGGAGTAGCTCCACACCTGTTCAAAAGCACACTTTATTATTCTTAAAAATAGACCCTCACTCTCCCCTACTGTTCAGCCTACTGACACCAGTTTTTATGATCTGATGATTTATAAGCCCCTGGAAAAAAACAGCGTCCAAGGGTTGTTCTGACATGTAACTGATATATATATATACTGTATTTTTATATATAGGGGACTTAAAGATACCACAGCCTTATTGAATTCATCCCTGTAACCTTGACCCAGTATTGGTGCTTTTTATGCCTGCGTGCCAGTGAAAGCTGTGCCAGAGGCATTGTGTCTCGTGTTGTCCGTCTGTCCCATTCTCGTAAACATGGTATGTCAAGAATGCCCTAAGGGAAATTCTTTAAATTTGGCACACAAAGACTCAACAATGAACTGATTCGATTTGGGTGGTCAAAGGTCAGTGTCACTGAAACTTCATGTTTGTCTAATGCTTGTGAACGTGATATCTCAGGAACCATTTCCATTTCTAACTGCTTATCCTCTTGAGGGTCGGGGGGGGCAGACTGTGGCAAGGCTGACATGTAGAGACAGACAACCATTCACACTCACATTCACACCTACGGACAATTTAGAGTCATCAATTAACCTGCATGTCTTTGGACTGTGGGAGGAAGCGGAGAAAACCCACGCTGGAATGGGGAGAACATGCAAACTCCACACAGAAGGGCTCCTGCACCTGGGATCGAACCCTCTTGCTGTGAGGCGACAGTGCTAACCACCATGCCGCCCATCTCAGGAACCCTTTAAGGGAATTTCCTTGAATTTGGCACAACTTGGACTCCACTTGGACTCAAGGATGAACTGATTAGATTTTAGTGTTCAAAGTCACTTTAACACCAGACAACATGTTTTTGGCCATAACTCAAGAAGTCATATGCTAATTCTGACAAAATGTCACACAAATGTCCAACAGAATACAATTATGAAGTGGTGACGTAGAAACTGGCCTGGCTCTGTGCAGAGGTAACAGAAACACCACACTGATAGCAGCACCAGTGGCGATGAAGGCCGACTGTTGCGCCACCTCACATCGCCTGTGCCTCCACTAAAGCATTGCATTTTAACACACCGTAAAGACTACACTAAATTACTAACTAGCACGTATGTTCTGCACCTACGTGAGAGGAAGTAACTCTCCATACCTGCAGGTGGGGGTAATCTGTACTCGTCATTCAAATAGGGAAACTGGAAGACTGACAGGATGGATTTTGGATGCTAGTTAGCCAGTTGGCACATTAAAAACACACTTGATGTTGAAAGGACAAAGGATGTTTACTGTGCGCTAGCAAACAATAACATAATTACAAACCATTTCTGCTAAAGGGCTCATTGGCTTAGAGATGAATCTTGTCTTATGTAACAAGTTTGTTTTGATCTCATACCCTCTTGACTTTAGCTGTTTGTTTGTTTTCCTCACTTCCGTTTTGCTTCTCGTGCACTGAACTACCAGTCAGAGTGATTTCATTCACAAACAGTCTCCGTCATCTCTCCCCATAGATTCAACATGCTGAATTGCCAGAAAGCTGTAGACCAGGGCTGAGTAGTGTCAAAGATGTGGGACACAGTGCAAAAACTATGGCGTCAGGTGCTCACAAATAACCTGACAAATTAACATTTTACATCCTGTTTGCTAAATCCATGCAAAAATTGAAGCGTAAAAATGCCAAGTGTGGTTTTACAGGGGTTTATTTATTTTTTTGAGCACAAGCAGTGACTTTTCTGCAAATTTCCCACAGTATCGAGAATGGTCAAGCAGAGGCAAAGACATCCTGACTTTTAGTCCCTACCATGGTTCAAGCTTCAAAAACACTGGCCACTGCATTTGCCATAGTGCAGATCAGTATGTTCCTTTATTAGACGTCATCAGAGTTATTTTTTCGACTTTAGAAAGCTCCTCCAGAGCTACAGAGGACATTATACAACTGTGTCAGAGGTTGAGTAGAACTCCTCATGACAAGTAAAGTGATCTTCATGTGTGAAATTGGTGGAATTCCCTTTAAGTAGATTTATGTCCAGAGGACTTATGAAACTGTAATCAAATAGAATTGTTTTGCTTTTTAAAGAAGAATAAGCTGTGAGATATGAATATTATATGGACATTTCTTGCAGTGTACCACTTGAAAGCCCTTAGAGCACCTGGAAAATTGTTTATGAGTGTACATATCTGAGCCAATATGATATGCGAAGCTTCAGATGCATGAATCGGTCCCTGAAGGACTCTTGTAGTCCTGGTAGTTTCAGCGCTGTTCAGACTCCAGTCGGCTGCCTGCAGCCTTGATCATTGCCAAGAGGAAATGGCTGAGGATTAGGCCTGGAGCTGTTTAAAGCCCTGCGCCTCTGCTTTCAGTGCCCATGGTGGAATCATTTCAAATTCTACAATTGCTCCAATCTCTCAGCATGTAGCCAAGGTTTTTTTGTTGTTGTAGGTTTTGGTTTAGTTGTTTGCACAAATGAGAAAAGCACTGAAAGAAGAAGAAAAGCAGAGAGATACAAACCATCTGTCCGAGGAAAAGAAACCTCAAGGGCTTGTAAAAACATTACAGTTGATAAGACAGAGAGGAAAATATCAAGAAGACAAACAACAATACAAATAACAGCAAGAAAAACAAATCTAACCAGCCCTAATTATATTGAGCCCAAGAGAATTGATTTGGTTATGTGTGTGCTAGTTCAACAGCTGCGTTAAAACTCCTTTATTATCTCAAAACAAGGAAATTTATTAAAAATGCATCTTGTCCTCTGAGCCGTAAATTGAGGTGGCGATTCTTGACGTTTTGATGCATTGTCTGTTTTGATGCAGGTAATTGGAATCCAAGATGGCCGAAGAGGAAGAAGTGGTCGAGGAGATGCTGTGAGTACCTGCACTGACTTTTAGTAGCGTCTCTAGAGTTTTAAGTTAAATCAACAGACAGATTTGAGCTGATATTCAGCCGATTTGCTCCAAAAGTTCACATCTTCACTTCCTTTTTTTTCAGGGAGGAAGGTAAGTAAGGGTTTGAGAGCATTCACTGTGTTTTTCAAAGCAAAATGTCACTTTCAAGCTCCTGTTGCAAGACGTAGCTGACCTTATTATGTCTGCTCAGAGGAAGAAACTCAGCAAGAGGAAGGTAAAGGCTTCTGCATGGCTTCATGTGTGTATCTCCTTGTCTGTTGCTGTCAGTGATAAAAGCCACAGCAAGTTGGCTTGGTTTCTTTTCTTTTTCTTTTTTTTTTTTTTTATTGGTGCAGTATAACAAAAAAATAAAGTTAAACAATGTCAGAATGTGTAGACAATAAGACAGGCAGCAAAACAGTTTATAATATCAATCATTGTAGTTACAGTGAAGGTGTGGGGAGTTCATCAAGTTCATCAAATATAAGACATATTGTGATGGTGTCGTGTGTGTGGTTGGGGTAAGTATCCAGGGTCTGGACTTCAAGGAGTTAATGCGTTGTGGCCGAACAGAGTCGGATTCTGTGGTTTGATTTTTGATGGAGGGGGACAGGTTTTCCATGGAAATGTAGGGAATTAGTTGGCTTTTCCAGTGTGCGTGTGTTTTCTGTTTGAATGTTACCACTTAATTTATCAACACTGTCAACACATTCTCACTCCCAACCAATCACTCTATGTTCAGATGGACAATGTGTGTCCACTTCCTCCCACTGTACAAAAATGAATCCAAAATATCCCTGACACAGCCACTGCCATCCTACACTGGTGACATTTTTTGGGCACAAAGTCTGCATAGTATCTCTGTGGTATCGATTTTCCTTCATCCAACCCATCTGCGAGCACCACCATTAAATGCAAGCACACTAGCTGGTACACATAGCTGTCAATCATGACATCAGACTCCCTTTTAATAGCATCAAATAAGTAGTTATAACCAAACTTACCAGAAAAACAAACGCATGAACAAACAGCGCCATGATAACAACTACCTACAGTGACAGAAGCTATCTATGGGAGAAATTTATTTGATGTGTACTTTGATCCTGTAGTTTGACCTATATCGTCTCCGCTAATATAAAGGGGGTGGGGTTTATGACTCATACCAGGGGACGATCAAGATGTTTTGGCCAACTTGTCAGAATAGAGAGCAAAAGAGCAGCTTGGTCTAGCATAAGTTTGGATGTGTCACTTTCCCTGTCATTTTCTGCTTACACACTTCAGCGTCTTTCAAAAAAAACTGCCATCTTAATGTAGGTTTCCCTACTCAAAACTACTGTTGGGTTAGGCAGCAAAACTACGTGGTTAGGTTTAGGAAAACAATCCTGGTTTGGGTTAAAATAACTAACAGCAATGTAATGACTGTGTCACTTAATTACTATTTCACGTGAAGTACACTAGGAACTATGGTTTAAATGCTCAAATTGACACCTGGTGTCCCATGGGACACAAAAACCAGTCTCAGGGGTGAAAGTCCTGTGTGTGGGTGTGACCCATCTATCACCACTCTCTCCTGCACTACTCTGGCTTTGTTGCTCTTTCTACTATGGGCTTTAGGCAGGATTACATTTGTATTAATTGAAAGCCCAATGCATCTCATACAGGCACAGTAGGTTGCTTTGTACGTCAGTAATAGAGGCCAAGGGCCACTGACCAGGCTGCTGTATTTGACGCCCTTGGAATAAGAATGGGTTGACACAGTTTCACAGTTTTGTCAGCTTCATGTGTAACTGTCGCTTTAATTATCTCTGTCCCATATTTTGCACTGCTATGTTTTACATATCTTTATAATCACAGTCTGACAAAGTTTGCATGAAAACTTTTCTTAAGTGGCTGCCAACTAAAGATTTGACTCATCCTGATCAACTTGTATGTATATGTAAAATATACATATATTGCATTTCATTCATATTTTTTATCATGTCAGCATGTGGTCAAACGAGCATTGTAATATTTTCATGTAATGGAGTCAAAGTTGGAAGAAGTACGGACGCCTCACCACGAGTGAAAGTCCTGCAGTCAAACTTTACTAGAGTGAAAGTACAAAATATTTCTATCAACGTAGACTGAAAAGTTCCAAAAGTAAAAGTAGTCTCTATGCAGAATGGCCCATTTCAGAAAAATGTATACTATGTTTTTGGATTATAATTACTGTTGCATTGATGTGTTTAACACTTGAATGTTGCAGCTGGTAAAGGTGGAGCTCATTTTACTGCTGGGTAGTTTATAATAATACAACTTGATTATATATTGTATTATTAATCTGAATCTGCAAAGTAACTTAAGTTATCCAGTAGATGAAGTGGAGTAAAAAGTTAAATATTTACTTTCTGAGATGTAGTGAAATAGACGTATAAAGCAGCACAAAATGGAAATATTAAAGTACAGAGCAAGAACCTCAAAGTTTATGTACACTACTTGAGTAAATGTACGTACTTACTTTCCATCACTGAAAAAAATTAAAAGCTATTAGCATCAGTGGTTGAAAGTAAGTAAGTACATGTCTTTGCCAATTTTTAACCCTCCCTCTCTCTTTCTGTCTTCTAACATAGATCAAACGATAAATCGAGGCCGTGCTGATCAAATATAAACCAAGACTCTATTACTGAATTTTCTTTTTCACATCTAAAATGTATTCAGAAACATATTTCAGTGCGCTGTTTGGCTGTAATATGAGAATTTGTGAACGGAAAGTGAGCTTCATACTGTTTCCCGTACTGTAAAAATGTAGGCTGAAAATACTGAGATGAAACAGTAAAATTAAGCAGTGCTGATCGAATATAAACCAAGATTCTGTTACTTCATGGCCTACTTCTCACCTTAAATGTTTCTAAAACCGTAATTTAGCTTACGTTTAACTGTAGTTCAAGATAGTGTGAGACCAGCCGGCCGCCATATTGTTTCCTGTGTAAAAAAAGAAAAAAGAACAACCAAGCTCGTGTTTTGTCACCCATGAGTGGGAGCGTTTGTTGGTCCACTGTAGCAGAGTGCATTGTGGTATTGCAGGTTTTTTACCTCTTGAACAAAAAAAGAAATGCCACAGCCGCTTTTCTCTGTTTTCTCTTATCATATAACACCATTTTTTAAAAATATTTGCATCTCTCTACTGCATAAACAGCCCAGTTTTATGAAAACACCATCTCTCCTGCAGTGAAATACTTAATCGAGGAGAATTTTTACTTTTACTTGAGTCAAGGATCCGTGTACTTCTTCCACCGCTAATTAGCATTGGCTAAAAATCATTGAAATGACACACAGTGAGCAGAAATGATGATTATCTTGTTCCTGTTGTTCGGCTGTGTGCTGAAACTTTGCTTTGATTTCTGACACGTTGCAAACAGCTCACAGGCTCAGTTTGTGATCCCAGATTATTTTAGCTTTGGTCACAAAGTCAGACACTGGCATTGGTTTCAGTGCATCCCAAGAGACAATATCACAGTGCTCAGAGTTTTACTGAATCCCTGCCTCAAGCTATTTACCAAAGTCTCATTGATCCACTAATCCATATTTTGTTCACTCAGTCATGGAGACGCTGGAAAAAGAAGGTTTGTATGACTTCTTCCTGTCAGAAAATATTTCTTCACTCAGACACTTCTGGCATATTATTGTAGTGCAGTGTGTTTGTGGTGCCATGTCTTCTTTTGTCATGTTATTTGGCCAACAATAACAGAATGTGGCATCAATAATTCCTTTTCTATTCTTGTTATAAAAAAAGCTGAAGCCGAAGTTGAAGTTGAAGTCGCTGCACCAGAAGCAGAAGGTAATTCTCCTCTTCTCATATTTTCACGTGCCTTTATAATTCCATCTGTATTTCTAAAGAAGATAATATTTGTATAGAAACAAAAGGAAAGATTGAGTGTTTCACTTGATAATATGATCGTTGTCTGAGTAGCACTGCTCATTACAGTGCTTGTACCATCCTAAATATTAGCTGCATACCCATTTTATACACTTTCATGCACACAGTCTCAGGAAAAACTCTTATGTTCTCCACCTGCACATTCAAACTTTTCTTTTGTTCATCTCTCATTTACTGCACTGCAGTATTTATTTACCCATATCAATATTAGCTTGGCTGTCAGGGAGCTGCCTGCTGAGTTAGTATTTGATGAATTCATTCCAAAATTGTGAAAATTGTGCCGTCTACTCCGACAGAATTACTGTTTGCATCTAAGTAAAACTGAGCAGTGATTATTGTCGAGATCGTAGCTCTCTTCATGTATTTACTGACAGAATAATGATATTTTGGAGGTTTAAACATCTGAAGCATTTCATGTAATGTTTCTGAAATGTCACAACATCTCATTAATTTCTTATCCCATCACACACACTGCGTGGCTTAATTACTTTATGATTGCAAAGAAAAGTTATTGTACATAATGCCCCTGGACAATTTTAAACATATTGTTGCATGACAATGTGACACATCTAATCATATTCTCATTATTTCACACCACCTCAGGAACTCCCATGGCAGAAGGTAATGACTTTTTCTACTGTTAAAGTCTAGTCTAATATCCATCTTTGATTGGCCTACTTATACAATGGACCAGCTCAAACAAATATATTGTATGCATCAGAGTTGTGGACTTGAGGCATATGAGTTGGACTTGAATCAGACTTGAGGCACACATTTAATGACTTAAGACTCAAAAAAGACCTGTAACTCAACCTGGACTTTAACACCAGTGACTTGGGACTTCATTTGGATTTGAGCCTTTTGACTTGAAAATACTTGATTCTTCCCCCAAGTAGGGATGGGTATTGTTAAGACTGTTAAGATTTTATCGATGCTACTACTTTTATCGATACTCCTTATCGATCCGGTACTTTATCGGTACTCGTATCGGCTCTTTTTCATTTCTAAATAATTGCTTTTTAGAAAATATATTAATTTAAAATTAAAAAAATCAGAACAGGATTATTGAATATTTTGAATATGACCAAATGTTTCCAGAGCAGCAACAGTTATTTTTACAACAGCAAAGTCACTACATAAACAATATTCCTTACATGACCATACTGAGTGAAGTTTAGTTTTTAGTAGCCACTTTAAGTTATTCCTCCTGTCCTCTGTCCTCCTGTCCTCTGTCCTGCTCCCTCTCTGCTGATGTGATCCACTGTGTGCAGGTAGCATTAGTGCTGGTAGAGAGAGGAGGGGCTGTTTGTCTCAGCCAGCAGCTAAGTTTAAAAGTATCTGCTCGATTTTAAGATAAGTGTCAAACTAAGTTAGTCTACATACAGACAGCTGTCATTTGAGCTTATTAGTAACAATTCGCTATCAGCCGAGCTACCGTGCTGACTTTGTGTAAGACATAACGTTAGTGATGGTGGATGAGAGACTGCGGACAGAGCATATTGAAATATTGCCCACGTTTACATGTTGATGCTGGCTGAACACATGTATTGATAAATTATTGGCTTCTTACTTGCAAAGGTTTGATTTCACTCACAGTAATGAGTGTAGCTGCCATCAACTCGAGTCATTTTCGATTTATCTTCACTTTGTTTCCACTGTGGCCACTCGGCTGTTCACAGATTACCGTGCCGTGTGGGTGTGTGCGTGGCTGTGTGTTTATGTGGAGGAGGTCAGCCCTGGCACAGAGCACAGATGAGAGGCTGCAGGATGATAATGAATTAAACCAAAATGTGTAAACGTACTGATAAAAGAAGCGATAACGTCAGAGCTTAACAGTACTACAGGTCTTTGATAAGTTATCCCCGGGGCTAATTTAGTACCGGGTTTTGGTACCCGTCCCTACACCCAAGCCCAAAGATTAAAAAGTATGTTACTCACAAAGTGTGCCATGAATCCATTCATTTCCTGAATCAACTAACGGTAAAACTATTCATTCAAAGTTGACACTTAATTTCCCAGATGATTTACACTGTTTGAGCCAATCTGACAGCATCAAATCACATTGCTGGAGAAAGCCATGAAGAACTTATGCTACGTTACCACACCAGTTGAAACGCCAGTTTGAAAAAATGATGCCAAAGATAATTTTGTTCACTTAAAAAAGCTACGTGGTGGTCAACAAAGAACAAAGTGCGGTTTGCAAAACATGCAGGTCAAAAAGTACTGATGGAGACACAATAACTGCTTAATTGAAGTTGCACAGAGAGTGGTTAGTCAAGGCTAATGTTACCATAGTTAGTGAGCTTATGCTTAGTAATGCTGATTATTATTACTCCATTGTTAACATTGCATTATATTTAGTGAGGAGCACATTATGACTTGTTTGGGACACAAAAGTCAAAGTTTTGAACTTGAACTGGGACTTGAGTGCAAAGACTTGAGACTTATTTGAGACTTTCAAAGCAATCATGTGGACCTCTTTTATACAAAGGTGAAAAAAGCATATTTATTTGTTTTGAAATATGAAATATTTTGGCTGAATTGTTCTCCTAGGTAACATTTGTCATGTCTTTAGTCATGTCATGAGCATTTACTGATTAACTTTTCTCTGTTTCTTGCATTGATTATGATCACTACCACTGATCAAACACCTGTTCACATTACTTTCACAAAGAGCCTGCAGAAGAAGGTAAAACCTCGTCTCTCTGCTCAGACTTATATGCATGGTATGACTAAATAACACTATATCATTCTGCTTTGTGCATCCCACAGTGTTTTAGAGGGGGGGCAAGACCTTAGCGCTGAGATATTTGTGGGATGTAGTCGTTGTAATTTTCAGTCTTTTCAATTCCCTGTCACAAATGAATTCACATGTGGTGCAGTATTGTACCTCATGGCATGATATTTATTCTGACAACACGCCTCTACAAAAGAACTGCCTCCATTGTCTGAAAGTAAACTAAGCTTTCGTGGCTTGAAACCCCGAGAGTATTTACACCAACTCAGTGTGGCAAGGAATACAGAACCTGTTTAGACTCAGTGTTTGTCCTCCTGACATTTCAAAATATATGAAATAGATACCTGACCTTAGTGAATTGGTGTTTGCAAAAAATAAAGTAAATTTATTTGTATTCTGCCACCTGATGCACTAACTTGGCCTTGTGTCCTTTGCCGCAGAGTCTCCAGTTGCAGATGAAGGTATACTGATAAGACCTTTTGTGCATACTGACTACCAGAATAAAAGATATGTTGTTTGAATGCAGCGTTTGGGAGAATATAAAGAAAGCCCCCATTGATTCTGAGTTGTTTTAATGACCACATGCTGCTCATTTTACTTTATTGGATGTCATGCATGAAGTGGATACAGACAGTTCATATAATTCATGTAATTTATTAATTTAACAGTGGTTTTCTAACAAAAGGCCGTTGTATGTCAGAATATTGACTTAGTGGTATGAACAGCATTCAGCAAGATTCTTGGTCTAGTATTTGTGCATATCAGAGATCGAACTGTTTGACACATCAGTTGTAATTTTTTTGTCTGAAACACTAAAGAGATAAAATAAACACAGTGACTTAAAGGGACAGTTCACCCCTAAATCAAAAATACATATTGTTCCCCTTCCCTGTAGTGCTGTTTATCTGTCTAGATAGTTTTGGTGTGAGTTGCAGAGTATTGGAGATATCAGCCGTAGAGATGTCTGCCTTCTCTCCAATATAATGGAACTAGATGGCACTCAGCTTGTGGTGCTCAGAATGCCAAAAAATACATTTGAAAAACTCAACAGCAATGTCTCTTTCCAGAAATCATGACCCAGTCACTCAAGATAATCCACAGATCTTGTTTTGAGCTGTTAAATGTTGGAACTATTTCCTTTCCACCAAAATACATCCGCCAACCATATCACTGTGCAGAAGGAAGCGTGCATCTACTGCTACCTTCCCTAGCACCACTAAGCTAGCTAACGTTACAGCTCAGTAGAGCAGGACGCTATCAATATTTAAATCTCAAGCAGGAGCCTCTCATCCATGAGAAGATGCACACTTCTAGGGTTGGTGGGTGTATTTCAGTAGAAGAAAAGAGTTCCTACATGACTTCACTCACAACAAGGTCTGTGGATTATCTTGAGTAACCAGGTCATGATTTCTGGAAACAGACATTGCTGTTGAGTTTTTCAAACATATTTTTTCGGCACCACAAGCTGAGTGCCATCTAGTTCCATTATATTGGAGAGAACGCGGGCATCTCTACGGCTGATTTGTCCAACACTCGGCAACTCACACCAAAACAATAAAGACTGAGATCTAGAACTACAGGTAACAGGAGAAATATGTGTTTTTGATTTGGGGGAACACTTATCCTTAAGAAAAATACATGTCTGCTTTAGTAACTGTGATTATCCGTTCTTATTGTAACAGATGACTCCAAACCCAAACCAAAGTAAGTCTTTTGTCATGTGAATTTTAATCTTTATACATCAACCAACTAATGATTAACAGATCATTTAAAGCTTTTCATATTCTAACCTAGATGTGTTCCTTTAGGGCATTTGCTCCAGCTATAGCTGTGCCAAAGATACCAGAGGGAGAAAAAGTCGACTTTGATGTAAGTGATTGTTTCCATTTTAAGTGACAAAGAAAAAAGACACGTTACTTGTCATAAGTTGTCTGTGGAGGTGTATGTGTTTTTGTCTGTATACTGGATAGGCATCTGTAAGAGTGCCTGTGTGCATGAATGTTTGAGTTCATCTAGGATGTCGACATTTGGTCTCTATAATCTGGAGTCTAGCTTATAGGGACCAAAAGTCTGTTACAGTAGTGCAGGGTCAATACTATGACTTTTGCTCAGTGAAAATGCAGTCACTTAAGGTCCTGATAAGTGTCAGTACAAACATTGTGTTTCTGTAACTGCAGGACATCCACAGGAAGCGTCAGGAGAAGGATCTGACGGAGTTGCAGTCTCTGATCGAGGCCCACTTCATTCAGAGGAAGAAGGACGAGGAGGAGCTCATCGCTCTCGTTAACAGGATCGTAAGTCTTCCAGGAAAGCATGCCAGATCACTGGAGTGATGCGCCACCCAGAAAACAATTACATTGAGTGTGTGTGTGTGTGTGTGTGTGTGTGTGTGTGTGTGTGTGTGTGTGTGTGTGTGTTGGCATGGATGAGCAGGAGAAGCGTCGCGCTGAGAGGGATGAACAGCAGAGGATCCGTGCTGAGCAGGAGAGGTTGAGACAGGCTCGAGTTGCTGTGAGTCCCTTCTAATTGTCATCTCATCTTGTTAAGGACACAACCCCGCATATAATTAATAAAGATTGTCCGACTGTATAACAAATAACTGACACTCTGTAGTGTCACCTTGTTTTCTAAATACAATTAGGGAGTTAGGCATGTGTGTATCCTGCTGGGTAGTCTTCTCGAAAGAATATTAAATCATAAACAACAGGATCAACTCTGTCCTTAATACGCTCTTATTGTGCTTATTTTCAAGTTCATATTTCTATATGGGGTTTCTACAAGAACATGTGTTAATGTATACATGCTTTAATGATCAACAACACTTAATTTTCCTTATACTATCTGCCTGTATTCACCCTCTGTCTGAGACACTCTGTTTAGTGCCTGTCTCTTTAAGCCCCCCATCCAAAAAAAAAAAAAAAAAAGCCCAGTCTGCTCTGATTGGTCAGCGTTTTGGTCTTCTGTATCTGTGCTTTTGGCACTGCAGCCAGGGAATGACTGTAACTGAGTATGGTGGCACTTTCTACTTTAAAAGATCCCCAATTAAATAAATAAACAAACAAAAATCTTCACACTGAAATGTTTCAGCAGGAATATGATCCGAACATAGGGAGGGAGTATACAGGTTTCCTTGATGTTAGCATGTAGCTACATGTAACAGTGTGCTTGCAGCTGGCAAACAACTTGAACAGTGTACAGTGGCTCTTTCTACTGTGAAAATTCACCAAAAAAAAAGCTTTAAACCAAATCTTCAAAGCTGGACATGTTCCAGAAAGAGAAATGAACAACATCACCAACCCAAAGACTTCATGTTTCCCTGATGTTAGCATGTAGCTACATGTATGTTAGCAGTTTACTCGCAGCTAAGGGACAGTAACAGAGAAAAGTGGCACTCTTTACCATGAAAAATCACCAATAAAAGCTTCTAAACACAACCGGACATGTTCCACTAGAAAAATGATCCCAAATCGTGGAGAAATTACCAACATCTGCAACCAAGATTACATGTTTTCCTGACATTAGCATGTGGCTACATGTAGCAGTGTATGTCATGTAAGCACTCACAGTAAAGTGCCTGAAACAGATGACCGTATAAGGAAATCTGTCACGAGCCGATGTCAGCTTGTGTCAAAAGTTGAAAATAATGTTAGAAAAAGAATAATCAGAACACTCTGAAGCCTGAGGTCTTTGCTCACAGAGATTATTTTTACAGACGTTTCTCTCATTACTAAAACTTTGGCCACATCTAATATAAACATCTGACACTGTAACATTATATGTTTAACAGAAAATAAGGAAAAGCTTATGAGGTCCCCTTTAATCTTTTCCTGAGCTTTTCTACTTCTGCTCTGACAGGTATAAATTCTGGCCCGTGGTGCTGTACAGTGTGAATGTAATTTGGGCAGTTTACTGCTGTCATATTAAAAATTGCCTTGTGTGGCTTTATTTGATGACGTAGGTTTTGATAACTTTAAGTCTTTGCCTTTGGGGGACTCTTTTCTTCATGTTTTTTGTTGCAAATAATCCGGCATTTAATTTTTTTTTAAGCGGCTATAATCAACATTTTTAAAATCACAATGGATCAGATGACCATGTGCAAAGTGAGAGAGCTCATTGTTTTGGTTTTTTCGTCACTGTTTCGGTTCATCCTCCTGGCTGTCATAGCCTTGTTTTTAGGCTGTGACAGCTGCCTAAAACCCTCTAAAAACCCACTGTATAGTGCACACTATCTGCTCAGCACCAAACTGTCTCCTTCTCCTATAACCATGATGTGCAATCTGTTCCACAGGAAGAAAAGGAGAGGAAGGAGCAGGAGGAGGCACGTAAGAAGCAGGATGAGGACGCCAAGAAGAAGAAGGCTCTGACAAACATGACTCAGCAGTATGCTGGTGTCCAACAGAGGGTCAGTCACCCACACACAGATACACAGGAAAACTTTGTGATTCTCAGAATTAATGACATGTAAACAGCTGTCACTGATATAAATGAGAGAAGACAAAGATTGTTATCATGACCGTGAATACAGTGTGTGTTTGCACTTGAAATAATAGGAGATAGAATCAGAGATTCAGACTTTGTGGCCTCTTTGATTTTTTTTTTTTTTTTTTTTTGGTATTCTGTCAACACATCCACTTGGATTGATTCTCCCCATCCAGCAAGACGGAAAGAAGGGAGCGAAGAAGCAGACGGAGAGAGAGAAGAAAAAGAAGATCCTGGCAGAGAGGAGGAAGCCTCTCAACATCGACCATCTCAGTGAGGACAAAGTCAAGTAAGGATACTTGTTCACAGTCCTGTAGTCAGGCTAATATCCACATTTACGGTCTGATGCAGATGATTTGTTTGCGAATAAAACTCCCATCAACTTCCCATTTTTTGTATCATAGAGTTTTACAGTTTTGGTATGGCCTTTTAGCTTCCTGTTTCTGAGGTACTCCTGGTTGTTGCTCCGCAGGGAGAAGGCCAGTGAGCTGTGGCAGTGGCTGATGACACTGGAGGCTGAGAAGTTTGACCTCAGTGAGAAACTGAAGAGACAGAAATATGATGTAAGTACTTTGCTTTGGGGTGCTAATGTGCCCATTGCTGGAAGAACTTACCTACTTTTATAAAAAAACAAAACAGTGTTGTAAAAGTGAACTCAATCTGGTTAAGACAGTAATGGTTTTTAAAGGATTAGTTTGGCACGCTTATTATTATTTTTTTTTATTGAAGTTAGATGTGATGATTGATATAACTCATATCTGAGAAACCAGAAGCAGCAAACCAGTCAGCATAGCTCAGCAATGACAGGAAACAGGGAAACAGCTAGCTTGGCTCTGTCCAACGAAGTGCTGGGCAGCAGATTTGTTACTTCTGATTAGAGCTAGGCTAGTTGTTTCCCCAGCTTAACTAACCTCCTCTGGCACCAGCTACATATTTTCCACACCGACATGACAGTGGTATAAATTTTCTTCTCTAACTCTTGACAAGAATATCAATATATTTCAGCAAATGTCTTAATATTCCTTGAAGGTCTTTGCTTATGAAAAAGGGGAATTTATGTTTGTTATTTATTTATTTTTTTTAAATAAAATTGTTTTGGCGTGGCGTAAAAGCCTCAGACTATCTATAGTATATTTACTACTTATCCTGATTTATGTACAGTGTTAATGTAGAGCATGGGATAAAATGATAATGACAAACATTGCAAACTGATGATACTCAGCCCACAGCCCTGAGAAAGCCACAGAATACGAAAGCTGAACCGGTATGTACTGTGCTTTTAAGTGCAAGGCTGTCCAGAGGGCGCCTATCTAAAATGAATGTGGCTTGACTTCCAGATCAATGTACTCCAGACCCGAATCAATGAGCAGCAGAAGTTGTGAGTAACCGTTAATGAGGAGTGTGAGCCTCTTGGTTGTTGTGTAGTTTTGCTGTCAGTGTGTTGAAGGGCCACAAACTGAGCCTCGGACAGTGAAGCAGGAACAAAGCTGGCGACCAGTGAGTGACTGAGTCACCAACCGAAGGTGAAACTAGTAATGTGTGTTGATGAAGCCTGCAAGATGCTGCCATGTGGTTGTTTAATCCAGCCATAGAAGTCCCAAAAGTCAGGTACTCTATTACGACAGCCAGTCAGTTTAATGATCAACTCAGTCAGAAAGACTGGAGGTGAGTCACCGTCTGCAGATGAAATTCTTTGGATGTCAGGTGAACATATCTCGCCCGGCTAAGCTCCTCTTTAGGACCACACGGTCCGCTCTTCGGCTAAACTGGTGTCCGCCTGTGTGTCTGCTGTTGTTTCTGTGCTTAGCCAGTCCTCCATGTTTGTCCCCCAACAGATCAATCAGCTCCAGACTCGCATTCAGGACCAGCAGAGGTAAGTAGGAGCCACCTCTGAAATATACTCTCAGCCCATATTGGTACTGAGAGTATCTTATGTTTTTCTTGAAAACTACTGATATAGTATTGGGGTGGTCATTATTCAGAGAGTCTCAGGAAATGTTGAGGTTTTCATGTGCCACAATATTTCTTTTTACAAGGTCTTTTGACCTCACATCATCTGACATCATCAGACATTATTCTAAACTTCCTATGGCTGCAAATATGTGAAATATAGATGGGGATTTTTACTTGTTTGCTTTACCATAGCATAGTATGCCATAAAAAATGTCATAGTATAGTATGCCACGAAAAAGTCCTAAAAGTCATATTATATGCCATAAAATGTTTTAGAATCATAGTTATAGTATAGTATTTCACAAAACATGCAGAAAAAAAATCATACTGTGCTATAAAGAATTCCACTCAAGATGTCATGACAAAGTATGCCATTAAAATATCTAAAAAAAATATATAGTAAAGTATGCCGTAAAGGTGTCAAAAGAAAAACACAGCATAATATGTTGTAGAAAATGTTGCTATATGCGATTAAAAGTTAGAATATAGCCAATACGACATGCTGTATGCCATAAAATGCATCACTGAAGATTAGTAATAGTAGTATCAATATAGTATGTAATATAAAAGTCATGGTACACTAGGTCGTAAAATGTCATTATGTTCTAGTTGTAATATTGTATTTAACTAAATGTGTCATAATATAGTATGTCCTAAAATTCATAGTATGGCATGTGATAAAAATGAAGTATTCTAGTTTAGATAAAACCGCAAAGGAACAAGGTTTAAACTTAGTACTTGGTGACATAGTGTAAAAAATAGACCCAACTGTAGAGCTACTCTAGAATACCACCAGTCTGTGAGACAACACTTTGTCAGAAGATAAAGTATGTGGAAAAGAAGTCATACTACAGTAGGCGGAAAAAAAAAAGTCACAGTATGGTATGTAACAACAGTCATAGTATAGTATGTGGAAAAAAAATATATTTTAATTTGATTAAAATGTTAAAGTGAAGAAAAACATTTCATACTATGATATGCTATCATGGTAAAGTATATCATAAAAAAAAGTCAATATATTGTGTGGAAAACACATTTAGCACAGTGTGTAAAAAATGTCATAGTATATGGAAAAAGTCAGCATAGTATGTGAAAAGAGTCATAGTATAGTGTGTGGAGAAAAGTCATAGTATGGTATGTGGGGGAAAAAAATAAGTCAAAGTCTACTATGTGGGAAAAAATAAGTCATAGTATAGTATTGAAAGAATGAGTCATAGTATAGTATGTTGAAAAAAATAAGTCATACTATAGTATGTTGAAAAAATGAGTCATAGTATAGTATGTTGAAAAGATGAGTCATAGTATAGTATGTTGAAAAAAAAAGTCAGTATAGTATGCTGAAAAAATAAGTCATAGTATTATATATGGGGAAAATAAGTCATAGTAAGTTGGGAAAAAATGAGTAATAGTATAGTATATGGGGAAAAAGAAGTCATAGTATAGTATGTTGAAAAAAGAAGTCATAGTATAGTATGTTGAAAAAAGAAATCATAGTATAGTATGTCGTCCAAAATCATGAGAAAAAGTCATAGTATAGTATGTCGTCATAAATCATGAGAAAAAGTCATAGTATAGTATGTCATCCAAAATGATGAAAAAAAAGTCATAGTATAGTATGTCATCCAAAATCATGAAAAAAGTCATAGTATAGTATGTCGTCCAAAATGATGCAAAAATTCATAGTATAGTATGTCGTCCAAAATGATGAAAAAAAAAAGTCATAGTATAGTATGTTGAAAAAATTAATCATAGTATACTATGTTGAAAAAATTTGTCATAGTATAGTATGTTGAAAAAATGAGTCATAGTATAGTATGTTGAAAAAATGAGTCATAGTATAGTATGTTGAAAAAATGAGTCATAGTATAGTATGTGGAAAAAATAAGTCATAGTATAGTATGTTGAAAAAATAAGTCATAGTATAGTATGTTGAAAAAATAAGTCATAGCTATAGGATGTTGAAAAAAACAAGTCATAGTATAGTATGTTGAAAAAAACAAGTCATAGTATAGTATGTTGAAAAAATGAGTCATATTATAGTATGTTGAAAAAGAAGTCATAGTATAGTATGTCGTCATAAATCACAAGAAAAAGTCATAGTATAGTATGTCGTCCAAAATCATTAAAAAAGTCATAGTATAGTATGTCGTCCAAAATGATGAAAAAAAGTCATAGTATATTATGTCGTCATAAATCACAAGAAAAAGTCATAGTATAGTATGTCGTCCAAAATCATTAAAAAAGTCATAGTATAGTATGTCGTCCAAAATCATGAGAAAAAGTCATAGTATACTATGTCGTCCAAAGTGATGAAAAAAAAGTCATAGTATAGTATGTCGTCCAAAATGATGAAAAAAAAGTCATAGTATAGTATGTCGTCCAAAATCATGAAAAAAAGTCATAGTATAGTATGTTGAAAAAAGAAATCATAGTATAGTATGTTGAAAAATTGAGTCATAGTATAGTATGTTGAATAAAGAAGTCATAGTATAGTAAATGGAAAAAAGAAGTCATAGTATAGTATGTTGAAAAAAGAAATCATAGTATAGTATGTTGAAAAAAGAAATCATAGTATAGTATGTTGTAAAAATAAGTCATACTATAGTATGTTGGAAAAAAAGAAGTCATAGTATAGGATGTTGAAAAAATGAGTCATAGTATTGTATGTTGAAAAAAGAAGTCATAGTATAGTTTGTTGAAAAAATAAGTCATATATAGTATGTTGAAAAAAGAAATCATAGTATAGTATGTTGAAAAAAGAAATCATAGTATAGTATGTCGACCAAAATCATGAGAAATAGTCATAGTATAGTATGTCGTCCAAAATGATGAAAAAAAGTCATAGTATAGTATGTCGTCCAAAATGATGAAAAAAGTCATAGTATAGTATGTCGTCCAAAATTATGAAAAAAAAGTCATAGTATAGTATGTCGTCCAAAATGATGAAAAAAAAGTCATAGTATAGTATGTCGTCCAAAATGATGAAAAAAGTCATAGTATAGTATGTCGTCCAAAATCATGAGAAAAAGTCATAGTATAGTATGTCGTCCAAAATGATGAAAAAAGTCATAGTATAGTATGTCGTCCAAAATCATGAGAAAAAGTCATAGTATAGTATGTCGTCCAAAATCATGAAAAAAGTCATAGTATAGTATGTCGTCCAAAATGATGAAAAAAAGTCATAGTATAGTATGTCGTCCAAAATGATGAAAAAAAAGTCATAGTATAGTATGTCGTCCAAAATGATGAAAAAAAGTCATAGTATAGTATGTCGTCCAAAATGATGAAAAAAAGTCATAGTATAGTATGTCGTCCAAAATCATGAGAAATAGTCATAGTATAGTATGTCGTCCAAAATGATGAAAAAAAAGTCATAGTATAGTATGTCGTCCAAAATGATGAAAAAAGTCATAGTATAGTATGTCGTCCAAAATGATGAAAAAAAAGTCATAGTATAGTATGTCATCCAAAATCATGAGAAAAAGTCATAGTATAGTATGTCGTCCAAAATGATGAAAAAAAAAGTCATAGTACAGTATGTCGTCCAAAATCATGAAAAAAAAAGTCATAGTATAGTATGTTGAAAAAATTAATCACAGTATACTATGTTGAAAAAATGTGTCATAGTATAACATGTTGAAAAAATAAATCATAGTATAGTATGTTGAAAAAAATAAGTCATAGTATAGTATGTGGAAAAAATAAGTCATAGTATAGTATGTTGAAAAAATAAATCATGGTATAGTATGTTGAAAAAATTATTGATAGTATAGGATGTTGAAAAAAAGAAGTCATAGTATAGTATGTTTAAAAAAAGAAGTCATAGTATAGTATGTTGAAAAAATAAATCATGGTATAGTATGTTGAAAAATAAATCATGGTATAGTATGTAAATAATCATGGTATAGTATGTTGAAAAAATTAGTCATAGTATAGTATGTTGAAAAAAGAAGTCATAGTATAGTATGTTGAAAAAATGAGTCATAGTATAGTATGTTGAAAAAAGAAGTCATAGTACAGTATGTGGAAAAATGTTGAAAAATAAGTCATAGTATGTGGGGAACAGAGAAGTCATTGTATGTAGAAAAAATGAGTCATAGTATAGTATGTTGAAAAAATGAGTCATAGTTAGAGTTGGGCAGTATTCAAATTTTGCTACCATTAAACCTTCCCCACATATTCCCAGGGTATACGGTATTACGGTGACTAATTACAAATCACTTTGTAGAGTTCAAAGGGAGTCGCCAAAATGTGGGCTTGCCCCTATACTGTTCAGAAACAGAATAGCAAACATTACATAGGCCTTAGAATACTCAAAAAATAACAACAAAACATGTACAACAGGAACAACTTTTATTAAATGTTTTAAAAGTGCAGATGCAGCAGTCAACCGAACAGAATGAAAATAACAAATTGTCTGTAGGCTACAGTTCACTTCCAGCACAGTCATCGACACAGATCTATTAAATTAAACACAGCCCTATAGCATCCAATACTCATAGGCTTATCAAATAATAATAAAGTAACAGTAAATAACAAGGCAGTCATGAAAATGTGTGCTATACAGCGTAAACCGAGACCGCAACGGGTGCTGTCCGTTGGTTTATTTTTAGAACCTATCAACGTAAATCAAATAAATTAAAAGCACAGCTCTACAGCATCCAGCACTAGGGCTTATCAAATAAGAAAAACAGAACAATAAATAACAAGGCATAACCGAAAATGGAGAGCTTGTGGCACACACGCACAGGAACTATCGGGCACCCCTCGACATCAGAGGAAAACACCTGGCTCCATTACATTTCCACTCGGTGTCACTGTCTTCATGCAAATCTTGCACACAGCCTCGTTGACATTCGCCGGCTCTCCCGTGTCATTTGGTCGGAACCCGAAATGCTGCCAAACTGCAGATGTTGTTGTTGCAGAAGTTTTTGGGGACCAACTCGCTTGATGCACAGCTTGCCATCTTTTCCTCTCTTCCTCATTTCTGAGCTGTCACGTGATGACGTCACACACAAAAACTTTATTAACCGTCATCTCCCGAAACAGCAGTTCAGACAATCATTATAACCTACTATTAGTTTTAAATTGTAACAGTATTAAATTGAAAACTGAACCACACATACAAAGGTGCTGGACAAACACTAATTATTTAGGCATTAAATAAATTATATTTAATATTATATTAGGCCCCTATAGGCCTATAAGCGCAGCAGATTTTTTTTTAAAGGACGTTAATGAAACTGATACCATTGCTATTTTTAGATACCGCGGGATACCTTATTACCGTATAATCGCCCAAACCTAGTCATAGTATACTGTTGAAAAAATGAGTCATAGTGTAGTATGTTGAAAAAATGAGTCATAGTATGTTGAAAAAATGAGTCATAGTATAGTATGTTGAACAAATGACTCATAGTATAGTATGTTGAAAAAAGAAGTCATAGTATAGTATGTTGAAAAAATGAGTCATAGTATAGTATGTGGAAAAAATGAGTCATAGTATAGTATGTTGAAAAAAAGTCATAGTATAGTATGTCGAAAAAATGAGTCATAGTATATATGTGGAAAAATTGAGTCATAGTATAGGATGTTGAAAAAAGAAATCATAGTATAGTATGTCGTCCAAAATCATGAGAAAAAAGTCATAGTATAGTATGTTGAAAAAATGAGTCATATTATAGTATGTTGAAAAAAGAAGTCATAGTATAGTATGTTGAAAAAAAGAAGTCATAGTATAGGATGTTGAAAAAAGAAATCATAGTATAGTATGTCGTCCAAAATGATGAAAAAAAAAAGTCATAGTATAGTATGTCGTCCAAAGTGATGAAAAAAATGTCATAGTATAGTATGTCGTCCAAAATGATGAAAAAAAAGTCATAGTATAGTATGTCGTCCAAAATCATGAAAAAAAAGTCATAGTATAGTATGTCGTCCAAAATCATGATAAAAAGTCATAGTATAGTATGTAGTCCAAAATGATGAAAAAAGTCATAGTATAGTATGTTGTCCAAAATCATGAAAAAAGTCATAGTATAGTATGTCGTCCAAAATGATGAAAAAAAAGTCATAGTATAGTATGTAGTCATAAATCATAAGAAAAAGTCATAGTATAGTATGTCGTCCAAAATGATGAAAAAAGTCATAGTATAGTATGTCATCCAAAATAATGAAAAAAGTCATAGTATAGTATGTCGTCCAAAATGATGAAAAAAAAGTCATAGTATGGTATGTCGTCCAAAATGATGAAAAAAAAGTCATAGTATAGTATGTCGTCCAAAATGATGAAAAAAAGTCATAGTATAGTATGTCGTCCAAAATGATGAAAAAAAGTCATAGTATAGTATGTCGTCCAAAATGATGAAAAAAAAGTCATAGTATAGTATGTCGTCCAAAATCATGAAAAAAGTCATAGTATAGTATGTTGAATAAAGAAATCATAGTATAGTAAATGGAAAAAATAAGTCATAGTATATAGTATGTTGAAAAAAAGAAGTCATAGTATAGTATGTCGTCCAAAATCATGAGAAAAAGTCATAGTATAGTATGTCGTCCAAAATCATGAAAAAAAGTCATAGTATAGTATGTCGTCCAAAATGATGAAAAAAAAGTCATAGTATAGTATGTCGTCCAAAATCATGAAAAAAGTCATAGTATAGTATGTCGTCCAAAATGATGAAAAAAAAGTCATAGTATAGTATGTCGTCCAAAATCATGAGAAATAGTCATAGTATAGTATGTCGTCCAAAATGATGAAAAAAAAGTCATAGTATAGTATGTCGTCCAAAATCATGAAAAAAGTCATAGTATAGTATGTCGTCCAAAATCATGAGAAAAAGTCATAGTATAGTATGTCGTCCAAAATGATGAAAAAAAAGTCATAGTATAGTATGTCGTCCAAAATCATGAAAAAAAGTCATAGTATAGTATGTCGTCCAAAATCATGAAAAAAAGTCATAGTATAGTATGTCGTCCAAAATGATGAAAAAAAAGTCATAGTATAGTATGTCGTCCAAAATGATGAAAAAAAAGTCATAGTATAGTATGTCGTCCAAAATCATGAGAAAAAGTCATAGTATAGTATGTCGTCCAAAATGATGAAAAAAAAGTCATAGTATAGTATGTCGTCCAAAATGATGAAAAAAGTCATAGTATAGTATGTCGTCCAAAATGATGAAAAAAAAGTCATAGTATAGTATGTCGTCCAAAATGATGGGAAAAAAAAGTCATAGTATAGTATGTCGTCCAAAATGATGGAGAAAAAAAAGTCATAGTATAGTATGTCGTCCAAAATGATGAAAAAAAAGTCATAGTATAGTATGTCGTCCAAAATGATGAAAAAAAAGTCATAGTATAGTATGTCGTCCAAAATGATGAAAAAAAAGTCATAGTATAGTATGTCGTCCAAAATGATGAAAAAAAAAGTCATAGTATAGTATGTCGTCCAAAATCACGAGAAAAAGTCATAGTATAGTATGTCGTCCAAAATGATGAAAAAAAGTCATAGTATAGTATGTCGTCCAAAATGATGAAAAAAAAGTCATAGTATAGTATGTCGTCCAAAATGATGGAAAAAAAAAGTCATAGTATAGTATGTCGTCCAAAATGATGAAAAAAAAGTCATAGTATAGTATGTCGTCCAAAATGATGAAAAAAGTCATAGTATAGTATGTCGTCCAAAATGATGAAAAAAAAGTCATAGTATAGTATGTCGTCCAAAATGATGAAAAAAAAGTCATAGTATAGTATGTCGTCCAAAATCATGAAAAAAGTCATAGTATAGTATGTCGTCCAAAATCATGAGAAAAAGTCATAGTATAGTATGTCGTCCAAAATGATGAAAAAAAAGTCATAGTATAGTATGTCGTCCAAAATGATGAAAAAAAGTCATAGTATAGTATGTCGTCCAAAATCATGAAAAAAAGTCATAGTATAGTATGTCGTCCAAAATGATGAAAAAAAAGTCATAGTATAGTATGTCGTCCAAAATGATGAAAAAAAAGTCATAGTATAGTATGTCGTCCAAAATCATGAGAAAAAGTCATAGTATAGTATGTCGTCCAAAATGATGAAAAAAAAGTCATAGTATAGTATGTCGTCCAAAATGATGAAAAAAGTCATAGTATAGTATGTCGTCCAAAATGATGAAAAAAGTCATAGTATAGTATGTCGTCCAAAATGATGAAAAAAAAGTCATAGTATAGTATGTCGTCCAAAATGATGAAAAAAAAAGTCATAGTATAGTATGTCGTCCAAAATCATGAGAAAAAGTCATAGTATAGTATGTCGTCCAAAATGATGAAAAAAAGTCATAGTATAGTATGTCGTCCAAAATGATGAAAAAAAAGTCATAGTATAGTATGTCGTCCAAAATGATGGGAAAAAAAAGTCATAGTATAGTATGTCGTCCAAAATGATGCAAAAATTCATAGTATAGTATGTCGTCCAAAATGATGAAAAAAAAGTCATAGTATAGTATGTTGTCCAAAATGATGAAAAAAAAGTCATAGTATAGTATGTCGTCCAAAATGATGAAAAAAAAAGTCATAGTATAGTATGTCGTCCAAAATCATGAGAAAAAGTCATAGTATAGTATGTCGTCCAAAATGATGAAAAAAAAGTCATAGTATAGCATGTCGTCCAAAATCATGAAAAAAGTCATAGTATAGTATGTCGTCCAAAATGATGAAAAAAAAGTCATAGTATAGTATGTCGTCCAAAATCATGAGAAAAAGTCATAGTATAGTATGTCGTCCAAAATGATGAAAAAAAAGTCATAGTATAGTATGTCGTCCAAAATGATGCAAAAATTCATAGTATAGTATGTCGTCCAAAATGATGAAAAAAAAGTCATAGTATAGTATGTCGTCCAAAATGATGAAAAAAGTCATAGTATAGTATGTCGTCCAAAGTCATGAAAAAAAGTCATAGTATAGTATGTCGTCCAAAATCATGAAAAAAAGTCATAGTATAGTATGTCGTCCAAAATCATGAAAAAAGTCATAGTATAGTATGTTGAATAAAGAAATCATAGTATAGTAAATGGAAAAAATAAGTCATAGTATATAGTATGTTGAAAAAAAGAAGTCATAGTATAGTATGTCGTCCAAAATGATGAAAAAAAAGTCATAGTATAGTATGTCGTCCAAAATGATGAAAAAAAAGTCATAGTATAGTATGTCGTCCAAAATGATGAAAAAAAAGTCATAGTATAGTATGTCGTCATAAATCATAAGAAAAAGTCATAGTATAGTATGTCGTCCAAAATCATGAAAAAAGTCATAGTATAGTATGTCGTCCAAAATGATGAAAAAAAGTCATAGTATAGTATGTCGTCCAAAATGATGAAAAAAGTCATAGTATAGTATGTCGTCCAAAGTGATGAAAAAAAAGTCATAGTATAGTATGTCGTCCAAAATCATGAAAAAAGTCATAGTATAGTATGTCGTCCAAAATGATGAAAAAAAAAGTCATAGTATAGTATGTCGTCATAAATCACAAGAAAAAGTCATAGTATAGTATGTCGTCCAAAATGATGAAAAAAAAGTCATAGTATAGTATGTCGTCCAAAATGATGAAAAAAAAGTCATAGTATATTATGTCGTCATAAATCACAAGAAAAAGTCATAGTATAGTATGTCGTCCAAAATCATTAAAAAAGTCATAGTATAGTATGTCGTCCAAAATCATGAGAAAAAGTCATAGTATAGTATGTCGTCCAAAGTGATGAAAAAAAAGTCATAGTATAGTATGTCGTCCAAAATGATGAAAAAAAAGTCATAGTATAGTATGTCGTCCAAAATCATGAGAAAAAGTCATAGTATAGTATGTTGAAAAAAGAAATCATAGTATAGTATGTTGAAAAAAGAAATCATAGTATAGTATGTTGAAAAAATAAGTCATACTATAGTATGTTGGAAAAAAAGAAGTCATAGTATAGGATGTTGAAAAAATGAGTCATAGTATTGTATGTTGAAAAAAGAAGTCATAGTATAGTTTGTTGAAAAAATAAGTCATATATAGTATGTTGAAAAAAGAAATCATAGTATAGTATGTTGAAAAAAAGAAGTCATAGTATAGGATGTTGAAAAAAGAAATCATAGTATAGTATGTCGTCCAAAATGATGAAAAAAAAAGTCATAGTATAGTATGTCGTCCAAAATTATGAAAAAAGTCATAGTATAGTATGTCGTCCAAAATGATGCAAAAATTCATAGTATAGTATGTCGTCCAAAATCATGAGAAAAAGTCATAGTATAGTATGTCGTCCAAAATCATGAAAAAAGTCATAGTATAGTATGTCGTCCAAAATGATGAAAAAAAAGTCATAGTATAGTATGTCGTCCAAAATCATGAGAAATAGTCATAGTATAGTATGTCGTCCAAAATGATGAAAAAAAAGTCATAGTATAGTATGTCGTCCAAAATGATGAAAAAAGTCATAGTATAGTATGTCGTCCAAAATGATGAAAAAAAAGTCATAGTATAGTATGTCGTCCAAAATGATGAAAAAAAAGTCATAGTATAGTATGTTGTCCAAAATGATGAAAAAAAGTCATAGTATAGTATGTCGTCCAAAATGATGAAAAAAAGTCATAGTATAGTATGTCGTCCAAAATGATGAAAAAAAAGTCATAGTATAGTATGTCGTCCAAAATCATGAAAAAAGTCATAGTATAGTATGTTGAATAAAGAAATCATAGTATAGTAAATGGAAAAAATAAGTCATAGTATATAGTATGTTGAAAAAAAGAAGTCATAGTATAGTATGTCGTCCAAAATCATGAGAAAAAGTCATAGTATAGTATGTCGTCCAAAATCATGAAAAAAGTCATAGTATAGTATGTCGTCCAAAATGATGAAAAAAAAGTCATAGTATAGTATGTCGACCAAAATCATGAGAAATAGTCATAGTATAGTATGTCGTCCAAAATGATGAAAAAAGTCATAGTATAGTATGTCGTCCAAAATGATGAAAAAAAAGTCATAGTATAGTATGTCGTCCAAAATCATGAAAAAAGTCATAGTATAGTATGTTGAATAAAGAAATCATAGTATAGTAAATGGAAAAAATAAGTCATAGTATATAGTATGTTGAAAAAAAGAAGTCATAGTATAGTATGTCGTCCAAAATCATGAGAAAAAGTCATAGTATAGTATGTCGTCCAAAATCATGAAAAAAGTCATAGTATAGTATGTCGTCCAAAATGATGAAAAAAAAGTCATAGTATAGTATGTCGACCAAAATCATGAGAAATAGTCATAGTATAGTATGTCGTCCAAAATGATGAAAAAAAAGTCATAGTATAGTATGTCGACCAAAATCATGAGAAATAGTCATAGTATAGTATGTCGTCCAAAATGATGAAAAAAAAGTCATAGTATAGTATGTCGTCCAAAATGATGAAAAAAGTCATAGTATAGTATGTCGTCCAAAATTATGAAAAAAAAGTCATAGTATAGTATGTTGTCCAAAATGATGAAAAAAAAGTCATAGTATAGTATGTCGTCCAAAATGATGAAAAAAGTCATAGTATAGTATGTCGTCCAAAATCATGAGAAAAAGTCATAGTATAGTATGTCGTCCAAAATGATGAAAAAAGTCATAGTATAGTATGTCGTCCAAAATGATGAAAAAAAAGTCATAGTATAGTATGTCGTCCAAAATGATGAAAAAAAAGTCATAGTATAGTATGTCGTCCAAAATGATGAAAAAAGTCATAGTATGGTATGTCGTCCAAAATTATGAAAAAAAAGTCATAGTATAGTATGTCGTCCAAAATCATGAGAAATAGTCATAGTATAGTATGTCGTCCAAAATGATGAAAAAAAAGTCATAGTATAGTATGTCGTCCAAAATGATGAAAAAAAAAAGTCATAGTATAGTATGTCGTCCAAAATGATGCAAAAATTCATAGTATAGTATGTTGTCCAAAATGATGAAAAAAAAGTCATAGTATAGTATGTCGTCCAAAATCATGAAAAAAGTCATAGTATAGTATGTCGTCCAAAATGATGAAAAAAAAGTCATAGTATAGTATGTCGTCCAAAATCATGAGAAAAAGTCATAGTATAGTATGTCGTCCAAAATCATGAAAAAAGTCATAGTATAGTATGTCGTCCAAAATGATGAAAAAAAAGTCATAGTATAGTATGTCGTCCAAAATGATGAAAAAAAAGTCATAGTATAGTATGTCGTCCAAAATGATGAAAAAAGTCATAGTATAGTATGTCGTCCAAAATTATGAAAAAAAAGTCATAGTATAGTATGTCGTCCAAAATCATGAGAAATAGTCATAGTATAGTATGTCATCCAAAATCATGAGAAAAAGTCATAGTATAGTATGTCGTCCAAAATGATGAAAAAAAAGTCATAGTATAGTATGTCGTCCAAAATGATGAAAAAAAAGTCATAGTATAGTATGTCATCCAAAATCATGAGAAAAAGTCATAGTATAGTATGTCGTCCAAAATGATGAAAAAAAAAGTCATAGTACAGTATGTCGTCCAAAATCATGAAAAAAAAAGTCATAGTATAGTATGTTGAAAAAATTAATCACAGTATACTATGTTGAAAAAATGTGTCATAGTATAACATGTTGAAAAAATAAATCATAGTATAGTATGTTGAAAAAAATAAGTCATAGTATAGTATGTGGAAAAAATAAGTCATAGTATAGTATGTTGAAAAAATAAATCATGGTATAGTATGTTGAAAAAATTATTGATAGTATAGGATGTTGAAAAAAAGAAGTCATAGTATAGTATGTTTAAAAAAAGAAGTCATAGTATAGTATGTTGAAAAAATAAATCATGGTATAGTATGTTGAAAAAATAAATCATGGTATAGTATGTTGAAAAAATTAGTCATAGTATAGTATGTTGAAAAAAGAAGTCATAGTATAGTATGTTGAAAAAATGAGTCATAGTATAGTATGTTGAAAAAAGAAGTCATAGTACAGTATGTGGAAAAATGTTGAAAAATAAGTCATAGTATGTGAGGAACAGAGAAGTCATTGTATGTAGAAAAAATGAGTCATAGTATAGTATGTTGAAAAAATGAGTCATAGTTAGAGTTGGGCAGTATTCAAATTTTGCTACCATTAAACCTTCCCCACATATTCCCAGGGTATACGGTATTACGGTGACTAATTACAAATCACTTTGTAGAGTTCAAAGGGAGTCGCCAAAATGTGGGCTTGCCCCTATACTGTTCAGAAACAGAATAGCAAACATTACATAGGCCTTAGAATACTCAAAAAATAACAACAAAACATGTACAACAGGAACAACTTTTATTAAATGTTTTAAAAGTGCAGATGCAGCAGTCAACCGAACAGAATGAAAATAACAAATTGTCTGTAGGCTACAGTTCACTTCCAGCACAGTCATCGACACAGATCTATTAAATTAAACACAGCCCTATAGCATCCAATACTCATAGGCTTATCAAATAATAATAAAGTAACAGTAAATAACAAGGCAGTCATGAAAATGTGTGCTATACAGCGTAAACCGAGACCGCAACGGGTGCTGTCCGTTGGTTTATTTTTAGAACCTATCAACGTAAATCAAATAAATTAAAAGCACAGCTCTACAGCATCCAGCACTAGGGCTTATCAAATAAGAAAAACAGAACAATAAATAACAAGGCATAACCGAAAATGGAGAGCTTGTGGCACACACGCACAGGAACTATCGGGCACCCCTCGACATCAGAGGAAAACACCTGGCTCCATTACATTTCCACTCGGTGTCACTGTCTTCATGCAAATCTTGCACACAGCCTCGTTGACATTCGCCGGCTCTCCCGTGTCATTTGGTCGGAACCCGAAATGCTGCCAAACTGCAGATGTTGTTGTTGCAGAAGTTTTTGG
Organism: Cephalopholis sonnerati; assembly: GCA_019142605.1. NCBI lineage: Eukaryota > Metazoa > Chordata > Actinopteri > Perciformes > Serranidae > Cephalopholis > Cephalopholis sonnerati. Next base: position 23,669,553 of record JAGQAX010000022.1, on the reverse strand, counting down.
GGACCAACTCGCTTGATGCACAGCTTGCCATCTTTTCCTCTCTTCCTCATTTCTGAACTGTCACGTGATGACGTCACATACAAAAACTTTATTAACCGTCATCTCCCGAAACAGCAGTTCAGACAATCATTATAACCTACTATTAGTTTTAAATTGTAACAGTATTAAATTGAAAACTGAACCACACATACAAAGGTGCTGGACAAACACTCATTATTTAGGCATTAAATAAATTATATTTAATATTATATTAGGCCCCTATAGGCCTATAAGTGCAGCAGATTTTTTTTTTAAAGGACGTTAATGAAACTGATACATTGCTATTTTTAGATACCGCGGGATACCTTATTACCGTATAATCGCCCAAACCTAGTCATAGTATACTGTTGAAAAAATGAGTCATAGTGTAGTATGTTGAAAAAATGAGTCATAGTATGTTGAAAAAATGAGTCATAGTATAGTGTGTTGAACAAATGACTCATAGTATAGTATGTTGAAAAAAGAAGTCATAGTATAGTATGTCGAAAAAATGAGTCATAGTATATATGTGGAAAAATTGAGTCATAGTATAGGATGTTGAAAAAAGAAATCATAGTATAGTATGTCGTCCAAAATCATGAGAAAAAAGTCATAGTATAGTATGTTGAAAAAATGAGTCATATTATAGTATGTTGAAAAAAGAAGTCATAGTATAGTATGTTGAAAAAAAGAAGTCATAGTATAGGATGTTGAAAAAAGAAATCATAGTATAGTATGTCGTCCAAAATGATGAAAAAAAAAAGTCATAGTATAGTATGTCGTCCAAAGTGATGAAAAAAATGTCATAGTATAGTATGTCGTCCAAAATGATGAAAAAAAAGTCATAGTATAGTATGTCGTCCAAAATCATGAAAAAAAAGTCATAGTATAGTATGTCGTCCAAAATCATGATAAAAAGTCATAGTATAGTATGTAGTCCAAAATGATGAAAAAAGTCATAGTATAGTATGTTGTCCAAAATCATGAAAAATGTCATAGTATAGTATGTCGTCCAAAATGATGAAAAAAAAGTCATAGTATAGTATGTCGTCCAAAATGATGAAAAAAAAGTCATAGTATAGTATGTAGTCATAAATCATAAGAAAAAGTCATAGTATAGTATGTCGTCCAAAATGATGAAAAAAGTCATAGTATAGTATGTCATCCAAAATAATGAAAAAAGTCATAGTATAGTATGTCGTCCAAAATGATGAAAAAAAAGTCATAGTATAGTATGTCGTCCAAAATGATGAAAAAAAAAGTCATAGTATAGTATGTCGTCCAAAATCATGAAAAAAGTCATAGTATAGTATGTCGTCCAAAATCATGAGAAAAAGTCATAGTATAGTATGTCGTCCAAAATGATGAAAAAAAAGTCATAGTATAGTATGTCGTCCAAAATGATGAAAAAAAAGTCATAGTATAGTATGTCGTCCAAAATCATGAAAAAAAGTCATAGTATAGTATGTCGTCCAAAATGATGAAAAAAAGTCATAGTATAGTATGTCGTCCAAAATGATGAAAAAAAAGTCATAGTATAGTATGTCGTCCAAAATGATGAAAAAAAAGTCATAGTATAGTATGTCGTCCAAAATCATGAGAAATAGTCATAGTATAGTATGTCGTCCAAAATGATGAAAAAAAAGTCATAGTATAGTATGTCGTCCAAAATCATGAAAAAAGTCATAGTATAGTATGTCGTCCAAAATCATGAGAAAAAGTCATAGTATAGTATGTCGTCCAAAATGATGAAAAAAAAGTCATAGTATAGTATGTCGTCCAAAATGATGAAAAAAGTCATAGTATAGTATGTCGTCCAAAATGATGAAAAAAAAGTCATAGTATAGTATGTCGTCCAAAATGATGAAAAAAAAGTCATAGTATAGTATGTCGTCCAAAATCATGAAAAAAGTCATAGTATAGTATGTCGTCCAAAATCATGAGAAAAAGTCATAGTATAGTATGTCGTCCAAAATGATGAAAAAAAAGTCATAGTATAGTATGTCGTCCAAAATGATGGAAAAAAAAAAGTCATAGTATAGTATGTCGTCCAAAATGATGAAAAAAAAGTCATAGTATAGTATGTCGTCCAAAATGATGAAAAAAAAGTCATAGTATAGTATGTCGTCCAAAATGATGAAAAAAAAAGTCATAGTATAGTATGTCGTCCAAAATCATGAGAAAAAGTCATAGTATAGTATGTCGTCCAAAATGATGAAAAAAAAGTCATAGTATAGTATGTTGTCCAAAATGATGAAAAAAAAAGTCATAGTATAGTATGTCGTCCAAAATCATGAAAAAAGTCATAGTATAGTATGTCGTCCAAAATCATGAAAAAAGTCATAGTATAGTATGTCGTCCAAAATGATGAAAAAAAAGTCATAGTATAGTATGTCGTCATAAATCATAAGAAAAAGTCATAGTATAGTATGTCGTCCAAAATGATGAAAAAAGTCATAGTATAGTATGTCATCCAAAATAATGAAAAAAGTCATAGTATAGTATGTCGTCCAAAATGATGAAAAAAGTCATAGTATAGTATGTCGTCCAAAATGATGAAAAAAAAGTCATAGTATAGTATGTCGTCCAAAATGATGAAAAAAAAAGTCATAGTATAGTATGTCGTCCAAAATCATGAAAAAAGTCATAGTATAGTATGTCGTCCAAAATCATGAGAAAAAGTCATAGTATAGTATGTCGTCCAAAATGATGAAAAAAAAGTCATAGTATAGTATGTCGTCCAAAATGATGAAAAAAAAGTCATAGTATAGTATGTTGTCCAAAATGATGAAAAAAAGTCATAGTATAGTATGTCGTCCAAAATGATGAAAAAAAAGTCATAGTATAGTATGTCGTCCAAAATCATGAAAAAAGTCATAGTATAGTATGTTGAATAAAGAAATCATAGTATAGTAAATGGAAAAAATAAGTCATAGTATATAGTATGTTGAAAAAAAGAAGTCATAGTATAGTATGTCGTCCAAAATCATGAGAAAAAGTCATAGTATAGTATGTCGTCCAAAATCATGAAAAAAAGTCATAGTATAGTATGTCGTCCAAAATGATGAAAAAAAAGTCATAGTATAGTATGTCGTCCAAAATCATGAAAAAAGTCATAGTATAGTATGTCGTCCAAAATGATGAAAAAAAAGTCATAGTATAGTATGTCGTCCAAAATCATGAGAAATAGTCATAGTATAGTATGTCGTCCAAAATGATGAAAAAAAAGTCATAGTATAGTATGTCGTCCAAAATCATGAGAAATAGTCATAGTATAGTATGTCGTCCAAAATGATGAAAAAAAAGTCATAGTATAGTATGTCGTCCAAAATCATGAAAAAAGTCATAGTATAGTATGTCGTCCAAAATGATGAAAAAAAAGTCATAGTATAGTATGTCGTCCAAAATCATGAAAAAAAGTCATAGTATAGTATGTCGTCCAAAATGATGAAAAAAAAGTCATAGTATAGTATGTCGTCCAAAATGATGAAAAAAAAGTCATAGTATAGTATGTCGTCCAAAATCATGAGAAAAAGTCATAGTATAGTATGTCGTCCAAAATGATGAAAAAAAAGTCATAGTATAGTATGTCGTCCAAAATGATGAAAAAAGTCATAGTATAGTATGTCGTCCAAAATGATGAAAAAAAAGTCATAGTATAGTATGTCGTCCAAAATGATGGAAAAAAAAAGTCATAGTATAGTATGTCGTCCAAAATGATGGAGAAAAAAAAGTCATAGTATAGTATGTCGTCCAAAATGATGAAAAAAAAGTCATAGTATAGTATGTCGTCCAAAATGATGAAAAAAAAGTCATAGTATAGTATGTCGTCCAAAATGATGAAAAAAAAAGTCATAGTATAGTATGTCGTCCAAAATGATGAAAAAAAGTCAGAGTATAGTATGTCGTCCAAAATGATGAAAAAAAAGTCATAGTATAGTATGTCGTCCAAAATGATGGAAAAAAAAAGTCATAGTATAGTATGTCGTCCAAAATGATGAAAAAAAAGTCATAGTATAGTATGTCGTCCAAAATGATGAAAAAAGTCATAGTATAGTATGTCGTCCAAAATGATGAAAAAAAAGTCATAGTATAGTATGTCGTCCAAAATGATGAAAAAAAAGTCATAGTATAGTATGTCGTCCAAAATCATGAAAAAAGTCATAGTATAGTATGTCGTCCAAAATCATGAGAAAAAGTCATAGTATAGTATGTCGTCCAAAATGATGAAAAAAAAGTCATAGTATAGTATGTCGTCCAAAATGATGGAAAAAAAAAGTCATAGTATAGTATGTCGTCCAAAATGATGGAGAAAAAAAAGTCATAGTATAGTATGTCGTCCAAAATGATGAAAAAAAAGTCATAGTATAGTATGTCGTCCAAAATGATGAAAAAAAAGTCATAGTATAGTATGTCGTCCAAAATGATGAAAAAAAAAGTCATAGTATAGTATGTCGTCCAAAATGATGAAAAAAAGTCAGAGTATAGTATGTCGTCCAAAATGATGAAAAAAAAGTCATAGTATAGTATGTCGTCCAAAATGATGGAAAAAAAAAGTCATAGTATAGTATGTCGTCCAAAATGATGAAAAAAAAGTCATAGTATAGTATGTCGTCCAAAATGATGAAAAAAGTCATAGTATAGTATGTCGTCCAAAATGATGAAAAAAAAGTCATAGTATAGTATGTCGTCCAAAATGATGAAAAAAAAGTCATAGTATAGTATGTCGTCCAAAATCATGAAAAAAGTCATAGTATAGTATGTCGTCCAAAATCATGAGAAAAAGTCATAGTATAGTATGTCGTCCAAAATGATGAAAAAAAAGTCATAGTATAGTATGTCGTCCAAAATGATGGAAAAAAAAAGTCATAGTATAGTATGTCGTCCAAAATGATGGAGAAAAAAAAGTCATAGTATAGTATGTCGTCCAAAATGATGAAAAAAGTCATAGTATAGTATGTCGTCCAAAATGATGAAAAAAAAGTCATAGTATAGTATGTCGTCCAAAATGATGAAAAAAGTCATAGTATAGTATGTCGTCCAAAATGATGAAAAAAAAGTCATAGTATAGTATGTCGTCCAAAATGATGAAAAAAAAGTCATAGTATAGTATGTCGTCCAAAATGATGAAAAAAGTCATAGTATAGTATGTCGTCCAAAATCATGAGAAAAAGTCATAGTATAGTATGTCGTCCAAAATGATGAAAAAAAAGTCATAGTATAGTATGTCGTCCAAAATGATGAAAAAAAGTCATAGTATAGTATGTCGTCCAAAATGATGAAAAAAAGTCATAGTATAGTATGTCGTCCAAAATGATGAAAAAAAAGTCATAGTATAGTATGTCGTCCAAAATGATGAAAAAAAAGTCATAGTATAGTATGTCGTCCAAAATCATGAGAAAAAGTCATAGTATAGTATGTCGTCCAAAATGATGAAAAAAAGTCATAGTATAGTATGTCGTCCAAAATGATGAAAAAAGTCATAGTATAGTATGTCGTCCAAAATGATGAAAAAAAAGTCATAGTATAGTATGTCGTCCAAAATGATGGGAAAAAAAAGTCATAGTATAGTATGTCGTCCAAAATGATGGAAAAAAAAAGTCATAGTATAGTATGTCGTCCAAAATGATGAAAAAAAAGTCATAGTATAGTATGTCGTCCAAAATGATGAAAAAAAAGTCATAGTATAGTATGTCGTCCAAAATGATGGAAAAAAAAAGTCATAGTATAGTATGTCGTCCAAAATGATGGAGAAAAAAAAGTCATAGTATAGTATGTCGTCCAAAATGATGAAAAAAGTCATAGTATAGTATGTCGTCCAAAATGATGAAAAAAAAGTCATAGTATAGTATGTCGTCCAAAATGATGAAAAAAAAAAGTCATAGTATAGTATGTCGTCCAAAATGATGCAAAAATTCATAGTATAGTATGTCGTCCAAAATGATGAAAAAAAAGTCATAGTATAGTATGTCGTCCAAAATGATGAAAAAAAAAAGTCATAGTATAGTATGTCGACGAAAATGATGAAAAAAATGTCATAGTATAGTATGTCGTCCAAAATGATGAAAAAAAAAGTCATAGTATAGTATGTCGTCCAAAATCATGAAAAAAGTCATAGTATAGTATGTCGTCCAAAATGATGAAAAAAGTCATAGTATAGTATGTTGAAAAAATGAGTCATATTATAGTATGTTGAAAAAAGAAGTCATAGTATAGTATGTCCTCCAAAATCATGAAAAAAAAGTCATAGTATAGTATGTTGTCCAAAATCATGAAAAAAGTCATAGTATAGTATGTCCAAAATGATGAAAAAAAAGTCATAGTATAGTATGTCGTCCAAAATGATGAAAAAAAGTCATAGTATAGTATGTCGTCCAAAATGATGAAAAAAAAGTCATAGTATAGTATGTCGTCCAAAATGATGAAAAAAAAAAGTCATAGTATAGTATGTCGTCCAAAATGATGAAAAAAAAAGTCATAGTATAGTATGTCGTCCAAAATGATGAAAAAAAAGTCATAGTATAGTATGTCGTCCAAAATGATGAAAAAAAAAAGTCATAGTATAGTATGTCGTCCAAAATGATGCAAAAATTCATAGTATAGTATGTCGTCCAAAATGATGAAAAAAAAGTCATAGTATAGTATGTTGTCCAAAATGATGAAAAAAAAAGTCATAGTATAGTATGTCGTCCAAAATCATGAAAAAAGTCATAGTATAGTATGTCGTCCAAAATCATGAAAAAAGTCATAGTATAGTATGTCGTCCAAAATGATGAAAAAAAAGTCATAGTATAGTATGTAGTCATAAATCATAAGAAAAAGTCATAGTATAGTATGTCGTCCAAAATGATGAAAAAAGTCATAGTATAGTATGTCATCCAAAATAATGAAAAAAGTCATAGTATAGTATGTCGTCCAAAATGATGAAAAAAGTCATAGTATAGTATGTCGTCCAAAATGATGAAAAAAAAGTCATAGTATAGTATGTCGTCCAAAATGATGAAAAAAAAAGTCATAGTATAGTATGTCGTCCAAAATCATGAAAAAAGTCATAGTATAGTATGTCGTCCAAAATCATGAGAAAAAGTCATAGTATAGTATGTCGTCCAAAATGATGAAAAAAAAGTCATAGTATAGTATGTCGTCCAAAATGATGAAAAAAAAGTCATAGTATAGTATGTTGTCCAAAATGATGAAAAAAAGTCATAGTATAGTATGTCGTCCAAAATGATGAAAAAAAAGTCATAGTATAGTATGTCGTCCAAAATCATGAAAAAAGTCATAGTATAGTATGTTGAATAAAGAAATCATAGTATAGTAAATGGAAAAAATAAGTCATAGTATATAGTATGTTGAAAAAAAGAAGTCATAGTATAGTATGTCGTCCAAAATCATGAGAAAAAGTCATAGTATAGTATGTCGTCCAAAATCATGAAAAAAAGTCATAGTATAGTATGTCGTCCAAAATGATGAAAAAAAAGTCATAGTATAGTATGTCGTCCAAAATCATGAAAAAAGTCATAGTATAGTATGTCGTCCAAAATGATGAAAAAAAAGTCATAGTATAGTATGTCGTCCAAAATCATGAGAAATAGTCATAGTATAGTATGTCGTCCAAAATGATGAAAAAAAAGTCATAGTATAGTATGTCGTCCAAAATCATGAGAAATAGTCATAGTATAGTATGTCGTCCAAAATGATGAAAAAAAAGTCATAGTATAGTATGTCGTCCAAAATCATGAAAAAAGTCATAGTATAGTATGTCGTCCAAAATGATGAAAAAAAAGTCATAGTATAGTATGTCGTCCAAAATCATGAAAAAAAGTCATAGTATAGTATGTCGTCCAAAATGATGAAAAAAAAGTCATAGTATAGTATGTCGTCCAAAATGATGAAAAAAAAGTCATAGTATAGTATGTCGTCCAAAATCATGAGAAAAAGTCATAGTATAGTATGTCGTCCAAAATGATGAAAAAAAAGTCATAGTATAGTATGTCGTCCAAAATGATGAAAAAAGTCATAGTATAGTATGTCGTCCAAAATGATGAAAAAAAAGTCATAGTATAGTATGTCGTCCAAAATGATGGAAAAAAAAAGTCATAGTATAGTATGTCGTCCAAAATGATGGAGAAAAAAAAGTCATAGTATAGTATGTCGTCCAAAATGATGAAAAAAAAGTCATAGTATAGTATGTCGTCCAAAATGATGAAAAAAAAGTCATAGTATAGTATGTCGTCCAAAATGATGAAAAAAAAAGTCATAGTATAGTATGTCGTCCAAAATGATGAAAAAAAGTCAGAGTATAGTATGTCGTCCAAAATGATGAAAAAAAAGTCATAGTATAGTATGTCGTCCAAAATGATGGAAAAAAAAAGTCATAGTATAGTATGTCGTCCAAAATGATGAAAAAAAAGTCATAGTATAGTATGTCGTCCAAAATGATGAAAAAAGTCATAGTATAGTATGTCGTCCAAAATGATGAAAAAAAAGTCATAGTATAGTATGTCGTCCAAAATGATGAAAAAAAAGTCATAGTATAGTATGTCGTCCAAAATCATGAAAAAAGTCATAGTATAGTATGTCGTCCAAAATCATGAGAAAAAGTCATAGTATAGTATGTCGTCCAAAATGATGAAAAAAAAGTCATAGTATAGTATGTCGTCCAAAATGATGGAAAAAAAAAGTCATAGTATAGTATGTCGTCCAAAATGATGGAGAAAAAAAAGTCATAGTATAGTATGTCGTCCAAAATGATGAAAAAAGTCATAGTATAGTATGTCGTCCAAAATGATGAAAAAAAAGTCATAGTATAGTATGTCGTCCAAAATGATGAAAAAAGTCATAGTATAGTATGTCGTCCAAAATGATGAAAAAAAAGTCATAGTATAGTATGTCGTCCAAAATGATGAAAAAAAAGTCATAGTATAGTATGTCGTCCAAAATGATGAAAAAAGTCATAGTATAGTATGTCGTCCAAAATCATGAGAAAAAGTCATAGTATAGTATGTCGTCCAAAATGATGAAAAAAAAGTCATAGTATAGTATGTCGTCCAAAATGATGAAAAAAAGTCATAGTATAGTATGTCGTCCAAAATGATGAAAAAAAGTCATAGTATAGTATGTCGTCCAAAATGATGGAAAAAAAAAGTCATAGTATAGTATGTCGTCCAAAATGATGAAAAAAAAGTCATAGTATAGTATGTCGTCCAAAATGATGAAAAAAAAGTCATAGTATAGTATGTCGTCCAAAATGATGAAAAAAAGTCATAGTATAGTATGTCGTCCAAAATGATGAAAAAAAAGTCATAGTATAGTATGTCGTCCAAAATGATGAAAAAAGTCATAGTATAGTATGTCGTCCAAAATGATGAAAAAAAAGTCATAGTATAGTATGTCGTCCAAAATGATGGGAAAAAAAAGTCATAGTATAGTATGTCGTCCAAAATGATGGGAAAAAAAAGTCATAGTATAGTATGTCGTCCAAAATGATGAAAAAAAAGTCATAGTATAGTATGTCGTCCAAAATGATGAAAAAAAAGTCATAGTATAGTATGTCGTCCAAAATGATGAAAAAAAAAGTCATAGTATAGTATGTCGTCCAAAATCATGAGAAAAAGTCATAGTATAGTATGTCGTCCAAAATGATGAAAAAAAGTCATAGTATAGTATGTCGTCCAAAATGATGAAAAAAAAGTCATAGTATAGTATGTCGTCCAAAATGATGGAAAAAAAAAGTCATAGTATAGTATGTCGTCCAAAATCATGAGAAAAAGTCATAGTATAGTATGTCGTCCAAAATGATGAAAAAAAAGTCATAGTATAGTATGTCGTCCAAAATGATGCAAAAATTCATAGTATAGTATGTCGTCCAAAATGATGAAAAAAAAGTCATAGTATAGTATGTCGTCCAAAATGATGAAAAAAGTCATAGTATAGTATGTCGTCCAAAATCATGAAAAAAAGTCATAGTATAGTATGTCGTCCAAAATCATGAAAAAAGTCATAGTATAGTATGTTGAATAAAGAAATCATAGTATAGTAAATGGAAAAAATAAGTCATAGTATATAGTATGTTGAAAAAAAGAAGTCATAGTATAGTATGTCGTCCAAAATGATGAAAAAAATGTCATAGTATAGTATGTCGTCCAAAATGATGAAAAAAAAAAGTCATAGTATAGTATGTCGTCCAAAATGATGCAAAAATTCATAGTATAGTATGTCGTCCAAAATGATGAAAAAAAAGTCATAGTATAGTATGTCGTCCAAAATGATGAAAAAAAAAAGTCATAGTATAGTATGTCGACGAAAATGATGAAAAAAATGTCATAGTATAGTATGTCGTCCAAAATGATGAAAAAAAAAGTCATAGTATAGTATGTCGTCCAAAATCATGAAAAAAGTCATAGTATAGTATGTCGTCCAAAATTATGAAAAAAGTCATAGTATAGTATGTTGAAAAAATAAGTCATAGTATAGTATGTTGAAAAAATGAGTCATATTATAGTATGTTGAAAAAAGAAGTCATAGTATAGTATGTTGAAAAAAGAAATCATGGTATAGTATGTCATCCAAAATGATGAAAAAAAGTCATAGTATAGTATGTCGTCCAAAATGATGAAAAAAAAAAGTCATAGTATAGTATGTCGTCCAAAATGATGCAAAAATTCATAGTATAGTATGTCGTCCAAAATGATGAAAAAAAAGTCATAGTATAGTATGTCGTCCAAAATGATGAAAAAAGTCATAGTATAGTATGTCGTCCAAAATCATGAAAAAAAGTCATAGTATAGTATGTCGTCCAAAATGATGAAAAAAAGTCATAGTATAGTATGTCGTCCAAAATCATGAAAAAAGTCATAGTATAGTATGTTGAATAAAGAAATCATAGTATAGTAAATGGAAAAAATAAGTCATAGTATATAGTATGTTGAAAAAAAGAAGTCATAGTATAGTATGTCGTCCAAAATCATGAAAAAAAAGTCATAGTATAGTATGTTGTCCAAAATCATGAAAAAAGTCATAGTATAGTATGTCGTCCAAAATGATGAAAAAAAAGTCATAGTATAGTATGTCCTCCAAAATGATGAAAAAAAGTCATAGTATAGTATGTCGTCCAAAATGATGAAAAAAAAGTCATAGTATAGTATGTCGTCCAAAATGATGAAAAAAAAAAGTCATAGTATAGTATGTCGTCCAAAATGATGAAAAAAAAAGTCATAGTATAGTATGTCGTCCAAAATGATGAAAAAAAAGTCATAGTATAGTATGTCGTCCAAAATGATGAAAAAAAAAAGTCATAGTATAGTATGTCGTCCAAAATGATGCAAAAATTCATAGTATAGTATGTCGTCCAAAATGATGAAAAAAAAAAGTCATAGTATAGTATGTCGACGAAAATGATGAAAAAAATGTCATAGTATAGTATGTCGTCCAAAATGATGAAAAAAAAAGTCATAGTATAGTATGTCGTCCAAAATCATGAAAAAAGTCATAGTATAGTATGTCGTCCAAAATCATGAAAAAAGTCATAGTATAGTATGTCGTCCAAAATGATGAAAAAAGTCATAGTATAGTATGTTGAAAAAATAAGTCATAGTATAGTATGTTGAAAACATGAGTCATATTATAGTATGTTGAAAAAAGAAGTCATAGTATAGTATGTTGAAAAAAAGAAGTCATAGTATAGGATGTTGAAAAAAGAAATCATAGTATAGTATGTCATCCAAAATGATGAAAAAAAGTCATAGTATAGTATGTCATCCAAAATGATGAAAAAAAAAAGTCATAGTATAGTATGTCGAAAAAATGAGTCATAGTATAGGATGTTGAAAAAAGAAATCATAGTATAGTATGTTGTCCAAAATGATGAAAAAAAAAAGTCATAGTATAGTATGTCGTCCAAAATCATGAGAAAAAAGTCATAGTATAGTATGTCGAAAAAATGAGTCATAGTATAATATGTGGAAAAATTGAGTCATAGTATAGTATGTTGAAAAAATGAGTCATAGTATAGTATGTTGAAAAAAAGTCATAGTATAGTATGTCGAAAAAATGAGTCATAGTATAATATGTGGAAAAATTGAGTCATAGTATAGGATGTTGAAAAAAGAAATCATAGTATAGTATGTCGTCCAAAATGATGCAAAAAAGTCATAGTATAGTATGTCGTCCAAAATGATGCAAAAATTCATAGTATAGTATGTCGTCCAAAATGATGCAAAAATTCATAGTATAGTATGTCGTCCAAAATCATGAGAAAAAGTCATAGTATAGTATGTCGTCCAAAATCATGAAAAAAAGTCATAGTATAGTATGTCGTCCAAAATGATGAAAAAAAACTCATAGTATAGTATGTCGTCCAAAATGATGAAAAAAAAGTCATAGTATAGTATGTCGTCCAAAATGATGGAAAAAAAAAGTCATAGTATAGTATGTCGTCCAAAATGATGCAAAAATTCATAGTATAGTATGTCGTCCAAAATGATGAAAAAAAAGTCATAGTATAGTATGTTGTCCAAAATGATGAAAAAAAAGTCATAGTATAGTATGTCGTCCAAAATGATGAAAAAAAAAGTCATAGTATAGTATGTCGTCCAAAATGATGAGAAAAAGTCATAGTATAGTATGTCGTCCAAAATGATGAAAAAAAAGTCATAGTATAGTATGTCGTCCAAAATCATGAAAAAAGTCATAGTATAGTATGTCGTCCAAAATCATGAAAAAAAGTCATAGTATAGTATGTCGTCCAAAATCATGAAAAAAGTCATAGTATAGTATGTTGAATAAAGAAATCATAGTATAGTAAATGGAAAAAATAAGTCATAGTATATAGTATGTTGAAAAAAAGAAGTCATAGTATAGTATGTTGTCCAAAATCATGAAAAAAGTCATAGTATAGTATGTCGTCCAAAATGATGAAAAAAAAGTCATAGTATAGTATGTCGTCCAAAATCATGAGAAAAAGTCATAGTATAGTATGTCGTCCAAAATGATGAAAAAAAGTCATAGTATAGTATGTCGTCCAAAATGATGAAAAAAAAGTCATAGTATAGTATGTCGTCCAAAATGATGAAAAAAAAAAGTCATAGTATAGTATGTCGTCCAAAATGATGCAAAAATTCATAGTATAGTATGTCGTCCAAAATGATGAAAAAAAGTCATAGTATAGTATGTCGTCCAAAATGATGAAAAAAAAGTCATAGTATAGTATGTCGTCCAAAATGATGAAAAAAAAGTCATAGTATAGTATGTCGTCCAAAATGATGAAAAAAAAGTCATAGTATAGTATGTCGTCCAAAATGATGAAAAAAAAAAGTCATAGTATAGTATGTCGATGAAAATGATGAAAAAAATGTCATAGTATAGTATGTCGTCCAAAATGATGAAAAAAAAAGTCATAGTATAGTATGTCGTCCAAAATCATGAAAAAAGTCATAGTATAGTATGTCGTCCAAAATGATGAAAAAAGTCACAGTATAGTATGTTGAAAAAATAAGTCATAGTATAGTATGTTGAAAAAATGAGTCATATTATAGTATGTTGAAAAAAGAAGTCATAGTATAGTATGTTGAAAAAAAGAAGTCATAGTATAGGATGTTGAAAAAAGAAATCATAGTATAGTATGTCGTCCAAAATGATGAAAAAAAGTCATAGTATAGTATGTCGTCCAAAATCATGAAAAAAAAAAGTCATAGTATAGTATGTCGTCCAAAATGATGAAAAAAAAGTCATAGTATAGTATGTCGTCCAAAATGATGAAAAAAGTCATAGTATAGTATGTCGTCCAAAATCATGAAAAAAAGTCATAGTATAGTATGTCGTCCAAAATGATGAAAAAAAGTCACAGTATAGTATGTCGTCCAAAATCATGAAAAAAGTCATAGTATAGTATGTTGAATAAAGAAATCATAGTATAGTAAATGGAAAAAATAAGTCATAGTATATAGTATGTTGAAAAAAAGAAGTCATAGTATAGTATGTCGTCCAAAATGATGAAAAAAAAGTCATAGTATAGTATGTTGTCCAAAATCATGAAAAAAGTCATAGTATAGTATGTCGTCCAAAATGATGAAAAAAAAGTCATAGTATAGTATGTCGTCCAAAATCATGAAAAAAGTCATAGTATAGTATGTCGTCCAAAATGATGAAAAAAGTCATAGTATAGTATGTTGAAAAAATAAGTCATAGTATAGTATGTTGAAAAAATGAGTCATATTATAGTATGTTGAAAAAAGAAGTCATAGTATAGGATGTTGAAAAAAGAAATCATAGTATAGTATGTCATCCAAAATGATGAAAAAAAGTCATAGTATAGTATGTCATCCAAAATGATGAAAAAAAAAAGTCATAGTATAGTATGTCGAAAAAATGAGTCATAGTATATGTGGAAAAATTGAGTCATAGTATAGGATGTTGAAAAAAGAAATCATAGTATAGTATGTTGTCCAAAATGATGAAAAAAAAAAGTCATAGTATAGTATGTCGTCCAAAATCATGAGAAAAAAGTCATAGTATAGTATGTTGAAAAAAAGAAGTCATAGTATAGTATGTGGGAAAAAGAAGTTATACTATGTGTGTTTAGTATGTAATTAAAAAGTCATTGTGTGGTATGTTATAAAATATGACTAAAATGATCAACTTTATATACTACATCCTCAGAGGAAATTCCCCTACTTTAAGTAGTGCGTGCCGTATTAACACTTTTCCTTGTTGTGTATTGTTTTCTTAATGTTAATATTTTCTTTTTTTATTACTTTTTTAAATTCGCTTTGTGTAACACGATCAGTACTCATTTTAAAAGGCAAACTGATCTGAACCAGTCCTCTGGAGGAAAAAGTCTTTAAAAGTTTGTCAACATTTTAAAGGCAGAATGCCAGAAGTCTGTGTACAACCACCTGGTAAAAGTGTACACTCTGCTCTTTAAGTCAAATGTGTCATAGGTTAAACTGTGGATGTATTAGATGTTACGGGCAAAGATACAAAGAGAGAACAAAGGTAAGTACACTGCTGAGGGCACAGTCGTCATCTGTCAGCTGTGTGACATCGTATGCTTTGCCTTTTGTAAGAGCATGATGCTTTTAGTGTTTGTCTCAAGTTCACTCTCTCTGTTTCAGTATCTGCCAAACGAAAAGGAGGATTTTGTAGAAAAACACGTCTGTATTCCTCAAATGGTATCAAAAAAGTGTATTTATTATATTACTTTTTTGGATACCTGACTTTGAGGGAAATAGGCATGTTTTTTTCTTTGTCCCATCAACAAAAAGCCACAGTACTAAAATGTTTAACCTGCTGTAAAAGAACTGTCTAAATAAGGGTTTAAAAATCAGGATAATTTCTATATAAATTTTATGAAGACCTAAAGCATTTAAAATTATATAATTAGGACAATGTATGATGATAATTAATTTTTGTTTGATTCCACAGTGCCAAAGGAAGAGGCAAGGGCAAGGGCAGGCTGAGATAGGCGGCAACACCAGCAAGAGTTCTCCAAGGAAGCATCTGAAAATGGGCGGCAGTATCAACATTAATGTACGTTTAAACAATAAAACTGCACTGCAACAGCTGGTTTTAGGCAAACAATAAAAACACTTGTGCTTTTGAGCTCTTCTGTGTCTGTTTTTGTGCTTGAAATGAATGGATATTTTCATCTCACGTCCTACCATCCCCACACTTGTTTAACGGTTTAAAAGCAAATGAATCCAAATCATTTAACTGGCAATAAAATACCTCTATTTATTCTTCTGGGAACCATACACAGAAAACCACAGTGCACCATAAATTTCACACGTAGGCAGCGATATGTAAACATAATAAAATGACTTACCAATAGTGCTCGACATTATCCACACATTTAAATAACACATTAATAAATAAAGGTTCTGATGGCGATGCAGTGCGAGGGTGATGGACTTTCTATACAGTACAGTGTGGTGACATCAGTGCAAAAAGTAAAGTGGTGCCGTATGTACACAGGTAGGATGACTAACATCTGCAGCTCAGGATCACTTCTGTATTTAAATGTCATGACCCAATCCCTGCTGCATTGTTACAGTATGACTTCTGAGGTTCCATGGTCTCTGACACATGACAGCTACTCCTAAATCAAACGGCTGCAGATGAGGAGATGAATAATGTTTTTGATTTTTTTTTTTATATAACCGAGAGCCAAAACATTAGCACAATGCTTTGTGGAGCTGCCAAAATGGCATCAAAACTTTCATTTCCACTTCACACAAAAGTCCATTTCCATACTGGTTAACCACAGTCTGTCAGAAATGAAAAGTACTTTGCCTTTGGCTGCACTCTCCTCCAAGAGCCGTGGGTGGCAACTGCTGTTTCTAAAATCTTACATTAGCTATCAGAGGCAGTGCGTTTTCATGAACTCTACAACACCAAGCATTTTAAATTAACGGTTAACTTAGATTTCTTTCAGGTAGCCTGTGAGCTAATATGATACCCACACTGAGCAGGGATCAGAACAGTGCATTTTCATGGTTGCTAATCCAAACGTCATGTTCGGACATGATGAGTGCGTGGAGCGTCGGTCCTTCAGGCATGATGAGGAGATAACTGATCAGGTTCAGCTCCCTTTGTTGATTTTCACCACAGATGTGTTTCCCTGATCTCAGCGATCACCTGGCTGGCTTTCTGCAACGCCTGCGGACAAAACAAAATAAACAATAGACAGAGGAACCTCAATTCATCGTGGTGAACTCGACCCTGCAAGGTGGGAGTGTGCTACCTGTAGCATGTCAGCGGCCTCCTTGCGCCGCTGGGCCATGTCCTCCGATTCAGTCAGCAGATCGTTGAGGAGGCCAGATTTATACAGCTGGCCAACGAGCTCGCTCTGGAGGCTGTCCTTCACATGGTTGACCAGGAAGTGCATCACTGCCTTCGGCACACTGCGAGGGAGACAGGAAACAGAGCGAACAGATGGTTGAGAACAAAGAGGTAAGGCGGCCTGGTGATTGTGTTGTCCCCAGATGGAGGGGCTCGAGTTTGACCCACCAGGTGGCCGTGCCTTACCAAGTATGGAGCTGCTGAAGTGTGAGCTGAGGTAAATAAAATAAATGTGTCCCTGCTGAGCTCCAGAGGACAACAATACAGAAAAAATACACTTTAGTGGGACGGAAAAGTGGATCAAGTCCGGTCAAATCACAGGCATTGATTATACTGAAGCAGGTCGTACACAGATTGTTTTCAGCGATGGCCGTTGATGGTAATTGTTATGAGTATTACGCTATGGTGGGGCTAGGTTTAGATTTACAAGTAACTGTAGTGTGAAACGTATTAGTTTGTCTCCATACTTTCTGACTTCCTGATCGAGCCTGTTGGTTCCTACTGGCATTAACCTTTCCACATAGTTCAAGCCTTTAAAAAGTTTCAGTAATTTCCCACAGCAGCTTGGCTCTCAACTTTTTAGCAAACCTTACTCAGTCAGGAGTAAATGCTGCTTTTGTTGGGGACTATTTTCAGCCATGGATTAATACACATTTGGTGCCGTAGTGAGTATTTACTGCAGCAGAAGCTACCAAGAAAAACATGATAACAACTGCCCATCAGTTCAGTGAGGAAGGTTTGGGCTGAAATCTACCAGCAGACATCGATCCAGCTAATTCTCACCAGATATGTAGACGCGGTGTCAGCGTGGTGCAGCATGTGGAGAGCAGATAGAACCGTTTGACTACAACCAGGTAACGTTTACAGAAGTTGCTATCTGTGATGTTATCTGATTTGTGATAAAGAAACTTGGGTTTATCTTCTTTTGGGTGGATGATACGTTGTCCCAGACAGAACTGCTATAAACTATATTACTGTCATTTTCAGACCATTTTATGCCCAAATATAATGATAATAAAAAGCACTGTAAAGACAGCACATCCTGTCAAAGAGCACTGAACATTTAATTCTTAAGAATATTCAGACACTTGTAGTGTGGAAAAAAGATTTAAAACATCCTAAATGAATAAAATAAAATCATGAAATCTTACTATATATGAACATGACCTCAATATTTTTTGCTGACCGCCATAAATCAGTAACGTATTTATCATGACAGGCCTAATTGCTCAGTCATGAACTCAGTAGACTCACATTACAGCATGGTGTTGTTCTTCTACCAGTAATCTTTCAAGACAATCTATCACTTTAAATAGACGAGTGGTTCTCAAGCTTTTCCATGTCAAGGACCCCTCAACTGATACACATTAGGTCACAGACAAGCTTTTGCTTTAAGGACCTCTATCTGAAAAGATTCTGGTTGTTAGATATGATCAAGAGCAGATTTGTCTCGAGGAGATAACTGTAGAGGAAGTGGATCCTGTGATCAGAGTAGTCACTTTTATAACTTCCTAACGTTGGCCTCAATTCTACAGTGAGTTAAATAGTGAAAATAAACTATTCACTATTTTTCTTAGGACCCCTGAAGGGCTCTGACCTCTGGTTGAGAACCACTCAACTAGACCAGGGGTAGGCAACCTGCTGCTCCGGAGCCGCATGTGGCTCTTTAGCCTGTCTCCAATGACTCCCTGTGGCTCTGACCATGAACTAGGCTACATGGAAATGAATCACAGTTATTTTTGAACATGTAAATTTTCATTTATCATTGTTTTAGGCCTAAAGTGATTCTTACATTTTCCAAATGTAAACATTTGTTCTAGGGGTTAGGGGTTAGGGCGTATAGGCTATGTCTTCTGCCTGGCTTCTCTTGATTCCAAATCCAGAAAGAAAAGTCTTGGAGAAAAATATTTAATTTAATAGTGCACTGACAGATTTGTTTACTTTCACTGCAGGATACTAAATATTCTTGAGTGTCTTGCAACACGGTAGCCACCTAATGTGAAAACATTACAATTGGACCTATTAGTAATGTAGGCTTAATAAGGCTGTTTTACCTTTATTATAAAGCTCAACTATATTCTGCGGCTCCAGGCAGATTTTACTAATATTTTGGACCAAACATGACTCTTCAGGTAGTAAAGGTTGCTGACCCCTGGACTAGACCATTATGGATGTATAAAGACACCTGGATACAGTGTACAACGACTTTCGAAATGTTACTGGACCAAATGGATCAACTCTAGATAGTGAAACGAGTCAATGTGTGGGGGTTGTGACGTAAAGAAAAGAAAAAATGTATCCACTGATTTACTCTTTCCCATTGGAAGTCTATGGGGAAAGTCTTTTTGGGATCAACAACATCATACAACAGACTTGGAAGTAGTCATTTCACAGTAAAGCCACTATGTCATATGGGCTCCATTCCTTAGAGCTTGGACCGTATCATAACTTACTGCCATCTAGTGGTCGCATGTGGTATTACAAACTCCTTTTCAAATGCTAATGGAAATTATTAGACTATGACAATTCTACCACCATGTTTCTTCCTGCTTTGCATCAGGAGGAATAAACTTCGTCAATTCATCGTTGGTTTTGGTCTTTTCATGGGATTTCTTAAAAAAATATAAAAAATCTTCTCCTGTAAAGAGGAGCTTGCCTACCTGTCTTGAATATTCTTGCGCACGATGAGGAAGTATGACTTGATAAGGCGCTCGATGACCTCACAGTCCCGCTGCTCACGTGACGATAGCTTCCTGGCGACTGGCACAGGCTTGAGAGGGAAAAGGAGACAATGGTTTTATAAATCCTTCAGTGAAAAGCTTGGTAATCTTCATACAGGGGGAAAATGATAGGTTTAGTTACCACATCAAGCAGGTTGACGACTCCTTTCAGGGGGCTTCCAGGTCCAGACCCAGGGGCTTCCTCTCCTTTCTTCAGCATCCCCCTCCAGTTCCCTGTGCCGTCCTGCTCACCCTGCGGCCCTGCTGCTGGGGCCTGAGGAGCCAGGAAGACACGGGAAATGAAAGTGAAACTGTCATCACACTACCCAGGCCATTAAATGATCAGCACAGCACCTTCTCATGTCATTAGGGTTCACAGGGAGAGGAGGGTTAGGGTACGCAGCATCTTAGCCTTGACCGGTTTATCAGCAATAGTTCACATAGGCACGTACACAAAAAGAGATTAGAAGTTGAAGCTAAACATTAAAAATCGAGCACAATGACACAGTCACGTCTTTGTTTCAGAGAGGAAACTGGAAATACACGTCCACTGCTCTCAGAGAAAGGAAGAGAACTGGACTATTAATGCAACAGTCACAGACAAAGCTTCATAGCCAGCGCAGTAACACTAGAAACACAAGACTGAGAGTCTACAGACATGCTAAGGGCTCCGTCACACTGTACTTCACAATGCTTTGAGCTAAATGCTAACACCAACATGCTTACATTCTCACAATGACTTGTCTAACAAACTGGTGTAAAGCAGATCCATTAATCATCTTGGTTTAGCATGTTTAGCATTTGCTAATTAGCACTGAACACAAAGTACAGCTGAGGCTGATGGGAATGTCGTTAGTTTTACAGGTAGGCTGTAAGGGTACACTGACAGGCTCAGATTATTATTTTAAGTGTCTGACAATTTATAAAAAGGATCCCTACAGAGACAGACCTTTTTGTTTAACCAGAAACAGCCCTGAAATCACCATCACCAAACCCACCAGTATCTATTGAAATGGTCATTTTAGCTAAAACAGAACCAGCGTATTTTCACGTCTAAATGGTTGTTTCTGGTGACTGCTGGAACAGTAGAAAGTCAAACCAAGACAGCTTTTGTGAGTTTTATTTTCCTGACTTTGAATAATGTGTGTTTTATGTAAGGCTGGGCAATATGGGGAAAATCATATATCACTGTATCTTTGACCAGGTACCTTGATATCTATATTGCAACAATATTGTAGGGTTAACCAATGATATTCAGTCTCATGTCATGATGTTGGTATATCAATATTAGGGGCGGGGACGATACAGCATAGTATTGCGATATTTTTGTGTGGCAGTATCGTATTGTCACACAGTGCCAAGTGTCATTTTCTTTATTAATAAAGTATTAATATTAAAAACACAAATGAAACTTTAGGTAGCCTACGAGAATAATATAGTCAATTGCTTTTTCAGTCCACTAGATACATTTTGCCACTGCAGAAAAAAAGTGAGATGAACAGACTGAAAACTTTATCTTATTATGCTGTTAAAGTTTTCCTTTAGGGACATAATTTACGGTTGAAAAAAGGTAATAAATAACAATATATTTTATTGCGACATATTTAAAATCACAATAATATTGTATCGTGACTTAAGTATCGTAATAATATGGTATCGTGGAGCCTCTGGTGATTCCCACCCCCATTCTATACATTGCCCAGCCCTAGTTTATTAAGACAATTAAATTACTGTTTACTGAAATACTGGACCGATGTCAAAAACTACTGTTCCAATTAAAACACATGACATAATAAGGTTACAGTATTATCACGATACTTAAGTCACGACACAATATCATTGCGATTGTAAACGTGTGGCCATATGCTGAATATTGCGATAAAATATAATGTCATTTATTACCTGTTCCCCAAAGGAAAACTTTAGTTTGCAGTCTGTTCATCTCACTTAAGTCTCATCTAGTGGACTGATATTAATATTAATAATTAATATAATAAAAAAATCAATACTTGGCACTGTGACGATGCGATATCGCCACACAAAAATATCGCGATACTATGCTGTATCGATTTTTCCCTCACCCCTAAAGGTCACCTTTTAAGGAGTTTCAAAGTTATTAAAATTCATCCCAAGGGAACCACTAATAGCTGTACCAAATTGTATCGCAATCCAACCAATTATTTTTGAGATATTTCACAAAAAAAACAAAACAAAAGTCAACCTCATGGTGGTGCTACAAGAAAAATCTAGGGATCAGCAAAGCAAGAAGGTTTTGTCCAACTCCAGGACAATGAATGTGTAAAAATTCATGACGACCCATTTATAGTAATGGTTGTTGAGATATTTCAGTCTGGACCAAAGTGTTGGATGCACCAACTGACCGACATTGTTTGCCTAAAAAACATTCTACAAATATGCACTCAGACCAAACAGGCTGCAGTAGACGATGCACAGCGGCACAACTTCCAATATCACGTTATTTCTGTAAGCTAAGTACAAAAGACAGGGCAGCCAGAGTGTTGCCCTGGTTGAAAAAGGAAACAGAGGGAGAGGAAGGTATTTTCTGTGATACAGGTGGACCAAGGTTGGGGACACAGACTCTGCGGGAAACACAACAGTTGTTAGTGCGCACAGGCTGAGGAGGAGCAAAACAAGAGCATGGCATCAGCAGACAAAGATCAGAGTGCATGCCAGCAGCCCATGCTCATCCATCCATCCATCCACACATCCATCCATCCATCCATCCATCCATGCCCCACAGCCAGCCCCGCACACAGCCAGCGAGCTGCGTACGTGCCCACCTTGGCACCGTCCATGTCTGCTCCAGACGCAGAGGGCTCGCCAGAAACCCCAGTTGGGCCAGCCGGGCCTTTGCCAACAGACTAGCAGGAATATGAGAGCAGGAACGAAGAGAGAGAGAGAGAAAAAAAAGCACTGAGAAGAAATGTGGAGAGACAGGGGAAAAGAGGTTGGCAGCTGAAAGTCATTTGAGGGGAGGAGAGGAGACTTTCTGAGAGGAGATGTGGGATAAAATTCCTGGATGGAAACTATCCGAGGCATTCGGTTCACAGATCCTCATCCTGTAGTGCTATGAGTGATTAACACTGCACAAGTCCCCTTTATACTCAGGACGCTGCACACTGCAACCAAATATCAGAACAGATGAGCTTTTATATTTTAAATAGGGCTGTTTCTCTTACCTTGTCCCTGGGTACTGCAGTGGGCAGCTCTCTCATCCTGTTTCTCCTCTGCTCCTGCAAACACACCACAACATGTGTTGGTGAGTGTTTTGTTAAAAAGACTAAAATTTAATCACATCCTAGAAAAGTATGGAAGATCATTTCCTAAAAAATACATAATAAAGAAGTTACTCTACTTCTTAAAGAAATGTTCTGACCCTTCTGTCCAGTGAAGATATACATAAATATATTAAATACATATAAACATGTATAAATCCCACCTGTATCTTTTTACAGCTTAATTATTTCCTAAATCAGTGGTTCCCAACCAGGGGGGCAGGACCCCTGTGGGGGCGCCAAAGAGCCATGGGGGGCCGCAAAGCCCTCTTGATTTTAAGGGGTGTAATAATTTTAATGTGTTAGGTATCAGAATTTAATTCATACATGTGTCAAAAACAAATAAATTTAAGGGTTATATTAAAAGCTTATTCATTTATTAAAAAATAAATAAATTAGTACAGAAAATGTTTAAAATATGTGATTATGGGTGTGTGTAACGTGTACAGGGGGTCACCAAAGTGTACAATGGTAAAAATATGGGTCCCTCAAGAAAAAGGTTGGGAACCACTGTCCTAAATAATAAAAAGACGATTACCTTACATTAAGTATCTAAAAAATCTACGGAAGCAAAGAAAGGCCAAAATATTTTGAATCTTATAAGAATTCTGATCTTTAATCACAAGTAAAATTTCTAAAATTTAAATTTCATTTAAATGTTTCTAAAATTTAAATTTCATTTAAATGTTTTACGGTTTAAATTTTGTGGTTTAAATTCTTTTTTTTAGAAAACTATTTAAGATGCTCACATTCAATTACTTGATTTTTCATCTAAAAATAAATATGAATGAAAATTTAAAAAAAAAATAATTAATTAAAAATCCCTCAGTCACATGATCCAGGTGCTGTTTACAATACAAGAGGAAGACGTGTCTTTAATAACCAGGATGTTTAGGTTTGAACACTTTCTTGATTTCTTAACTTTATAAATTTTCTTGATTTAAATTTTTAGATCTGAAAATGACTGAATACAGTTTTTTTTCATACATTAGACATCTGACTTTTTGAACCACACAAAAACAATCAATAAATAAATCAGGTTTTGAAATTGTACAACTTAGTTTGAAGAGAGATATTCGCACATTGAACCGTCTCAGATACAGGTGTGTTGGAAAATATCACTCGAGTCTTTAAACAGAAAATCCAGCACACTGCTCTTGCTCACCGTCACAACTTATTGGCAACACTAACGTTTCGGTCCTACTGGGCCTTCGTCAAGAGTACTCACCACCATTATTTACAGCAAAGAGCTTAAATAAAAACTGCTCCACCCATTCCCAGGTGTGCGGGAATTAATCAGCTGTGGGTGTGTTTCTCAATAATTGACAAACAGCCTGTGCACCATATGTGACATATCCCACAAACTAATAGAGCAAGGGAACAAGAAAAATACAGGAAAAACTTAGAGAGGACTCCTTATACAATAAAGGCTATTTACAAGATTATTTACAAAAAAATGTTGATCATATGAACGAACACATCGGCCCTGCAGCTTTCATAAATCATTCAGCATGTTCAACACTGTGTACTTTGCCATGTATTACAAATTGGAATATGATTAATTGTATATATCAGTGTTAAAAACTCTTGACGAAGGTCCAGGGGGACTGAAACTTTAGCGTTATTAATAAATTGTGAAGCCTAGCAAGAGCGTGTGCAAAATTGTACAACTTTAAATTATGTACAAAGGAGGAAAATTAACCTACATTAATTTAAAATAACGTTTTTCAAGGTTAAATATTTCATTGCTTTAATTTCAGCTGTTTAAAATTCAATACGAGTGGTTAAATTATACGATTAGGTATTCAGAAGCTTATTAGATTAAAAATATTTCAGCTTCATTCAGATTAAATAGCATTTAATACACTTGATATACTTAAAAATACTGACGAATAATCTCCAGCTTACAAATAAGCAACATCAAGTTTGCATCTCTTCTCTCTTTCTTTCTTCTGCCAGAGGAAGGAAATGAGTGTGTTTTATGGTGTTTTGTTGAGTACAGACCTCGATGTTGTTATTCATGACCCCACAGGCATCTGCAAAGTCTGGATGTTTGGTGTTGATGTAGGCCAGCTCTATTGCAACCAAGTTATGGACCTGTGACGAGAAGAGAGGACAACTTCAGTTAGCAAACATGTCCCAGAATAGTCGATTATTCGACCTAAGGAGCCTGACTCAACTCGCAGTAGTGGGAAATGTGGCTATGAAACAAAAGAGCCTTCCATTCAGGCAGTACGAGGGTGCTGAATGTCTGATTTTACATTGCTTTTTACAATTTTAATTGCTCGGGTTCTCCCAAGACATCATTATTTACAGCCTATTTTGGTACACATTTATTAATCAGAGCACTTAATAAGAACATGGTGCTGGCAGGGTGCTAAATATTTTTTCACTTATGAACGGTTCTGTCAAAATCAGCAGTGGGAGGCGCAGAAACAGCTGTTTGCAGCTTGCAGCTCTCTCTCTCCCTCTCTGTCTGTCTCTGAGAGAGTCGAACGTTATGTTTAGAACCACAGAGTAACCAGGAACTGAAACAAATGACGTGTCCTGTCTGTCTATCTCGTCCGCTCTGTGGTGCTACAGAGGTGCCCTGGCCTGTAAATCATACTCCAGACATAAGGGAACATGCTTGGTTGCTACAGACCCCGGCAAAAATGACATCATCATCACTCTTATACAAAATATGTGTCAAATTTTTCTGCCAAATCAGAAAGACAAATGGCTTCACTGGGTGTTTCAGCTCTGTTTCTGGTATCAAAAAATGGAAACTAACGTCACAAATGAGAATATGGATCAATTAGGTGATGTAAGTTATTAGTCAGGGACACTCCTCGTTCTGATTCAGCTTCTCCTTAAACACATCAACCTGAATTATCATAACAGCAGGCGACAAAAGCACCGATGCAAAAGAGATAAATGTGGTGGTACCATCTCATTGGTGATGGGCAGTCTCTTCCTCAGGAGGGAGGTGACCACTTCCACAATGGCCTCATGCAGCTTCGGGAATCTCTGCAGCTCCTGCAGGACGGAACATTATGAATATGAATGTGTGTGTGTGAGGTAAAGATCAATACCTGCGAAGCAGTGAGCTCAGCAGCTTACCTGTGTGCTGTAGTTGCTGCAGTGCTGGATGATCCTCTGCATCTCCTCGTGGACCAGCTCCACGCAGCGCAAACTGGGCTCCTCCAGGCGTTTCACCTGCTTCTTCACCAACAGCTCGAAGGAAACCTCGGGCACAAACAGGGACGGACGCGGGCCCTGACGTAGACAGAGGAGGGAGCTGCAGGTTAGTCACTGTGACCCAGAGGAAAGTGTGTTAAGAGAGAAACAGAAGCTAAAGAACACAAAGAAAGTTGTGCCTCTGCTTGTTTTGTTTGCTCTCTGAATGATAACAGCAGAATCTTCAGCGCCTCTAATGATGTCACATTATTGGGATAATGCAGCAGCACTCACTGTGGCGTTCCGTATGGCTGTTAGGATGTCTATGGTGCTGAGTCCTCCCAGAGGATCCACAGACTCCAACGTTCTGCCAAAAGTCTCGTGGAATATGTAACAAATTCTGGCTCCACCGCACCTGAAAAATAGCAGCGGGGGGATATTAGCTGTGATGTGAACCCCGTGGCCTCCTCTCCTGTCAGCTCTTCCTTCACAGAGGCTGTGCGTGCCTCAACTTACAAGTTGTATCATATTAAATGATGAAACCAATGCAGTTGTTTTGCTCATTTTTAACTGCGCTGGATCAACAGCATCACCCTGTGGCTGAGTCGAGGAGAGGCAGCCGTACTCACAGCTCTGCCGTCTCGATGTATTTGGCCGTGCCCTCTATGGTGTTGCAGTATTCTGTGGCGAACTTGGTGATGAGCTGGAGCAGGGTGGCACTTTGGTCTTCCACGGGCTCGCCGTAGCTGCTGAGCAGGGACTGGTACTGGGCTGCCAGGACGTTGATCCGTGTCTTGAGCTCAGGGAGGCAGTCTCGGATGTGATGCATCAGTAACCTGACATTAAGAGGGTTCAGGTTTTATGCAGATACGTCAAATTATATTCAGAGCTGTGGACTGTCTCAGTGAAAGACAGTTTCCCTGAAGGCTGTTAGTAACAACACACCTGCTGCTGACTGTCAAAACACTGATGCTGACATAACTTAAAGGGATAGTCTGTATTTTTTGAAGTAGTGCTGTATGAAGTACTTATCCATAATCAGTGTATTACCTACAGTAGATGTCAGTCAGCACACCCCCAGTTTGGAGAAGCAGACAGGAGTACTGCCACAGAAGCTAAGTAACATACTGCTGAGGACGGGGGCCGCCCATTCACTCAACACACACTCACATATCCACACATTAAAATAGGATATGGCTAAACTGTTCCTCAGTCTGGAGGTGCAGCATTTCAGGGCCCTGTAGCGTCTTCCAGAGGGCAGCAGTGTGAGCAGGTGGTGACAGAGATGAGTACTGTCTTTAACTATCCTGCAGGCTCTGCTGTGGCAGCGAGACCTGTAGATGTCTTCGAGAGGAGGGGCTGGGGGAGTCCAATAATTTTTGTGCTGTGTTGACGACCCTCTGGAGAGCTGCCCTGTCTATACCAGGCCGTGATGCAGTACACCAAGATGCTCTCTACTGAGCGGGGTTAGAAAAACTGAAGTAATTTTGCAGAGGTTGGTCCTCCTCAGTGTCCTAAGTGTAGTATAGTATAGTTAAAGGGTTAGTCTGGATACAAACTAATGCCGAGTACACAGGACACTGCGATTTTTCCCCCTACCGACAACTGATAGAGAAGCCCTGACTTTTTTTATCATTCTAAAAATCACCTTGCTGAATTTTCCTGTGGTTATAGAGTGTCCTTTACGTCTCCCGATCGTCTCAGAAATCCATCCAGGCTGCACCGATTTCACATCACAAATATTAAACATGTTCAACAGTCAGATATCCTGTTGTGAGGGGGGAACTCAAGGATCGGCAGGCGTCCCGAGGGTCTCAAAGGGTTTTGACGCAATATCAAATGGGATTCAACTCAGAATGTACTCACCTCCAGCTCACGCTGCAACACGTACAGTATAGGGATGCACAATGTTGGATTTTGTTCCTCGATATGCCGATATGTAACAACAATATGCAACAACCGATATCTTTATGTCCACTTTTGCCCCCAGCTAATTTTAGTGATCATAAAGTCTCTTCTGAAGTGGAATTAACACCATATTATACATGCATACTCTTATCATGATGACCCACCATCACATGGAGACTTGAAATACAATACTTTACAATGTCTGTGGTATTCATTTATTGTGCTAAATAAGAAAAAGCGTGTTGGCCAACTCTGGCTGATACCAATGGGTACCGATATAATCGAACATCCCTAGTACAAATACATGCTCACACCGTCTCCAATGCTTTCTCCATATTTCTTTCCTTTTTCTTTGTGAATTTTCTGTTAAAAGTAGAGCAGTAAATAACAGCTAGTTCTTCCTGCCCATCGTCTGCCATGTTTGTTTACTCAAAGGTCATATTTGATTGCAAGAGATTCATGAGACTTCTGGTTTGGAGAGTCAGGACTCTGTTAGTGAACAGAATCTGTTTTGGCCAAATCATTCCTCTCCACACACTATAGTTATTTAATTGTTGAATATATCATTACATGTCATTATGTGTGGGGTCTCACACATTTTCAACGTCTGTTAAGATGTGAAAAATCTTTTAGTGTGGGCCAGCTAATCGAGGCAGTGGTAGACCAGCAGCTACCATGTACTGCGAATTCAAAGTAGCTTCAGTTTCCTGTCCAAAGAAGCTGCCTGACAACAAGGTAAAGCAGTGAAAATATTCTAAATATACCATACACTTAAGATGATATTGATTTTTTTTAGGTGGCGAAAACATGTTTTGCTGCTGCCCTCATCCACAGCACTACATTGCATAACTTCCGTGGTGGTACGCCAGCCTGCTTCTCCAAACTGGGAGCATGTCAACTGCCATATCATGTATATGATACACTGCCCATGGACAACTACCTCATACAACCCCACATCAAAAAACTGTCCCTTTAATATGTCCTAATAAAATGTTACATTCATACTCAAATATCTGTGTGGTATCTTATTGTTTGTAAACATGTACAAACATGTGTCATGGTAATATTTATGATGAGGTTTACCTGTTGAGGGTTCTGGCCAGGTATTTGGTTCCATTTCTGTTGGCGAGAGACGGGTATTTCTTCTGCAGGAAAGCATGTTCGTCTCGAATAGCATCGGCCACAGACTTTTTATTGTTGATGTCCAGCTGGCTCCTGAATATTTAAATACAATCATACACCAACAATTAGTCCTGGGCCATAAAGGGAATTATAAATGGATGTCAAGACAAACAGAAGTCAAACTTATGTCTATCAAAATGTCATATCTCATGCTGCCTAATGTACTCTATCATGATACTGTATCTGTTTTTATCTGTAAAATAGTTACTGACGTTCAAATTTAAAGCAGGTAGCTTTCATCATATTTTACGTTACAGGATCTCTCAATGTATTCCTTTATCACTGTAATCACAAACAACAGATATCGATACACTGGCATTAAATATGTATTAAAGTCCACTCATCTCTATCGAGCCTCTCTTTCACTACACACTTATCTCTATTATGAGTGATGGATTATTTTATAGCATATTCAGTACAGTAAATGTAGTTTCACAGACCTGTTGACGACTCCAATGAGGCCCAGTTTGACAGGAATGACTCTGCCCATCAGGACGTCCATGGCGTCAGTGCCGGCGTCCATCAGGTCCAGTTTAGTCACCACAGCCAGTGTCCTCCTGCCTGATGAGTCACAGTTATTCACAATAACATTATTAACATGAGTCATCATTCACTGTTTTTGTCACAATTAATGATGAAACGTCAGCCAATTAAAGGTTTATTTACATTTTTAAAAATGAGGTTATGATAATGGTTTTGGGTAACGTCTTCCTTTTAATTTTTTCTTTTTCTTTTTTAAGAGGACAGGTGAGGACATTTCAGCACCAATGAATAGTCTGTTGCAGTCACAGTTAGAATAATAAGTCTGAAATAAAATACAGGCATGTCTTGAAATGCTTCCCTTCTCATTAGCCTTTCAAAAAAAAAAAAAAAGATGCATCCTGTACAATTTTCAATACCTATACATGTACAAGGACACGTTGGGAGACAATCCAGCAGTAATCTAAGGTTTAAAAAAAAAAAAAGGGTTAGAAGATCAAACAACCTTGTCCTGAAAGGTCTAGTGGTCTAGTGTGTAGGATTTAGTGGCATCTAGCAGTGAAGTTGCAGAAACAAAACTTTGGGAACTACAATGACTGACGCAAAAACACAACAGCCTCATCTAGAGAAAGTGTGTGATTTGTCCATTCTGGGCTACTGTAGAGCAACATGAAGAGAATGCAAGTTCATGTTCACGTTCACATTTAGTCCCTGTGCACATGTAGATTAAAAACAGCTCATTCTAAGGTAACAAAAACACAACGATTCTCATTCAGGTGATTATAAACTAATGAAACGTAGTAGTGAATATTAACTACTATTTACTAAAAAAAAAAAATTAAGAAACATGGACAAAGTCAAGAAGACGGGTGTGAATGAACTGCACGTTACAGCCCGAGCTGGAGGTGAGTAAATTCTGAGTTGAAACCTGTTTAATATTGTATTAAACCCTCTAAGACGTGCAGGACCAGTGGTAATCCTCTGTGTTTCGCCCTCACAACAGGATAACAGCCTGCAAATATTGAACAAGTTAAATATTTGCGATTTGAAACTGGTGCAGCCAGAATGGACTTCCAGGCAGATCAGAGGACGTAATAAACACTCTTAAACATACTTCACACCACATGAAAAGCAGCAAGATGATCTTTAGCACCATCAGCAAAAACCGGGGCTTTGTTGGGACTCGGGAGGGGAAACAAAGCCCAAACACAGCCTGATTCTCGTGTAGTTTGTGACTGGCTTTAAGCAATAAACTGTGTGTCTGATTATTTAAAAGAGTGCCAAGTGTGCCAAAAAAGTGTCTATAAAGCGTAACTGTCGTACATAAGAAACTCATGTTAACTAAGTAAATCTGTTGCAATGCCTAGTGATTTTTTTATTTTTTATTTTTTACAAGCAGACATCAGAACACCAAATTAATATTCCTTAAAGTGCCCTAAATGAAAGTCAACTTTCCCTAAAGTAAAAGTGCAGAAATGGAAAGGTATTTTCATATTAAATATGGCCTCTGATATTTTGTGCAACTCTGACTAGAAGTATGGTATTACTGGACATTCCCAAAACATGTCCGTGCTCCCACACAGCATTCTGAATCCTCTCCTGTAAAGTGTGTTTCTGCTTTGGGGTAATTAAAAAAAATGCAATTAAACATTCCTATCCAAATTCTCTCCATGTTTGCAAGTTGATGCACTTCTTACTGAAAACCTCAAAGTTGCCTTCCTTTTTCTGTCATGAAGCCCCGACACAGTCTGATATAAAATCTCTCTTCAGCTCTGACTAATAGGCTCCTCACACTTGTTTCAGCGCTGAGTCATCCATATCAAGTCCTTTCAGTTTCCTCTTACCGTCGGGGTCGACCTCCCGGGCCAACTTGAGGGCCTCTGAGGTGGCCATGTCTGTGTTCGCCGCAGTGACAGCCAGGATGATGCAGTTGGGGTTGGAGATGTGCTTCAGGATTAGATCCTTTATCTGAACCTCGATGTCCTTAGGCTGATCACCCACGGGCACCTGGAGGGGACAATACCAATTAAAAGAAAAGACAGAGTGGATCTCAGTTTGATTCATTTGAAACTACAGCGAGGGGATTTCTCAAATTAACACATGTTCAACCAGAGGCGAGGAACTAATGAGGCCCGAATCAAAGCCTGCGTACACTTGGGCTTTGACAGCACACGGTTTAGCAGCATCAAGATAGAGGTACGAATTCCCTGCAGTCTGCAAATATCAAACACACAAAAGCATCGACCAGACGGGGAAATTAACACCAGTGACCACTCATATCTGTTTTATTTACTCAGTTTGTGTCTTTTAAAACAGGAGGTGTTGTATAACAGATTTCCCAAGGGAGTACGAGATGATCACAGCCTTGTCTTGAGCAGGAAGTATAGCATGAATTACCTTGGTGATTCCAGGCAGATCCACCAGCGTGAGGTTGACAACATGAGGAGAAAATATCTTCAGATGAATGGGATCATCGCTGATCCCCTGCAGAGGGACAAGAAAAGAACAGACGTGACGTCTTAAACAGCTCAGCACTCTTCCAAAGAACATGTTCAAATGATGTAGAAGAAAATGCTTTTTGGCAGAATAAAATCTATTTTTTTCCTGCTGGATGTCAGTTCTGATGATGACATTATAAGTACTATTTCATCTCTCATGGTGCTGTTTCTGACTCTGCTGGGTGTCCACTTTAGCCCCTGTTACTGCCTCTAAATGAACCAGCGTTACACTTAAGCCACAGAGAGTTCTCTTAAAAATAACAACCCAGCAATCTTTGAAAAACCAAGAATTATTTAACAAGACTTATGGCTGTTGTAAAAGTATTTCCAGAATCCTCTTCTAAACATCTGGATAAAAAAACAATCCTAACCCATTTCCCAAGCTGTTTCCTGTCCATCTAGCCACCGGCTCCATCTCTGGGCTAGAAGTTGCAACACAAGGAACTGCAAACATGTCGAGTTTGTACAGGCACACACTTTATTTTTAAGTACAGTGGATTTCCAGCACAGAGCTTTTATTTTGAAGTACCACTTTCTGCTTTAGCGTGAGAGAATAACGGACAACTTCTTAACAGAGACAGCAAACTAGCTCAATGACCAAAGGAAAGTATGACGTTGAATGTATTAAACTGTGGGTTCTCGAAGTAATGACTAAGGAGAAATCTGGACCTCATGGCTGGACCAGTTGGGAACCACTGGCTTAAAGGTAAAGTATGCAGGAATTGTCGTTTACTGTTAATAACCAGTTTCGCCAGCAAAAGTAAAAGTGAAAGCAAAGCCCAAATTCATTCTCGTTTACTGTATTTGCAGTTTTTTTTGGCGCTGTGTTTGTGATTTTCGTTGTTTCCTCTTGGATGTGTGCTGCTTACGCTCTGGCATCTGTCTCAACCTCACCTGCGCACTGTGACCAGGAATGTCACCATCACAGCAAAGTAAGACAAAATAAGAAAATACAGGCAGTGTCTCTGCAGATAAGTACACCGCAGGAGTCTAAGTGAGTCTATATGCTGTTTTTTAGGGAATATCCTGCACAGTATACCCTTAAGAATCATTTTTATCATGCAGTGAGTGAGGAGAATATTTTTATATGGTCAGAGGAGTGTTTGAGAATTCTGAAAATACCTTCAAAAGAGCCCTTACTGTTGTTGAACGACCTTCTGGGTTTTCCAAAGATTGATTTTTTTAGAGAAATGGATACTTAGCTTCATGACTCAAATGTAACTCAACTATCTAAGAAGCACAAAGTGGGGATAGCTGTCTGATATGAGTAGCCTTGCGTAGCTAAGAGAGGTCAGGAGCCTTCTGGGAGTGTTGTAACTTCCAGATAAGAAGCTAACACAGTGGGAGTATCACCGCTCTGTATCGCTGGCTTGGGGAAGCAGTCAACGTTAGCTTGCTACTTGAGGAGGTACTGCTGTTTGAGAGTACTGCTGCTCCCTTTGGGGGTAACACTACTTTTGACAGAGCAGTTCTAATGGAGCCAAACAGACTGAGAACAAAGTGCCCAGTGACCAGGTTTGGGCCTGTTAAGCTGGGTCCCAGAGAGACAGCTGAGATGGGAGTTGAAACTCTTACTGGTGGTGAGAAGAGGTTTTCAAGTGCAAGCTTAAAGGTTCTTAAAACAATGTATAGACTCAGACAGTACTAATCCCTCTCAGCCATCTTATCATGACTCACTAGAGGTGGTGGTGTATTTACTTGCAGAGGCTCTGCCTCTATTTTCTTACTGTCTATATTTTGTTGTGGTCGAGACATTTATGGGTGCGTAACCCCCAGCCAATAACAGCACGCAGGTGAGGTCAGGACTTAGTAAAAAGGTAGTGATCAGATAGTCGAATTATCAGATCTGAATACTTGACCCTGAGATAGCACCTACTCAATCCAATAAGACTTGCTTATCTGGCTCGTAAGAGACATGTACAGCCGCAGCCTCATGCTGTTTGGAGCCTAAATGACACACCCCTACAATCAGAGTCCTCCACCAGTGCAAGACAAATATACTAATGACGGTTATTTGAACCCTGCTAAAGCGTGATGTTGTAGTTTGTAGATGTTGTAGTTTCTGTTATTACTAACACTTATGGTAAGGTCTCATTTGTGCCAACAAGAGAATCATGGTAAAGTAAATAACCCAAAGTTTTACAGAGCTAAATGAGAACAAGTCTTTTCTCTACTTGCCCTCCTTTCAGCTTTCTAGAAGCATCTCCAAACCCTTCGGGCCGCAGCAGCCCAGAGCAACATGCCAAAAAATGTTGGTGCGATTTTCCACTGCGGTCGTAACTTTGATAAACATACTGTATAAGCTTCCTCAGCTCGGGGCGATATCCAAAGTCAAGCCTTAACTCACATTCTCAGATACGTGGAGGAAAAAAAAAAAGTTATGTATGCTTTGATCTCATTGTGTCTGGATCATTTTAATTCTCTGTACATATTATGTGTTAGTCACTAATCCTTGGTTCGCCTGCAGCTAGCCCAGAATGTGCACCTAGTTTTTAACAGGCAAAAGAAAGAAGGAACACATTTCTCATGTATAAAGCTCCCATTGTTTGCTGCTACAGTAGTTAGAATGAGTCCGCCTTTTAAGTTTTGTTGTTTATTTACACTGAACCAAAGTTTAACACAGCACTTTTGTTTTTGCTCCCACTTTCACAGGCTTCAGTTAAAGATATAGGACTTTTTTTATGCATGCTCTCTCAAATTGTGTTGCCAGGTTTGATTAAATTCATGTTAGTGAGCACTTCTTCTTTTCCAAGAAAATCCATCCACCTCACAGGTGTGACATATCAAGATGCCGATTACACAGCATCATCACTACACAGGTGTGCCCTGGGATGGCCACAATAAAACATCACTTTAAAATGTGCAGTTTGATCACACAACACAATGCCACACATGTCCCAAGTTTTGATGGAGCGTGTCACTTGCATGCTGACTACAGGAATGTCCACCAGAGCTTCTGCCCGTGAACTGAATGTTCATTTCACTACCATAAGCCATCTCAGTGCATCCATCCACCCTCACAACAGCAGACCACGTGTAACCACACCAGCTCAGAACTTTCACATTCAGCATCTTTGCCTGCAAGATCATCAAAATTTCTGCAGAGACTATCAGAAAGGTCTCACGGGAGCTCATCTGCATGTTCATCGTCCTCACCAGGGTCTTGACCTGACTGTTATTTGTAGTCTTAACCAACTTGCGGAGGCAACTGCTCACCTTCAGTGGTGTTATGGTATGGGTTGGCATAAGCTATGGACAATGAACACAGGTGTATTTTATCGATGGCAATCTGTAAGGACACAGATACCGTGACGAGATCCTGATGCTCACTGTGGTGCCATGCATCCGCCGCTATGACCTCATGCTGCAGCATAATAATACATGGCCCCATGTTGGTACACAATTCCTGGAAGCTGAAAACATCCATGGTTTTGCATGGCTTGCAGGATGACGAGACACATCACCCAGTGAGCATGTTCGGGAAGTGCTGAATCAGCATGTATGACATTGCATTCTATATCCACCAACTTCTCACAGCCATTAAAGAGTGGGCCAGGAGAGATGTGTCGCACTGCATGAGACAATGATGTCACACCAGTCAATGACTCATTCTTTGGGGTATCTGTGACTTAAAAAAAAATACCTTTCTGTATCGCTACTCGGTGAAATCCTAATAAATGTCTTTTTTTTCCAAGATAAAGCTGCACATTTTAGAGTGGCCTTTTATTGTGGCCAGCCTAAGGCACACCTGTGTAGTGATGATGCTGTGTAATCAGCATCTTGATATGCCACACCTGTGAGGTGGATGGATAATCTTGGAAAAGGAGAAGTGCTCACTAACATGGATTTTATCAAATGTGCAACCAAAATTTGAAAGAAATAAGTCTTTGTGTGCATAAAAGTGTTAGATCTTTAACTTAAATCTGTGAAAAAGCAAAACAAAAGTGTTTACATTTTTATTCAGTGTATATACGTAGTTTCAAATGTTATTATTTGGGGCTTTCTAATTACTTCCGCACCCTGTTCCAGTCATCAAACAAAATCCTTCTGTCTCTCCCACACACTCAAGAGACTATGAAATATCACCTGAAACATCGTCTGTGCTGTGCATAAGGTCCAATGTTTTGTCTTAAACATAATTCTTTTTGTCATTTCCTGACGTTGCTTAACACCTCTTAATGAACATTAAAAGCGAACTGAATTTAACACTAGACACGATAATATGCATTGGAAATCTGATTCTCATCAGCAGCACTGCCTGTGATTCAGTCCCAAACATTTTGAGCTCCTCATTTAACAGTACAGATGTTAACCCATGTCTCACCTTATTATTCCCTGATACACGCTCTGTTTCATTTTCGATTTCTTGCCTGATTTCTTCAAAATCTGTGAAGATCTGCAAAAATAAAAAATAAAGAACATAAAGACAAGCAAGGGTCCTGAGTATTAATGAAATATTTTGCATCATAAAATTCATACCTGATTTTTTGTGTGCAGAAACTTGCCCCACTCTTCACCTTCTCTGCCTGAGAAACATAATGAAACAGTTTGGGTTACAGTTACATCACAGCATCCTCAAAGAAAGAAAACACAGGTGTTAACTATTACAACCTCAACTACTGATGCTAAGGAAGCACGGCTAACAGGAGCATCAACACCTGACGTCAGTTACTGGTCTGGTGAATAAGGCAGCTGGAATTACAGGTGTGGCTTTAAGGAGGAGGGGACACGACTAAGAAGCTAATCCAGGTTACTGAATGTGAAGACACCTGAACAATGCACCTTAGAGAAGGCACAGTGCCTTTTCACTCCCTGGCATCTGCAAATGATTAGAAACACAGTGACAGAGACAGGACTTTAAACTGGTGCTTGTATACTATGACTTCATACGCTGGACACATGAAACAATAAGCCTGAGAAAAATTGAACATTGTGGTGAATCATATGCAAGAACACAGACACAACATACAAATGATTGAAGCAGATCCCAAAGATTGGAGTGGGATAATTAGGAGGTTCTTGGTCTGAAACACTGCTGACATCTGAGGGATTTAGTGCTTACCACCGTCATCATTTTTCCTTGCGTCTCCAGGATCTACATGGACCAGCTGGAGGATGAGAGGTCGCCTGGTTACAATACCAGTCCCACGAGGCAGCAGGTCCCTGCCCACCAGGGCCTCCAGCACTGAGCTCTTCCCACTGCTCTGGAGACACAAAACACAGACAGAGACATGAGTGTCTGATGTGACACACCTGGTCCAGCATGGCCCTGATCTGGCGCCATGCTGGATCAGGGCTACAGCCAGCACAGCTAATTGCACCTGTCTTTTCCTCGAGCTGTGACCTGGTTTTGGCTAACAGATGTTAGTGTGTGGATGAGGCTCTTAAAATAGCACTGATTGAAGATGGTCAAAATAGATTTGACTGCCACAGCCAGTGCAGACCTTGGAAATGAGATTTGCAGCAGCTCAACGAGCAGTGTTTTTTTTTAGCAGAGCTACAACGGCCTCTGTGTGGCCTCACTTTATTTTATTATCTTAACATTTCTTGCTCTGCATATTGCGACATTTCTTCTGTTAATGTTATCTGTAACTGTGCGTGCATTGCGGTAAAGCGCGGTTATCTAGCTAGCATGACAGTCGCTATATCACCAAATGCACACAGAGCATTTTACCTGAGTCCCCACCACCGCTATCTGCGGCAGCTGAATGATATCCGCTCCCACTGTGTTGAAGACATCTTGGAGTTTGTTTATGACGGGGATAAGAGCCTCCATGCTCGCGGGTTATTATTAAAATTAATAAACCTAGCTAATTTCGTGATGGGGCCAAAGTCATTCAATGTCCCACCGACACCACCATTGCAACAACACCCACTGGCTGAACGATAGAATTTGTGTTGTGGTGGGAGTTGTAGTCTTCCTGTAGGGAATAGCGACGGCTCAGGATGAGGAAAAGACTACAGTGCTTGTGCTCTGAAAATAACGCGATAGTGCATTTTTCTCGCGCATGCGCAAAGCATTGTTGATGACGGGCTAGCTTGTTAGCCCTATACGTTAACCGAGTAGTTTGGTTGATTTCCTCTCGCTAACCTTCAACTTACTGTCTGACTTAAAGTCAGCAAGTTACTGTGCTGTTACAAATCCTTCGCTTTCCACCATGCTACAATTTCTGGTGAGTTTTACTCACGTTATCATGCATGACATCGACGTTTATTAGGATGCTAACAGATGCGAAACTAGCTTAGCTAAGGCGTTAGCATAACTTGTCAAAACTCTTGAAAATGTTTACTTTAACGTTTGTAAACAAGCTGAAAATTAGAGGTGACCTATCACACAGCTAGCAGTTAAACATATCACTGAAATTATAGTTTACGTGAAACTTCTGTAACAGAAAGTCAGACATTTTGGCCTCAAATGACATTTGCTGTTTGTCTTCCAGGCTGGCTTTACCTTGGGGAATGTTGTCGGGATGTACCTGGCTCAAAACTATGATGTAAGTGTGTGATTTATAAACGTCAAGAATTTTAAATCAACGAGTTAAGAGGAGTCATCTACTTTTCATGACGAGTCAAGTAAAGCTGTCTTTGACACTGATCCATCTTTACCACACCCTCCGCCGGAGGAACAGTGTGTGTCGTTCAGGTGCTGCAAGAGCAATGACAGACATATGTTGCCATTTCACATGGTACACCTGGTTAAAACTATTTCAGTTTAATACAGCAGTACTGCAGTAAATAGCACCTTCATGAAGGTTGTAATGGAAAGGCACTCCTCAATGGCAGTGCCCCCCCACCAGCAGGATAATGCATCATGCCACACTGCAAGAACTGTTCAGGAATGGCCCGAGGAACAGGACAAAGGGCTCAAAGCGTTGACCTCCAAAGTCCCCACATCCCAATTTGATCGAGCATCTGTGGCATGTGCTTTTACTCCCCCTCACAACCATCAGAACTCAAAGGATCCACCATCAGTGCACCACAGGACACCCCCATAGGTGCTGTGTCCATGCCTCAACAGGTCAGAGCCAATGCTGATCCAAGGAGGCCCCTTGTGGATCAGGGGAACCTCTTTGGTACTGCCACGTCCCACAGATGCTCAATCAGATTGGGAACTGGGGAATTTGGAGGCCAGGTGGACACCGTGAGGCCTTTGTCATATTCCTCAGACCATTCGTGAACAGTTTTTGCAGTAAAGCATTGTGACATTGTTCTGCTGGGGGGCCACGTCTGCAACAGTGTTTTGGTGAACGGTGCGTGTCAAGTGGCATCCATATGAATGCCAGGACCAAAGGTGTCCCAGCAGAGCATTATATTGTAACAAGATGATCAATGTTATTCACATTACAAGCCAGTTGTTTTAATGTTTTAGCTGATTAGTGTGATTATACGGATTATATATACATTTTAAACTTGAACCAGCACCTAAAACATAATAACCTTCGTGTAGATAGAGGATTTATTGCAGAACTTGTATTAGACAGTTTTTAGCAAGGTGTACCTAATAAACTGGCAACTGTATATGTGCATGAGATCATACTGACAGTACTGCTTTTCCTCTCTAGGTTCCCAACATAGCCAAGAAACTGGAAGACTTTAAGAAAGACGTCGAAGCGAAGAAGAAGCCCCCAGAGTGAGCCAAGTGGGACCAAGTCACAAACAAGAAGAGATGCACTCTGGAGAGAAACTATTTATTTTACAGGGTTATGGTACAACATGTGTACATTTGATAAAAGGATTGAAAATGTAAAATATATATGAAAATATTAACAGTGCCTGGAGCAGTATTGTTTCCTCCCTTAGTTTTATAGGCATGTTCTCAATGTAGCCTATTTTTATAAGATAACTTGTGCAAAGACTGGATTTAAAGAATATTATAACTGACTGGTGGGATCACTTTAAGTCCAGGGTCATGGCACTGTTGGCTGGCCTTTTCAAGGATGCACTGTGGTGTTTTAACTTCCACTTTATACTCATTATCTCCACATTAGGTGCATATAATGTTCTCTAGAGTGAACATTAATGGAGCAGTTGCTCTTCTGTTGTATTCCAGAAAGTTTTAGAGTTTCCTTCACAAGCTTCCAGTGTATCAATAACTGCCAAATTTTTTGACATTAGTGCAAACAACTCTGAAACATTCAGTTTACAATAAAGTTGCTGTTTATGAGTTTGAAAGTCTTCGCCTCATGAATGAAGTTTAATTTTACAGTTTTGTGCTCCTGTGTGAATTTGTAGAGGAAAAAAAAAAAATGTATTTGCGGCATTGCACTTCAGCAGTCAAAACTTAGTCTACTTGGGCTGTGTCATTTCAGATGTGTCCACCAGATGGCGCCATTATCAAAATATTTAAATGTGATCATTTTAACCAAGGGGGGGATTCACTTGGGTTTGACAAAAAAAAGTATAATTTACTTTTTCTTCTTCTTCCGTTTTGTTCCCTTCTTTTTCTTCTTCTTGTTTGAATGAGGCGACCCAAAGCCTCTGAACCGCAGACAGTCCACTGCATTGTGGGAAATGTAGTAGACGTTCTCCATGGCTGCTGGGCTGAGGATGTCCACCTCCTTGGTGGATTTGGCACTAGAGGACTTCTTTTTGGGTGTTTTTGGACTCCCAGTCTTCTTGGCGGGCCGAGAACTTTGGGACCTTGATTTCTTAGATTTGGTGGGCTTTGAAGAAAACAGAAGGGGTTTAGACCATTTAGGTTCTTCTGCTTTGACTGTAATGAATAGACTGGATAATCATGATGGTCTGTTAAAGCTACAGTG
This sequence comes from Cephalopholis sonnerati, assembly GCA_019142605.1. Lineage (NCBI taxonomy): Eukaryota > Metazoa > Chordata > Actinopteri > Perciformes > Serranidae > Cephalopholis > Cephalopholis sonnerati. Next base: position 23,628,691 of record JAGQAX010000022.1, on the reverse strand, counting down.
GGTAACTTTTAGAAAAATAACTTCATATAGATGCTGAAACTGTCACTTTTTCCTGGCAGTAGTACAAGACAGATTGATTATGGAAAAATCATGTTCCTCTTCCTCCTTGTATTGCTGATAATGGCATTACCGCACATGAAAAAAAACAACCAATCAGAGCCAAGGACTCTCTAATAGTGTCAATCTCTAATCATGCACAACAACACACACAGCAAATACAAGTAAACAAACAAGACTAATGACGAAATACTTTCACTTTTACAGAAGACTCATGTTTACTTGTCTTGATTGTGTTAGGGAGCTTTCACACCTGCCTTGGTTCGGTTCAATCAAACTTGAGTGCGTTTGCCCCCTAAGTGCAGTTCGTTTGGGCAGGTGTGAACACAGCAATCGCACTCAGGTGCACACCGAAACAACAGGACCCAGACCCTCTTGAAGAGCCCATATTGGTCCGATTACAAACAAACTCTGGTGCAGTTCATTTGTGGTGAGAACGTGTTCCGTGTTCCGACTTCGATCCGATCCAACTGCAGTCGCATTACACCTCGTTTTCAAACTGTATGGTTTGCCTAAAATGAACTATGACAGCAATATAGTCCACGATGACCAGCGCTAACGTCAACCTGCGTAGTTGTCCCTCCATTGTGACATTAGAAAGTGTCACATTTATCTTGCAAGTGTACTCTTCTTCAACGTTTTGTTTACTTCCTGGATTTTTCCTGCATGGAAATTCTGACCAATCAAGAGCAGCTTTCTCACACAAGGCATTTTATCTGGTCCACTTGTAAATGCTGCCGTGAGAACATGAACCAACTCTAGGCAATTATGGAACTTTGGAACAAATGAGTCCCTGATTCAGACCAAAGCAGGTGAACTTTAGGTCTGAAAGCACCCTTAGACTCCTAAACTCTGATTGGTTGTTTCTTTCAGGTGCAGTGGGTTCTTTGCGAATGCCATTAGGAGCACTAAGGGTAGGCAGACAAACATTTTTTCACTGATATCTGTCTCAAGTACAACTGTCAGGACAAAGTGACAGGTTCAGCAAATGTGGCAAAAGGTGTTTTTTAAATACATAAAAGTTAATGTTATGTTTACTTTACCATGGTGAAAGATGTCAAGGCCACTTCCAATATGAGAGATTATTTACCCATCTGTAAAATGAGATGCGTTCACAGAAGAATGCTGTAATTAACAGTAGATCCATATTTGCCAGATAAACAAGATGATTTAATGTCTACGTAATACACAAGGTGCTTTCTCAAAACAGCGTCACAAATTAAAAATATATAAGTATATCTTACCAGCTCTGGACTTGGCACTGTCGTAGGTGGCAACTGAATGGCTTCAGCCGGGACAGTGATACCCCATCTGTTTATGTCCTGTTGTCGTGGAAACAGTTCAGACTCACTCATGAATGAAGGGGCTGGCCTCTCCGAGCCTGTAAATTCTTTTGTTGCATCCAAGACGCAGCCAGGCTTCAAATACAACACGAGATGAGCGCAAAGGTTTAAAAGCAAAGAGTTAAATCTGCTATAATTTAAATAAAAGCCAACAGCCAGCTCTCTTCGCCTTATTTTATTTTAAGTGCAGTGGAATTCATCGCTTGTTAAGACAAATAGCTTTTAAATTCTTTGGCAATTCTCACCAAATTCTCCTGATTTAAAAAGCCCTTGCATTCACATTGTGAAAGTGTAGTTTTGACATCACTTACGTTTAAATACATTCAGTGAGTGTAAATCAGCCAAATACCATGCAGAAGCTCTTGGATCTCTCAGTCATGCAATACAAATAAATATTCACAACCATAACAAGGACACTGCAAGTGTAAGAAATCCAATATGGACCCAAGAAACTTCTCAGTTGTGAGCGAGACACACAACCCAAAATAAAAATGCACTGTATACAAATTAGATCTGACATCAAATTCAGCAATCGACCATGTGCCAGTTTACTGCTCATGCAGTAGTGTGGCGTCGTCAACAAGACCTTCTCTATAGTTGCATTTCATAAGACTTGTGAAAATAGCGAGAAGCGATTTATTCCAGCAATAACGATGACGGAGGTTTGTGGATCACCTGCATAGAGCTTTTTTAACCTTGAAGGCAAACTTTGCTTTGACAAAGCCTCCGTGCAGCAACACAATAACAGCTTTGTTTTCATGTAAACTGATCGTTATGATAAAGTGTCAGGTGGCAGCAGTACTTCAACCTCACGTCAACTTCAGTATCTGCCCTGCTGGTCTGTCTCTGAGAGATACAATACAAATCTTACCCAGTTACAGGGTTGTTAACCCCGACTTCTGTTATTAAAATCACTTGGTGGCAGTGATGCAGACATTTTTACTGCACAGCGTCATGCATGTAAGCACTTGATGGTGACAGAAAGGGTTGAAAGAAGTAGCAGAGCTACTGAGTGGAGATAAGGTGGACTATCATGTGGATGATGCGGGAGCCGCGGGGGCAGCTGCACAGGTCCATGCTCGGGTTCCTGATTTTGTCCTCCAGCAGCTGGTCCAGCTCCCAGCGCAGCTCCTTCACCAGCTCAGCCACCTGAGAAACACACGTTTACAGAGCCAAGTTCATCAGTGTACTTTCATTTGAACAATGTTGTGCTGTTAGATCACTGGTGTTACTTTTAATAACCTACAGCATCTGTATGAAGAGAGGGTCACCTCTAAATCTCGGTCTACTGTCTCAGTCTCTCACCATCTCCTCCATGTTGAGTTAAGATGCTTCCATCAGGGCGGATGTTCTGCCTCCCTAAATGCAGCACTAAGCGTCACAGATCGTCCTTTGTCCCGTCTGCTATCGCATATCTTAACCAGCAGTGACCCTTGATGTCCATGATTTACCCCTAACAGTGTGTGACACTGGATTCTGTGTGTTATGTGTTGTACTGTCTGCTCTGTTGTACTCAGTAGAGTCTGTATCTCTAACTGTCCCTTGGGTACATTACGCTTTGCCTTATGATTTTATCATCATTTAAGTTTTCTACTTTCCCTTTCTTTTTATTGCTATGAATCAGGTGGGACCAAGTCATTGTTCTGCAAGTCACAAATAAGTCTAAAATCTTTGTACTCAAGTCCCAAGTCAAGACAGGCAAATCCACAGTCAAGTTGCAAGTCCTAAACAAGTCAAAATTTGCTCCTCACCGAATGTAATGCTATTTTAACAATAGAGTAATAAAATAAATTTACAAAAAAAAAAAATCATGAATTCTTTTAAATTGTGCGCTATTTGGTACAACAAGTTTGTTAAAAATTAACTTAGCTGTTGAGCTAACGTTAGCAAAGCATTAGCTCGCATTAGCTTAGCTCGATCGTAGTTGGAAGTTGTTGCGTCTCTGTCTGGAATTTTCAACCCTTGCACATTCCAAATTCTTTTGTTGACCACTGTGTAGCTTTTGTACGCAAACAAAATTATCTTTAGTAGTATTTTTTCCAACTAGCGCTCAGTAACATAATGTTAATGGTTCTGGATGATGTTGGATTGGTTCAAAGTGGATCTGGGGAAGTGTGGACTTGCTGGGAGTGATCAGCCTTAAAGTTAGTTGTTTCAGGAAATGACGGGAAATTAATTGATTCGTGGCACATTTTTTAAATAAAATACCGTCTAATCTTGGTGCTTGAGCGAAGGTATCAAGTATTTTCAATTAAAAAGGCTCAAGTCCAAGTGAAGTCACAAGTCACTGGTGTTTAGTCCAAGTCAAGTTGCAAGTCTATTTTTTTTATTTTTATTTTGTAAAGTTGTCAAATTTGTGACTCAAGTCATGTGACTCAAGTCCACACTTCTGCTATGAATACAGACAATTTGAGTAGTACATAAAGAATACAAAAATGTTATTTTGATTCTAATTATGCCTATTATTGTGATTTTATGTGACAATACATGCAATTAGCATGATTTGTTTTCTTTGGAGTCCTCGTAAAATCTTGTTAAATCTTTTAAGCCTATCAGACAACTTTAAAAAGTGTGTTAATATTATTAGTCATGCTTATTTATCATAAAATGTCCCTGTGTTTCTACATTTTAAACTAAAAAAGCATCTGTAAAGACATTTTCAGAGATAACTGCAAAGATATTCCTGACAGCTTTGTTATGTCTCTGTGTTCTCTAATCCCTGACCTGATGAGAAGCGGCAGCAAATCGGATCCATCCGTCGTCAAGGGAGATGACAAACTCCCCCTTGTGCAGCTCCACGTTTACCTGCCCGCCTCCAAACAGTACCAGCGGGTAGACTGACACCATGCTGCAGTCCCTGATGAAGACGCGGCTCGTCTTCACCTTCTCGTGGTAAACCAGGTAGGGGCTGCTGTAGTGGCGAACCTGGAGCACAAAGAAGAGTCTCAGAGGGGTTTGTCACTCTAACCAGCTGCTGAATACAGGACCGCATCTCTTCTCTTTTATCTCACTGTGTAGTTGACAGACGACGGGTGCACGTGGACGCAGCCATCGTTCTTGGTCATGAAGCGGAGCTCGTTGGCTTTGGGCTGCATCTTCATCGCTCCTTTGCTGGTCATCTTGTAGTTGCCCTGAGGAGCTCGCACCTGAAACAAAAGATCAACGTGAGACAGTTCTATACTACGTTATAAGAATAATAAACTGAAGCCAGTACACAGAGAGAATTTATATATATATACCTGGACCACATTGGGATAGAGGGCAGCACAAAGCATAGCGGACATTAGCTTTATGTTGTCTGAGTTCAGGTTAGCCTGAAAAGAAATTAGATTTATCATTATAATCAGATTCTGCTGTAACATATTGGAGCAACAAATGAAACACTAACACTACAATGCGTGTGTGTGTGTGTTACCTCAGGGCCGGTCGCCTCCAGAACACCATCTGTGCCTTTAGAGCACATGCGCTCTATAACCCTGGCTCTCAGTCCCTCCTTGATGAAGCCAATGTCAGAGAGCAGCTCAGCAAACTGTCTCTTCAGACTGGCGATCTCCTGCACAGGTCACCACAGACATTTATTAAGACATGTATGACACGGAAGAAACTGTAGAAGAGAATGAATTAGAGCGCCTCAGACAGCACTGCTTCACCTGTAAGCCTCGCCAAGACAAAAAGTTCTCCCTGCAGTAGAGGAAGCCTGCCTGGTTGCCATTCTTTGCAGCACAGCACCATCCCTACAAGAGAGGAAATCCATCACAGCAATCATTTGATTGGCTGCATCAACATGTACACACATATACAGTTTCCACAGAGAAAAATAAAGTGAAGAAAAGTGAATCAGTACCTTGTATGCTTGTAACAAAGCTAGATGGTCGCTACTGGCCACAGCAAAGGCCAGTTTCTTCTCATTGGCTTCTTCTCGGTGATCCCAAGGAGACACCTGGAACACAAACAGAGGATCAAATAAAGAAAATACTTCTACAGAAGACACTTTCAGATGAATAATAACCATTTTGTGGGTCTAAAGCACAAAGATATCTGGTTAGAGACACTAAATCAGCTTTGTGAAGCCAGGGAGCGACACATGGTCTCTCAACAGTGCCGGGCGCTTTCTTACAAATGGTGATTTGAAGGCCAGACTGGCCGCGATGGTGAGCGCTGGGTCGAGGCAGCGAAAGATGGCACCGAACAGCATGAGTTTCCCAATGCGCACGTCGACGGGCAGGCAGGCCAGGTGGTAGCCCAGCGGGGTCAGTTTCTCATCTGCAGTTAGAGCTCCAAGGTCCTGCAGGCGCTGCTTGGCTGCGTCCAAGCTTCCCATGGCCGGGGGCTCGATGAGCCGGGAGAAGACAGACTCCAGCGTCCGCTCGGCAAACACATCCAGGATTTTGATTCTGTAGCAAAGAGAGGGGGAATGGTAAATACAAGCATTATCTGAGAATCTGACATGGTGCTACAGGAAGATCCTCTACTGGACAAAGCCCAGCCCAGTAAGTCCTGGCCATTTTCCCGTTCACTTCCAAGCATAAATCCCAACATCCATGTCATACATAAACCTCTGTTATTTACATTTACAGAGACAACAGAGCAGTTTGGCACTGTGCAAAGAGCAAACAGATGGATCTACCGGAGGCAGAGCTGCTCCAGAGGCACTCTCTGGATCTCAGGCAGCTGTTGCTCAGCCAGCTGGTGTTGGAAGCAGTGGCTGGTGAAGAGGTGGAAGCAGACCCCCGAGGCCACGCGACCTGCTCGACCCTTCCTCTGCAGAGCGTTGGCACGAGAAACCCACGAGTCCTCCAGGCTCTCCATGCTTTTAGTTGCATCATACCTAAGAATATAACCAAGAAGAAATGAGAAATGTAGATTTTAAAATAAAACTTTATCCTAGTAATCCCTGAATTTAAGCAGATTGTAAAACTACTGTATGTTTGTGTGTGGCAACAAAAATCAAACTATTGTTTTCTAAAATGCACAGATTTACACACATTTTATCCAGCATAACATCTGCTCACTTCAGCTTAACATGAGGGTACCTTTTCTCCTTCATTCTGCCGGAGTCGATGACATACACCACGTCGTCAATGGTTACAGAGGTCTCTGCAATGTTAGTGGAGATGATAATCTTTGTGACACCCTCTGGGGGCCGGCTGAAAACAGCCTGCTGCTCCTCATTGGACAAGGTTGAGTGGAGTGGGTACACCTCACATCTAACAGGGGCGAATACATCCGCATGAGTTAGTATTTGACTAGTAGAGTGTTCACCCACTTAATAATAACCATCTGTACAGTCTAGTGTGCAGACTTTTTCTGTAATAGTTTCTATTTTGGCTATCTAGTAATGATATGATTCTCTTGCTGCCATGTACCAAATCTTTTTTTTTTTTTTTTTAAAGATTATTTTTTTGGGCATTTTTTAGCCTTTAATCGACAGGACAGTGAAGCGTGAAAGGGGGAGAGAGAGAGAGGGAATGACATGCAGCAAAGGGCCACAGGCTGGACTCGAACCCGGGCCGCTGCGGCAATAGCCTTCGTACATGGGGCGCCTGCTCTGCCACTAAGCCACCAACGCCCCCCATGTACCAAATCTTTAAAGGTCCTGTGTGTTAGATTTAATGGCATCTAGTGGTGAGATTGCAGACTGCAACCAAGTGAAACTTCACCCATGTGACAAGTGTGTAAGTAAATGGCCGACATGAAAACATCAATGGTTAAATTAGCCCTCGCCTCACTAACCATTTACATATCTAAACTCTTGACCGTACCTTAGCTGTGGGGTTTCACCAAAAGTGTTTTAAAATAGAAGTCTGATACCGATTCTTTCGTATTGAAGCTGCTGAGTGACAATATTCTGCACAATGTTCCATATCTTTAAATTTGACCACAGTAAGTATATACTGTATTTTCAGAGAGCTGTAGTCAGGGTGAAAAAGCCTCAAATAGGATACTCATTTAACCTGCTTCAGTATTTGGTGTGCAAAGTCATACAGTGGGCCGGATTGGACCCTTTGGCAGGCCAGTTCTGGCCCTCGGGCCGTATGTTTGACACCTCTGCTCTGGAGCCAGTGCTTGATTTGTCCATTCTGGGCTACATGTTGGAATCGGTGAAAGACCTGCTCCATATGAAGATATATACAGCTCATTCTAAGGTAATGAATACAATGATTCTTACTTTCAGGTGATTATACGCTAATGTAACCATAGTTATAAATATTATATTCAATTTCTGCCAATAGATCCGCCTATATCCTACACACTGGAACTTGAAAAATTTCAAAAAGATTTTAAATGATTCTGAGCCACAATAGACACGTTTTTTGAAGAAACAGAGCACACATTAAAAGACTGCATAGATGAAAATCCTGTGGTCGGCTATGGATTGCATGTGCTCTATTTTGGGGATTTATGGGGATTAATAAACTCACATTTGCCCCAAGAAAGAGAAAAAAATAAAACAAAACAAAAAAAGAGTGTGAATTTTATACCTTCATGAACACTACCAACAGCAAGGATTGAATGACTTCATACACAGACCTTTTTGCACCTCTGTTGTTGAACATTCTGTTGGACCTGAGCTGCTCGTAAAGCATCTTGATCTCAGCCAGGCCTGGCATAAACACAAGCACTGCACCTGGATACAGAAACCCAAAGGTTACACCAACATAATCAAACTCAACCTGGAACTAGATTGTACATGGATGATTATTACCTGGAGGGTAGTCGTGTTTTCCATCCACAATCCACTCCAGCAGGCTCTCCACCAGGTCCATGTTGATCTTGTCCAGGTCCATGGCAGCCATGGTCTTCAGCACAGACTTTTTAGCATCTGCATTGACAGCAAAACAAATTGTAATAGTCATGCATTAACAGGCAGCAACAGATTATACGGATAAGACAGTTTAAGGACCCATAAAACAAATAATTCTAGTTACTGAAACTTGTTCTTAACTCACCTTTGTATCTGACCGTGAGATCCTGCAGGCTGAGCTGCTGGTCTGGAATGGAGTCTTTGACAAAGTCCTTCTTACAGAAAGACATGAAGTTCCACACGTCATCGCCCAAGTCGTCCACGATGTCCCTTTGCTCTCCTTTGCTCCCTCGTCCACTTGTGGAAGACAGATTCTGTTTCCCTGAGCGCATGTAGGGGCTGCCGTCCTCAATGACATAGCTGGGAAAATAAAGAAAATTGACTTGACAGCACAGGAAACAAAAAGTAAACTTCATCCTTACACATTTATTGAAACAAATTTTAGCATTTGATTAATTATTTTCTGGATTAAAGAGGATGTACTTACTGGGTTTTGGCGATGGCATCCTCAAGGAAAAACTGGTCAACGGGAAAAGTACGGCCTGCAATGAAAATTATTAACTTAGTGGAGGGAAAACAATCTATGGAATGAGGCGTCCGAGTTAAATATGTAATATGCCTATCATGTATGAAACAGTTACAGTGGCTACTTACCTGGTATGTGGACAGTTGGGCAGTTGTAATAATACTCAGAGAAGAGGTTGGCATTAAGTGTGGCACTCATCAGAATGACCTTCAGGTCCGGCCTCTGCATTATTAAGTCTTTTAATACCAACAGCAGGAAGTCACTGACAGAGAGAAGACAGAAGATTTACCTTACTTAGCGAAAGTAAGGAGAGTGTGAATGCAAAACTTTCTGCAACATGTGCGAGTGATCTGCATAATCTCACCTCTCCTCTGTTCGCTCGTGCACCTCGTCCACAATGACGTGTGTGACGCCTTTCAGGTCTGCTTCGCCCTCCAGTCTCCTCAGTAACACTCCTGTGGTGCAGTACAGCAGTCTGGTGGAAGACGACTGACAGAAGAGAGCACTCGGTGATAAAAGAGCTCCATATACTTAACAAATATGTTGCACATGAGTTCTAAAAGGTGACGACTTAAAATCCTGCACACTGGATGTGCATGTCAGATGTGCCCATACCCTAACACTCTCCAGACGGATCTGGTAGCCCACTGAGTGTCCCAGACTCTCTGCACGCTCCTGTGCCACTCTCTGGGCCACAGAGATGGCAGAGATGCGGCGTGGCTGAGTACAGATGATGTTGACCACCTGCTCCGCTGGACCGTCTAATGAGGAATCCAGAATGAACTGAGGGATCTGAGTAGTCTTACCACACCTGTACAGAAGGATCAGGATATAAACATTAAAGGGACAGTTCACCCCAAAATCAAAAACACATATACTCCCTCTTACCTGTGGTGCTATTTATTAGTCTAGATTGTTTTGATGTGACTTGCTGAGTGTTGGAGATATCAGCCGTAGAGATGTCTGCTTTCTCTCCAACATAATGGAACTAGATGACACTCAGCTTGTGGTGCTCGAAGCGTCAAATAATACATTTGAAAAACTCAACAGCAATGTCTCTTTCCGGAAATCATGACCCTGTTACCCACATCTGTCACAAAAAGGTACGACCAGACTGAGCTTCTTTATATCTACCAGATATCTACTTTATTTACAACCTTCCAGGATCTTTATTGGGTGTGTTTTTAAGTATTTTTAACATGTTTTTTTGTCAATATGAGAATGACAAAAGGAATAAAACTGGCTGTGAAGTTGTTTTCAAACAACACACAATGGAAGGAAAGTGTCAGAGTTATTAAAATAGAGTCATATTTTAAGAATCTTCATATCAGTGGGGTATAAAATGTGGATTTAGTCACTTGATAATCACACTGTAGCAAAGTACTGAGGACTAGAATGTAGCACCACAGTCAATTTACAATATATGAAACCACTTCAAATTTTCCATTCACTGTTGTCTTTTACCAAAGCAGGTTTGCAATTCATAAGTATCATTTCACCCTTTTAAATCTCTGTGAATGCCAACACTTCATGAAGCCCTGTGTGACTCACCCAGTCATCCCGCTGACAACCAGCACCTGGCACTGGCCTAACAGTTCGAGGATGTTTTCTTTTTCTTGCCAAGCCGGCAGTTTCCTCCTCTGCTCCAACATGGACCTGAACCGCCCAGAAGACTGAAAAGAGGGATGGAAGAACAGTAATCTATTAAATTACATGCATCACACTGGAGAGAATGTGAAGTAGGATAAAAATGTAAAGAGGCCAGTCTTCTTTTACCGGTTTCTTCTTAAACTCTCTGCAGAGTTTGGCATTTTCTTTCAGCAGGTTGTCGATCTTCAGGTTGTGCTTATTCACCATCTTCTTCCTGAGATTGACGTAACTCTCGCTCTCGACTGGAACAGCCTCGTCCTCGTCGTCTTCATCCCTTTCATCCAGTGACTCTGCATCTCCCGCCTCTTTCACTTTGAAGACAGAGGAGGGAATCAACTCATACACGCATAATTATACCACTAAGGTCTATGAGATAATAATATAAATAATATGTAGTAAATAATGACTCACGATCTGTGGTTCTCTGGTTGGTAGGTGGAGCAGTCTTTCTGCTGTTACTATGATTACTACTCCTGTTTTCCTCAGAGGCATTGCTCCTCACACTCTTACTCTTTGCCATGGCAAGAGAGGGTGGAGGAGGTGCCACAACAGGTGGGGGTGTACTGTATTTGTGATGAGTGACAGCCAGCAGTCTCTTCATGGTAGTTTCATCCTCACATAAGGTGATCAGAGTGTAAACAACAGGCTCGTTGCTCGTCGCAGCAGCCAACGCTTCTCCATACAATCTCTCAGTCACGCTGAGCCTCCCTGCGGCTCCGATAGACTCATCGGTGGTGCTGAAGGCAACTATTGGTGCCTGAAATGGGTATCGGTTTCCTTTGGGGAAACGGATCTCTAGTTCATACTCAGGAGGAGAAGAGCTGCTGAAGCCAGGCTGGCTCGGGCTGTTCGGGTCTGGGGAACCGGCCCCAGCTCTCCCTGTAGTGAGGAGCTGGTGCTTAAACTTGCATTTGTCCCCAAACCGGCAGCCCTGCCCTTTCAAGTAGAATCGGCAGACATCACGGGTGTTAACAGCACCTCTGCCGCCTCGATACCCGCCTTGCCTGCCATTCTCGGCAGCATTGTCTGCGAGAAATGAGAGGTCAAGGGTTACTGTCCAGACTGCGTTGGCAATGCGCTCGCTGAAGCGTTCCCCATAAATGGCAAACAGAGCCAGAGCTTCCTCCTGTCTCTGGCTCAGACACTCATCCATAGGCACCCCCTCAAGGCCGTCAGGAGAAAGTGCTTTCTGGCCGTAGCGCTCACTGAAAACCTGCTGGAGGAGCTGTTCCAAAGTGGCCCCGAATTCCCCTCCACCAGACTCCAAAGCCTGCTTGACACGCTCCCTGTCAAACCCATATCTATACAGGGGAAAGATGAGAAAACAAAAGGTTAGAAAACAAGGAAAATATTCTCCTACCTTAATATTTTAGGTTCTGACAGCACAGCATCAAAAACACTGGCTTTAGATCAAATGCAGGACAAATATCAGCTCCAAAATAAACAAATCTGTACATCACCTGCAGAGTTTTCCTATGGCAAAAAGGGAGATGACAGGTTCAGGGGTGGGTCGGTCATCATCAGACTCTGTCTCATATGCTGGGCTCTCTGCCCTCTCCACAGGCTCATCATTAGTGGCCCAAAACTGGCCTTCCTCGCGGTGGTCCAACTCATCAACATCCTCCTCGTCCTCTCCCCCAGAATAATCTGAACCAGATTCACTGGCAGAGCACATGATAAAAACATCTCCCGATTAAAACATTTTCTAGCATTCCAATTTTACTCTTTACGCAGAAAAAAGGGATCTACAATATTTGACTGGTATATTCAGTAGATGTACTCACTCATATGGCTCATCAAAGTCCTGGGTCTGCAGATTCCGCAGCAGCTCCTTGAGTTGCTCTTGGTTCTCATTAGTCATGAAGATCCTCTGCAAGGGCATGCTGCTCATCTCCGGCCTGATGCTGTCACCTGTCTTTGGGCTTGGTCTTGTCCTTGCCAGGGACCTTGGGAGAGCTTTGCCACTGCTTTTCCCACTGCCTCTGCCATCCCTGTCACGATCTCTACCTCCCCTTCCTCGACCTCCGTCCCTGCCACCACGGCTGCTGCTGCTGCCTCGTGCTTTGCCAGGTCTGGAGGCAAAGCCAGGTAAACGGAGAGAGAAAGAAGAACAGGAGAGATGAGGGTAACAGAGGACAACAGCAGAAAATAAACAAACTGTGAAAATTCAAATTCAAATGTGATAATTAATTCTGTTGCAATGAAGGCATACCTGCTGGGACGAGAGGGTCCAAAATCGAGGGTGAAATCATCACCGTCATCCCAGCAACCGGCTCCTCCTTTCCTACTTCCACCTCCGCCTCCGCCTCCTCCTCCACCACCACCACCACCTCCACCTCCTCTCGGCTTGTTAAATCTCCCCCCTCCTCTGTTTGGCTTCCCACCTCTTCTCCTTGCATTCATCTCTCTGTTAAAACACACATAAACAGTTTCATCACAGGGACTATATTTAAAACAGTCTAGCTTCAAAGTATCACCACCAACACATCATGGATTGCCTAAAATACACAGCTATGATCCATACTCACATTCAGTTAATGTCCTTTCATAGCAGCAAACAATCTGTGAAGAGAGACACAAAACACATATAGTAGTTTGAATAAATCCTCGCAGACCTGCGAGTAATAATCCTGGATACACCAGAGGAAGCTTCTAGTTGCGGACTCGGGCAGAGCAGACAGCTACTGTACATCCACTGCAGCGCACAGAGTCGCACATAGCTGTGGGGTGGCTCATTGTGGCACTTCAGTTCAAGTGCGAGCAATGAGATGGTGGCTGACACACACTGCGCTGGTGGCTACAATTATGCAATCAAATGAAGCATGCAGACTTAACAACCCAACCAGGGCGATGACCATTTAGCTGAACTCCGCGCCTGGCTGTCTGACAGTGTGTTAAGTAAGCAAGTTACACAGAAACAGGGTATAGCTGGTATCAATAGCGTGCTGTCTTGTAGTGTGGCAAGTCAGTAAAGTGTATAAAGCGTCGGCTAGCTAACAAGCTAACCGTTAGCACTTCTGATATAACAAGCTAACGCTAGCAGAGAAAAGCTTTCTCATGAGTCAAGTCGAGAGGTTGAAACGCTTAAAATGCCTTCAATAAAAGGAAAACATACCAGAAGCGATAAAGTACAAAAGTACTTAAAAAACTAAACTTTTATAACAAGTATTGACAAACCATAGCCAGCTGTTCCGACCACCGGTAGCTTGCATCTCTTCCATTGGCCGAAACTCAGAGTTCAAAGTTTATTTCCGGTGTCCGGTAACGTTTGGGCGACTACATTTAAAAGTATTATTTAAACAAAATTTTTAAGTTATTAAAGGCGATATATGTAGGGATAAACTACTGTTTATGAAAAGAGAAACAGTATTTAAAAAAACAAATCACTTTCTTAAAAGCTAACGTTAGTCTGCACTAAATCTTGTAACCATGGCAACTGCAGTTTGCGTCGTGCTGCCTGCAGCACAGAGAGCTCAGTGCTTATTTTAGAGTAGCCCAGACTGTTTATTTTGGGATTATGTACTGAACAAATATAGCACGGAGTTTTTCTTGGGTCATTTTCACAACTTTTATTAGACTTCTTGGCTTTCCACACTCCAATTTGGCCGGTTCACAGCGTTTCCTGTCGGTTCTGACAACCATCTGCCAGCTGGGTGAAGCTGTCGCGGATGTCTGGTGGGGTGTGAATGTGATTGTGATGCTTTCTTACACTCAGCACACACACTCAGCTCCTTCTGTTTTTCTTGTCTGCTGTCTAATTTTGTGTCGCTTTCACTTTCAGACAATAAGGAAAGTGATTCTTTTAAAACTCAAGGTACATTTTAAGTTTCATACCTGCAAAGTTTGCATCTGACAGATGAGGTGTTTGAGGTAAATATGTCTATTTGTTTTCAGGGGTAGGACCTATAAAGGCATCCTACATTTTCCTAAATGGGGACAGATATGGTGAGTGATTACTGATGATACAGCTTTACATTTTTACATCACAGTTACATAGGTCTGCAAGGCCGCAGCCATGCAGTAGTCAAACTGGGGTGACCAAAGCCTGTATGGGGTGGGTAGGGCGACTGGAGTCCTACCAACTGGTGCATCAGTCGTTCGGGTGGCTCGTCTCGAACAATCTTGCAGGTGAAGACGCTGGATATGTCTGCGGTTGTGAGGGTGGTTGGATGTAGTGCCAAATTCACAGAAACAACAGTGGTCTGATGAACATAACTGCAAACAGCAAGCTAATGGCATGCTCACTCAAAACTTAGGACATGTGTGGCATTGTGTTGTGAGATGAAATGTAAGATTTTACAGTGGTATTTAATTGTGACCAGTCCAAGACACACCTGTGTAGTAATGATGCTGTTCAATCAGCATCGTGATATGGCACACCTCTGAGGTGGATGGATTATCTTGGAAAATAATTGCTCACTAACATGGATTTTAACAAATTTGCGACCAAAATTTGAGAGAAATATCTCTATTGAGTGCATAAAAAGTCTTAGATCTTCAACTTAAATGTGTAAAAAGTACCTGCCTTGTATGTCAATGTCAATCTCCACAGAGGGGGAGTGCAGCATGTCTTCATCAGGGGTGGTGATGAGGAGTGGCACTGGTAAACACACCTCAGCAAGTGGAATCATTTACACTGGAGAGTGGCATGAAGACAAAGTATGTACTTACTGTGTGTGCATCTTTCCTTCCTCTGATGTCTGTTACTAAACACTATTTGCTCTGTGGTTAGTTATACACGCCTGCTCTCCATCCCACACAGATGCACGGCAGAGGGACCCTGCAGCATCCCTCTGGAGCACTCTATGAAGGAGAGTTCAAAGACAACATGTACCATGGCACGGGAACATATACCTTCCCAGACGGCTCTACTTACAAAGGTCACTTTCACATGAACAGGTACAAAGCAACATTTTTTGGCACTTAGTGTGTGATTTCTTTAATGTTTTCTGGAGAGAGCCATGTCCTTTAGGAGTTTCCAAATAATTACCCTGCAGGGTTGTAGTCTGATGTGCAGTGGAGATTCTTTTATAACCAGAATAAAGCAGCAAGACTCCAGTTGTACAGTCTCAAAGCAATTAGTGGTTCACCCCAAAATAAGAAACACATATTATTCCTCTTACCTGTAGTGCTATTTATCAGTCTAGTTTTTGGTGTGAGTTGCCAAGTGTTGGAGATATCGGCTGTAGAGATGTCTGCCTTCTCTCAAATATAATGGAACTAGATGGCACTCAGCTTGTGGTGCTCAAAGCACCAAAAAAAAAAATACATTACAAAACTTGACAGCGATGTCTCTTTCCAGAAATCATGACCTGGTTACTCAAGATAATCCACAGACCTTGTTGTTTTCTCTATCAAACAACATCCACCAGCTGTATCATTGCCAAGGAGGAAGTGTGCATCTACTGCTAGCTCACCTAGCATCACTGAGCTAGCTAATGTGACAGCTCAGCCGAGTACAACACCATTAATGTTTACATCTTGTGTTGGCATGAGCAAGAACCTCTCGTCCATGAGTAGATGCACACTTCCTTCTGCGTAGTGATATGTTTGGAGAGTGCAGTTCGGTAGAAAGAAAATAGTTCCTACATGAAACAGCTTCCAACAAGGTCTGTGGATTATCTTGGGTAACCGGGTCATGATTTCTGGAAAGAGACATTTCTGTTGAGTTTTTCAAATGTATTTTTTTGGTGCTTTGAGCACCACAAGCTGAGTGCCATCTAGTTCCATTATATTAGAGAGAAGGCAGACATCTCTATGGCTGATATCTCCAACACTCAGCAACTCACACCAAAACAACCTAGACTGATAAATAGCACTGCAGGTAAGAGGAACAACTATGCATTTTTGATTTTGGGGTGAACTGTCCCTTTAACTGTCCCTTACAATCAGCCACTTGAACTCTAATATTCCCAATATTTCTTTTGAATTTCCCCTCGATCAGTTTCAAAGTTGGATGCATCTTTTTCAATATGAATCAGTTATTTTGAAGCAAAATAATGTGATGTTTTACTACTTTGTTTTACTTTTGGGGCACAGAGTTATATAAAATGTAAGGTTTTTGATGTCTTAACTGGTGTGTTCTAGGCTGGAGGGAGACGGGGCGTTCACTGACACACAGGGACTGCTTTGGACAGGGGAGTTCCACGGCAAAGCAGCACTGGGCCTGAAAATGCAGCACAACATTTAGACAAAACAAGCATTATTGTGTCTCCCTGTGTATAAAACACTGTATGATAAATCCTACATTAACATTAAACTCTATTTAAAAAAAGACTTATCATCTAAAAACGTTCATGCTTTCATAGCCCAGGATACCACAAGGGGTTTTGACATACTTTGACAACCTACACAACTATCAGTGTTTATGTGGAGGCCATGTCCACCAGTGTGATGAACAGAAGAGCCTGTGAGTCATTATAATGAGAAACAAAATAATGCTTGAAATACTGACTAATAATCTCAAAATGATGACTTTATGTGTAGCCTTTGTGAATGTGATAAATATAATTACTGTGCTAAATGCTAACAGATGGACCTGTGTTTTTGCCAACACCCAAAGATCACACACACCCATGTATTTCTGTGTATTGGTGGTTAAATATCCATGAGTCACGTCTCTTGCCTGCCTTCACGCTCTCGACAGTATCTCCTGTTGTACTCGTTGCTGTGCTCCGACACAGCTTTCTGTGTGTAGGTTTCATTCCACTCAGAAAATGCCACACTGGGATTATTTTTTCTGGCCCTTTGTCACGTTGCTTCATGTGGCTGTGACAGGAAAAGTGCGTTACACGCTACACTTTGAGCTAAAATAAATCCAGGTATACTGCTGGCGAGTTTGCTGCTTCTACTTTCTTGCACACTTTTTGTTATTTGCTTAAAACCTGAACAACCCCCCACCTATTTCCACTTCTCCCTGCTTTTACTATATCACGACTCCATCAGGGTGAAGGGCAGTTTTACATCATTACACCACCAGCCAATCACAAAGGGGCATATGCCCACGACCCCATCCACAACAGCTGTACCCGGACTGTTGGAACATTTGCCCGAGGAAATGTGTGATGTGATGTGAGTGTGTGGTCAGTTTGACCTTCAGCGTTGATGTGTGTGTGCACACCAGCTCTCCACCCTCCGGTACCCTGCACGACTCCCACAGCTAGCGAACAATTACTTCACAAACAGTCACGACTGTTCAACATTGTTTAATAACTCTGATATTGTACTTCTATTGAATAATGCCTCTATGGATCTGTCATTGCACATACCCCTGAACAAATTCAGTATTGAGTATTTATCTAGACTACACAGATATGGAAATGTGTGTAACAAAAACACATATATACTGTAGTTAGACCCATACAATGCTTAACACTTCTGGTAAAATACTGTACCAGATACAAGAAACAGCTAGTTTTCAATGATTGTATAGTTGTCAGGTAGAAAATAACATTTCTGTATTGCAAACCTTCAGTGGTGAATCGAATGAAAAACCTTACACGTGATCATGGAGGCAATAACAATAAAATAAAAATAGAAAATGGCACTCAAATTTGGCACAAGATACAAAAAAATACATCTGAACTTGAAATGTCGCCGACATAAATACAAACTCACGATGAGTTATTGTGTTTGGTGAGGATGTGCAGCCTGTGCAGTAAATGTTTGGTGCTTCTGGTGTTGTTTTCACATGAGGAGGTGATGATAAATGTGTATTCATCACTACAGGTACTGAGCTAGATGATGGCGAGGAAGCTTTAAAACTTTTGCAATATATAATCTCCATAAACCTGAGAATCTATAAAGTATACAATAGTATTTTTAAAGATTTCCACTTCCTGAAGAAGAAAAAAACTCCACTTCTATTTGTGCTGGAAACATCATTAGACAAAGAAAAAGCCATTCCAAATACCAAATATAAATGTGACTCGAAACAAAACAGTGGCCATGCACATTTCCACGGAGAATCACAAGACTGAGTGTCAAAATTATTGTTCTATACAGAGCTAATAAATGACCCCTTAAGCGAGACTGATATGTAACGAGGTGACCATGCTTTTTGTTTTCTGTGCTTGTTTGTGTGCTTCAGTTATAGACATCTCCAGGAAACACTCCAGGGCTCTCGGCTCTGGAGCCCCTCTTAGGTAGTTGGACGTGAAGGAGCGATAAAGTACAGTGAAGACAAATAAGAAAAACAGCACCATTTTAGTGACAACTGTGTTCTTCCAAGCAAGGGTGGCAAAGTGCTCACCAAGGCCACCACCGAGGAGCTCAGTGGTTTACGTATTGTGCTGTTGGTCGGGCAGATAGAGAGGGGGAGTCAGCGGGTTGAAGCAGGGAGTCAAATTTGGTAATTATTCTGGTGATTGCTGAGGATCGATTAGCTCAGGATGGTTCCACGGAAAAGCTCAGAGAAGTGGCTGTTTCCCTCAACGGCCACAAGGGGCAACAACGAGCTTATTCCACACTTGAAGCGATATAGCAATGCTAAGTGTTTTTATGGAAGCCCATTACCACCATGGTGATAAAAAAATCCTGAAAGTCATTATAATGACAAACATTCTCAAAGTAATTATTTTATAGCTCAAAATAATGTCTTAGTATCGCAAAATGATGAGAAACTTTCCAAAAATAATGACTATCTCAAAATAAACCTCTCTTGAAAGGACTTACTGTCTGAAAAAATAACGACAAACTTTCTCAAAATAATGACTTGTCTCTCTCAAAATAATGACCTCTCAAAATTCTGAGCAAGTATCTAAAAATAATGACCATCTTTCTTCAAAAATGACTCCGTATCTCAAAATACTGACAAACATTCTCAAAATGACTTGTCTCAAAATACTGACTCTGTATCTCTAAATAATGAGAAACTTTCTTGTAATAAAATGACGATTTACTTCTCTCGAAATATAAAGAAACTTCCTCAAAATGACTTAATATTTCAAAATAATTATTTAGTATCTCAAATAAAGTTAGAATTTTGAAATATGTAAATATTTTGAAAAAAAAAAATCTCATTATTTTGCGATACTAAGTCTTTTTTTTTCATTGAATGCCACAAGTTAAAAAGAAAAAAACTTGCTGTGCCTTTTTATTGTTGCCAGGCAACCACCTCATCACCTCCTTGCACTAACCTTCCCGTGTGACCAATCTACGGTTGTTGTTTTTTTTTCACAGTAATTAGTATCTAGTTACTAAAATGCTGAGGCAGAGGGTACTTGCTGTAGCTCTGGTTGAGGGTGAGAGTCTGTCGATAAATAGTTTGTTGAGCACAGGAAAACAGAGATCTGTGTGGGTACGTGAGACCCTAATAAAGAGGGTGGGTCATGGCGAGTACCACCAGTTGGTCCAGGAGCTTCTCCTCGATGATGGCCGTTTCCAGGCATATTTTAGGATGACTCGGGGCAGTTTGACGACCTGCTGTCTATCATCCAGCCGTACAGCTCTGGGTATCCAGCAAAAGCTAGCACCAGTTTCTCCTTCATTTTTTACCAACTGTAAACTTGTTGTTGTGATCACCACAGAAGGCCCGCCTCTCAAATCATCCGATTGGACAGTGGGGAAAAAAGATGACGAAGAAAGAGATGATGTGGGGCACTTTCCCGCTCAAAGTTTTTTCAACTCGAGCAGTCCAAAGTGCTCCAGCAAAAACGCCAGGTGCCTAGAGCGCAGAAATGCCAGGCACATCACTACACAAAAAACACAGCAAAAAGCTCCATTCTCATTAAAAACAATTACAAAAGGCGCCAAAACACTTTCTGTATGATCGGGGCCTTACAGGTTCTTTTTTTTTTCTTCATCACATTGGCAGAAATGGGCTTCCACAGTTTTCAAACAGTATGTTAAGTTGTAAATGATAACAGACCTTAAGAATAAAGAGCTAACTGGTTATTTTGGCAAATGTATGTCTGGTTAACAGCCCAACCTCTGTTGGACAGCTTTTCTTTGGAACCATGACGTGCTTAGATTTGATATGTGGACATGAAGAACTTCTGGATGACATCAGTGATTACAGATTACTGTGATTTCTGGATGTGAAATTCAAAAGTTTTTAAGAGTTTAAGATATGAGGGATAGCAGGGATTCTATACAAGGTTAGGTTTCTATTTTAAAACCATCCTCCGCACATCTGCCCATTTTCATTCATGTTCTTCTTTCTGCACACACATACTGTTTACATTTACAAACAAACCCATAAACTTAGAGCTGGTATATTTCTTTCTTTTTTTGTGACATAGTATGTGGGATCACTGTGCCATTAGTGGAAATAGCTCCCATTTCTACATTTGGACTATCAAAACGACCCTGTGGTTTGCTTCCAAAAGGCCTTTGTTCTAGAAAATACATAAGAAAAACTTTCAAATCCATCACCCACAAACTACAGCCCCATACCCACAGCAGGCTTTGTGTTAAAATAAAAAACATGAACTGATTAGAAATCATGTAAATTTACATCTTAATTAAAAAAAATATTCATCAGAAACTGCTGACCCACACACATCGATACAAATAAATAGGAAAACATCACTAAGGAGTCAAAAAAGCACCAACATTTTAAAAACGGGGACATACAAATTGACAAAGTTGTGAAGATATTTTTTGGGGGGGCAGTATAACTGGCCGAAACAGTCTCCTGCTACAGCGGTCTCATATTAGCTGCTACCTCTGTCCTTGCCTATCACGTCCATGTGTGTGTGTTCGCAGTAGTCATAGGCACATGTTAACGTCAAGTGTGTGTGGCATCTATTTGTGCCGAGCTCACAGCAGGAAGCTCCATTCACTCGTCAAATTTGCTCCACTTTACCCTCCATCTTCCATCTTCTCCCATGACTGGATAGCCTGGGAGGTGGTTTCTCCATCTCCATCTCCATCTCCAGCTTCTGTCTCTCCACCCTCCCCCATCCCTCTGTCACTGATGTGGAGTATAACCCCCATTCCTCCCTCCTCTTCCTCTTCTCCTCGGGCTCCATTTTTGCAGTAAGAACACACCCTAAAACAACTCTGACAGGCTCGTATGTGACCTCCCCACTGCCACACCCCCCCCCCCCACCCTATTCCTCTCCAACCCCCCCACCCCCTCCCTCCATCACGGATTCTGCAGCAGCCCCTCCCACTGGATCGGCTGGGAGAAGACCTCTCTTTCCAGCCACATCTCGTAGCTGTAGTGGAAGTCCTCTGGAAGCTCCACACGCTGGCCCAGCACGCTCTGCAGGCAGTTGTCCACGGGCGTGAAGTCTCCGTTCTTGTTCTTGTCGTAGCGACGGCTGTTGAACTTCTCGATGCTCTCCCGCAGGGCGCACTCCTCCGCCTGGAAGTCCCAGGGCCGGGCGTCGATATCTGGGATGAGAGTAAAGAGGAGGGGATATGTAATCAATCTCAATGACCCTTCTTTAAATATATATTTGACTGTTCACATTCCTGCATCTCCACTTCACAGTTACCCTCTTCTTATTGATGACACAACACACCTGCGCCTGTATTGATTATTGATCCATTTTCCCCTTTTTTATACCTTCATTTCTCCCTGTTTTTCCCTCTATCCATCTTTCTCTCTAACACTCACGATGACAGATCACTTGCTCTCCCGCGAGGGACGGTGACCCTGAAAAGTCCCCCTTTCTCTGTTGCCATGGCAACACAATCCAGGCTGTTCGCCAGTGGCTGTTGGAGCATTGTGTTTTTACACACACGCGCACATACAGCGCACACTGTACATACAGATGGGCGCGTAAACACACAAATACCATTAATTATCTAATTAGAGTTGATGAACCTGTGTTAAATGTTCACAGAGCTCTTTATACTGCAGTCTCTGTTCTATTAATCAGCTCCGTGTGAGGGTAGAGGAGAACTGTGGGAACTAATTAGCTCCATGACTGTTTCATTTATGAATTTCTGAGAGGTCAAACTGAGGTGTGGAGCCAGGAGAATAAAAGAATATTTTCTTTTTATTATTACAACTAAAGCTGCACTTGATAATTTTTTGATAATGTAATACGCTTAACACCATAAATTATGAATAAAGGCTGTAACAAAGAAAAGAATCCCATCTGTACTATCTGAGATCATTAAAAAAGAAACCAGCTTTCCTTTGTTTTTTAAAATGTCAGAATAATGCTTGAAAAACATTTTTGTTTGTCTCCCTTTGCTGTAGTCTCTATTATTTTCATAGAAGCATGTTTCCTGTCTATATATTTATTAATTTATTGCTGTTTAAGTATTTTCAATTAATTATTTTCCTTTTTTCTTCCTTGGTTCTTTGTCTTAAGCCCCTTTTACACTCCCTCTTCAAGCCGGCATTTCGACACCATTACGCCAACTCATCGTTCTGTAGAAAAGGTACAACTGTGGAGTGGGGGCACAGAGTTGTCCCCCCTTTAAGGTGGCATCAGAGGTAGTAACAGCACCAAAACAAGGTCTGTATAAAGAGGACAGCCAGCAGGACAGGATCATGGGGTAATCAGCAAGCTAGGTAGCTAACTGGTCAGTCGCTAACTGAGTAAAATTTAACGACTTGCTTTACCCACACACTCTTTTACAGCATAGTAAGAGCACATTGTTATCGCCAGATGAGAGACAACTTTGTTCGGCTAATAAGCAAGCTAACTAGCTGGCTGCCCTACAAAAGTCTCCCAGCAGCATGGAGAAGTTTGAGGGACAGTGGCAGATCAACATTTACTTCATAATGATAAATGAAAGCAAAAACTTGTCTATCACCACTTTTAAGTGCCAAATCAGTTCTCTACCAGCTCAGCTAAGCTCAAACCATTTAAACACTTCATGAATGTGGTTGTGCAGACTGCCACGTACCATTTCCATAGGCCCAGTCGTCATTGAGCCTGTGGCGGACCTTCTGGTAGATGGCTGACATGGTCTTCATGTTGCTCTTCCTCCACTGGCGGCCCAGGTACTTGGTCTGGATCTTTAGCAGCTTGAGGACGTACAGCTGCATCATGGCCTGCTTCACCTTCAGAGCTCTCTTCAGGATTGGCGCAGACTTGAACACCACCAGCATCTGAAAAGGGATTGAATTGTAGTCTACCAGAGGCTAACTGCTAACAACATGTCCGCCCATAAAGACCTTCATTGCGTAATAAACCAATTAAAATGTGCATGGGCCGGCTGTTTCATGCTGGATTATCTGCACCAGCTCATTATTTTTATTTTCCCTTTGCATGTCCAAGGACTCACTGTCCCACTGGGTCCCTGGGTGTGCACTCAGCTGCTGATGGGGACACACAGATGGTACATCTACTCATATGTCCACTTTACCAAAACATTTAGGCTGGTATCACAAGCTAGATTTTTTAAATACAAAGGCAACCCTGCCAGATTTTTGTTCCACCGACACAATATGATTTCTAAGACTCATTAGGAGGGGTACGTTTCACAGTGGAGCCGGAGGAAAATCCCACCCTCAGGCTTCAGTATGAGGCTGTGGTGCAGAATTACTCACCATCGTCCTGGAGTGTTTCCACTTGGTCAGCTTGTTTAATATTCTCAGCAGATTAATACAAGAAAACAGGTTTCTCCAACAGAACTGGTTGCTGTCTCCTGCTTCCTAAAAAGCACACACACACAGTACACACACAAAAGGTCATGATGACACACGGACGGTTTGACCTTCATCCAGACAGGATCAATCAGGTGTCACGCTGACAGTGTTTTGACTCACCAGGCTCTCTGCTGTGAGCTCGGGCATCTCGTGGACCACACAGTGGGGAAAGTCCAGCACACATATACTGCGATGAAAACACACACAAGCATACAAAAAATGATTGCTTTGAAAAATCAACCATCACTTTATTTATTGTAATATCACTTGTTTCTGTACAGGCTCTTTATGTTCACCACATCATGTTGGCTCTGACGGGTCAAAGTACAGTCAGCCAGGCTTTTGATTAAGAATGGTTCAGAGAAATTATTTACATTATTTTATTTACTTACTTCATTGTATTTATGTTAAAAAATGAATTATCTTTTATTTTTTCTGTTACTAATATAATATATATAATATATATTTTTCATCCCTCTTATTGATTTTATTTGTTTGTAGCTTTGTCTTTTTTAACTATTCTTCTTCTTATTATTATTATTGTTAGTATTATTATCATCATCATCATCATTATTATTATTATTATTATTATTATTATTATTATTATTATTATTATTATAGCATTTCAATCTATTGTATTTTATTGTCTTCATTTTTTATTCTTACTTCATCTTTTTTAATCTATTTTATCTAGTTTTAGTCCAGCCTTTATCAAAGCATTTCATTATTACTATCATTATTATTTTTATTATTAGCATTATTATCATTATCATTATTTATTATTATTATTATTATTATTATTATTATTAACATTTTATTGTCCTCATATTTATTCTTATTTAGTTCTTTTATTCTATTTTATCTACTTTTAGTCTAGCTTTTACTAAACTATTATTATTATTATTATTATTATTATTATTATCATTATTATGGTAGCTTTTTAATCTATTGTATTTTATTGTCATCATTTTTCATTCTTACTTAGTCTTTTTAATCTATTTTATCTAGTTTTAGTCTAGCTTTTATCAAACTATATTATTATCACTATCATTACTATTATTATCATAACTGCTTTTAAATCTATTTTATTGTCCTCATTTTTATTTTTATTTAGTTCTTTTAATTTATTTCATCTAGTTTTAGTGTAGTTTTTATTAAACTATTATTATTATTATTATTGTTGTTATTATTATTATTATTATAGCTTTTAAATCTACACAGTTGTACTTTATTGTAATCAGTTTTATTCTGTTGTTATCTCTATTTTTTCAGCCTATTTTATCTTGTTTTTGGTCAATCTTTAAAGTATTATAAACATGTTATCATTATTATTATTATTATTATTATTATCATAATCATCATCATTATTATTGTTATTGTTGTTATTATTGTTATTATTATCACTGTTATTATTATGGCTTTTCCATCTTCTTTTTACTGTATTTTATTGTCATAATTTTTACCTAATTCTTTCATCTAGTTTTTTTTTTGTTTTTTTTAGCCTTCTATTTTATTACATTTCTATCATTTTATCTCCTTGTATGCATTGGTCTGAAATTGTGAAATAGGTTTCTGTTGCTTTACAGTCTGCACTACACTTCTGTGTTATTATAGACTTGTCAGTCATGTGCACTAACCTGTATGACAGGTTCTATACAAATAAAGTCTAATAGATTTATCAAACTATATGTACTCATAGTTCACACAGTCCGGTCTACTTCACTACAGCTCTGTGCCTGAGCCTAAACAGACAGAGACTGGTGTGGTCCTCTCACCTGCTGAGTAAGACTCCTGTCACCTAATTTGTGGCTTAATATTTTTTTCCTTTCATTGCATTGCTGCTGTGATGCCATCTGTGCTGCCTCCTGGATGCCCGCTGACTCATGCAAGATTGCAGTCATGCCCACAATACCTGGTTACCTGTCTTACTGACAGGTGCTCAAACACAAACCCTGTGTGTTCACCTAACACATTCTCAGTAACAGCACTAGGCACAAACATACAAAGTTCCTGTGTGTGTTGCACCAAACCGAGCTCAGCAGTGCTTTCTGTGAGGGTACAGAGTAAGAGAGAAGGATCCTACCTGTTTTTGGCACTGATATAGGACATGATGTTCTGATTGAAGAACTTGAGGATGAGTGGGATACAGTTGGCAAACACCAGGTGCTGGGAGACGATCTCAAACTGCAGGAAAAGAGGAGGCGGCAGCGTGGAATAGTTAGTTTGACAGTCTGGGAAAAGAGCAACAACTAAAAATGCAACACCACAGACATAACTTTTACACTTTATTTTGACAGTGTCATGCCGCTGTTGTGGCCATAAAGTACTTTTTAGATGAGATAAAGGACATCTCTGATAGAATATTATGTTGATGGGACAAACCCCTGGAAGGGAAAATCCATATCTCAAGAAAGAATAGCAGAGGGAAAAAATAATCCGGTAGCCGATAATCCTGTATCATTTATGAGTTTCCTGTTTGGGGAGAAGGTCAGGAAACAGCTATACAAATCCTTCACCTCATCCAAGAGGCTTTACTATGATTAAAATCAGAGGCGATTCTGCTGCTCTGTGGTTGATTAAAATGTGCTTTATTTTGCTCTGTTCTCTTTATGTTATGAATCCTATTCTTATGTCATAAATCTATCTTTAAAAACAGTGCAGTGTTTGCAGTTACCAAATAATGTACAAGACTGGTGCTGCGGCTGTATTCTGCCTTCTACATGTAATCTTGTTTTGTGGCAGCAGAGGGTGCTACCACTATAACTCAGAGCAGCGGAGTCGGACTGTGAGGGAATGTCCCTTCCTAGTAACAGAAAATATCCCCATCCTTGTCCTCATCCCACCGAACAGAAGCACAACTAATGGAAATAAAACAGATACAAACACATTAAATTTGTCCAAATGCTCTTTTAATAAAGAGCAGATTTTAGAGCAGATGCTGTCTTTCACTGTGTTTTCTGTCTTCATTAGGATGAACAGGGCAGCTGTGAGTGTATCCGGCTGATGCAGGAGGTTGTGGGGTGGAAGTCCAAAGATTGGGGGGTGGAGAGGAGGATAAAAGGAGCAAAGTAATGGCATGCTTGGCCGGATAATCAGGTAGAGGGTAGTGAAGGTAGCATGGGGGGGAGGTGCAAGGATACGGGTGTATGTGCGTGCTGGGGGAAGGCGAGATGGAGAAAGAGAAGAATAATGTAAAAGGAGAGAATGATGGTAATGAGAGGAGCCTGGAGGGAGGAGGACTGAATGTGTGTGTGTGTTACAGTGTGTGTGTAACCTGATAAATATGGTTGAGTTTGAAGTGTTTGAGGAGCAGCAGCAGCAGAGCAGAGATGGCCTTGACGATGATTTCCTTGTGACGGTTCACGTCAATTCCGAGCTTCATGCTCTGAAGGACTGTGATACTGGAGGACACACACACACACACACACACACACACACACACACACACACACACACACATACACACATAAACTGTAAGGCCTTCAGGGCTAAAATAACAATACAGCTTTGTCTCTGTGAAAGAAAAACATCACCATTAACACAGCCCGCTTTGAAAACAAACAGACACCCTGATTAGTCGTCGATGATGCATCTGAGGTTTTACAGCAACAACTGTTGAGCTAAAATAGCGTACAGCATCAAATCAAGCTGACAAAGAACAGATTTCAGCTGTGGAAATGTCAGAGAAGGTTGGGAATTTTTTTGAGTCGCATGGTTTTTATTCTGTTCTCAACTGGGAAACTGCCTTTCAGCTCTCTGGTTGAGTGTCGGTGTCAGCTAGTCTAAAAGTAGGCCAAAGTGTACACCAAAAGCAAAGCAAATTTCCAAAATCCATCAGCCCAAAAATGACAGGAAAAGTAAACTTTTATCGCAGACACAGGCGTAGATTTGAAGGGGGTGCAGGGGACACATCTCCCTCAGTATTTAGAACACTTTTAGACTTTTATTTTGATGAAATTAAAGACATATACACCATGAATTGATTCAGAAAAGACAAAAACTGGTGCACAAAAAAAACACCAAAACACAGGAAATAAAGTGTTTACGCTCAAACTCACGTTTTATATGTGTCCCCCGCAATGTTATTACAAAATCTACGCCCTTGCTTGCTTGCTAAAAACAGACAACATCGAAAATTAGCCTCATTATCTTGAAATTGCAGGAGTTAGTCTGAAGATGTGCTGCTCGACAAACAGCAGCTGTAAATGGAGGGGAAATCTGCACACACGCATCAGCTGCCTGATCTAAATGTGGCTCTAGATGTGTGCAGACACATAAAAAAGCACCGTTAGGGAAAAGACTCAAATAGTTAAACTGTTTTATTTTAACAGTACTTACGGCATCTCCTCAGGCAGCACGTCAGCCAAGATGTTAATGGAGTCAGTTTTGGCTTTGGAGGTTGGAGCTGCAGCCAGCAGCAGCTTCAGGAGGGCGATCTGACACAAGCAACAATGCAAAATATTAGACTCAGGCCAAATAACAAAACACATCTGGTAGCAAGATGGTGTGAATCAAGGGTCAAAAATGTGATGTGAGAGACTGTGTAAAAACTGGTGGTGAGTGAACATAAAAAACAATCATTAGGAACACTCACCACGTACTGGGAGAGGTTAGGAAGCATGCCCAGGTACAGCATCTCTGTCGGTGTCTCCTCCACCTCCTCCTCGCCCTGTACAACACAATACACACATTTAGTCATGAGCACAAACAGGAACCGAAAACACAGCCTGGTTTCTACCTTGATTAAATATTCAGCACATTAAAAATTCAGTTTATCTGTGTGGCTTTAAAACCTGAGAAAAATACTTACAGTGTTGTTATTGGGAAAATTACAGTACAAAAATTTACTGACCAGAGTCATTGGACACTGTTGCAGCTCGTCCTCCTTTTTGATCTGGACTTCAGCGATGGACACATATTTGTGCTGGAGGAGACAAGAAAATTATAACAATATAAAACAAATTATATAAATATATATAAAGGTGTTAGAAGAAGTGTAAACTAACAATGCTGACTCTCAGGGGTATTTTTCTGTGTAACGGCACTTCTCAGTTTGTTAAAACAGGAATTATGGATTTTTAAGTGGGACGTCGATGTGAGGGGATTCAGCAGAAAGAGAGTATTGATTAAGAAACACTCTGTCCATAATGAGCCGAGGCACTGGAGAGAAGGACATTTGGAAATGTGAATCTGTGTATTAAAGTGACTGAATGATGGAAATAAAGTGTGACTGAGAAACTACATTAAGTGCTGCCATTGTTCCAACAGTCAAATATACCGAAATCACAGTAGTCACACCAAAAATCAGGGGTTAAAAAAAAAAAGTCACAGGACAAAGACAACAAGAAAATGAAAGGAGCAGAGAGGCAACGGCCAAAAAGTAATGTGAAGATGCACCAAGATGCACAGGCGAAGCTGAACGTGGCATTTCATGCCATCTTGACCAAAAAAGGGCTACATAACGCTTCAGAGTGAAGCTTTGGAGAAGGAAAAGGCAACCTATTGAGACCCTTATAAAGAGGGTGGATCATGGGGAGTACCACCAGCTAGTCCAGGAGCTTCACCTCGATGATGTCTGTTTCCAGGCATATTTTCGAATGACTTGGGGCAGTTTAACAACCTGCCAAAAAGGGGCTATGATAACACTTCAGAGTGAAGCTTCGGAGAAGGAAAAGGCGACCTTTTGAGACCCTAAAAAAGGGGTGGATCACAGGGAGTACCACCAGTTGGTCCAGGAGCTTCGCCTCAGTGATGACCATTTCCAAACATATTTTAGGATCACTCTAGGGCAACTCGGATTTGACAACCTGCTGTCTATCGTGAGGCCACATATTCCTGGGTATCCAGCAACCGCTACCACCACTTTCTCCTCCATTGTTTACCAACCGTAAACTTGTTGTTGTGACCACCACAGAAGGTGATTGGACAATGGGAATAAAGATGATGTGGGGTGTTTTTTCTCTCTAAGTTGAAGTTTTTTCAACTCAAGGATTTCAGAGCGCTCCGGCAAAAATGGCTTGTGCCTAGAGCACAGAGACGCCAGGCGCATTGCAATGCAACAAAAGTGAGCAAAAAGCTTTATTCTCGTAAAAAAACAATTACAAAAAGGCACCTCCAGCTGCTAAAATGCTTTCTGTGATCAGGGCCTAAGCCCTCGCTACCATCGCAATATCACTGCTGCATGGAAGACTACATCATGCCAACCAGGGAAGATGGATTGTTAGGTTAAATATCGGACTATGCGGTCTAACAGCCTTGCCTCCATTAATCCTTTTTTTGTCTCCTATGGTGAAGGCAAGAGCTGCCTCTGACTGGCTTACCCTGATATTCTTACCCTAAGCCTAACCAATCTCACTCTTCATACCTGAACGTAACCAACCCACCAACGAAGGTAGGGCGGGTCATGCCTTCACCATCATAGAAAGGCCCAGTGACTCATTCTGCATAATAATTAGCCACGTGCTTCTGTTTGGGAGAGTGTGTAGTCTGTTTTCGGACCAACAGCCCATTGAAGGAATGTGCTATTGTCTTTGGGATAACAGGCTGTTAGACAATCGGGCTTTCCGTCCAATGTTTTGAACTATTGGGGTTTCGGAATAATGAGCCGTCGGAACAATATGCAGTCCCCATCCATGAGGCAGTGATTTCTCCACTTACCTGTTTAAGAGTCTTGACGCTTTCATGGATGGGTCTGGGTAAGCCCACCAGGGTGTCTGTGTCACTACAAAGGAAATAACAAGTTACGCAAATCTGAAAGACGACAACGTTTAAAGGATATTTTATCGTCTCAGAGGAAATGCCTACTTTCCCAAAGTAAAACCGATGAACTTGTTCCTACTGGTCTCAAGGAAGTGCTCGATGTCCTTCTCCCTGGACACACAAAGACAGGCCGCAGTCAGATTTGAGGTGACCTGCCGCCCCATTTCTGCATACACACAAGCAACTAAACAGCTATTTTTCAAAGGAGCACTCACATGTGTGTACGCACGCCCACACAAACAACGCACAACAGCAACAGCACACTGCATTAGCTCTCTCAAATCTCATCAGTCACGCTTTGTGCCGCTGCGCTCTGTGAGCCTCCTACTGATCAGCACTTAATCAGCCCTGCATGTTGCAGCACTCTGATACAAAGACACACACTTAATGATAAGGTTTACTAAAAGATAGACAGAATATAGGTTGTCTGATAATGAATGCATGATAAATGGACTGCTGTAACGCTTTTGTGTCCTCTCTCAGATGCATTATTCATGTCCCCAAAGCAGAGGCGGCACCCTGGGAAGACACCACACGCTACTGTCAGGAATACACAGATGGAGAGCGTATTGCTAGATGATAGCGAGGAGAGAAAACTGAGAGAGGATTTTCTAATTTTGTATTAACTTCTAAAATGGTGGCACAGAATCAGGGTGGGAAACTGACACCAGCTGCCAGCCAAATGGTGTTAAGTCCTGGCTGTGTGTGGGAAGTTTTCTCTACTCTATAGTGGTCAAATTGGCAGGTGGCCAACCATCGTTTAGAGGTTTTATTCAGTGGAACATGAGCTAAGTGCTTTTAAGCTAATAAAAAATCTGGCAAGGATCATTTTTAGCAGCTTCAGTAATAAATATCAGTGTTAGTTATCATAGAAAGGTCTCACTTAAGCTGATTTTAATGCCATTTTGTTTGCAGGATCTGTGTTAACACCTCCTTTCTGACTTGTAGGATTGTGTATGGATATAATAAGGTTAATTATTCTGAAGCTAGGCTGTAAGAGGACACTTTTAAGCACTAACACTGTCCAAAGTCCACATACTTTTTACTAGTATTTTAGAGTCAAAGGAATTCTTCATTTCCCCAAATGACCATGTGTATATCAATTACTCTCCCTGTGTTACACTGAATTTGTAAAATAAACTTTGTTTTTCTGGCATGCCTCCATGGTAAATGAAGAATCCAAATTCTTGATGAATTGAAGTCATAGGGATCCGCGTTTGGTGTTTTTAAGTGTTTATTCGGATTCACCAGAGCCTCACATTGACAACTAACTTTTTGAAGCAACAGTAGACCAGCAGCTCCAGTGTTCAGCAAGGTAAAATTACTACTTTTGTCAATGGCTTTAAAGAGCATAGGTAAAAATTGTCATCATGTATTCAATTCAATATGGGTGAGTAACTGATAAACAAATGGTTATTTGGGGGGTGAAGTGTTCCTTTAATGGGTGTTTATTCCAGACTCTTACGTGCAGAAATTAAATCTGTGTCATTAACCTGACTTTAGGGGCCCAGGGAAGGCCCTTGGGGAAGTTGACCCTCTCTGTGGGGGGTCTGAGGGGAGGCGGCGGAGGCGGGGGCTGGATGATGACATCACGGTCCAAGGGATCCACCTCGCCCTCGATGCCGCTGTCCGTGTCCTCTGGGTCCTCCTCCTCGTCCCGAGCATCATCGTTCTTAAAGGGGTCCCGCTCGTTGTATGTGTCCAAGCTGTCCTGCTTGACCAGGGGCTGGGACAAAGACAAAGGACAGGTGGTCAGCTGCACTGAGAGGACTGCCTACGTCCAGAGTAAAATGACCTATAAACACACACGAGGAGTAAATACCAGCTGTAAAACTGTGGAATGACCCAAACCTTTACCCCGCAGCGTGTATATTACTTTAAAACCCTTAACAAGCAGACTCATGCTGTGCAAACAAACATCATTCAAACTCACAATGTTTCCAAAAATACCAAATATGTCCCAAAGTGTCAGGAACTGTGTGTAAAATGATGCACAAGACAGTATTAACTTTCTCACACATTGTAATACACAATAAAGCTTCAACTGGGACAATCTGATACAGGATGTATACTGTGAGCTACTGTCAAATACTGTGGGACAAAATGATTTTAATGACTTAAATCCTATCTAAAGAGAAAACCTCTCTGTTAGAATTTATACTTCCCTTTCCTGATACTACAGTACTGAAAAAAATACGTTTTTTGAAGGTGTCAAATTAAAGAAGATGACAGATTCATCTTGAGTTACGGCCAATATACTGGTGTCTATGTCTAGTCTGCATTTTTCCCATTATTTTGCCATGCATCATAGAGCAGGATTTGATATGTCTTTATTGTACTGACTGTATGAATAACCTAAAGTACACAGACACAGCAGGCGACTTTCAGACTGCTGCCACAGTCCTTTGGTACAGAAGATTTTTATTCCCTCAGGTAGGTAACAGTGATGTGTTTTTAATGGCAGTGCAAGCAGACAAAACACACTGAACTCATTTTCATATATTGTTGGTTACAAACAAAATTACATTTGTAGCAATGCAGCTTAACTGTGAACTGTCTTATGGGGACGACCCAGGTGAGTTTTGTGTGCACAAAGCATTACAAAAAGCTGCTTACAGAGTTATTTCTGATTATCAAATGTGAACAGCCTAATAAAGAATATTTAATTCTTATTTAGGGAATAAGTTAAAGTTAATTATCAAGGTTTGCAGTGTAAATGTGTCCTAAAGGACGGTTACTCTGTATTATCTTTATAAGATGGCTCAACATTTTGGGAAATATTCTTTTTGTAGCAAAGAGTAAGATGAGAAAATACCATTCGCATTTAGAGTGCTGCAGTTTTTTTGTAGGCTAACCCGGAGGTTAGCGTCACATTGGTTCCCTCGACAAAAAGCCCACGTAATTTTTCCATTCGATTTTGGATTATTGCAGAAAATGTGAAAACAAACATCTGACATTTACGTTTTGTTCATCACAAATGAGCACCACTTCTATGATTTTTGAAGAATAGAATAAATGCAATCCTCAGAAGCGAAAAGCTAACGTTAGGCTACAAACAAACAACACCACAATCACATGACCTCAACATCACCACCATAACAAGACTGTAAAGGCGGTGTTCAGCTTGATGATGTTGGATGCTACCAGTCAGCTCTGTAGTCTCACTTAGCCACTTGTTAGCAACCGCCTTTTTAGGGCACATAAAAGCTTCAAAATTTACACATGGGGTAGTATATTAATAAAAAATATTGATTCATTGATACATAGCGATTCACAAAATTTAAAACGGTTTCAATACTCCCTGCCTTCTCTCACTTGCTTTTTTTTTTTTTGAATGTGACGATCTCAGAAGAGTTTGAACGTGTCAACTTCGACAAGAAAAATATTTCATTAATGTAAAATAGTTTCATTGTTCATGCTGACCACAGCCATTCTGCCGTCCTCTGTGATTAACCAAGAAAATAAAAGTCGTCCTTGTCATGTTCTATTTATCTTAATTAAATTTAAAATTGTATGCCCTAAATGTCAATTTTCGCGTAAAATTGATTCAAATATCAATATTTTTCAAAGTATTTTATCGAAGTTAGAAATTTCAGTATCGTGATAACATTACCACAGACTTTATTTCAGTCATCTAACCAAAAAACGGTCAAAGAACTCACTGACTTTGAGACGAGGGAACCAGAAGTGCAAAAGTGCATCTCAGGGTTTTAAGACTCATTTCTGCACCACTCTATTTGTCCGTTAAATATATATATATACCTATATTATACACAGCCAGGAGATGATTAGCTTAGCTAATCATAAACAGCTAGCCTGGCTCTGTCTGAGTGTAACCACAGCAACCACAAGCAACATTTCTGATTTAACTTACCACACGTCTGCACTTCAAAAGATACAAGACAAATAGCAAGCATGGCCCAATAAGGCTAAGACTTTATATTGAGCTCTTATCTACGAACAAACCCAATTCAGTTCAACACACTCATTCACACACACACACACACACAGTGTCTCAGTTCAAACAAGTTCTCCAATGAATGACTGTGGCAATAGTGCAAGCATCAGGCATGAGTCAGCGTTTTGGGCATTAGTTGAGCTAGTGCAGTCGATGTATGGTGCGCCAGTGGTAGTACTAATGCTGGACTAAGTGAGGAGTATCGTGAGTGTATGGTGGGGAGCAGGGAGGGAGGAGGAGGTGACGCCGTGTTGTGAGCCATTCTCTATGGAGAAGCCATTCTCTGCTGTGTGGAAGGTAAAGCTACTGGAGTGGTTTTCTATTCAGGGTTAGGGGACAACCGCTTTCAATGACATCCATGTGAGAGAGAGGTCAACTGAAACCCAAATACAACACCTACAGAGGAGAAAGTACGTTCATGACGATCTCAATTCACCTCCTCAATGAATGCATTTTAAGGACATTGACCCCTAGTCCAGAGTCTACAGTGCAAGGTGATTTTTGCGGCCAGACCTGGGAGCAATGTGATGAGATCTACAGGGGAGATGCTACTACAGTCGATGTCTGAAGTGACTTTACGGGACGGTGGATAGTGACCGCTCCAGCGCCAATGACAACAGCCAGCAAGTCAGCCCTGTCTCTCAAACCCCGCCCCCTCCCCCCTGTACTGAGCAGGCCACAGTGGAGGAGGAAGAGGAGGAGGAGAAGGAGGAGGAGGGAATAGGGTAGAGTAGAAGAAGAGAAGGAAAGTGTGAGGGATTAATGGATAATGAGTAGAGAGATGGAGATGAAAATGGTGGAGTAAGCGTGGAGAGGATGGAGAAGAGGAGAGTAGGAGGATGGGGAGGGAGGAGGATGAGGAGCAGGAGGATAAAAGCAAGAAAAAGAATAAAGATATAAGGGGAAAAGAGGAATAAGATGAAAACAGTAGGAAGAACTGAGGGCATAAGGAGGATGGAAATAAGATTTTATAGTAAGAAGTGTCAAGGGGAGCAGAGGATAGGGGCATGTATGGATGAGGAATTTAAAAGATAAGCATGAAGGAAGGATAAGCAGAACTGAAGGGAAGATAAATAAAGACGAGACAAAAGGAAAAGTGAGAAAAACAAAATGAAAGAAAACATGCAGGTAGTAACAATTATATTATATGAACAGTTTGACATTTTGGGAAAAGCAGTTATTTGCTTTCTCCTCAAAGGGGCTTAGATGAGGAGATCGATACCAATCTCATGTCTTTACACTAAAGTAGATTTAAGCCTGCTGTCTATGTGACGTTACTAGGCAACCAGCAGAGACTTTAGCAAACCAAAGACTAGTTCAAGCACATAACTGCCTCTAAAACTGGTGTTTTTAAACTTTCGTTGAGCAGATTAAACAAAAAAGATAGTACTTGCTTATCAGTGAGCTTTAGTGGTGCTTTTTTTTGGAGCTTTGAACGAAGCTAGGAAAGCTGTTTCCCCGTTTTTAGTCTTTATGCTAAGCTAAGCTGAGCTAAGTGCCTCACATTTAGCATTCAGACACAAAAGTTGTATCTATATTCTCATCTAACTCTCAGCAAGAGAGCAAACCATGCCCTTTGAACACCACATAATACGTATATGTATCTTGTTTTTTTTAAAAGCTGAACACCCGCTAGAAATACCCTGAAACTTCAATTAAAATCTGAGTTCTAATTAAACAACCAGTCCCTTGTACTAGCCCTGTGTGGCTACACATATTGACAAATAAAGACCTACCCTGTCCATGAGGCTCCTCAGATCAAAAGAATCAAAAGGGTTTTTCATAAAAATTAATCGAAGTTGTAAGAATTGTTTTAACATGACAAAGTGACGCTGTGTCTGACAGAGCTAGATCAAGTGGATGATTCATAGCTGATATATTATCTGAAGCCTAATTTCTATACAAATAATATTCATACTGGTTTAAATAAACAATTTGATCGTATTTCCTGACAGTTTTGTGTGAAAAGAAATTAAAGACCTGTCTCATATATAGGCCTGTGATTTCAGCAAATAATAGCCCGGGCTATTAATTGAAGTTTTATGGGTAGGTGATAGATTCCTTTTTCGAGTATGCCTTCCTGTTTTTTTTCTGGTGTCTAATGTTTGACATCATGAGCGACCAGAAAATAGCGTTAGTATACAGTAGAAAGCAGCATGGAGGCCAGTAAAAACGCAACAGTGGTATCTAAATTTTTTGTTTATCCATTATTTATTCAGTCTCTCTTTCAACTTCAGTGCAAACTAATTTGTAGAGCTGTTCGAGCCCTGCTTGGACAGAGACGAATTAAATTTGTTGCTGAGAATCACAAGATGTAACTGACGATCATACCGGAAAAGACGCAAAAATTAGCATTTCCACCTGAGTGTCATGTTTCTATTGCTGCCGATTGGAGCTGGAGCTGATAAATACTGGTGACTACCACAGAGTCAAACGTCCCGGGAATGAATGCTGATTGTAACTTTTCCCATTATATACAAAAGCCAGATGCTGGTGGGTTTTTTCTCCACTAAGACAGGACTTAAGTGTGTTTCCCAAATGTATAACTATTCCTTTCAGTATTGGAAATGAGGCAAAGAGTAGGATTGCACCAAAACCACGTGGAGTAACAAACTTTCTCTGTCTTTCAGATTCTGTCCAATAGTTTGGATTGTCAAGACAACATGCTTAATATACAGAGCAATTCAATTTGTGTGTGAAAAGGGTAACATTTTTGACACGTTAAATATTGTGTCCTTGGTTTTTGGTGCATCCTAATATGACTGGCTGAGGTTTAATGACAAGAGGAGAGGAGCAAAGAGAAGACAAAGGAAGAGAAAGGAGGGCAGGAAGAAGAGAAAGAAAAGAAGGTGG
The DNA here is from genome assembly GCA_019142605.1 of Cephalopholis sonnerati. NCBI lineage: Eukaryota > Metazoa > Chordata > Actinopteri > Perciformes > Serranidae > Cephalopholis > Cephalopholis sonnerati. The sequence continues at coordinate 23,591,182 of JAGQAX010000022.1, read as the reverse complement.
TGGAAATGTGGAAGAGGGGTGCAAAAAGTCCAGCTCAATGCAGAGAGAAAATGCAGAAGGAAAAGAGGGAATTTGTGGGTAAAGACCTGCTTCTTGGGAAAGGGACTGTCTCCTTCCAAGCTATCAACAAAGGCACTCTGTGGGGACACAAGGAAGAGGGGCAATGAGAAACCAGAGGGCAATTAGAGAGAGACAGAGAGCCAGTCCAGTCAAAGCTCTACGAAAAACAAAGCGGGTCCCAGCACCAAGATCATCTCTGGCATCGCTGACTTACAACAGAGAACCAGTGATGTTGGCACTGCAGAACTTTTGGAAAACCTGACCCAGCAAAGAGTTAGAGGGCGGGTTACAGAAGGAAGTTACTTTACTAGAAACAGATGAAGCTGTTCGACAGTAAAAAGGCAAATAATGGAAAAATTAGTCTGAGGTAGCATTTACAATGCCATGTTAGTGATACAGCTCACTTATACCGAAGGGTTAGAGGTACCAAACACACTTGTGCCTTCTATGACACTGTCTGACATATGACTTTAGCTACAAACACACTGTAAAGACACAAAATCCTTCACTGAACTGATCTGAATGAATGCATATTAAAATGTTGCATTTATAACCCCTCGTCTGAATATGCTGACCTTAAATGAGTAAGAGTATTTGAAGTGTCACGTGTGTGAGCAGTCAGATCAGGAGTACAATATAATGTGTGACTGTACAATAACAACACACTACTGATATGCTCTGAATGTGTGTGGTGGGCGTGCACGTGTGGGGTCTGTACCCTGCGGCTGCGGCGGCCTCTCTTCTGCTGCTGCTGCTGCTCGATGAGCTCCATGGCAGAGGCCGGGGGCGAGGCCGCTCTCATGGCCCTGACCACCTTGATGCTATCCTCCGGCAGTGGGGGAAGGTTCAGACGCTCCCTGCCTCGCACCTTCATCTCCTGGAGCTCCTCGAAACCCCCCAAGGTGAACTGGAAGATAAGGATGGAGGCAGAAACACAGTGATTCACAGACTTCTGTGCAGTGAATCAATGTCTGGAGAGTCAGGAGGAACAGAACATAGGTGGATGTATCTTCACCAGCCTACAAATTATTACGTAAAGGACATTCAAAATATTATATGGATGGGTGATCCAATCCAAGGGAAAGTGCGTAAATAATAACAAAAAAAAGGGTTATACATGTGGTCTGTGTATGTTGCATACTTGTGTGTAAGGAATATCTTGTCGATTTTCAACCAGCTTTGTATCATAACAATGTCAGTAGTATGTGTTATTGAACTATTTTACTTCCCACCATCTCCCAGCTAAAAATCTTCTGGATTTTTTGTACCTCTAAGGCTGTTGCTAAGACTGCAAATTGTACTTCCCTATTTTTGTATGCCTGCCACCATGGACACAAAAGCCCTGTTTCCACCGAGCAGTACGGTTCAGTTCAGTTCACTGAAAAAAGTTGTGGATGGTACCAATGGAACCGTTCTGTACCGTCCCCATTTTTGGTCACCCCTCTGTTGGGGTACCTAGCACACAGATCTGGTACTAAAAGGTGGAGCTGTGAACACTGCAGCTCATGTAACCACTGTTCATACTGTGGACGGTTTTACATACATTAGCAAACTATAACTATAAAATGAAAGGATGTTTTGCTGCCTCTCACAGCAGCTGTAGTCTTTATTCACCGAGCCGATAGCCAGCAACTTTTAAGGTGGAACGTTAACTTCTAATGTTACTCATGCATGAGTTGATGAAGTGAATCCATCAGCACACTTTAAAACTTCTATGTGACAACTTTGACTGTTACTCTAGCTTTTATTGTCTGTCTTGGATGACACAGACTTTTAGTAATAAGTGGATCTTCAAGCGTTTAAAGATATGTAGTAATTTCAACTGGATAATGTGAACTGCATATATTCTAAAGTGTCACGGAGCATCATTCCGGTGGGCTCCAGCAACACTAAACTCCTGAGCTTGCCTTAGAAGGACTAAATGCACAAATCCAAATATCCCATAGAGAGAGACTCTCACTGCAGCCTGTTCTGTTTTGTTCTGAAAATGTCGGCGTGCAACCGGTACTGTGGACGGAGCAGTGAGTGACAACAACCCCGCCCACATTTAAGAGTACTGTTTGTAGCGGAAACGCTAAGTAGACCTAGGATCTAGGTACCACATCTGAAGGGTTACTTTTGGTTCCAAAGGTACCCAAATGCTAAAGAGTATAGAAGTGGATTGAGAGAAAGAGCTGCCCTCTCTCTTTGTCTATTCTCTAAAACTGATCAAACTGTAAAACTAAGCAGTACTTATCAAATATACACCAAAATTCTGTTACTGTGTTGCCTATTTTTTTCAGCTAAAATGCTTTCAGAAACCTATTTTAGTGCACTGTTTGGCTGTAGTACAAGATCATTTGTTACCTGCTGGCTGCCATACTGTTTTGGACGGGCACCTTGTATTACATCACCGGTGTGGCACATTGCTTTCTGGTAGTTATAGGTTTCTACCTCTTGAGCAAAAACAAATGCCACAGCCCTTTTTCTCTGTTCTCTCTGGTCATGTAGCACCAATTTCAAAAGGTTTAGCAATTTTTAAGTCATTTTCATAGCATAATGAATGAAAAGCAATGGATCCTTTTGGTGGCCACCACTTCAAATATTGCAGTTTGTGGGCTGCATTCAAAAGTGTCATTATGGTCCCATTTGTAAATAAGCAAACAAAAACATATTGACAAATGCACACAAACAAAGATACAGAAATGCACAGAAAGAAATGTATGTGCATTATGTGTCAATGTTTGGATTATAATAATGTGCTACTAACCAGTATTGTCTTCCAGAGCAGCAGCAGTACTTTCTTCATGGGGAAGTGCGGGGCGTTCATGCTGCAGAACTTGGTCACCATGGTGAAGAGGAGCAGGGCAAAGGGCTCTCCATTATACAGAGGTGAACCTGAGGGGGGTCAAAGGTCAAAGTCAGTGTGTGAATTGGATACACGGATATATGAAAGCACCTGTTACTCTCATGTGCTTTCAAGATACTAAATGATGGCCATGAAGCAGTGGTTTTTTTTAGAAAAATAGATTGCAATAAAAGTATACTACCACTGCAACCATCATATGTCAGCAAAGTGCCCTGTATTTGTTCTACACACACATACACACCTAGCTCATTCTTGAAGGCTTCTCTTGCTGCAATCCACTCAGGTCTGTCATCCTCTGTTTGAACTCTAATGGTCTCCACCATCAGATACATAATGCTTAGCAGCACTCTGCAGGGAAAAGAAACACACGGTTCTCAGCTTCATTGTGTGTGTGTGTGTGTGTGTGTGTGTGTGTGTGTGTGTGTGTGAGTGTGAGTGTGTGTGAGTGTGTGTGTGTGTGTGTGTGTGTGTGTGTGTGTGTGTGTGGTCAGCATTTAACCAGTGTCTAAAACAATAATAACAGGCCTTAAAGGTCCACAAGTAGAAGAGACAATAATATGATAGAGGAAATGATGAGTAACAATGAGAGAGGAGTCCAAGAGGCAGAGGAGGACTGCAGGCAATCTGCTTGTGCATATGAGTCTGAGAGGAAATGATTTGTACTCTCTGCCAGGACAATGCACCATCCATTCACAATTACCTGATGTAAGTCAGGCGGTGTTTTATGCATTAAACGCTTTGTTCGCTCGAGAAAAACCTCTCAGTTCAAAATAAATGTAATGGTTTTCAATTTTGTAACAGCAATTAGGTGCAAATCTGCTCCTCTAGCCTGTAATTATTTACAAGTGTTCAGCTGGGGAATGCACAGACGGAGCGCCGTGTGTGTGTGTGTGAACATATTAGTGTGTGTATGTGTGTGTGCAGAGGGGTGTTTTGCTCAAAAATCAATTCCATTAAGCAGACGCAGAGACTGAATGTGAGGGAAAGGGACACAGGCTATAATTAAATGTTGCAGATTAGGTGTGTATGTGTGTGTGTAAACATGGCCAGATGACAGGAGGGTAACTGTGAGAAATACTGAGGTGATTTCTGAGAGAAAGAGCAGGACGGGAGATATAAATCTGAAGGATTGGAAAATGTTTTTGTACTTATTGGCTTTACTTCTTATATGAGGTGAGAGGAATGTGCAGTAGGCTGTGAGTCATGTGGTTATATGACTTACCTGAGCTCTGTGCTGTCTGCGAGAGAGATGGCAGGCTTCCTCACTGCACTGCTGCACGCCTGGTTGTTACTGCAGACACAAAAACACAAGTAAATAACTGCTTCATTTCAGTGGTTTATTGGAAGAAGAAGAGCCACGTCTGTGCATACACATATTAATGACCAAAACATGCTGAGGACATAATGATCTAGAGTTTTTCAACACACACAACCAGACTGTCATTTTTAATGTGGTGCCTTTTTATTCTTTTTGCATAACCAGCACCATGTGTGTGTTTGCCTGATTGGCTTGCTAACACTGTTTTGCCGTGCAGTGCGTTGATAGGCCACACTGCGCCATGATGCCTCAGAGCAGCTTATGTAACAACAAAGAAGCGCTGGATCCCAACTGAGGCTGACACCAGCAGCAACAAAAGCTGACTTGAAGGAGCCGCTGCCACACAGTGTCCTCGACGGAGGGTTTGAAGTGCGGATCACAGACGGTGTGTTTACTGTATTCCTCTATTTCAGTCTCTTCCTCTCTCTCAGTGCCGTTCTATCCACACAAACCTTGACAGGGAAGAAGTGGTTGTGCATGAGAGAATTTTAATCTCATAAGTGAGAAAGAAAACATTCACTCTTTCAGGACTCGAACCCATGACCTTTCAATAACGTGACAACCATAGGGCCATGACACACCTCCAGATTTCAGGATTAAGATCCTCTTCATCTGGGAAACATTATGTCACTTTTACCCTGTATTACAACCCCCTCCCTTTCTTTATGCCTGCAGGCCTTCGCCGAAGGGGGAAATACATTTTAAAAAGATATGAACTGCTTTGCACTTCCCTGAAGAACAAGGTCTGCCCTGTCTGTATCTTATGTACCTCTCTTTTACCCTCCATTGTAAATACATGAGCAGCAGCAACACTGTAGTCTTAACAAGCAAAACCAAGGTGAAAGATACACTGTAGCATTGTTGTGTGCGTCAAACATAGACTGTGTATAAAGATTGACAACATGACAGTTCCCAAAAAGTGAAGCCAAAACATCTCAATTGCGCCCTGGTGTCTGGTTGCAGTATAGATAATAAACCCCGCCCCTCAATGTTAGCAATGATCAAAGTACATGTCGAATAAATTTTTCACAAAGGTTGTTTTAGGTCATTGTAGGTAGTGCTCATCATGCTGATATACATTGATCAGCCAAAAAATTAGAACCATTGTCGGGTGAAGTGAGTAACATTGATCATCTTGTTACTATGTAATGCTCCCCTGGGGAACTACTTGATGTGCTCCACCCACCCAAACACCTCCGCAGACCACGTATTGCTCCTCATGGCAGCAGCACTTCCCAGATGGCAGTGACCCCCCCAGCAGGAAAATGCCCCATGCTAAACTGCAGAAACTGCTCAGGACTGGCCAGAGGAACGTGACAAAGAGCTGAAGGCATCGACTTGGCCTCTAAAGTCCCCAGATCCCAATCAGATTGAGCATCCATGGGACGTGCTGGTACCTCAAAGGTACCCGTAATCCACGGTGGGGCCTCCCTGAATCGGACTTGTCTCTGACATGTGTAGGATTGGACACATGACCTCTGGAGGGTGTCCTGTGGTGTCTGGCACCAGGGGCGTTGGCATGAGATCATTTGAGACCTGTCAGTTGTGAGGTGGGGTACCGGCACTTCCCAAGATGCTTAATCAGATTGGGGTGGGGGAGATTTGGAGGCCAGGTCGACACCTTGAGCTTTTTGTCATGTTCCTCAGGCCATTCCTGAGCAATTCCTTTTATTTTGAAAGTCAATGAAAAAAGGTGAACCTTTGACTCTGTCATCACATTCATCACTGACATGGAAGACCCCAGTGATGAAACTTTGCAGCCTGAGGATAAGGTGGCAGCCTACTTTGAGTTCAAGACACCCAAGGAGGATCCTTTTGAGGTTTTATTGTGGCAGAAGGAGCATGTTAAAATGTTTCCTAACCTGGCAGTGATTGTGAAGAATGTTTTCGCAATCTCGGCATCGAGCGCAGCCAGTAAAAGAGATTGTTCCTTCGTTGGATTTGTAATTCAAGAGCAAAGAACCCAGCTTAATCTGAGTGACTGTACCCTGTGGATGTTTAATCACAGGTGCGGGTCGGGTCACGGGACTTATTAATGGGTGCGGGTGGGTGGGGCTTTGACTTAAACATAATGACAATTAACAGGTTGGCTCTGGTACTGAGCTTTATGAGTAAAATGGACCCGTCCATGACTCTGGGATATTGTGGCTTCATGTTTTTACAGTGGCAGAGAGAGGAGATGCACTGTCCAAGTAGTGAAGGAAAGTGACTCATATATCTCCAGGATATTCGGCGTGTCGTACTCACTCTATCTCCATGCTAAGCAGCTCCAGCAGCGCCGTGAAGATGCCCATGTCATAGAGCAGAAAGACATTGTGTCTGGACCAGTGGAGCACATCCACCTCTGTGTCGCACTCATCAAACACTCCTGGAGAAATATGTATGAGAGGAAAACAGAAGAGCTGTGTTATATTAGTTTGGCTGCCATATTTTTTCATATTTCCTATTCGTTTGCACTTTGCTTCTGGGTTTTTCAGGTGATTTACAAACTGAATGCTTTTAAAAAACATATATTACATTTTCTCTCTCACACACAGAGTATGTGTTAGACGCTGTATAAATCATACAGTATATACTATATGTTAAGTATGGTGTGCTGACAATGCTGATGAGCAAGGACTGTCTATTCTCATGAGCAGAGCTCAACCGTACAGGCTTGTTCAAAGATATAGCTGTGTACCTTTTTGAGCAAGGCTGCATTTAATATTGCTAACTTTTAGAAGCTCATTTCTTTGGAAGTAAAAAGTTAACAGCAAAAGAAGTGCTTTCCCTACACTGACAAGACAAAATGTCTGCAACAACCTTATGCTGGTTGTATTGTACTGGGCCTACGCACCCTGCGCCAAGTAGAGGATGGCCCTGGCCACCTTTAGCCTCTTGTCTCTGTCCGTCACCTCCAGCGCATCCAGCAGCCTCATCACATATGTCCTCTGCTCCTCCACCGTCAGCTCGATCCACCTCCTGCCTCGAGCTGCAGGAAGGACACGACAACACAGCGAGCAAGGTTATTTTCAGAAGCACTTTTTTTCAGTATTTTTTTCCCCTCTGCCTTAGACATTTCAGTGTAGGCTACCATAATATGTCTCCACAGTGCGTATTCTTTTGGCATTTTTCTTTCATTAAAAAGTGAGAGGGCAGAGTAAAAGACAGGGGCCGTGAGGAGAATAAAGGAGAGAAAGGTCTGATTCGCCAATCACAATGATTATATGGTTTGTATCTTTACAACTTCACCCCCCAAATGACAATTTGTAGTTACTCAAACCCTGTTGCATTGAATTTGTGAAGTAAAAAATTGCTATTCTCACATGCCTCAAAGGTGAAAGAATCCAAAAATGAAGAAAATTCTTATTGAACTGAAGTAAAGGGGAGATGCATTTAACAACAGCAAAACTTTATCAATACATTGGTTTACGAACTCTCACAGAGCTTGTGCAGTCTAATCCAAGTCTTATTTATCCAGTTGTATGCTCAGTACTTCCCAGAAGAGACAGCCCTTTCTGACGGGGAACTGAACTACAAGTGAAAATTACCTATGTTCTCTTCAAAGCCAGACTCCATTGACCAAAAAAAGTCATTTTACCTCACTGAATGTTGCTGGCCTACCACTGCCTCGATTAGATAGTTTGATGGTGTACCTGTGTAACTTAATTGAATCCGAACTAACTCTACAAAAGCAAAGTCACAAGCACAAAGGCTGTTTGTTTATCAAGTACTGAGCATATAACTGGATAAATAAGAGTTGCATTATACTGCACAAGTTGTGCAAGGGGTGTGTGGTGGTAATTGATATACAAATGGCCATTTAGGGGGGTGAACAATGTCAGTTTGGTATAATGTAAAGTTAAACTGTGTAGCTAAATTCTAGACAGATGTTTACCATTTAGCTAAAATGCTTTTTTAAAATTTTTACCTCCTCAAACTAGAGAATATTAGAAACAATAAAGTGGTCACACCAGATCAAGTAAGACTGTGGCAGCAAAACCTCAGAGTGTATGGAAATAATCACTGATACATTTATTGCTGGTTAATTCAACTTTTAATTTGTAAAAGGCTTTCTTCAAAAGTTAGCAGAGTCCTGCCCCTGGACGCTGTCATTTTGGGATTTAACCCAGGCCCCCAGGAAGCCAATTTTCAAAGTGGCCAAAAAATGGTACTGTAATTTTTGATGCCAGTGAGCCCTTAAAAGACCTTTAAAATAGACTTACACTGGGAAAGAGACTCAGTGGATACATTTTTGTGAACGTCACAATGCCCGCGAAATGACTCGTTCCACATCAATATTTAATCCACTGGGTTCTGTACCATTTGGAAAGTCTAAAAGACCTGCAATATTAAATTATTTTATCCCTATTCAAGTTAGAAGACCTCTGAACTGGAAGTCAGCTTGCTCAGGTGCGCTCGGCTGTGGCTGGCGGCCGTAAGTCTTTTGCATTTGCTCTGTGGGTCTAATGAGGAGCAGCGCCGATCATGTGGGTAATTTCACTTCATGCGTCTCTGAGCAACTTTCATAGAAATAAACAGGTCTGCCACTAACGCTGTATCCAGGTATCTTAATACATTCATAATTTATCCTCAACATTCTGTTATTCAGGGTCAGTTTGACCACTTGTAGATTTCTCTTTTCTATTAATTACTTCCCGTTGGCTATCTTACTCTGAATCGTCTCATCTCTAATCATCTTATCATAGTCATTTAGCTTGCTGTAGTTATCATACTCATTACCTTACTGTGGTTGTACTCGTTAGCTTTCTATAGTTATCAAACTCGTTAGCTCACTGTTGTTATTGTACTTTCTGGTTTACTGTAGATATCGTACCCATTTGTTTACTTTAGTTATGGTACTTGTTAGCTTACTATAGTTCTCAAATTCATTAGCTTACTGTAGTTATCATACTAATTATCTTTTGCATCAGTCACTGTAGTCGTTATCATCTGCTTGAACACATTATGCCACTGTGTAAAATATACTACAACGTAATTGAGAGCAACAGTTCATCACATAAAAACATCTTTCCAAACCAACTGCAACTGCATGTTCTCCAATATGGAGATCCAATAAATGGCATTTTGAGGCCTTGTTTTGAGAAGTGCTTTTATGCTGTTATGCCGAGTTTACTCCCTGTAGTGTTTTTGTCATTACCCTTTCCTTTCTGCATGTCATGTCATACCTCTCATCTCTCCTGTCGCCCTCCCCAGTGCCTCAAATATTAAACTGTTTGAACTCAGATTGTTCAGGAAATCGAGCGGCTGCAAATAATTTTAGTCAAACTGTAACCTTGATCTGGATGTTCACAGTAATCATGTTGTAATGTGTGTGTGTGTGTGTGTGTGTGTGAATAGAGACTGACTGATGCTTTGATCTTTCTGTTAGTAGTTTTTAACCTTATGTTCAGGTCGACTGCATCAGCTCTGGAAACAGCTAATAGCCAGCGAATGTTGAAGCACACAGAGCAGTAATTAAAGGAATCAGTGGCACCATACGGAGAAACCAGACGTACAGTATTCATGTAAATATGAAGCATTTAAAGAAATGCACGCCCTCTCTGGCATGAATTCAAGCCTATTTGTTTTTAAAACAGTGTAAGTCTTCTATTCTTAGACTCTTCATTTGATTACGCGGACCTTAACAGGCATTAAGCAGCGTAACATCATCATGATCTGTGGAGCTCAGTGCTTCCTCTACTTAAGATACTCTGACTTGTGCTGTCTACTCAAGTCAGGAAGACAAAAACGCTTTCTAATTCCAGCAGCGCTTCTAAAAAACGTCCTCTTCTTCAGCGAAGAGCTTAAATTAGACATGTCGTGATAATCACAGTGATTTCGTTGAGTGACTGATTATGGATTTATGGGTAGTGGCGGTAAACATTGATGAGCACACTGTCAGCAGCCCTGACATATACACACATACACAAAAAGCACAAGTCAAACAGGAGAACCACCCACTTGACAACTAACATACAGTTCTCACTGAACACACACACAAATACACACTTGCTAATGAAAAGACTGTAATGCAACGAGGCAGCTCTGCGATCTATCTCTGTAAAACAGAGAAGCTCTCATTTAATCCTGCTATTCATTACCGCTCAGCTTGGGGAGGAGGTGTGACAGATGAAGAGGATGAAGCTTGTCTCGCTCTTTTTCTAAACCAAATGGAAAGCTGCCACAGTAACTTGAGACCTTTATGGCTTCTTGTTTGTTCTCAGATTGATATTTGTGGCATGTTAGGACCTGCCTGCGTTGCAACCAAATACAGTGAAACATTACAATAAATTATGATTCTTTACTTTCTCTTTTTAAAATATTTTGCTCAAAATCAAACCCGATAAAGACGAGACAGACTGACTCAAAATATCTGGCAAAGACACATATTCAAGCATAATCCCCTGTCAGACAGTAACTCATGTTGGAAAAGCTGCTTTGTTCCCGCTAACCAAATATTAATCACATGGTGAGGATTGGCCCTCTTCATTCTTTTGAACAGCTTAAAAGAGCAGAGCTTTGATGCGTCTGGTCACCCTCCCCTCAAACAGGTCAGCTTAAAAAAAAAAAAAACCCACAGCAGCACACCGGAGAGCAACGCTGGCTTGTGATGCACTTCAGAGGTGAGAAAACAGAGCTGAACTGAGTTTAACACATCCACAGCTTTTAGTGTGATGTTGAGAAATGCACTGGAGAAGAGAAATGTTTTCATGATAACAGTTGTCATAGCCTACATGTAGAAAAACAATTTTGGAATCCTAGGACGACTATGTGACTTTATGGGAATTTTTCAGTGGAATTTAAAAAAAGGAAGCATTATGGTTAGCCATTAAGTGATGCTACACCACCAGCAGGAGTTCCTGACTGCTAAATACTCCAGCAACTAGGGCTGGGGCAATATGATGGTATATACCACGTGACAGTAGGAATGTGTCCACCAGCACAGACTTGGCAATACCGTTTTGAATGCATAAGCTATCAAACTTGGGTTCATGGATGTATAAAGAGAAATGGATACGGCTTATCCCACTTTCTGGGTATAAAATTACTCAGATCTTCTGCATTCCCATAGAGCAAGCACAATTGAGACTCTCGCCAGCCAAGTGGCTAACTTCTGGTTTAGCCGTCTGCTTACTTGAATGGGGACAAAATGATTTAATCGTCTGGCTCTTCCAGACTTTCGTAACGTTCGTAACAAATGATCACGTCCTGGGGGTAGGATTAACTCATCCACGTTGAAACTGCAACTTTGGTTCCAGAGTGCACAAATCTGAAGATGCCGCCTTTGCGTCTTCGTGTGTACAGCCAATGCACGACTTTTGGCCAGCAATGATGTCATAGCCCCACCTCTCTAACCTCTGACTTTACCCCTACTCCAGGAGGCTGTCCAATCACAACAACAACAACAATTCCAGATTACAGACTCGTGTTCCTGCTACAGAACCTGCTGAGCCTATTGGGGCTTCAACGCAAAATCTCCTCCTCCTACTTCACTACAACAAGCAGCAGACAGCAATAGACAAATATTTACGCTACATGCTCTTGGATCCACCACGGAGAGCTGTGCGTCTCTTCTCCAGTTCAGAGCTGTGTGCTCCGATTTTCAGTGGTGCGCCATCTCCTGGCTGGCATATATACTGCAGCCTTTTTATGCAGTTTCAGTGGCTTTAAGCGGCTTCATTTTGACGCCTGCATTCTTGAAGTCGGCTCCATGTTTACAGAACACTATGGCAATCCAATCATTTTATTTGGCGGTTTCAACAAGACAAGTCCTCCTGTGGATATAGCCTTAGACTCTGCAAGCCCCCAGAAATAGCACCTGGCTTTGACGCCAATTTGACAGAGTAGCCAAACTGTGGAATTACAGCTTCCAGGTCCATCACGTGATGCCAATGGGCCCAAAAAGACTTTCCCATAGATTTACGCTGTAAAAGAGATGGCTGTAAATCAGTGAATACATTTTTTTGAGCGTCACAACACTCCGCAAAATGACTAGATTCAGTACCATAATTTAATCCATTCAGACATAGACATAGAAAAGCAGGACGATTATACTGTTTTATCCCCATTAAAGTTAGCAGAGTGCTGAACCAGAAGTGAGACGGCAAAGGTCTCTACTGTGCTTGCTCTATGGACCCAACGATCTGAAAGATGGGTAATGTTATACCCTGGAAGTCAAACTTTTTGCCTCAGGCACCTCTGAGCATCTTACATAGGAATGAAAGGGGCCTCGCCTCCAACACTGTATCCAGTTGTCTTTATACGTCAATGGCAATATGTAGCAAATCAGGGCTGGATTTTCGTGAGATCTCATGATTCTAGCATGATATTGTGATCTTGTTTATGCCGCTGCATCACAAGGTAACATGATTTGGGCAGACATGGAGGAGGAGAGTGAAGCTGCAAATACAGAAACCTGCAACATCTGAAATTACTGTTTTCAGGAACCTTTAAGCTTCACTTTGTAAAGAATTTGTTTGAGGTTTTTAACAGTGTTGTCTCATGTGAAGCAATTATTTTCTTACTGGTATGGAAGTTCCAAATAAAAGAACAAAGTAATCAAATGTGCTGAAGTGCCGTGTAGTTATTTTACACCATGTCTTAATTAAATTTACAGGGCAATTACTGTATTGTGATAAGGGTTGGAAATTAACTTTTTTGTCCACCTGCCACTGTGGCTGGTGGATTCCAAAATCTACCACCCACTCAACTGATTACCATTGTTTTTGTGGCTGGTAAGTGAAGCAAGTCTAGCAGCCACTTGCATATTTTACCAGCATTTGGCTCGTGCTAATTTCCAACCCTGATTGTGATACATGCCGTTAAGTGATATAAAATTATACACAGCGCATTAGAAGATTCTGGCCATATAGCCCACCTCTAGTGCTGACAAACACTGATTGCTGTGATGTGAATACACCTGAACTTTATCTGTTTACTTATTTCACTTGCAAATGCCTTGAACACACATTTTATCAAGTGTGTACTGTGTCGTGGAATTGTGTAGTTAACCTTCACCATCTCACTTATGGATGCTGTTATCAGCACTAAACTGGAGCCAACAGGGACATTCAGAGCTGCACAAAAGGACCTTGCCTGCTCTGTCAGTCAGCAGCAGTCACACTGTTGGAGAAGCCGTCAAGGTCTCCATGATAATCAACACTACTGGCTGCAGATCCGGTGTGTTGGCTGAGACTCTACTTTGCGGTGCAATATCATTGTGAAAATTTGTTACGACAATTTTTGGCTCAAACACACTAAAGACTCTCACTTCATGTGAGCCGCTGACAGAGAGGGGAACGATGCACCTGGTATCCTACAAGTGATCTAAACACATTAAAGGATGTACAAACAGCTTATCTAAGGCCATTTAACACACACACACACACACACACACACAGTACCATGGCTCCTGAAGTCCTCCTCGAAGTAGTCTCTGTTCAGGGCAAACTCTGGCTCCTCTGTATAACTGTAGAGCTCTGCAGACAGAATACAAGAGAATTAGAGCTGAAAAGATTAGTCAATAAATCAATCAATTATTTAGCTAATCAATTTATCATTTATACAATGTTCAAATAAAAACTCTTATTCTAATGGACGGAATATTCCCTACAACCGTTAGCTATGGCTTGAAGACCTTATGCCAGAAACACACCAAGCAGTGGCAGCGTGCCATGCAATGTTTATGGAAAGCTGTGGCGGCCGCTTCGAGCTGCAGCCGTTTAATTCAACGGCAAGGTGTGGGCAAATTAAAAGCTGGGGATAGTTTAACTTTTAGCAGCGAATTACAGCCAGGGAACACCTGCCCATCAGTGAAGAGAGTTCTGTGACATGTTGACCTAAGTTACAAAGAATTCCGTCCCACCTGAAACACATGAACACGCCTCCTAGGTACAGATAAATGCTTGGCACGTTTTTCGGGTTACACATCATTTGACAATGGAGAAAATTTGCAACTCTGCAGGAGGATGCGTGCTATATGGCAACCATTGTTACACAGAAAAACTGGACGACACTGATTGGTTTTTAACTACTGACCCCATATTATGTATAGGTTACTTATTTATTTAATAGTAACTTTTAACTCTTTTTTTATACATTTTTCGTACTTGCTGATTTAACATTTATTTTTATGTTTTTTTGGTTAATGATTTTTTAAATTTAATTGTATTATTTCATTTCTTGTGTCTCATCTACAGTTTTTGTCACATTAAATTTATTCATATGTACATGTAATGTTTTTATAAAATCGATTCTGTTTGATGACTAAACAGTACAATAGAGATGGGGCTCTGTTAGAGCAGAAATATTGCCCCTAGTCTTGGTGTTTTTCAAAATTTTGGGATATTTCACAGATCAAACAATTAATCAGCGGATCAAAAAAAATAATCAACAGATAAATTAAGAATGAAACAAATGGTTAGTTGCTGTCCTTAACAGAACAGAGCAGAACAAACAGGAGACAGCTTAACTCCTGCAGGTAAACTCTCTACCCTACAAAAACAAAACAGACAAGCTGTCTCCTCGGTGGTGATCTAATCTGTTTCATGCACAGTCCAATGATGCGTCACGCTGCCATGCTTCTCCTCCTGTTCTGAGAGCGGGCGTCACTCTTCGACCCCAAGGAGCTGTCGCTGGAAAGCCGCTGTGATTGTCTGTCTGTCTCTGCGTGTGTGTGTTTGCCAATGTGACTAACACTCAGCTGTCGCTTGTTGTCTACCAGGAGGACAATCATTCTGACTTTAAATCAATGTTGTTATTCAATGTTTCTCTCTGCACATCACCTAACTCTGAGGGAAAGTTGGTGCTGGAGAGGAACATAAATTATACACTTGAATGAAACTATTATATCTAATTACAATCAGCAACATCTATTAGCATTGTTGAATTATGTTCTTCTGCCATTTATGCATCTTTGGGCTTTTATACTTCAATTCGGTAGTTCTGAATGTATAATCATAGCGCTTATTATTACGCATAATATTAGTCACACAATGTGTCCTATGTCTGGAAAACATGTCAGGACCAGAGGATTTTGTTCTGTGCCTTCAGCAGTGTGTCAGCTTGTTGTCTTGTTTTCATGAATAACAGTGTAACATAAAACAGCTGAAGAAAACCTGAGGAATGCACAGGCATAATTATATTTTCCAATCAACAACACATTGTAGTCTGTGTGCTAAGTGGAAACAGAGATATTACTGTGGGAGTCCTGTGGGTGAAATCTTGTGTTAAGCATTTACAACTTAAGCTGTAAGTCTGACTCAGTTTGACATGAAAAGAGAATCAGATAAAAGCTACTGAACGTGCAGAAAGGCAAGGAACCAGGCCAGATGAGAGCATGAAGGTACATGAAAACCAGATTTACAAATTTGTGCTCAAACAAGAGTCTACAGCAGTGACACTCAACTAGGGGCCCATTAAAATAAACTGATTTTGAACTTTTAATATAAATAAGGTGCCTGGGTGCATAAAAAGCATCAAAATAGAGCTTGTTTATGAAAGAAGTGCTAGAGGAGGGTCCCCCAGACTCTCAAAAGTGTCCTCAAACCCAAGCAATGCCCCTGCATACACCTGACATGCGCAGGGTTTTTGCGACTGGCCCCTGGGCAAAGCAAGTTGAGTATCCCTGGTCTATAGTCATGCTACCACTGATGACTGTAGATGCTAGACTGTACGTAAGCACAGCTAGCTTTGAGTTACGTGCTTATTTCAGCATCCTTACATGTTCACAAAAACAGTACTAACATGCTGATCCTATGCTACAGTTTAGCATGTTAGTGTGCTAGCATTTACTAGACTGATGGTATGTCATTAGTTTTGCAGGTGATTTGGTCATAAACTACAATGGTGGACAAATTTTGGCCTGATGGTGGCACTATAAAGGAAGAGATCATCAAATTCAGCCCCAGGGGCCAGTAGTTCAAAAACTTTAATCTGGATCAGAATGATACAGATTAGGAAACCCCATGTTTTGCTTTCCAGAATCGGCTAATCCATCTCTCTTTTATGCCGGTTTTTCAAAGCAACATCGGATTGGATCACCCTGGTCCAAATAAAAACTTATCTAGAACAAATCCAGATGGCCAGTGCTCCAAATGGTTGGGATCAGCCAACTTGTCAATTAAACATCGCTACCCTCGCTGGTCGGCAGCAAATAAGCACCAAATATAAATACATAGTATTTTTTACATTTTGTTCCAGAAATCCACCCTAAATCTACCCTTCTGTTAGGATCAGGATAATCCTGTTTTTTTGGATCAAAGGTATCTCAATCCTACTATTAAGTTTTAAACAAAACATATTGAAGGTTTGTTCTACCCAAACTGGATTATGTGATCTAATCCGATTTCAGAATCCCTTTTTTTCTTTTGAACAACCCATTTTTAAGATTTGATTCAATCCAATATCTGAAATCTGATCAAATTACTTCTGAACAACCTGGCCCTGGGGACCATTATGTCTGTACAAATTTTCATGGCAATCTATCCAATATTTCAGTCTGAGTCGCCAAACTGGTGAACCGACATTGCCATTACTACAGCCATATTGCTAGCATGGCTAAAAAACTAGAATTACCGCCACGCTGTTGAATGCCTCTGTGCATCAGTCAAGTTTCTCTTACAGTTTACATCCATGTCTGTGACAACATGGATGCTTCACACATCTTACCCCCTGCAACACAATAGATCTATATAATCAGCGCATTTTCAGGATTAGTGTCACCAGTTCAGTATTAGGCCAAATGTCCCCCCTTCTGTTCCTGAGATATGGCACTAAATAATGGCCAGAGAGTGCTTTATGCAGAACATTATGATGTCACAGTGATGCTGACTTTTAACCTTGTGACACCCTTTCCACTGTGTTGGACGATGTTCCGGCCAACCTCATTAGGCAGTTGGTTGATATGCGAGGGTCGTTGCCTTGATTAAGCTCACCTGGGCGTTCCAGGCTATAAAAGCTGCCTCATGTTTTCATTTGCACGCTCCCTTCCTAAAGCAGATGTCCACCCTGCATCACTGCTTTTTGGTTTGGCAACACATCTGACACACCTCCATGTATATTTAGATATAAAATGTCATGACTTCATCATTTTATCCTATTTGACATTTGTGGGAAATTTTTTCATAATCAGCGTTAGAATTCTTGAGTTATGTTTTATGAGGTCACACTGACCTTGACCTTTGACCACCAAATTCTAATCAATTTGTTCTTCAGTCCAAGTGGACATTTGTGTCAACCTTCCCTCAAAGTGTTCTCAAGATATCATGTTCACAACAATGAGACTGAAAAGGTCACAATGTCCTTGACCTATGACCAACAAAAACTAATCAGTTCATCCTTGAATCCAAGTGGACGTTTTTAGCAAAATTTAAGGAAATTCCCTCAAGGATTTCTTGAGATATCGCATTCACGAGAATGAGATGGACACGTGGTCACAGTGACCTTGACCTTAGATCTCTGACCAACAAGTTCTAATCAGTTTATTCCTCAGTCCAAGTGGACGTTTGTGTCAAATTTGAAAAAATTCCCTCAAAGTATTCTTAAGATATCGTGTTCATAAGAATGAGACCAAAAAGGTCACAATGACCTTGACCTTTGACATATGAGCACCAACATCTGATCAGGTCATCCTTGCATTTAAGTAGATGTTTTTGCAAATTTTTGAGGAAATTCCCTCAAGGATTTCTTGAGATATCGCATTCACAAGAATGAGATGGACACAAGGTCACAGTGACCTTGACCTTTGACCACCAAAATCTAATCAGCTCATCCTCAAGTCCAAGTGGACATTTGTGCCAAATTTTAAGAAACTCTTTGAGGCATTCTTGAGATATTGTTCACAAGAATGAGACAGACTGACTGGCGGACAGACAACCTGAAAACATAATGCCTCTAGCCACAGCTATAACTGGTGTGGAGGCACAAAAAAGACATACACCTATCATTGGAGATTCAGATTGTAGTAAACATTATGAAGCAGACATGGCTGCAGAATCACAAATAATTATCTTAGACTACATACATTTATTTAACCAAATAAAATCGTATCATCCTAACAAACAGCACATACACTGAATGCAGCGACTACTTTGTGAGAGAAACAAACAGTGCAAGCTTTTGCTGCAGTTATTGGGGACATAAAGGTCCATTTTCTTATCATATGAAAAAAGGTCTGGTGTTTATTAGCTGGTCAGTCTTACCTGAGAGCTCAGCAGTCAGCGTGTCTGTGTCTCCGTACTCAAACTCCAGGTTGGGAGACTCCATGGAGCTCTGCGAAGAGCAAAACACACATGAGTTGTACATTATAGTATGACACCGATCTCAGCTAGATCACAAATGTCCTGACACCCACATGCAAACAGATACTCAAAACATACTGCAGGCTATTCACATTTTGTAACACCTACCACTACTCTGTACTCCATTTGCGGTCACACACATCACCCACACACACTCTCCAGGCTCGTTCACGGTTTTATCTTGTGTACATTTGATTGGCCGCAGATACCCAGGCACAGCGTTGATTAGTCATTTACATTTTTTTCTCTCTCAGATCTCACTCACAGTTACAGATGCTCTCAATGGGCACACGCAGCTCCTGCTTTGATCAGGCTGATTGAGCAGTTAAAGGATGCTCTCCCTCACAAAGATCCAGATGCTCGGGTGGAGCAATAAACTGCAGTGAGGAAGCAGTGAGGAAAGAGAGGGCGCAGGAGTCAACATGGCCCCTTGTTACAGAGCAGATTAGCTCCTGTATGCAGTCGAGGGTCTCTCCTGGCTCTCACTTTAGCCTCACCCTGTGATTAGCACGAGACAGACCGCACATGTTAAGTTTCTATGAATACACTTGGCGTCTGCGTGCAGTCAAACAAATGTCTGCTGCAACCTTGAGTGTCCAATATATCAACTCTCAAGCCACAAGCCATGCTTTGATGACAAAGTGGTATCTGAAGGATTTTGAATGAAAAGCATGTGACACACAAACACACAAATTTAGACAGGCAGACACACTCACACAGAGGCCCAGATTCTCAACACTGTGAAAGGAATTCTTCCCTCCTAAATACTGAAGCATATCACCATAGACTGGTTGTTTTCCTTTAACTCATCGTCATGAAGTAAACATTGATTGCACAATGTAATGAAGAACAGAATAATGACACCATCTGTGTTTAGACTGGCCCCCTATAAAGTATAAAGTTGGGTCGATTTACTGTTTGGCCGGCCCAGTGTACGAGCTTAAACAGGTTTGATTTTATGCAAACTGGCTGAACCAGCATTTCTTAATATGACATGTTCTGGCAAATTAAAAAGTAGCCTACATTACCACAGCACCACAGCACTTAATAGAACTTGAACTGCATTAGTAGTAAACAACATGACAATGTGATTAACATTATATTAGTTTATAAACAGACTAATGGAGCCGCTAGTGTCTGAAAGGCTGTGTGGAATTTACTGCTGAGCCCATGCTGTTGTTGGCAACATGAAGTAGAAACTTCAGGAGTGGTAGGAGGGGGGGCTGAGCGGCACATGTTGTGTTTGTTTACTAAAAAGTTTATGTGTTTTTTGGGGTGACAAGACAGACATAGCAGAGTGAGTCTCTCTAGAAAACTGCACCAATATGGCAACATTTGGATTTTAAACCAATGAAATCAGTGTCCTATCTGGCTGTGAGTGAGCAATGCACCATTTTGAACTAAACTTTTGTCGGTGCCTTGTTTCTATTCCTATTGCTCGCTCTGAAAGTGCTGCCATGGATAAGGAAACACTGAATCATTAAGCTGAAATGAGGAATTATCTACATGACACCCAAACAAAGTAAGTGGCAGCTTGCTAAAGGGACATCACCAGGGAGCTGAAAGTCTCTGGTAATGACCATGGCTAATAACAACCTACTTGCTGTTGGCTGTATTGTTTGTCCTTTCCAGTAAATATTGCAATATGAAACGTGTTTCCTTTTAAAGCCGAAGGTAGCTCAGTCCATAGGGACTTGGGTTGGGAACTGGAGGTTCGCCAGCCCAAGTCCCCTTCCGGACCAAACATAGAGCATGGACTGGTAGCTAGAGAGGTACCAGTTTGCCTCCTGGGTACTGCTGAGGTCCCCTTGAGCAAGGCTTAGAACACCCAACTGCTCAGGGCCCCTGTCCATGGGCAGCACCTTCACTTTGACATCTCTCCATTCAATGCATGTATAGTTCCTGTTTGCCTGTTTGTGCATGAATTTCCCCTCAGGGATTAATAAAGTATATCCTCTTCTTCTTAAATGTAAGTGGTTGTGCCTCTAGTCTGAACTCGAGCACACAGCTGATAGCTACATGGTTTGTTTACAAGACATTAACAGCTCAATGTGGACAGAGAGCTCCGATATTGTGCGATGCCATGCCTATACCTGTCTGGTCTGATGTTTGGCTTAATATCAAACCAGTTTTAACAACTGGTCCTAGAACAACCCTAGTCCCCTATAAGCCTCACTTTCACTCTGCAATTCTGTCTGCTATCAGGTACGATCTTTCAGGAAAGAGACGGCTTGATTTGTAGCTCAAAGGAAGTGTATCGACCATTGCGAAACCAAAACAGGAAGAAGATTGCACTTTTGATTTCAATAACCATCCCCAGCTACCAAATAGTATCAATGTAAGTTCTTTGCAGTTACTAACCCCAGTAGCAGAAATTGCGGACAGTGGAACAACCAAAGTAACTAAGGAAACTTTGGTAGTTGATAGGCTCTGAGACAAATGGAAGCGATTTGCTTGGGTTTGCAACAGCAGCACCAACAATAATACCAGTTGGAAATGCTGAGGGGGAAAGTTGTCTGTGCCCACCTTAGGAATCTTGACAGTGTAACCAGGGTATGATTAATGCCTGAGACAAATCGAGAGTAAGAGAATCAGCCTAGTGACTGGAACATTCTCACTTTTTATCTCTTCGTCTTTAGTGAAAAGGATGTGAACTGATGAAATTTCCCTGCAGCAACGATTAAAGATTCATTTTATGTTAATGAGAATTCAATAAAAAAAACCTCCTGGCAGCACTGGGAGGCTCCGAGCTGCGCGTGTTAGATGTGTTTAACCCTGTGAAAATCGCCCCGGGGCCCGGACTGTAAATAAGGATGCGCTCTGAGTCAGCTATCCTGGTTAAACAAGTCTGTGTGCTGTCACGTCTCCTATAAATACCTGCTGCAACCAAGTCAGCACCAACTGAAATATACTGGACGTCAGCTGGCAGTTTGCTTGTGACACTGATCCAGAGCAATGAAATTTGATGTCATTACTGCACTTGTAAACCAGGAAATGAGAACCACTTGGGAGCATGGATGATTCAACAAAATTACCCACAACTCTCAGAGTGTGAGAGAAGGAATCCTGTGGGTGTTTGTGACCAGGTGCTGCCTGAGTTTTACAATGTGCAACAAGTTCTGACAACCATCAGGAAATCAAGTGGGGCGTCCACCCTGAAATACTTTTTTTTTTTAAATTCCAGTGCATTTAGAAGATTGAAGTAAAGGGTGACCTTGCAGTTAAAAGCACTATAATGTCACTTATACATCAGATTATAATCTTCAGTCTGCTCTTCATTCCCTTCAGCTTCCTCCTCTACACATTAGAGCTGCACTGGTTCCCTATTTTGACCATCGAATGATCATTTTAGTCATTTTTTTAAAGCGAAAGAAACCAAATATTTGCTGGTTTCATTCTCTTAAATGTGATAATTTTATGCTTTTCTTTGTCATACATGATAATACACTGAATAGTTTTTATTTTTAGACAGCTGGCTGGATAAAACATACCATCTGAAGACATCACCTCGGGCTTTTATTGACAAAACGATTAATCAAGAAAATAATTGGCAGATTACTCACTGATAAAAATAATGGGTAGTTGCTGCCCTTCTACACATACATATCACCATTATGTTATGTTGTTTATGGCATGTATATAATATTATTGATCCAGCTACAAGAGGCCAATAAGGTACACCAGTGTCAATACTAGCAGCAATAACTGTGTTGAAATGATTTAGTGCATTATAATATCATGAGAATTAACTCACTGTAAACTGTAAAATCCTCTGATACTGTGTATTCGATGCCAATGAACAACAAGCTCTATTAAAAGGCTCGCTTTTATCAGCTGCCACCGTGCCTTCAAATGAGGAACAGCCTCGGATATACAGTAGCTATTACAGACTTTGTTGTGTGATATCATCTCTGCTGCAGGCGGCTATTCCAACACCAACATTCATCTACTGCTGTCGCTGCACAGTCCCTTCCCATTCATCCTGCTGTCTGATGGTTTAGTCCAGGGAAAGATATTAAGGCTGAGACTGGTGATTATTTTCATTATTGACTAATGTGTAGGTGATTTTTGAGTAATTTATTTGTTCAGCTTATAAAATGGTGATAGATAATTGTGGGAAATGCCCATCCCTATTTCCAGGATTTCTTGTTTGTCCAACCAACAGACCATCAAACTTAAACCCACTAGACTCTTATCTGTGACACCATATTTTTTTCATTCACTCTCAACCTAAACAAAATAAACAATGATGACGTCACCAGCGTGACAAAATAACTCTAATCTTATCAGGGTTATCTCGGCTTGGACTTAACAGAAAGGCTACATTACAAACTGGGTGTGTGGAGTTTGAAAGATATGGGCGTTTACCAGACAGGCAGGGTCTAATGGAAAGACGCTAATGGTTGCATTATGGGAAATGTAGGATCCAGCATTTTTTTAAAAAGTTGACCCATAGTACAGTGGAAACCTCCCGGGGCTAAAAAATTAATCTGACATGGATGTGAAAAAAATAAATAAATAAATGCAATTCCTTAAACGCCCACTTGAGTCAATCCCCAGAGACCTCCATGTTAAAATGCCCAACTTTACACCAAAAATTAACATGTTTACGGCCTGGTACAAATAACAGTTTTAGTCTCTATAGATAATTTCATCATTTATGACTACTGTAAGGAGGGTGACTTTTTATATAACTCACCCATTAAAATTTTATCAAGGCTTTAAGTTACACATAGTTAAGGACATGAGTGAAAGGTGAGCTGACAAGTCACTACTATGCTGACAACGTTGGTTCAGTAATGCAACCATGGCGTGACCCCAGATTTACAGACTACAGATGAGCCATAGCTGTCACTATTTTAATAGGTTTTCAGTTCATAAAAGTTAACTGTAATGTTTTAAATCACTATAAATAGTCTTGTCAGCATTTGGTTTTACTTAAAGACCCTATCAGGAGTCAGAAATTAAAATTTTCTACATTTTTAATGGTTTTAAGCTTGTTTTTTTGCCCAATAAAAATCTGTATTATCATTTTTTATTATCAGTTAACCATAGATGTAAATGCTAAGTGCTGTCCAAGCTAGGAGCTAGTGTTAAGGTTAGCTCCGCATTGTTGCCCAAATATGGTCACTTCTCACAAAAATCCAAGATGCTGACAGCCAAAATGACAAACCCAAGGCTTCAAACAGGACACCACAAACTAGTGGGTGATGGCACAGTGTCTCCGTCCATTATTTATAGGGTTGCCGACGACGGACTAAAAGTTATGTTAACTGATATGCTGGAGGAACTCTTTAACTCTTTTACCAAAGTTCAAAATTATTCTAAAACCAAAAAAAAGTTGGATAAATTGATCGACCATGTATTAAATCATGAGTCAAATAATTCTGAAAATCCCAATCACAATTTGTCAGAGGTGACGTCTTCAAACTGCTTATTTTGTCCAACCAACAGATCACAACCCAAACATATTCAATTTGCAGCCATATAAAACAGTGAAAAGAGGCATATCCTCAAATTTGGGCAGCAAGAACCAGAGAATGTTTGGCAATTTTGCTTGATGTAACTTAAATAAAAAAAATATATCGATGATATGACACTAGATATCATCTTATATTTTGGATATTGTAATATCGTAAGTGTTGTCCTGTTACTTTTAAATTAAGTAATTAATGGAACAAGCAGCCTCATCCACCAACTATCTGTGTCACACGATAGGGGTGGGAATCACCAGAGGATCAATGATACGATATTATCACGATATTTAGGTCACAATACAATACTATTGAGATTTTAAATATGTTGCAATATGCTGAGTATTGCAATAAAATATATTGTAATATATTGTGATTTATTATCTTTCTTCAACAGTAAATTATGTCCCCAAAAGAATACTTTCCAGTTTTCAGTCTGTTTATCTCACTTCAGCCATGTTCTTGCAGCAACTACATGTATCTAGTGGACTGAAAAAGCAATTGATTATATTATTCTAATAGGCTACCTAAAGTTTTATTTGTATTTGTAATATTAATAGTTTCTATATTAAAAAATTGATACTGATATTGCCACAAAAAATATCGTGATACTATGCTGTATCGATTTTTACCCCATCATGCAGAGACACACAGCACAAGGAGCGCTCGACTCATCCCTGAAACTAAACTGACCACTCTTTCCCAACTCAGCTGAGATGTTTCTTTAATTCCAGTGAGCATCAGAAAAACCCTGCCTGTCTCTCTCAGTGCTTCAACTGCTCCTTCATTTTCTCATCCAGTCTCCCTCACTGTCCCCCCGCTCCAGACCCCCCCCCCCACCCAATCTCTCTCTGCCGCCAGCTGATAACGAAAGCCATCCTCGCTCCAAACTGGCACCGCTTCTCTGCTCCCACACTCTCTGCACCACATCAGTGTGCAAACACTGGGCACAATGTCAAGGCAGGCCACCCCCACTCCTACCAACATATGCCACATTGATGAGAGACAACTGCTCAGCCCGGCACAAATGACGGACAATTTACATACATGAGTGAGTCAGATTTGAGGTTAACTTAACAGACACACAGACAAACGCAGGAGCCCAGCTCCAGTGCAGTGGCCAGGGAGTATCAGCATCAGCACATGGCTTTGACATTAAGTGCTTTCCAACATCTATATCATTCACCCCCTCCCCACACACAACACACACACACCATCACCAACCCCCCGTCCCAGAATCCAACGGCTGCGAGATGAATATGCTCTAATTCCCTCAAAACCATTCAATGTGCTCAAACAACGCCACACACACATGTCAGGGGTGACTGGATTTTGGCCTGGACGAGAGCTCACTGCTGTGACGTATCTGGGCTGAGCAACCCAGGAATAAAAACACATCTTCTAATTTTTTCATGAGGAGATGAATTATAGCTGCACGGCATAAGAACAAGGCATCATCAGACTGAGCGTGAGCCACGCTGCTTTCATGTGTAGAGTAGACTTACTACTGGTCCATGTTTCAGAAGGTGGCTCCAAACACTCTTAAAATCACAACAAATCTGTTTGGAAACTGGTGTGTATCCGCCTTTATGAATAAAGAAAGGGAAATTTTGCAAGGCTGCATGATTACATTTATCATCAATCAATCTGGCATTTTTTAAAACTAATTGTTGCAGTCATTTTTCAAGCAAAAATCCCAAACTAATGATGGTTCCAGGTTATCAAATGCGAGGATTAACTGCGTTTCTTTGCTATACATGATATTAAATTGCATCTTTTGGGTTTTGGACTGCTGATCTGATCAAATGAGCAAAATATAATGCACATTTTTCACGATTAACTGATGAATCAAGAAAACCGGATAATGAAAATAATTGAGTTGATGCCCTAAATTTAGGTTCAGTAACTGCTTTTCTTAAGAAACAAATCATGCTCTTAAATAAATAAGATCAATGTCCATAACGTGTAACCAAAGACCAAAGTCAAGTCTTGAAATTGGTCACTTAATTTACCCATTTATCATGATATGAAGTGGTAAGTGTTTTGCCTTTGTAAAGCCTTAACCACCTAATGTTTACTGCTATTAGTCAGCTACTTGATGAATGACTTTAAAGGGATAGTTCAACATTTTTTAAGTGGGGTTGTATGGGGTCAGTCAGTGTATGACATACTGTAGATATCAGTCGGTGCACCCCCCTCGTTTGGAGAAGCAGGCTGGAGTCTGACACAGAAGCTTAGCAATGCACTGCTGTGGAGGGTTTAGCCATCTAAAAAAGTCCCACTTAAAGAAATTGCTATTTAAGTGTACGCCATATTGAGAGTATTTTCACCGATTTACCGTTTCCGTCAGACAGCCCGTTCCTATGGAAATGCCATTAACCGCTTTATATCCCCATCAATGCCAAAGCAACCAGACTCCATTGTGAAAAACTGTAATTTTAGCTCGCTGAACACAGGAGCTGCTGGTCTACTGCTGCCTCGACGGGTTAGTCAGTTTGTGTTATTTTCTGACTTTGGTTAATCTGAAGTTACCTTTCAAACACCAAGGTAACACAATACCACAAAAAAATAACAGCGGTGGATGAGTGGCACCTGTGTTCATTAGTGTTAAATCACTGTTTTTCTCAATGGAGTCTGGCATTAAAAGAGTGATTAAGTGGCTTCATTTTCCTGTTGGAAATCACTGTCAGACAGCAAGGTGAAGCAGTGACAATATTCTAAATAAAACATACATTTTAAACTGATATTGATTTTTTTCAGGTGGCTAAAATACTTTTTGTTGTGGACCCCTCCACAGTATTACAATGCTTAGCTTCCATGTCAGACTCCAGCCTGCTGACTGATATTTACTGTATGCAATACACTGTCTATGGATAAGTACCTCATACAACCCCACTTCAAAAAATCTGAACTGTCCCTTTAATGTAGGCTATTAAAATATATTTGATTTCAGTTAACAGATCAATGAACTGAAGGACACAAGTCAATGTCAACTGAGAGGGACACAGATAATATCATGAATGGAAAAACTGCAGCAACAGAATAACAATCCATAAATATGAAATGAGTGTAATATTGTTATATGTTTGGTGGTGGTGCTGGTGGTGGTGTGGTCCTGACAGCAGCAGTCACATTTCACCACCTGCATTCTCCACGTTGAGCAGCACTGTAGGATTACTGCTGGGTTATTTATAGGAGCCGGTTGCCAAAATAACACCTCGGTGTCTGCCTGCCTGCCTGTCTGCATGCTTTCCAGCCAAGACATCGGCTCACTGCATGGAAAGGACATTCAGCTGGACTGAAAGCTCCCCAGCAACAACACACACTCACAGACACACACACACATAGGGACACACACACCCCTCCAGTGCGCTCCTATACCATAAGCGGTAGTAGCTGAGTGTACACAAACGCCTCTCACATTTACCTCCGACTCCTTCTGCTGATCCTTGAACACATCTTTCCCTTTCGGTCTCTGTCTGTCGCCGTTATCGTTAAGGTTATTAATGATAGGTACCTCCATGTCCTCCGCCTGCATCTTTTACGGTCGCCGTGCTTCACTTCCTCGTCCGTGAATAGTGCATACCGGTCCGGTGGAGAGCTGTGACTGCACCGCGCCAGGAGGAGCACCGGCTCCTGAGCCCAAGTTGAGGATCTCCTCCTCCTCCTCCTCCTCCTGCTGCTGCTGCTGCTACTCCCCCCCCTGTCTGTTTGGTTCGCTGTCCCTGTGCGCCCCGAGAGGGCGGGGTTAGAGAGTAAGCAGCAGAGAGGAGCATCAGCTGACCACATGAAAGTAAACTGAGGTGGTGTTAGACAGGGTCAGTGCACTAATGTGGAGCTGATGGGTCAAGATGCTAATGGACTATTACACTTCATATGAAAATAAGAGCCTGGGTTAAAGGTCCAGTGTGTAGGATGTTATTCATAGCTGTGTTTTCATTAGTTTGTGATCCCTTAAACAGAGAAGCACTGTGTTTTTGTTACCTTAGAATAAGCCAGTTATATCTATAGGCGGAGCAGGCACTCCTCCACACAGTCTGCCATGTTTCTACAGTAGCCTAGAGTGGACACACCAAACACTGGCTCTGTTAGGGCTATTTGTGTTCTTAAGAAGTTTCATTCATTCATTCATTCTCTAACCGCTTATCCTGTTAGGGGTCCTGGGGGTCCTGGAGCCTATCCCAGGTGACATTGGGCGAGAGGCGGGGTACACCCTGGACAGGTCGCCAGACTATCACAGGGCTGACACATAGAGACAGACAACCATTCACACTCACATTCACACCTACGGCCAGTTTAGAGTCACCAATTAACCTGCATGTCTTTGGACTGTGAGAGGAAGCCGGAGCACCCGGAGAAAACCCACGCTGACACAGGGAGAACATGCAATTTCGTACAGAAGGGCTCCATCACCCTGGGTTCAAACCAGGAACCCTCTTGCTGTGAGGCGACAGTGCTAACCACTGCAGCACTGTGCCGCCTGGAGAAGTTTCAGTTGGTTACAGTCTGCAAATTCACAGCTAAATCCAACACACTTGACCTTTAAATATGCGTAACTCCAGACATGTCATTTTGGAGATACAAGGACTAATACAAACACTAATCATATTATTATGTTATAAAGAAATACAGATGTATATGACAATAGAAGCATAGATTAATTATTTGAAATTTCTGGGGCCAGTTGCACAAAACATCTTAAGTTTTTTCCTGAAGTATGACACTTTAGGCTTAATTTGTACTTAGCTGAGGGACCTACACAGTTGCACAGAATCCCTTAAAAAGTTTCCTTAGTTAATGAAAAACGTTAACTCATTTACTGTGTTGAAAGAGATTTTACAGCGGTAAAAATTTCCATGGAGATTGTTTCTTTGCTTGAACTCACGATTGGGATGCCTGATATTGTCTCACAAAGTTGGCTTACAGTTAGAT
Source organism: Cephalopholis sonnerati (assembly GCA_019142605.1). Classification (NCBI taxonomy): domain Eukaryota; kingdom Metazoa; phylum Chordata; class Actinopteri; order Perciformes; family Serranidae; genus Cephalopholis; species Cephalopholis sonnerati. Next base: position 23,562,268 of record JAGQAX010000022.1, on the reverse strand, counting down.
AGTGAAAAAATGGCAGAAAAAAAGAAGACAATAAAACCATACTGGTCGGAGGAGGAAAAGATTATACTTCTGGAGGAGAAAGCACATACTACAAAGTAAATTTGATCTTCAAATACCAGAAAACAGAAAACGACTGTAGGAAGAAGCAACTAAAACTAATGTGTTAGTTTTTTCATTTATCACCATAAACATATTGCATCATATTGCAGTTAAGAGAGAGTCAGAGGTACCATAAGTTTTTTGTTGTTGTTGTTGTTTTTTTACCATGCTTTGGTTGCTAAGGTTATTTGTCCAATGGTCTAGGGATTCCTTAAGTATAACACCAAGACAAGGAGAAAACCATGAATACTTAAGTGAACATTTTAAGGACTTAAGGGTGTTTTGTGCAACTGATTATATTCTGAGGAAACCTTAACTAGGACTTTAAGGACACCCAACACTCAACACTAAGGGCACTTAACTTAAGATGTTTTGTGCAACCAACCCCTGATTTTTACAGGAAGCTAATTACAGTAATGGTAATATCTGAAAGTTGTTCTGATATCGAGGGATAAAATTACAAAAGGTAACAACATTAGCCTTCAAACATGTATAGTTTCCTTCCTATGTGTGAAACCAGTCCTGTTCAGTGGTGGACTCCGCCACTAACAGTGACAACTACAGAGTTAAAGCTGTTGTTGGTAACTTTTATAAAAATAACTTTTTGTAATGTTTGCTGAAACTGTCACAGTATCCACACAGTAGTTCATGAGGCAGACACTTTGCCTCCTCTTAGTGCTTCTAATTGCAAAACTCACAAAAACAACCAATCAGAGCTGAACAGTCTCTAAATGCAGCTGTTCAATCATGTCAATCACTGCTCATGAATGTTGCCAACTGATTGTATTACTGCATTGCTTATTTCTCACCTCAAATGTTTTCAGAAACATATTTTAGTGTACTGTTTAGCTGTAAAATGAGAATGTTTGCGCCCCAGCTGCCATGTTGGAAATAGACGACTTGAAACAAAGCCCTGCCCACTGGCCAGAGCAAACTTATAATTTTGTAGCTTAACATTTTAGTTTGACCACATATCATGAGCAGCGACTGACAAAATAACTGCGTTAGAGACTCCTCAGCTCTGACTGGTTGTTTTCCGTCAGTCGCTGTGGAAATGCCATTAGCAGAACTATGAGGAGAAACATAATTGTATTGGGTCATGAACTGCTGTGTGGGTGTAGTGACAGTTTCAGCAAATAAGCTACGACTAAAGTTATTTTTCTGAAAATTACCAAGGATGTAAATACACTGGATTGCTATGGCTAGAAAAATTAAGAAATCAGGACTCTATTTAATGAAAATCTTGGATATTATAACTGAAGTTTACTTTCTCAGAGTACATTCTCAATGACCTGGCTCAGCATTTAAAATAACTTCACAAAAACACCACAACTTGCTCCTCAGTACAGTCCGTTGAGTGAAAACTCACTAAACTACAGAGACAGACTACAACTTGAGATGAAAGTTGTAAATTGGTAATTTTATGCATTTTTAATTTGATTAATAATTGTCACAGACCTTCCATAAAAACAAGCAGGGAAAACACAGTATCTAAAAACTAAGTGTATTGTTGATTCTTCATCAATGCTCGTCTATTTCGACTTATGAGCCAGTGTAATTAATTAATACATAATTTAATACATTTAAATATGTGATTAAAATGTAGCCAAATGTTAACCAGCAGTTAGCATACTGCTACGCTGCTAAGCTAGCCTTAGCAAGACTAGCTTAACTGTCTTTTTTTCCTCCACTAAGATTATATTTAGGTGTTGCCTTACCTATATTGTATTCTTATTTCAATTACCTTTATGTTGAAGCATAAAAATAGACTTTCAATAACAGGAAACAGGGAAGAAAAAGTGGGTAAATTAGCTTTGCCTAGCTAAGCAGTAGCCTAGCTAAGGCTGTGTCACCAGCTAGCTGTAACTAGCCGTGGTGCATTCACTGTAGCTTGGTTTTTACCTGTTTTGTTGTTCTTGCTAATTTTACATGCTGTTTTTTTCCCTTAAAAAACTTCCCTTTTTAACATACTATTTTTAATTTGCCAAAACAAATGTCAGTAAGTCATATTGTGGTCTTAACTTACCTTTGTAGTTACTGTGTTTTGGCTTTGTAGGGCAGCACAGTTAGGTAACGGTCGCTGCTTCAGATGCTGGTAGGACCCACCAAAAATTCACCAGCTTTGGCTGATGGATGATGTTTCCCACCAGCTGTCACACTAAATTAACACAATCAAGATGTTCTCCCCGCTGATAAAATCTCTATTAATACAATCTGCTGTCAGGGGTTTCACATCAGCTCATGCGTCTGACTCTTAATTTGTGGGACTCCATCGGTTTAAATGTTAGATGGAGATGGAGATGGAGGTGCCCCCCTCCCTGCAGCCACTTCACCTCCTGTCACCCTCCCCTCAGAGAGGCCAGTGAATTATTGATATGTGGAGGTGGGGGTTGGGGTGTAGGTTGCCCTATGCTCCGACCTACCAACACACACTCAAACCCCGACTGTGAGAAACCACTTAAGATGACATGATTGGATCGTACAGCTGAATGTAGGCACGAGCTTCTGGAGGAACGTGACCACATGGCAGGGCAGCGGGGTGGAGGTGTGGGGCAAGTTCATGATTAAATAATAATTAACCGCTGGTTGAATCAGTTTAGACTCAAGCCTGACAAAGAAAAGGTCAGATTGTTAAAAATTAGATTTTTGCTGTTTGTTTGGTGATAATGTTTATTTTGAGGTATGGCACAAAGTCACCATTAACAATACTGTTTTACAAATTTGGGGTTGGTCAAAATGAAAGCAGCAGGGGCCAAGATATACTGAGGTTTGGTCCTTCTATGGGTCAAGATCCAAAGACTAATGGCCACAGCATTTCAGCTTCGTGCCCCACGGTTTCTGGCGCAGCCTTTCCATTCTAAATCTGTAGTCTCCAAGCGCAAGCTAAAATAACCCTGGTGACACCATCATGGTTATTTTCTCAGATTGAGGATAGTCTCGCCTATCTCCACAGCTCTGTGTCAGCACTAGAGAAAGGTCTGGAAGCTCACATATAGGGGGAAAAAAACCCACTGGCTTGTTTTCACTTTTTTTAAACCAATCACAATAGTCTTGGGCATTGATACAGCAACGGTTCCCTTGCAAAATAAGCCCTGTTTCCACCAAAAACTTTCAGTATGGTACCTTTGGAACCAAAAGTAACCCTTCAGACATGGTACTTAGACCCTAGTCAGAAAACAGATCAGCATTGGACATTAGAATCCTGCGAAACAAAGTCCGGGCTTTTCCAATGTGCGTTGACAAGTTGTTTTATTCTTTGTAGACCTTCACAACAATTCACTGAAAGAACAGACAACCCAACAGAGTACTCCAAGGATGCCATTTTTCTATAGGTCTACATGGATATGGGTGAGGCCCTGGTCCCCTCATCAAAAAGCCAATGGGATTTCTCCACTGGACTTCGGATTATAGCCAAAAACAAGCTCTGTGGCAAACACACATTGATGATACTTTGATAATTCTCACAAATGAACTCCACTTTCATGATTATTGAAGCCTAAATGCAATCGCCAGAGGTAAAAAGCTAATGTTAGGCTAGAAACAAACTGCACTACTGTTGTGTGACCTAATGTCACTACCTTAACAAGACTGATCGAACAAGCCATGTTCGGCATGGCCCACTAGACGACATTCTTTGTATTGATGTATTTTGTGTCATAGAACAAAACGTGAAAGTCTCTTGACCTTGTGTTCACCACAGACCTTATTTCAGGCGTCTCACCAAACTTATTTCTGGGTTTTAGGACTCATTCCAGGGGCACTCAGGTTTATAGCAAGTCTACAGTGAGTCAGACTAGACTTAAGATAGCTCCTCCACATCTACATTAGACATCATACAATTACTTTTACAGGCTCAATAGTACTCGACTCGACATGGAAATTGAACTTGTGTTATATATATCCTTAAAATCCAGCAGTTAAACTTCTATAGATAAGTGTGTTTAAATTGGATCTTGCTGTGAATGAGGAAATTATCTGTTATTTATACCATGAAAGAAGTCTCTGCTAAACTAGTCCTTGTGTCATTTGAGAACATTAAAAAGCTGAGAAATAATACATGCTGACATTTCTAAATATCTGAATCACAGTTTGGACTGTTATAAATGACATAATGATGTCTTATTCTATATGCGTCAGACCGCCCATTTAACCCCGCTGTGCTGATTTGTGTGTCAGGAATAAATAAAGGCTCGCAGCCAGCTGTTGATGCCAGAGATGTCACTGTCTGTTCGCTGCTGGCTCAGATGAGATCACTGTGGCTCTGACAGACCTCAGCAGCTGCGCACGCTGGCTCCCCTTCCCCCCCAACACACGTAAACACAACCACCGAGAAACAACACACATCAAACACCTACGTCAGAGGGCGATTAGGTGTTAAAAATGAGTCGAATCAAAGAGGTGCTCACACGGTGGTTACAATTTTTACATCTTTATTCATTAAGATTACAGAATGTTTTAAATTATTGCTCATCATCTACCATTATCACTTGCAATATTTTAAACATAGGGTTTTTTTTCTTTATTAGACAACTTAAAACATGTTTGAGAATTTTGCCAGTTTGCACTGTATGAGGATTTACAACAATAAATACAGGAGTGGATTCTTCTTTTACCTTCCTATACTTTTAAAGGTTTTCATATCTGTATATAGTATGTATATACATATACGATGCTGGTGTCTTCCCCCGCCCACCCGTCTGTTGGTCAGCTTACGGCTGACAAAACAAAACAAAAAATGGTTTGTCCCCCTGACGCACAGGCTAGGATCCTGAGGCAGCTGTTCACGAAGCAACCATGGCCAACAAAAAAAGGATGTGTACACACACAGAAAGACGTTTAGACTCACACACGTCATCACCTAAAGTCAGCTTCCTCTCAAGCCGTCACACACTTTAACACACACTCACACTTACAGAGGGGAAAAATAAGACTCAGGACAACAGGGCTACACTGACGACGGGTCACACTACTTTAAGAGGGGATTCTCAACAGCACAAGGAGACAGAGAAATGCACAAACATCTGCAGGGAACAAGGTGACACTGAGGTTTGTGTGGGCTGTGACACAGTGTAGGATCTTGTCATTACATGGTGGTATATCGGCGTATGCTAGGTTTGTCTGAGAGGCTCCTACGCACCTTTGGAATTTGAATTTATTTAGGCTTTATCTTGATTTTACCAATTTAAAAGAAATATTTTGACATTTTGGGAAATACCGTCGTTGACTTTCTTGTCGAGACTTACACAAGAAGGTCAATCTCACTCTCGTGTCTGTACGCTAAACAGCTCCTAGTTAGCTTAGCTTAGCATGAAGCAGTCCCTCCAGGATTTTGCGATGTTGTGATTAACGTAAATACAGCTGTGCGACCTTGCAATTTGGTCCCATCACCACAACTTTACTGAAAATTTGAATATTTTAAACACGCAATGTATCCATTCACTCGGCCTCTCTATCGCGTCTGTTTATCATGAGACTGCTGCTGCAGTGACAGCGCTAACTGTTAGCATCACACAGCTAACGTTGCCCAACGGTCATTAGCAGGTTTAACTACAGAATTGAGCAGTTTCGGTATAAGATTAATAGCTTAATGTCGGATGTTAACCGTTGCTGCAAGCAGCGGAATATGATAAGTAGTGATGAGATCTTGTCATCCTGAGTTAGCTCATGCTAACTGGGCAGAGACAGCAGAAGGAGAGACCTTTACAGGTCAAACGGTAGTTACTATTGCTACCCCAAAACTGCCCGTACCTTTACAAACAGATTCTATTTCTGTGGGAAACACGCTCCGAATCTGAGACTACTTTGCACTTTTCACTTGCCCCCGCAACTTCATAGCAAGAAACGCCTATAAACATCACAACATACGTCGCAATTTTTTAGAAAAGCTGGCATGAAATCAGACATATCAGGCTGTAACAATCCCAAAAACAGCCCACGAAATCCTGGAGGGACTAATAAAGACTGGAAGCAGGGGGAAACAGCTAGCCTGGCTCTGTCAAAAGGTAACAAAATCTACCGACCTGGACCTTTAAAGCTTACTATTATCATGTTGTCAATTTTGTTTCAGTTGTACAAAAACTTGGCTTTAGAGGTACTGGTTGTTGGATTTGTCACCTTTATGCTAACATAAGCTAACTAGCCGCTAACTTTCTACCAAAAAAAGCAAATAAAGACATTCACCAAAATGTCGAAACATTCCTCTGAACACTTTGGTTGGTTTCTAATCTTATGTAATGACATTACTCATGTCACACAACAAAATTGCATGGATTGTGCATATTTGTAGGTATTAACTGGCAAACAGAGCGTTTTGTGCTATTTCCTCTTATTCACAATCAGCTAAATGACGTTATTTATTTTCCATAAGCAGCACAGTTAATTTTCAGACCTGGATAATGAGCGTCTGTATGTGTGTGTCGGAGCATTTGATCCCTCTTTGTGAGAGCAGAGCTGGCAGCGTCTCCCAGCAGGTTAGCAGGGAATCTGATTGGTTCAGGTGCAGAGCCGGTATAGCAGCGGGGTGCACTTTGCTGTCGGGTGGAATGACTGTCAGGACTTTGTAATTTCCAGCGCCAGGTCAGCTGGGGACGAGCTGCCGGGGACGGTGACTGCGCAGCTAGTTGCACTGGTGGAATCTAAAGTGTTTCAGGTGGGGAGGAAGGGAGCTAAAATAAATCAGGGATAGCACGCCAAGTTTTAAAAAGGTGAAAAAATCCCTTTACAGACGGTAAATGTACAGAGCCCCTAAAGTCCAGAAAGATGATATTTTATTCATTTTGTGCTCAACTTGGCTGCACAAAATAATCATCTTGTATGCATAAGATAAAAGAAATATCATTGTTCAGGCCTTTGGGGGCTTCGTATAAATGTGCTTCTTGGATAGAGAGAAAATAAATCAGTGGAATTCAGATCCCAGATTTTATTTTTTAAGATGAACCCCCTGACTATACAGTATCTGTGAGTACCAAAGAGTCGTGGTGTGTATGGTAAGTACAGTAAATCTTAACAGCACCATACTTTTCAGTGAGGACCTGATTGAAGATATCTGTTTAAGTACCGGCCAGGCAGCGACTTGCTGCTCATTTGGTATCTCTGTAAATATGTTCTGTCACAGTATTCAAAGTGAGCGTTAAAGTACATTTATTACACTTATCATTAGAACATTTAATTGCTTATCTTTATGACATATGTTGATTTTTTCCCCCCCTCGAAAGTAATGATATTAGATGGCGCAGGAGAGAAAAGATAGAAAATCTTAATTTCAATATAAATATCTAAATATACAGTATACCCCTTTTGATGATCTGATAACCTGCCATGCTTCTAATACAGTATAGTCATTCTTGGCAAAAGGAAAAGAGACAAAATGAAAAGGTTAGCTCTCACAAGCTTGAAATACTTTTCATTACTTCAACACTGGCGCCATGTGAGCAGCTGGAAACCGAGAATGCAGCAGCCAATGAGATGGTTTCACTGTGGCTTTGAGTGACAGGTGGGAAGAACCGGCCACTGTCCAGTCGTACTACGAGAAAAGTTATGACAAACTACAGGCTGATCTGAAGGGACAGAACGCATTAAAAAAAATGTTTAAAAACAGACACAACGGTGAATCTCAATGAAACGATCAAATAAAAGACATGATATGATTGGACCCTGAGATCCCGCCTAATCCCGCCCACTATGTCTAACCCCGCCCTCACAATATTACACAAGAGAAAAACATAATCACAGGTAGAAAAGAAAAGACAACGACGAAAAAAAAAAGGACAGGAAAAAGTATCCGTCACTAAATCTTCAACGGTAATCTTCATTCACACAGATTTTTTTTAATCAAGTTTTTTTATATAGTATATATCTTTTTAGCATCAATAATTTCATCTTTAATAGTTAAACAATAAAAGATCTGGCAATGGGAAGGAAGGATGGAGGATTTACACACACAAATGAGCGTCTAAAGAGAAAGAGATAATGGTGGTGAAATGACAAGTGGAAGGGAAGTAAAACATCTTCCAGGAGAAGATGTCAGGGAGCTAGCTAATGGCGAATGGCAGGAGCAGCTCCACAGAGTTAGAGTTAATGTTACCATTATTGTTGTAGAGCATGAATAAATAAAATGGCTGCCATAAGCGCAGAGAAAGCCACGCCCTCCACCCCTCCCCATTCCCCCTTTAGGCTCAATTAGAGCTCCTCCCCTACCCCCCTGAATATAAAGCAGGTGTGTTGACTGTTCTGTCCGTCCGTTCTTCCTTCTCTTCTCCTCACCCTCCTCCTCCTCCTCTCCCTCTCTGAGTCTGTGCCATTCACGGAGTATTTGTATCTGCAGTCTGACCCCGACACTGGTTTAATACCTGATGGAGAAAAAGAGAAAGTGCGCAAGTTAAGATGACAGTTGTTGTAAATATTCAAGGTGCTGCTACAACCTGAAAACATATCCCAACTCTATATGTATAGGATTCAATGGAAGCTCATATCTGCAAATGTGATGCTAAAATAATTATTTATCTCAAGATAAGGACTTACTAATCTCAAAATAAGGACTGACTAAGTCAATAGTTAGGGAGTTTCCTATAATTTTGCATATAGTTATTATTTTTCGATAAAAGATCATTATTTTGAGATAGGTAAGCCATAATTTCGAGCTAAATAAGTCGTTATTTGGGGTAAGCAAGTCATTATTTTGAGGTCAGTAAGTCATTCTGAGTTATGTAAGTCATTATTTTGAGATAAGTGAGTCATTATTTGAAGTAAACAAGTCATTACTTTGAGATCAATAGGTCATTATTTTGAGGTAAGTAAGTAAGAATTTTGGAAAAAGTAATTTCGAGATAAAGTCATTATTTTGAGATCAGAAAGTCATTATTTCGAGGTAAGTACTAATTTTGAGATAAGTGAGTCATTATTTTGAAATAAATAATTTTGAGATAAGTAAGTAATTTCAAGATAAGAAAGTTATTATTTTCAGTTAAGTAAGTTATTATTTTGAGATAAGTAACTCAATATTTTGAGGTAAGTAATTATTTTGAGGTAAGTAAGTTATTATTTTGAGATAAGTACATCATTATCTTGAGATAAGTTATTTTGAAGTTAGTCAGTTATTATTTTGAGGTAAGTAAGTTATTATTTTGAGATAAGTTATTTTGAAGTTAGTCAGTTATTATTTTGAGGTAAGTAAGTTATTATTTTGAGGTAAGTACATCATTATTTTGAGGTAAGTAAGTCATTATTTTGAGGTAAGTTAGTTATTATTTTGAGATAAGTAAGTTATTATTTTGAGGCAAGTAAGTCATTATTTTGAGGTAAGTACATCATTATTTTGAGGTAAGTAAGTCATTATTTTGAGATAAGTTAGTTATTATTTTGAGGTAAGTACATCATTATTTTGAGGTAAGTAAGTCATTATTTTGAGGTAAGTTAGTTATTATTTTGAGATAAGTAAGTTATTATTTTGAGGCAAGTAAGTCATTATTTTGAGGTAAGTACATCATTATTTTGAGGTAAGTAAGTCATTATTTTGAGATAAGTACATCATTATTTTGAGGTAAGTAAGTCATTATTTTGAGGTAAGTTAGTTATTATTTTGAGATAAGTTATTATTTTGAGGCAAGTAAGTCATTATTTTGCGAAAACAATTCCTTTTTTGAGAAACTAAGTCTTTACTTTGAGATACTAAATCATTATTCTAAGAAAGTTTTTAATTATAATAAGTTACAAGATCTTGTTGATTTCAACACTGGCATAAATTGGCAGGCATAGGACCCAAACTACAGTTTCTTCCTTTCTAGAATTACGTCTTGAACCAGCTATGGGCCTGTCAAAATAAGACTGTCATGTTGAAGCGTCTCCATACCTATAGTAGTTTGGCTTGAAGGGCCCGTTCTTGTTCAAGCCCAGATACTTGGCCTGCTCATCACTCAGCTCTGTAAGATGTGCGTCAAACGTAGGGAGATGTAGGCTGGCCACATACTCATCTGGCAACAGAGAGGAGGAACACGTTAACATTCATCAGGCGTCTGTGCTTGATTAATCATTCAAATGGGAAAAGGAAGAGGGAGGCTCTAGGATTAACCATCTCTCCATCTCCTTTCTTCACCCTTCTTCTTTCTCCTCATCTGCTCTCCTCTCTTCATCCTTCTTTGTGTCCCCACTTCCTTCTCTCCTCATCTCACCCCTTCCTTTCATCCCTCCCTCCTTCCTCTCCATCATCTTTCTGTCAGTGCGTGCTGTGGTAGCAGTCACTGACAGAGTGACCTACATTTGGCTCCCTGTCTCTCTTTACTACGTATCTGCTCCTCTCTAACCCACCGAGGGAACGCCAGGAAATGTGATGGGCAACGCTGCTGACATGCTGTGGGCTGTACGCACGCACACATACACACACACACAGGGCTCATTCTGCTGTGAATGATAAGCTATCCAGGGAGACGTCTCTGGACTGAACAGATGAGACATACTGTGTTGTCTATAGAGATAAATGCAATATGCCTGCAGGCTCGCTGTTGGGGCAAAAATAAACTCTGTTATCACTTCCTGCTTGGTGGCTACTTAAGCACCAAACAAGGTTATTTGGTGTCTCCCTGGCCTGATATCTCACTGCGTTTGTGTTATAAAACTGGCGTTTCTACTCATATTTGTGTGTTTTTGTACTCTTGGATTTGGCAGTTTTATTCCATTAAAATCCAAACTGACAAAAATCTTACCCATCTTCTTGGGTAGCAGGTACACATCCTGTTTGTAGCGTCCCTCTGGGGCGTTGTACAGCTCTATCAGAGCCAGCGCCTGGGCACAGACACACAAGTGTTAACTCACATACATGCACTAACAACTGCTTGTGTCAACATCTTTTTTATTGATGAACACAAACGAAGTGAGAGCAGAAAACTAATCATGTACAACATTGTGAATTAATCTGCCGTTTTTACTTGGGTGGTGGCGGTGATGGAGAGGACGAAAGTGGGCACAGTGGAACAGCTGAGGTTCAGCAGACGACCCTGTAGAGAAGGACAAAGCAACACAAGGTCAGAGCACACAAAGGACGAGCACACTGGTTCCTAACTTTGCAGTTGAGGGAACAAAGTGTCGCTCTGGGTTAGAAAAGAGAAATCTATTTTAGGGATAACAAGTCCCACATGAACATTTCAAGCCCCTTAGTTTGTGAAATCTCATCTGCAACTGTTTGTTTTCTCTCGTCTTCCTGCTGACACTTACTGCTGTGATATTCATATTAAGGGAGATGATGTTTTGCTCAAAATACTAAACTGTTGCTGCCGCCTGAGATGCTGCATTGCAGTGAGCAAATTTGGGAGATCCCAAGTGTTGCAGTAAATTAGGTAGTTAGTATGTAAAACTGAAACACTCTGCAGTTAGGAGGAAGCAGGAACAGAGACAGGTTGTATTGTTACCGCAAGGTGAAAGCAGAATTAAAACCATTAATAAAGTTTTAATGTCCAGTGAACACTAAAAATCACATGACTCATCGAAACTCAGACCTTTAATGAGTCCCCTCACTCCCGTACTCTATTAAAACGTTGTGTGTTAATTATGGAAGAAGCTTTAGTTTCTTTAATGTGTCATTGTGCGGTGTTGACCCCTCAGTACTGCACAAAGAGACTCCACAGCTGAGAGTGACTACAGTTACATGCACACTAATATTCCTCTATTATTTATGAATTTGATGCAGGTCATGTAAACAGCTTCTTCTGTACGGATACTCTGAATTAGGGCGGCACAGTGATGCAGTGGTTAGCATTGTCGCCTCACAGCAAGAGGCTGGTTCAAGCCCAGGGTGGGGGGTTTGAACTGCAGGGTGGGGGAGCCCTTATGTGCGGAGCCTGCATGTTTCCTCCGGGTGCTCCGGCTTCCTCCCACAATCCAAAGACATGCAGGTTAATTGGTGACTCTGAATTGCTCGTAGGTGTGAGTGTGAATGGTTGTCTGTGTATGTGTCAGCCCTGTGATAGTCTGGTGACCTGTCCAGGGTGCACCCCGCCTTTCGCCCAATGTTGATAGGCTCCAGCCCCCCGCAACCCCCAACAGAATAAGCCATTACGGAAGATGAATGAATAATGAATGTATTCAGAGTGTAGCCTAATTTCAGAATGTAGCATTTTCCGATTAAAAATGTGGGATATGCTGATTTTGTTCAGGTTTTAGGAGCACTGTTTGGACCTGTGTACAACACATTCGGAAAATGTGTCTCAGCTAGGGGCTTTTACAGCAGTTTATGGTCAGGTCTGTGCGTTGTCATGGATATGTTTCACCCAAACCAACTAACCAGCAGTTTGGTCTGTGGTAGAGATGCACGCCCAAAAGAAAAGCCCACATTTCTGGTCAGAAGGAGGATCATACCTGCTTTTAAACATCATGAATGACTTGGATATTAACAGGTTTTGGGATATGGGCCAGTATCGCAACACAACCTTTTCAAAAAGGTGGGTGAAGGACAAATATGTTTACACTAGACATGTAAACATATTTGTAGGAATATTGTGTGAATATTTTGTGCATGTAAACGTAGTCAGTGTCTTATCTGCCAAAACCTGTTTGCATGGCCCTTCACACTCTCTGGTTTAGCAATGGATCCAAACACAGATCATGAATTTGTATAAATAAATGTATGACTATACATACAGTTTTACATTAGTATTACACTGTAAAACAATTATCAAACAAAAAGAAATGTCAAAGTATCCTCTTTTAACTTCAAAGAAAACCAGCTATCTAAATGTGTCGTAATTTTATTGATACTAAAAGATGATATTAAGTATTACTGTTTTAAATAAATGCCATTTTTGGAACACCACTCTATTTTGGATCAGATGGAGGCGGGAGAGGTGAGGATGGAGGAGCTGATGTTCTGATGTGGTTAAAACCTGCTGGAGATCAAACAGCAGCAGAGACAAAGGCATCGACAGGCTGGCAGTCTGTCTGTCTGGCCCTGACAGACTGCTCTCATTCTGTCACGGCTTGGAACACAAACACACACTCATACGCAGTCTTAACCTCCAATGTGCATAGACAGGGTTGTGAGTGTGCGTATGTGTCCACGTTTTCTTCAACTTCATTTGTTGACAAATTTTAGTCTCACATCTGTGTGACTGAATAATAGCCTCACATCAAACTCAGAATTTAAAGTTCCTCTACTGATTTGCTCTTTCAAAGTCCTCTGGGTATGAGTGTGTGTGATGCAGTGTGAGCCAGTGCGTGTATACTTGTGTGTACCTCAGCCAGCAGCACTATCCTCTTGCCATCAGGCCAGATGACGTGGTCCACCTGAGAGCGCACTCTCTCCCAGGTCAGTTCAGGAGTCCGCAGGCTGGCCTACAGGATGAGCACAACATCATGAGCAATGAATTGTTTTTGGTCGCATTTTCCCCCCTGTCTTCTTGTTTCTGTTGAGCTGAACTGTCACCCATCAACCATCACGGGCCAGAGGTTGACTCATTGTGTGTTTTGTCTTTTCCAGCACTGAGGTACTTTAAGAAGTGAGTCACAACTTCCTCTAGTGTCTGAACTACTTCCTTGATTGCTGTCTTCTTAATAAAAACACTCAATTCCTCTGACATTTTCCCCCTAGCTTCTGTCTCATTGTTTTATGTCTCAACATGATCCCTTATCTTTGAGCTTTATATTACGGGATCATATTAACTTCTGTGATTTTTACTGCATTACAAAGTAAGACGCTGCATTAGCACAGGAGTAAAAAGCCTCAACATCTATGTTATTTTACTTCAGAATTAAGCTGTCCTAACAATGTCATTAAGAGACTGTTAAAGGTCAAAGAGATAAAAGACAGTTGTGAGAAAAGTAAATAGTTGAAGCTGATTCATCGACCACACTGATCACAGGGGGAGTCTAAGGGCCTGATTCTGATCACTACGGCATTTTAAAGCAACCCCACTAACTCAAGCTAAACCCTCAGTTACCGTGACAACGTTGAACAGTCACTGTCCAAGGTCAGCACCTGCCCAGTTGCATAAACTACCTTAAGTTAAGTTTATCCTCTTATGCAAAATATTTCCCTGAACTGAGCGCTTCATTTGGAGGGTTACGAAAGGCTCTTGTGTTGCCTCCTTGCCTAAGTGTTAAGACTAAGGCTTTCACAGTTGTTAGTGTCATAATACAGTACATGGCTCTCTACACTTACATCATCGTCTTTTCAAAGTATACTACGGCGGTAATGTTGGTTACTGTTTGTTAACATTTCCAGCGAAAGTAAGTCAACCACAGACTCACTCTAGTTCTACAATGAGTTTTGTTCACTTGGTGTTTCACCTCGCTATATTTGCGTTTACTTGCCGTTGTGTCTGTGATTTTCTTAGCTACCTTTTTATTAAAGGTACGATCTCACCTGCTCACTGTGCAAAACATTTATGTTCATGTGCACTGTTTTTTTTTTGGAAAACCGTGCATAGTACAGCTTGAACGTAACTTGGCAGCATTACTGTCTGTGTTAGCTAGCTTCTCCAAACTGGACAACAAAGACAATACAAAGAGCAAAAGAAAGCCAAACAGGACAGAAGATGAGAAGAACACCAAAAACACAAGCACATAATCCAAGGTAAATTCACCCCAGCCATAACAAACAGCAAACAGAAGATGTAGCAAGAAGTAATGTGCAAAATTAATGCGAGAAATCTTACAGTGAAACTAACTGCAGATGAAGTACTGAAGAAATATGAAAATATTACTGTGACAGTAAGAAGAGAGAGAGCCAAACATCGACAGGAGTTAACAAAAACAAGTTTCAATTAAATAATGTAGCAAACGTAAGAGTTACGGTAAAGTTTGGCTAGCTAGCTACAAAGCTGCTAGAGCAAATGTTGACAATAACTATAACAGCTATAAGCAACACTCGCAGGACCACTGGAAAGACATGGTTCCTCCTAGTTTGGTGTTGAAGGTGCCATTCAAGTGTTGTAGAGGTTTTGAAGATAAAGTGACGGTGTACACTCATTAACAAGTTGCACATCACTCATAGAGCCCAGTGGGTTTTTGCCTGTACTGAGAAATATGTCTTAAGTGTCTCCTTCTCTTTGATCACCATAAGTACATTGGCTTACATTTCACAAATTATTTTAGTTTTAAGAGACTGGTATGAGACTCTTAAAATTTTCTCAGGTAAATAGTAACTAAGGACCTTTGAGCAATGCACAAGGGGATACTCAACATCCTAAGGGAATCCTTATGATGTGATTTTATGTACATAATTTTCTTCTGATGCATCTTCAGGTGAAAATATAAGGGCAATCTTAGCCTAAGTGGTTTTGTGCAGGTAGGTAAAGGCTTTTCAGACTGGAGGACACTCAGCATGCTGTTCCACGTTTTCAAGAACTGCTGTACTTTTGTTCTGTATATCTGATTCTTGATTATGTTTTGATCCTCAGTCATGCCTCTTGGTTTGTTATTTATTGTTATTTGTGTTCCTTCACATGTTAATACGAGCTGGTAACTGACCACATCGATCTCAGTGTTGGAGTGTCCCATGTTGCAGACGATGCAGCCGTTCTTCATGCGGTCGAGGTACTCTCTCACCACCACGTTCTTGTTGCCTGATGGACAAAGAAAGATTATAAAGACAGTAGAGATAAGGACAACTGCACAAAGAGCAACAGACTGAAACAGAGAGAAAGCAAAAGTGTATTCTGCATGTTGAAAAAGGACTCAATAAAGTTCAAAATGCCAATATATGAGGTCTGGGGACTGAGTCTATATCCATTTCTGTAAAATTAGGCTTTAATTATCTCATGTCACCATTTAGGATCGTTGATTATGTCTAAAAGTGTGATTAAGTTTGAGTACTCCACCTGTCTGTGTAGTGCATCTTTAACAAAATGATATATGTATGGGTAAAGTTACATTTTTACAAATTAGCTTCAAAGAATATGAATCATTTCATGTAGGATTTCTCAGCAGATTTCATTGTATTTTAAATCAACTGCAGACTAACTTTGCCTGTATTTCACTACGGCAGCATTATTAATTCACTAGGAATCTAAATTTTGCTGGGAGGGCTCTAATGAGTCGACCTTAGCGGAGCTACCACTACATGACCTTATTAAAGCTAATGCTAGTCCTGCTTTATTTATTTTACACCACTTTGTAACTTAATTGGGAAAATCTTACAGAAATGCCATGCACCTTCCTCTACCTTATTATCCTCTTATTATCTTTTCTGTTCAACTGCAGTCACCGTTAAGAGAGCCCTCTGCTTCAGGCCTGCCAGCGCTATTAGGTAATGAAGCAGAGAGACAAGTAATTCTCTGCTCCAATTAAGTGTTCAGGACAACTCCCCGGCTGCTGAGCTCAGAGCTTGATTAGTGACTGTTAGACTCTGATGACAATGACTGAAAATCTGTCCAGTCATCCTGAACACTGACAGAGCTGTAGGTTCCTTATACATTTTCAACTTAGCGAGCCAGAAGTGAAGTGAGACAGTGGCTGAACCGACCCGTGCAGGTGATGACGATGTCCACTTGTCTGATGACTTCATTCAGTTTCACCAGCCTGAAGCCGTCCATGCTGTGATTGGGAGAAAAACAATGACAAGCATGAGACTACTGCAACGTCATAGCCCTGCGGTGAGCCATGAGAAGCTCAACAAGCGCAGTCTTACCAGGCCTGCAAGGCACAGATGGGGTCGATCTCTGTGACATAGACGATGGAGCCCATTGCTTTGAGAGCAGCACAGCAGCCTTTTCCCACCTGAGGATGACAGACATGGGATGTTATCACACAGCACAGCAACAGGTTTGTAACCAGTCCGGTGCAGTTAGCTTATTGTATCTGGTATCTTACCAGTTATTTGTTTATCATATCATTTTTTTTTAATCTTCCTTTCAAAACACATTTTTTTCAAATTCCGTTAATTATATGGAAGCCCAATTCTGCCAATGTAAAGACAAAATAGATACACTCAATAAAAATGAGAAACTTTCTCGAAATAATGACTTAGTACCTAAAAAAAAAGACACAGTATTGCAACATCATACGAAACTTTCTTAAAATGACTTATCTCGAAATAATGATTTAGCATTTCAAAATAAGGAGAAAATTTTATTTTCAGAATAATTCTTAATTCATATTTTTTTTCTTTTAGATAATAAGTTATTTTTTGAGATAACTCATTTTCTTGAGAACGTTTGTCATTATTTGGAGATACTGAGTCATCACTTCAAATTAAGTCATCATTTTATTAATTGTTTTTATTATTTTGAAATATTATGTCTTTATTTTAAAAAAGGTTTCTCATTATTTTTTGATACCAAGTCATTATTTTGATAAAGTATATAAAATAGTAAAACATAAAATTATTCTAAATTAATTATTATTATTCTTATTATAAATAATTTAATGATATATGTATAAAAATTATAAGTCATTATCTTAAGAAATGTTGTCATTATTTTTAGATAAATAATTATTTGATAAAAGTTTCTAATTATTTTTGCGGTACTAAGTCATTATTTTGAGATACTAATTCATTATTTCCAGACAAGTCATTATTTGATAAAAGTTTTGAATTATTTTGACATACTATGTAATTATTTTGGGAAAGTTTCTTATCATAATGACTCACAATTGGCACTAATGGGCTTCCATAATTACTCCACAATCTTTCAACCAGAACCTGATTAGTGATACACTAAATCACTGCTTTGGAGAATATATGCCATCACAAATTGATGACAAGTTGCTTATATATTTAAGCATATATGGAAGTCTTAAATACTGAAAAGTTGATCAAAATATGATACATTCCGGTAAGTTCTAACCGAAGCTGTCAACAGCAGCTAGTCTCTGCTCAGTCATGAGGATTTTCTGTGTGCACAAAGCTCTCCAGTGACCTTTTGGTTATTAATAAAGTTGTTTCAAGACAACATTTTAAATGCTTAATTGTGTGACATTTGCAAACTCCCTGTCTCTACTTGTTTTGATGGCTTAAATGGGGGAAATGATTATCTTATTTGTCGTCTAACCTAATGTTATTCCACCTGACTTGTATTTCAGGGAGGACACATAACAAACAGGTCTCTCAGTGAACAATAATTGTGTATGAGCCCGTATGAAACATCAGCCTCACCTCTCCGTATCCACACACCACCACCTGTTTGCCTCCAAACATGACATCAGTGGTCCTCTTCAGCCTGAGCACAGAAACACAATTATTTTACCAGCAGCCTAATATATATGCAGACTGTTTGGAGCGGAGAGGAGGTGGGTGTAATTGCCCTGCAACGCTAAACGCTCAAACAATAAACATATTCTGTTTTATAAACCCTCATTTGTGTTAAACAGCAGACTGTTTCATACCCGTCTAAGATGGACTCCCTGCAGCAGTAGAGGTTGTCGAACTTCTGCTTGGTCACTGAGTCGTTGACGTTCATGGCTGGAACACAAAGTTTTCCTGCTTTGGACAGCTGATACAACCTACACACACACAAACACAAGCACACAAATTAGAAACACGTGAGAAACTTCAAGCTATGCTATAATAGATCATTTTTCATGTTTAGTGTTGACAGTGCGGGATCAATAACCAGCCATTACATTTTAAGACAGACTTAAGTCCTATCATGAGCGGTGTAACAATACATGTATTTGTATTAACCCATTCGGTACAAGGCTTTCAGTTTGATACACATTACAAACCAAACAATACACTGAACTATCCTATTACATTTGGAAAATGAAATATACAGTTTAAACTGTGTTTAATATAATGTTCTCAACAAGGCAGCCCACACAATGGAACAGGCTACATGCTGTCTGTCCCTCCAATACCTCAAACCAAAATTTCTACTCCAGTGAGACACACTGAGACACAGCTATGCTAAGATGGTTAATAACTCCATTTCCAGACCAGAACCTTCTGAAAACCTTTAGGTCTTGTGTTTGGAGCCACTTTGGTTTCGCTGTAAATTATGAGAGCGATAGCGAGGGAGAGTGGTGGATAAAAGAACAACAGTATGTCACATCTGCTACACTATTGTAGGTTACATCAGTGGGAACACTTTAAACATGTCAACTCATATACACAAACCCCAATATGTCAACATGTGGAACTAGAAGAAAACAAGGACCAACACAAATGCTATATGCTAATGTTATCGCTGCAGCATTTAGGCCGTCACTCCCAACTGATTCAGATTCAGACACGGCAAAAGAAATCGAGTGGTACATTTATGGCAGCAGATTTGAAACAGGCTTAATGTATTCAAGCCCCGTTACAGTATTCCTTTATGAGCCCATTTCAGACAGACTAATTCCTGCTTTGTCCACAAAAAAAAAAAAATTATGGTGTAAGCTTTTTTTTGGCTGTATTTGTTAATAACCACCATACTCAGTATCATATTTCATAAGCAGCTGCTTTTGTTTTATATGCTGCTAAGAAGACACCCCAGAGCAGTGGTTCCCAACTGGTGGATCACTGGTCTATTCTAAATGAACTGCAAGTCCGTCAAGTTTGGAAAAAACACACTTTATTTTCAAATACAGTGAATTTCAAGCATAGAGTTCTGATTTGAAGTGTTGTTTCCTGCTGTAAAGTGAGTGACTAACAGACAGCTACTTGACAGAGACAGCCAACTAACTCGATGACATGGCCAAACGCAAGTATGACGCTGAATATGCTAAAAACTTTGGACCTTAAACTAATGACTAAGGAGAAATCTGGACCTCGTTGCTGGACCAGTTGGGAACCACTGCCCCAGGAGATAGGTTACTGAGGTAAAGCTCCATCATTGTTCAATAAAAAGAGATCTTACTTTATGATGTTAGTTTTATAAAATAAATGAAGCAAAACAACGTAAAATAAAATAAGTTTTAAAAACCAAGGAACGTTCTCTGGCATTTCCAAGATTTTGCTGTTCTGACAACGCATCGTGACGCCACTGTGAACCATGAACCCAGTGGTGTAATGTAGGGTATATGCAGGTATATGGGGTATACCTTTCTCTTTTTCTGGCCTTTAACAGTACACCCACATCAGCCAAAAAGCC
Organism: Cephalopholis sonnerati; assembly: GCA_019142605.1. Taxonomy (NCBI): domain Eukaryota; kingdom Metazoa; phylum Chordata; class Actinopteri; order Perciformes; family Serranidae; genus Cephalopholis; species Cephalopholis sonnerati. The sequence continues at coordinate 23,542,172 of JAGQAX010000022.1, read as the reverse complement.
ACTGGAATATATAGCAGAGTATACCCACTGCCTCCTCAGTAACCTACCCATCTACCTAGTGGTGCACCACCTACTAACACTACACCACTGGTTACACCCCTATTGATCATGTATTCTTTTAAGTATTATTTATCATTAACTGACAAACAAATATTCTATTTAACATTCTACTGTAATGTACACAGCAATGCCTCTATAAGGTAGTTACAGAGCACTATTAGTAGTAGTATAATTTTAACCACTAGATGGCGATGTCATCACACCAGAAACTGTGTGTATGTAAGTGTATGTCTGTGTGTGTGTGTGTGTGTCTGTAAAGATTTACTTTTACATTCTCTCATTTAAAACACAGGGAACTGGTTTCATGTGAGGCAGTGTCATGTTCTACCAAAAACACTGCGTGAGACAACGACAAGAAAGATGTGAAGAAGACAGGATGTGTGCATGTTGTGAGTCCCACCTGTGCACACCGGTTACACTCTCCTCTACGATGCCCTTGATTTTCTTGAACATGTTGGGGTATTTTTTGTAGATCCAGTGAGTCAGGTCTCCACCGTCGTCCAAGATCTGACAGGCGAGAGAAGAAGAGCAGAATGGAAGAAAGGGAGGGGAAAAATACAAAAGCAAAGGTGAGAAATACAGCAGAAGACAGACAAAGAAAACTTTCTTAATACCTGAAATAGATTAGGGTCAGTTGAGTCCAGTGTTTTTTATTAAACATTCAAAAATAGGAAGTCCATGACAAGATTTTAATAACTTCTCTCTGCAGTTCAGGCCTGCATGTCTGCATGTTCTGGTTGGAAAAAATAAATGCACGTTTTCTTTTGCTATATCCTCCCTGTACTTCTGCCCAGTGTAAAAATAGCTTCACTGTATTTAAAAAGATCTAGCTGTCTGCTGAAAATAGCAGCAGCACCAACAGGGACTGTAGGCTGGAAATAAAAAGGAAAAGACGCTTAAGTGAGCTTTAAACAGAATGTAGGTGCACTACCATGTTGGGTTGCCAGCCTTCCACGTTGACGCAGCGATCGATGCACCACCAGAAGTCGTCCTCTGACTCACCCTTCCATGCAAACACACTGAAACCTAGAAAGAAGACAGGAAGCGTTTTACACATGGCAGACAGAATGAAAGCATCTGAATATTTTAAGAAGTGAAAGAGGAGAGAAGAAAAGCGGCAGGTGTCACACACACACAGGAACTCCCAGTCTCACCTCCCTCTGCCAGGGCAGCTGCCACTTCATTCTGGGTGGAGTAGATGTTGCAGGCGGCCCATCTGCACTGAGCGCCCAAAGCTGACAGAGTCTCCATCAGCACCTGAGGAGCAGAGGGTCAAACTTCTTGTTGGACCTGCTGCAGGATTATGTTTGGGCTGTGAATGTGTGTGATTTGCATTCCTACTCACAGCAGTCTGGGCAGTGATGTGGGTGCAGCCCACCACCTTGGCACCGGCGAGGGGTTTCTCCCCCTGGGCTCGCTTCCTCAGAGCCATCAGGGCTGGCATCTCTGAAAGAGAGACGCACAAACGGACACATAAGTGGATAATGAGCTGGATGATTAAGGAATTCCCATCATTTAATCCTGCTAATACTTCATCGCTAATCCATCGACTCATCCAGCTGAAGGAGTTACTGATGCTGTGTGTGTGTGTGTGTGTGTGTGTGTGTGTGTGTGTGCGTGCGTGCGTGCGTGCGTGTGTGTGTGTAGCCTGCAGGGTTCAGCTGAGTCTCTCTGAATATTCTGTAAAGTAATTAGTGTATTATGGGAGTAATGTGTGTTTATGTGCTGGTTCTTAAATGGTGTTCTCACTTGCAGTGGCAGGAGACATATGGCCGCCCAACAGTGTGGAGGAAGCAGCCCCACACACACACACACACACACACACACACACACACACACACACACACACACATAAAAACACTCTTTGAATGTAGTATGCCATGTTTGTATTACTGCTATCACAGTTAAAATGAAACCTTTACTACTGACGTGTATCCACCAACCCTTAAAGGGATAGTTTGGATTTTTTGAAGTGGGGTTGTATCAGGTATGTATCCACAGATACTGAAAGTATTTTCATTGCTTTATCTTTACGTTAGACAACCCGTTCTGATGAGGAAGCTGTTGATGGCTTGTTTACCATCTATGCTCTCATCAAAGCCACCAGACACCTTGACAAAAACAGTAATTTTTGTCTCAGACATTAACACAAAGTAACTGATCGAGCCAGCCAATCAGCAGCTACTGTGTTCAGCGATGTTCTTGATGAAGTTTGGCTCTGATGAGAGTGATCTGACAGCTTCAGTTTGCTGTCGGACATCTTGTCATTAAGGTAAAGCAATAAAAATATTCTAAATATAGCATACACTTGAACTGATACAATTTTTTAGGTGACCAAAACATGTTTTGTTGCTGACCCCACAGTAGCACATTGCTTAGTGTCCATATTGGACTCCAGCCTGATTCTACTTACTGAAGGCGTGCCGACTGACATCTACTGTATGTAGTACACTGACTACCTATGGATTAGTATCTCAAACAACCCCACTTAAAAAGATTTGAACTATCCCTTAAAGTGCACCCTGTTAAGGTAGCAGGGACAGTGGTTTGGTTTACCTTGCTCTGCGATCTCGATCTCTCTGCGTCCAAAGTCGGCCTGTTTGATGTTTTTGATGCAGAAGTCTCCGTTGCCCTTTGAGTTCTTCTGCTGTTTGTCCCGAGGAGATGTCTCATCGTCAGAGCTGTCCGTGTATGATGCCGCTAAAAAACACAAAGACAACAGTATGGTCAGTATGTCACACACATAGAAGGTACAATATTGACAGAAACGTCTTGTTGCAGTATGAGTAACCCTAACCAGCATTTGATTTTCACAATTTCCTTTTATTGCTGCTTATCCTACTTGTGTCAAATAATGACACATTTGAGGAGGTTTCCTGTAACAACTAAATTATTTGGAAGATAATTTATGAGTCAAGGTTGCGATTATGTACTTCAAGCTGCTATGTGCTATCCACAGCATTAACATGAACATTAACATAGTAGACTACTGTGCCCTGGACTGCACTGTGCCTCTCTGCTATCAGAATCAACAATTGGTCATTCTCAAAACAAGGACATTTGCACTAGTATTCTGACTTCCACGACACTCTGACTATGGTCTGTTTATGTCCACCTGTCTTTGGCTGTCCACATTGACTACCTCGACATTACAACAGGAAAAAAAGGTTTGATCCATTAACAAATCTCCATGAGACAAAGGTTGAGACGTCTATTGATATGTTTGGATAAGGAGTCTAATGAATTGTGTAATCTGACAGACAAAATTTTTCAGATGTGCTGAAGCAGGATTTCATTGAACTGTTTAAAGGCTAAGTCTGGTGTTCAACCTGGACATTCTCTTTCCATGTTTTTGTGTCTAAGTGACTAATGTGAACAACAGTGTTTGAAATTGGTCCAGTATTTAGTTAAAACGCAAAACAGGCTGCAATGTTGCCACTCAGGGCATTTGTTCACTATCATGTATGTCCAATAAAAGTGCTTGTTTTTGCCAATGACAGGCTCAGATTGTTATTGTAAGTGTCTGACAACTTATGGAAAGGATCCCTACAGAGAAGGACCTTTTTGTTAAAGAGTAAGATTCTTTTTGTTTAACCAGAAACAGTCTAGAAGAATCACTCCATTAAAAAAGGGTAGTTTTATCACCTTAAAACACATCTCATTCAAAGTCGACAGGGGAAAAAAATCTCACAAAAGCAGTCTTAGTTTGCTTTTCCCCCGTTCCAACAATCACAAACTCTGGTTCAGTTGAAATAAACCCTTAACTCACCCTGTTAGATGTGAAAATATGCTGGCTCTATAAATGCTAAAATTACTGTTTATCTAAATGGAGTCTGGTGGGTTTGGTGACGTTAATTTCAAAGCTGTTTCTGATTAAATAAAAAGGATCTTACTCTTAAACAAAAAGGTCTGTTTCTGTGGGGATCCTTTTAATAATGCTGTCAGACACGTAGAATAATAGCCTGAGCCTGTCAGTGGCAAAAACAGGCACTTTTAGTGGATGTACATTTAGTGTGCCTATTGCCCAGAGTCGTTACATTGCAGTCTGTTTCGCCACTACCAACCGCAAAGCTCTCGCTCAATACTGGACCGATAAAACAACTGCTATTCCCATTAGTCACTTAGAAACAATAAAATGGAAAAAATAGAATCCAGGTTGAAAAATACCAAACTTATCAAGTGCCAATGGACAACAGAGGGATCACCAGCTTCAGCAGACTCACAAGCTTCAACACATGGCTCAGCAAAACCTGCAGTCTGAAAGGGATCAATTACATATAACTTCAATGTATTCTGAGGACGCAGGCATCATTTCAGGGCAGCTGAGTGCACTGATGAACCATTTTTTGGTTCAGTCTTCGACACTCGTCGGCCAGGCCTCAGATGACGCACCCTGACTCACAGCAGCCTCAGCGCCACAAAAACAAAACATCACAGCCTCAATGTCAGCGTGTTGACAACCAGCTTATGGATCAGTCTCCTAAATCCTCCTCCCATCACTCTCTCCTCTCCCCTGCCTCACCCCTTTTGGGATTCGCTGATAAAATGGAAGCGCCTGCATTGAATCCAGCGCCTGGTCACTGCCACGTCGCCTGCCTTTACCCCAACCAAGCACATTCTGTAATGCCAACCTTGCTGATAATAAAGATGACAACACACACACACACACACACACACACACACACACACACACACACATTTCCTCTCTGACATCTCTAACAAACTAAGATCAGAGATTAAGGAAGTGGATGTGATGTTAATGGATGCCACTAAGCTGTACCGTCTCATCTCAAATCGCCGCCATTCACATCAGCACAATCTTGCTTGCCTCAGTGCAGACAGGAGACAGAACACACCCAGGACAAACAGAGTCCTTGCCCCACTTCTACTATCCCCCTATACGGCTCTTTTTCCCCCCTATCGGACATGGTGAGTCTTCACTGAGACCAGGAGAACGGATCACGCAGCTGCAGTCCTCAGATCTTTACACTGGGGCTTCTTGCATGAATGTTCGCCCACTAAATGGGGCAAAATACATTTCTAATCTGCTGCTTGTATTGAACCGTCCACGCCTCTTGGGTTGTCTGGGACAAGTCTGCTTACTGTCCCCAATGTTGAAACTAAATATGGGGAAGTAGCATTCAGTTTGTATGCATGACGTATCTGGAACAAACTCAAAGAATTTGCCCCAACTCCCAGTTCTTTTAAATCAGGGCTTAAAACTTTGTTTGCCACTGCATTTTATTAGCTTCAACCTTGTTTCATGTCTTGCACTGCAAAGTGGTGCTGATTTTACTGTTTAATCTGTTGTATTCTACTGTATCTTGTTTTAATCTTTGGGTTTTACTTTGTTTTAATCCCTTTAAATCCTATTTATGTGTCTTTTTCTAATGCCTTATGTTTCTTGTTCTTGTTCTTATCTTGTCTTAATGCCTTTCTGTTTTATGTAAAACACTTCAAATAAGGCAAGGCAAACGTATTTGTATGCACCTTTCAACAACAAGGCAGTTCAGAGCTTTAAGGTTTCAAAGTGCAGCACAAACACAATGTGCCTTTGGTTTCTTCACTGTGAATAAAGCCTGTATTTTTCCCAAGCCAGCAATTTGACTTTGGTAGGCCACAGATTCTGCACAGCACCGAGTTTAATTGATTATAAAGCTGTCTGCAAAAGCTCCGGTCTCTTTCCAATACGAGACTGCAGGAGAGAGTAAACACCGTACAAATGTGTTTTAACACTTGTACATAAAAAAAGACACATGTCACAGAGAGGTATCAGTGCACCTCTGGGAGATATAAACAGTGGTGCCCACAGTATACAGCGGTATACTTAGTAATGAGATGCCTTCATGTCTGGCACCAGCACTGTGTGGTTCCTGTGCTTCAGGCTGACTCACTGCACAGGTGCGGTCCCTCTTGTGTAAAGCACATACATGCTGCCAACATCACTCCCACCACCCCTTTCCAAATGACCGTGGACCAGTACCAGATAATGCTGGTTGCCTCGCCAGCACGGTAACAATGCTGAAGTTAAAGAACATCCTGTGCTGTGCCAGGAGGGGAAAGGCTTAAAAAAAAGGTAATAATCCATGAGTCCAACGTTTTCTTTTAAAATCTCCCATCCGTACTGACAGGAAGAAAGGGTGGGGGAGGGTGTGAGCTGAGGAGATCTTAGAGGTCATGAGGGTTGATGTACTGATACTCGCAAAGGATACTGGGACGAAGCCAAAGACAGTGTGCTGGTAAAGAAAATGTCTTCAACAAAAAGTACTCCATTGATTTAGCATTACAGTCCTTTAACATTGTTGGACTCAAAATGGACAGTTTTAAAAAGGATAAAAATCAATACAGCACATGGACTGTATTGGACTCAAAGCTGAGATACAATACTGAGGCTGTTGGAGTTATGTATAAAAACAGAGTGTATACAAAAATAAAAAATACAATGTTTAAAAATGATTAAAATTAATATTTCATTGAACCAGAGACAACTTTAAGAAGCATATAAAGACAATCGTGAAAACCATTAAGTATGACTTAGTAAACTTAAGACACATTAGGAACGTTCTTTCTCTGGATGCAGCCAAGACATTAATGCATGTTATGATCCTTGTCTGGTGAAACTGCCTCGAGACCCCTTGAGTCCTACACAAACAAACCTTGAAAACTTCTGACATAAAGCCACTGCATTTTCGTCACTGTAGGATACTGAACAAACACAATTTACTGAGCTTTGAGAATTTAGATTATTTTCAAATGTATGCCTGGTTTATAAAATTCAGAATGATGTGGCCCCTCCTCCAGTGTGAAACTTTGTGTATACTTGCTCAGGAAGTTCTATAGATCCTCAAGATTATCCTCTGTACGAGACTGTGACACACCATTTCGTCGCACTGCATTTGGGCAATCAGCTTTTTCTGTAAAAGCTACAAATCAGTGGAACACTCCGCCTGATGATGTGAGGAGCTGCAGCTCTATCAGAACTTTCAAAACCAACTTGAAAAAAACAGTTAAAAGCCGCTCAGCTCTGAACTCACTGACCTTGAAATCTGAACTCTATGCCCTGCTTTAAATTTGACAAGCATTCACTTGTGATGTGCTGTTGTGTGTAGCTTTGTGTTGTTTGTCTTGTGTGTGTGTTTTTTTGTGTACAACTTAATGTTACTAAGCTGTGTCTTTGTTCTGACCTGCAGAGGGACTGCAGATGTGAATTAGCTCCAAGCTATAATTTGGTATGGTGCATTAAATGGTAACATTTATGTTTTCATCTCTACATGGTCCCTTTTAAATAAAACAAATATGATGCAGCAGAGCAAGCTTGTGTGTGTTTTTACATTTCACTTTAAAATCAATCAATCAATGCATCATGTTGTTAAAACAATCCAGTTAATTAATTCAGTACCAGACAATATAGCCTACACTTCCAAAACCTCCATAACCAACTGTTGATGACTCCGCAAAACTCAATACACATACGGTAAAACTGGCAGCTGGTACCTGTGCCCCATGTATTTTGGCTGTTAGCCTCTGTAACGTCTTCCATTGGTTTTTTGGACTACTGTTTTGAAGCCTCGAGTTTGGCAAAATGAGCATCATGCTGTATCGAAGAAATCTTGAACCTAGCGATTGAGACTATAAACTCATCAGGGAAATATTTGCGGAGGTAATAAATCAAGTGATTTTCTCCTGGACTCTTATATGATCAGACTTTTTTTGAAACCAGTGGAGCCACCCCCCGTTGATCAATTGAAAGAATGCAGGATTACACTTAAGCATTGGTCTCACCGTTGAGACCCAGAGGCAATGTCTTTGATACAGTCTACGATACGGCATTTGCAGAAGTATTATCGTTTTTATGTCACAGTCTTCTGCTTATCAAAACTCATGCCTACATTGCTCACAATGCAATCTGACAACCAACAGGATAGAGATTCAGGTATGTTATGTCACTAGTGGCTAATGTCTCCTGGAGCCTCAAGCACACATGAGGAGAGGGCCCAAGAGGTCTGGTAAGCTTCTTTTTAACTCTACGGCCCCATATTTATTTCATTTTTAGACTTGTGGTCTTCAACCCCAATGGACATGAACTCAAGTGACATCACTTAAGGCAATCTGTGCTTGCTCCAGAGCCACAAAAGGCTTTATTCAATATTTTCACATAAGCAGTGGCGCTCCCCAAGACCTGTAAACGGACCTTGATGTCTACAAATTGGTGGCTTTCACCTTTTGAGTGTAAGACTTACTTTTAAACTTTGGTCATGTAAATCTTCAACTCTATGTTCTACATATTTCACAGTTGTATCGAAACAATACTGCTACACAAAATCTCACAATACTTTGCTGTATCAATTTTTTCCCCTCCCCTATTTCACACAAAATGTATATTTCTTGTTTTTCTCATGTACCCTTCTAAAACACAAACATGTAGTACGTATCTCTATCTGTATCTGTATCTGTATCTGTAATGTAGCTACTATGCTTTTTACAGACTTGAACCTTCATCATAAGAAGAACCCTTATTAAACTAAACCTACACAAAAGTGGCCTTGGGAAAAGTACTACTGGTGTGTTGAGTGTGTCCTCTGCACTGTGGGAACCATCAGAGCAATAAGAGGCACTCTGGTGAGGGAGTTATGGGAGAAGACAGGGAATCAGCAGAGAGGCGGGAGGGAAAAAAGAATGGGCGTCAAACAGACGGTTCAAAAGGGGTGATAAAAGGGCTGTTCCAAGTTTCTGAAAATAAACCTTAATATTAGCATCGCTGACACATTTCACTCAATTACAATTGCTGCTGTTAAGAGTTAAGATGTTACGATAAGGATCCAACACCATGGGAAAAAACAGCTTGACAAATCACTGCGTAAAATAAGTGCAGACTAAGTGCTCTCATCACCATCTCAATATCGAGGAAAGAAAATCCAGATCATTATTTCAGTCATGATCTGACAGCCTCAGGCTGGAGAGGAAGGTTCTTGGGAGGTACAATGATTTAATGAGTCCTGATGTGGTTGCAGGAGGGAGGTGAATAAGAGCCGAGAGGAGAGAAGCAAAAAAAAAGGGAAGAGAAAGAAAGCAGAGCACAAGATGTGTGTTACAGGAGAACTGGAACAAATCCAACTCTCACCTTAGACAGGGACTCTACATCAAGTGTGCCAAATCTGAACTCTGGACAGGCCACCAGACTATCGCAGGGCTAACATATAGAGACTGACAACCAATCACACTCACAGGCAATTTAGAGTCACCAATTAACCTATCCTGCATGTCTTTGGACTGTGGGAGAAAACCGGAGCACCCGGAGAAAACCCACACTAACATAGGGAGAGCATGCTAACTCCGCACAGAAGGGCTGACCCACCCTGGATTTGAACCCTGGAATCGAACTCTTGCTGTGAGGCGACAATGCTAACCAGTTTAGCTGTTAACGAACACTAGCAAATACCTCCCTCTGATTTGTATACATTATATTTTAGGCATTACCTCTGGCTCTTTTATTAAAAGGAACCATATTAGCCACAGTGACCTGAATGGAGCTGCATGTGACAGGCTGTCACTGGGATTTATGACAAGCACACCAACACATCATCGAGGTAAACAAATTCAGCCCTACACGTGAGCAGTAGAGACACATTCAACTAGATTTTTTATTTCCTAGAAAAAACAACCACAAGGTCATATTTCCAGCTGACCCTGATTGGTGATACTGGCCTATAAAACATGTGGCAGCCTGCATATGTGATGGCAGGAAACCTCAGGACCAAACAGTTTCATCCTTTCTCAGTAGGTACTGAATAATCGCTTTAATTTTTTAGCACCCCTGACCTGAGTGGGCCCATTACAGCCATGCACTAATACTGACTGAAAGTCCATTTGTCCATCTGCCGTCCATCTGTTTGTCCATCATATTCTGCCACTAGAAGCGACGCTGTCCAAGCAGCGCGGATTAATTCATCACGTTAATGGTGTCATTGGAAGATCTGCGGCCTGCGGATGACCCTGACACACAGCAGGGACTCTAAAAGGAGAGTGTTCGGAAATGTTTATACACTGCTTAAGCTGCTTCAAGTTTGACGGCTCTTTGAGTGGTGATGACAAGAGGAGAGGGACAAGGGACAAACAGCGAGTGGGGAAAAGGGAGAAAAGGAGGCCGGGATTATCCTATCAGACTGTGCTCTCTCATCTTGATGCAGTCTTAATACGTTTTAATATCTTTATATATTGTTTTTTGTGTGGATTAAACAAACATTTACACATTTCTCTCCCACCAGTGCAGTCATGAATGGGACTGGGGATTCACTTCACTTTCAACCACACCTAATACTTTGCACCTCTCCCCTCTCTTCTTAACCAGTCTTCAGCAGACCACCAGCAGCTAATCCTCTGACACAGAGCCCCCAGTTTCACATGAACTGCAGTGACAGAGTGTGAGAATAGCCCCTTCTACACTCCCTCTTTTAAGGCGGGAATTTCACACCGGTATGCCGCCTTGCTGTACTATATAGAAGGTGCAATCGTGGAATGGGGGGACAGAATTGTCTCGCCTTTAAGATAGTAGCGAAGGTACTAAGAGTGCCAAAACTGTCTGTATAAAAGGCACAGCTGGCAGGATGGGACCATGGATGAGACAGGTGGGAAGTTTTGACAATTTGTATGTGTGCAACCCACCACCGGGAGATTTAAAAAGCAGTTAGCAGCAGTTGGGAGCTAACTCAAGAAGAAAAACAGCAGCTGAAAATGTCCACCAATCGGGTAGGCACTGAGGTCTGAAGACTTCTTACCCTCCGAACAAAGGTCAAGATCAGTCGTCATGTAACACAGATGATAAATTATTGTTATTGTCATGGTATTCCTCTGTTATTGTTGATAAAGCGCTAATGATGCGTTTGTTATATTTGACACTGGAGATTGATGCTGTTGTGTCACGCCCGTCACACCTTGCTTGCTTCTGGGATGCCAGCATGTTGCCTAAAAATCACACACTGGAGCAGCCGCTGATGTTTGGCTCTGTGTAAAAATGGACCTTACAGTGCGATCTCCATGTAAAAGGGCAAATGACAGCCAGAGAGACAAGGACAGAAGGGAGCTGGGCAGAATAACAATCAAGCGAATGAAACCACATCCACAACAATACGTTTTCATTTTAAAATGGAGATAACAATCTCTGTACACACAAGCATTTTAGCAGCATTTCAAACAAAATCTCTGTCCGTACAAACACGCATGAAAACGCATCTCACGTGACTACTCACATACGCTGTGCATATGTTTGCTTGTGTAAACAGGAAGCAGATTGTTTACTCTGCAGTTGGTTGCTTACAGAAAATATTATGGAAATGGCAAAAAGGAAGAACAGAGATTCTTTGCTTGGACCGACAAGGCGAACTGTGACTTAAAGTAATATCAAATAAGGCGGTCAAGGTGGCGGAAAACAGATTGGGGTTCATTGCAAAGCAGTAGGGCTGCAGTTTGCAGTGCGCGTTTCGGTTCCTAGACGTAGCTGCACAGTGAGCGCTCCTCTTTTCACGATGCTCTCCAGTACAGGCAGCTGTGGGCCCAGACCCAGGGTGAATCTGAGTGAGACGGAGGACAGGCTTTGCCAGGTCACCCTCCAACATAACGTTATCTTCTGTCTTCGGCTTAGAAGTGATACATTTACAGCTCACAGCAACTTAATATGACACAGTCTCTGGCTTTTGTTCGATATCTAGTGTCAAGTGTCTAGTGTGCAAAAATGTTGCACGTTTCTGATCCGTCGTTAGCGTAGCTAGCAAGCATTAGTTTAGAGGGCTAACGTGGCTTGTTTACCATCTTATATGAACATTGCTGTCACCCTGAATGTCCTGCCAAACTCCCTTTAACTCTCAAACTCAATATGGAAATAAAGGAACAAATAGACGAATAGGTACAGCCCTACAGAGCGATATCGGGATCATTATCCTTTGCTGGTGGGAGCAATGACAATGGAAGAGGAGTACTGACACAAGAAGTATGAAATCACAAAAAGGTATGTAGACCTAGCTATTATATTTTGGATTGATTTGTGAGATGTAAGACGGAATTGTGAAGCAAACATGGGTGTCTGTGTCATCATTTTCACAGGTCTCTATATCCACCCTTCCAAACTAAAATGCAACCCCAGAGTTTCCGAACTAAAACAGGATCAGCAGTGTTTTCAAAGGTCTCCAAACACTGGAGTAGTGTGGACGCTAGGTGTAAACATAGCAATATTTATGCATTTTAAAACAAAGGCATTATGGTGGATGTAGCCTGAGAATGACAGCCAGAGAGACAAAGCAGGAGGTGAGCCGGGCAGAGAATACAAACAAGCAAAGAAAACAAAGTCAGCCAACTACTCTTCCAGGTGAAACACTTTCTCTATCTTAGGTGTCATAAAGATCGTAATGGAAACATGTCATATTCACTGGCGTGTCTGATAAGTGGGCTGTTGAGATTGAGCAACAGAAAGAGAGAGTGTTTGTGTGTGTCTACCTGAGCTGTAGCTGTCTGTAGAGGACTGGGAGATGGAGCGGGACAGGGAGCGCCGGCCGATCTTGGAGGGACGCTTGTTGAACTCCTGTTTCTGGTCTGCGAATTGGATCTGCTGATGGGCACAGAACAGAGGGGGACAGAGATCAGAACTCAATACAGATTTTACATGTGCATTAATGCAGATCACATGGACAAGTGGGCACATGTAAGGTTTCTCACGCTCCTTGGAAATGACCACCAAGGAGTAATACATTAACTCGGGTTATGATGACACCTGAAATTTGATAGCCAACCTTTAAGAGGAAACTTGAACTGTGTCTTTAATGACTCCATGTCATGTTGGGTTTATGTCAGGACAGCTTTTTAAATACGCAAAATGTTTTTAGAGGTATGAGATAGTAAAAATAAGAGACAGATCTTGTGCACTGCAGTCTCCAGGGAAGGAGACCAGCTAAAAGTTCACTCTGACTTTAAAAGATAATGTAGACAATGGGGCTTTTATCAAGCGGCGACAAGGCCACTCAGCTGACACAAGGTACAACAGTTCACCCTGGCTAAGTGTAATAGGTGGGAGGTGTCTGGCTATTAACTGTAGTCAGGCCACAAACTGACCATGATTCAACTGCTTTGTTAATCTTTCCATTATTACAGAGTCAATAGCTTTGTGCATCATAATCCATGTACTGATAATATAAGAGTGTAAATAGCTGACTTATTCCGACCATAAAACCACACAACAAGAACAAAACATGCTGCTGGGGATGAGTGGAGTGGAGCATGAAAACAACATGGAATTTTGTGGGGGTTTTTCATCTCTGTCTGAGAAAGTTGTTGAATGACGCCCACAAATCACA